>OZ020130.1:6000000-6600000 GCA_963971185.1 Bombus muscorum
TTCGGGGATTGGCAGCGCGCAACGAGTTCTCTCACATCATAATATCCTGCTATACGGCCCGTTTTTAATCACATAAAATGCCGGAGATGTCCGGAAAAGGCCGAAGGTGCACAGAACCCAATGCTCCGTTTGCTCGTTGTAATGGAAGTACCATTTTTGGGGGGTTGGCAGAGAGCAACTGGTTCTTACACATCATAATATCCTGATATACGGCCCATTTTGAAACAATTAAAAAGCCGGAAATATCCGGAAAAGGCCGAAGGTGTACAGAACCCGTTGCTCCGTATGCTCGTTGTAATGGAATTACCATTTTTGGGGGATTGGCAACGCTCAACGCGTTTTTACACATCATAATATCCTGCGATACGACTCATTTTGAAACTATAAAAAGCCGAAACTGGCCGGAAAAGGCCGAATATGTACCAGACAGGATTCTCCTCATGCTCGTTGTAATGGAAGTACCATTCTTCGGGGATTTGCAGCGCGCAACGAGTTCCCTCACATCATAATATCCTGCTATACGGCCCGTTTTTAATCACATAAAATGCCGGAGATGTCCGGAAAAGGCCGAAGGTGTACAGAACCCAATGCTCCGTTTGCTCGTTGTCATGGAAGTACCATTTTTGGGGGGTTGGCAGAGAGCAACTGGTTCTTACACATCATAATATCCTGATATACGGCCCATTTTGAAACAATTAAAAAGCCGGAAATATCCGGAAAAGGCCGAAGGTGTACAGAACCCGTTGCTCCGTATGCTCGTTGTAATGGAATTACCATTTTTGGGGGATTGGCAACGCTCAACGCGTTTTTACACATCATAATATCCTGCTATTCGGCCCATTTTTGATCACTTAAAATTCCGGAAATGTCCGGAAAAGGCCGAAGGTGTACAGAACCCGCTGCTCCGTATGCTCGTTGTAATGGGCGTACCATTTTTCGGGGATTGGCAGCGTGCAGCGAGTTCTCACACCTCATAATATCCTGCGATACGACCCATTCTGAAACTATTAAAAAGCCGAAACTGGTCGGAAAAGGCCGAATATGTACAAGACAGGATTCTCCGCATGCTCGTTGTAATGGATGTACCATTTTTCGGGGATTGGCAGCGCGCAACGAGTTCTCTCACATCATAATATCCTGATATACGGCCCATTTTGAAACAATTAAAAAGCCGGAAAAATCCGGAAAAGGCCGAATATGTACCAGACAGGATTCTCGTCATGCTCGTTGAAATGGAAATACCATTCTTCGGGGATTTGCAGCGCGCAACGAGTTCCCTCACATCATAATATCCTGCTATACGGCCCGTTTTTAATCACATAAAATGCCGGAGATGTCCGGAAAAGGCCGAAGGTGTACAGAACCCAATGCTCCGTTTGCTCGTTGTAATGGAAGTACCATTTTTGGGGGGTTGGCAGAGAGCAACTGGTTCTTACACATCATAATATCCTGATATACGGCCCATTTTGAAACAATTAAAAAGCCGGAAATATCCGGAAAAGGCCGAAGGTGTACAGAACCCGTTGCTCCGTATGCTCGTTGTAATGGAATTACCATTTTTGTGGGATTGGCAACGCTCAACGCGTTTTTACACATCATAATATCCTGCTATTCGGCCCATTTTTGATCACTTAAAATGCCGGAAATGTCCGGAAAAGGCCGAAGGTGTACAGAACCTGATGCTCCGTATGCTCGTTGTAAGGGGCGTACCATTTCTCGGGGATTGGCAGCGCGTAACGTGTTCTCTCTCATCGTAATATCCTGATAAACGGCACATTTTGAAACAATTAAAAAGCCGGAAATGTCCGGAAAAGGCCGAAGGTGTACAGAACCCGTTGCTCCGTATGCTCGTTGTAGTGGGCGTACCATTTTTCGGGGATTGGCAGCGTGCAGCGAGTTCTCACACCTCATCATATCCTGCGATACGACTCATTTTGAAACTATTAAAAAGCCGAAACTGGCCGGAAAAGGCCGAATATGTACAAGACAGGATTCTCCGCATGCTCGTTGTAATGGAAGTACCATTCTTCGAGGATTGGCTGCGCACAACGAGTTCTCTCACATCATAATATCCTGCGATACGACCCATTTTGAAACAATTAAAAAGCCGAAACTGGCCGGAAAAGGCCGAAAATGTACAAGACAGGATTCTCCGGATGCTGGTTGTATTGGAAGTACCATTCTTCGGGGATTGGCAGCGCGCACCGTGTTCTCTCACATCATAATATCCTGCTATTCTGCCCGTTTTTGATCACTTAATATGCCGGAAATGTCCGGAAAAGGCCGAAGGTGTACAGAACCTGATGCTCCGTATGCTCGTTGTAAGGGGCGTACCATTTCTCGGGGATTGGCAGCGCGTAACGTGTTCTCTCACATCATAATATCCTGATAAACGGCCCATTTTGAAACAATTAAAAAGCCGGAAATGTCCGGAAAAGGCCGAAGGTGTACAGAACCCGTTCCTCCGTATGCTTGTTGTAATGGGCGTACCATTTTTCGGGGATTTCCAGCGTGCAGCCAGTTTTCACACCTCATAATATCCTGCGATACGACCCATTTTGAAACTATTAAAAAGCCGAAACTGGCCGGAAAAGGCCGAATATGTACAAGACAGGATTCTCCGCATGCTCGTTGTAATGGATGTACCATTCTTCGGGGATTGGCTGCGCGCAACGAGTTCTCTCACATCATAATATCCTGCGATACGACCCATTTTGAAACAATTAAATAGCCGGAAATGTCCGGAAAATGCCGAACGTGTACATAACCCGTTGCTCCGTATGCTCGTTGTAATGGGCGTACCATTTTTCGGGGATTGGCAGCGTGCAGCGAGATCTCACACATCATAATATCCTGCGATACGACCCGTTTTTAATCACATAAAATGCCGGAAATGTTCGGAAAAGGCCGAAGGTGTACAGAACCCGTTGCTCCGTATGCTCGTTGTAAGGGAAGGACCATTTTTCGGGGATTGGCAGCGTGCAGCTAGTTCTCACACATCATAATATCCTGCGGTACGACCCGTTTTTAATCACATAAAATGCCGGAAATGTCCGGAAAAGGCCGAAGGTGTACAGAACCTGATGCTACGTATACTCGTTGTAAGGGGCGTACCATTTCTCGGGGATTGGCAGCGCGCAACGAGATCTCACACATCATAATATCCTGCGATACGACCCTTTTTGAAACAATTAAAAAGCCGGAAATATCCGGAAAAGGCCGAATATGTACAAGACAGGATTCTCCGTATGCTCGTTGTAATGGAAGTACCATTCTTCGGGGATTGGCAGCGCGCAACGAGTTCTCTCACATCATAATATCCTGATATACGGCCCATTTTGAAACAATTAAAAAGCCGGAAATGTCCGGAAAAGGCCGAAGGTGTACAGAACCCGTTGCTCCCTTTGCTTGTTGTAATGGGCGTACCATTTTTCGGGGATTTCCAGCGTGCAGCCAGTTTTCACACCTCATAATATCCTGCGATACGACCCATTTTGAAACTATTAAAAAGCCGAAACTGGCCGGAAAAGGCCGAATATGTACAAGACAGGATACTCCGGATGCTGGTTGTATTGGAAGTACCATTCTTCGGGGATTGGCAGCGCGCACCGTGTTCTCTCACATCATAATATCCTGCTATTCGGCCCGTTTTTGATCACTTAAAATGCCGGAAATGTCCGGAAAAGGACGAAGGTGTACAGAACCTGATGCTCCGTATGCTCGTTGTAAGGGCCGTACCATTTCTCGGGGATTGGCAGCGCGTAACGTGTTCTCTCACATCATAATATCCTGCGATACGACTCATTTTGAAACTATTAAAAAGCCGAAACTGGCCGGAAAAGGCCGAATATGTACAAGACAGGATTCTCCGCATGCTCGTTGTAATGGACGTACCATTTTTCGGGGATTGGCTGCGCGCAACGAGTTCTCACACATCATAATATCCTGCGATACGACCCATTTTGAAACAATTAAAAAGACGAAACTGGCCGGAAAAGGCCGAATATGTACAAGACAGGATTCTCCGCATGCTCGTTGTAATGGATGTACCATTCTTCGGGGATTGGCAGCGCGCAACGAGTTCTCTCACATCATAATATCCTGCGATACGACCCGTTTTTAATCACATAAAATGCCGGAAATGTCCGGAAAAGGCCGAAGGTGTACAGAACCCGTTGCTCCGTATGCTCGTTGTAATGGGCGTACCATTCTTCGGGGATTGGCAGCGCGCACCGTGTTCTCTCACATCATAATATCCTGCTATTCGGCCCGTTTTTGATCACTTAAAATGCCGGAAATGTCCGGAAAAGGCCGAAGGTGTACAGAACCTGATGCTCCGTATGCTCGTTGTAAGGGGCGTACCATTTCTCGGGGATTGGCAGCGCGTAACGAGTTCTCTCACATCATAATATCCTGAAATACGGCCCATATTGAAACAATTAAAAAGCCGTAAATGTTCGGAAAAGGCCGAAGGTGTACAGAACCTGATGCTCCGTATGCTCGTTGTAATGGGCGTACCATTTTTCGGGGATTGGCAGCGTGCAGCGAGTTCTCTCACATCATAATATCCCGCGATACGACCCTTTTTGAAACAATTAAAAAGCCGGAAATGTCCGGAAAAGGCCGAAGGTGTACAGAACCCGTTGCTCCGTATGCTCGTTGTAATGGGCGTACCATTTTTGGGGGATTGGCAACGCTCAACGCGTTTTTACACATCATAATATCCTGCTATTCGGCCCATTTTTGATCACTTAAAATGCCCCAAATGTCCGGAAAAGGCCGAAGGTGTACAGAACCTGATGCTCCGTATGCTCGTTGTAAGGGGCGTACCATTTCTCGGGGATTGGCAGCGCGTAACGAATTCTCTCACATCATAATATCCTGATATACGGCCCGTTTTTGATCACTTAAAATGCCGGAAATGTCCGGAAAAGGCCGAAGGTGTACAGAACCCGTTGCTCCGTATGCTCGTTGTAATGGGCGTACCATTTTTCGGGGATTGGAAGCGTGCAGCGAGATCTCACACATCATAATATCGTGCGATACGACCCTTTTTGAAACAATTAAAAAGCCGGAAATGTCCGGAAAAGGCCGAAGGTGTACAGAACCCGTTGCTCCGTATGCTTGTTGTAATGGGCGTACCATTTTTCGGGGATTGGCAGCATGCAGCGAGATCTCACACATCATAATATCCTGCGATACGACCCTTTTTGAAACAATTATAAAGCCGGAAAAATCCGGAAAAGGCCGAAGGTGTACAAAACCCGTTGCTCCGTATGCTCGTTGTAATGGAAGGGCCATTTTTGGGGGATTGGCAAAGCTCAACGCGTTTTTACACATCATAATATCCTGCTATTCGGCCCATTTTGAAACAATTAAAAAGCCGGAAATGTCCGGAAAATGCCGATGGTGTACAGAACCCGTTCCTCCGTATGCTCGTTGTAATGGGCGTACTATTTTTCGGGGATTGGCAGCGTGCAGCGAGTTCTCACACCTCATAATATCCTGCGATACGACTCATTTTGAAACTATTAAGAAGCCGAAACTGGCCGGAAAAGGCCGAATATGTACAAGACAGGATTCTCGTCATGCTCGTTGTAATGGAAGTACCATTCTTCGGGGATTTGCAGCGCGCAACGAGTTCCCTCACATCATAATATCCTGCTATACGGCCCGTTTTTAATTACATAAAATGCCGAAGATGTCCGGAAAAGGCCGAAGGTGTACAGAAACCAATGCTCCGTTTGCTCGTTGTAATGGAAGTACCATTTTTGGGGGGTTGGCAGAGAGCAACAGGTTCTTACACATCATAATATCCTGATATACGGCCCATTTTGAAACAATTAAAAAGCCGGAAATGTCCGGAAAAGGCCGAAGGTGTACAGAACCCGTTGCTCCGTATGCTCGTTGTAAGGGAAGGACCATTTTTCGGGGATTGGCAGCGTGCAGCTAGTTCTCACACATCATAATATCCTGCGGTACGACCCGTTTTTAATCACATAAAATGCCGGAAATGTCCGGAAAAGGCCGAAGGTGTACAGAACCTGATGCTACGTATACTCGTTGTAAGGGGCGTACCATTTCTCGGGGATTGGCAGCGCGCAACGAGATCTCACACATCATAATATCCTGCGATACGACCCTTTTTGAAACAATTAAAAAGCCGGAAATATCCGGAAAAGGCCGAATATGTACAAGACAGGATTCTCCGTATGCTCGTTGTAATGGAAGTACCATTCTTCGGGGATTGGCAGCGCGCAACGAGTTCTCTCACATCATAATATCCTGATATACGGCCCATTTTGAAACAATTAAAAAGCCGGAAATGTCCGGAAAAGGCCGAAGGTGTACAGAACCCGTTGCTCCCTTTGCTTGTTGTAATGGGCGTACCATTTTTCGGGGATTTCCAGCGTGCAGCCAGTTTTCACACCTCATAATATCCTGCGATACGACCCATTTTGAAACTATTAAAAAGCCGAAACTGGCCGGAAAAGGCCGAATATGTACAAGACAGGATTCTCCGGATGCTGGTTGTATTGGAAGTACCATTCTACGGGGATTGGCAGCGCGCACCGTGTTCTCTCACATCATAATATCCTGCTATTCGGCCCGTTTTTGATCACTTAAAATGCCGGAAATGTCCGGAAAAGGACGAAGGTGTACAGAACCTGATGCTCCGTATGCTCGTTGTAAGGGCCGTACCATTTCTCGGGGATTGGCAGCGCGTAACGTGTTCTCTCACATCATAATATCCTGCGATACGACTCATTTTGAAACTATTAAAAAGCCGAAACTGGCCGGAAAAGGCCGAATATGTACAAGACAGGATTCTCCGCATGCTCGTTGTAATGGACGTACCATTTTTCGGGGATTGGCTGCGCGCAACGAGTTCTCACACATCATAATATCCTGCGATACGACCCATTTTGAAACAATTAAAAAGACGAAACTGGCCGGAAAAGGCCGAATATGTACAAGACAGGATTCTCCGCATGCTCGTTGTAATGGATGTACCATTCTTCGGGGTTTGGCAGCGCGCAACGAGTTCTCTCACATCATAATATCCTGCGATACGACCCGTTTTTAATCACATAAAATGCCGGAAATGTCCGGAAAAGGCCGAAGGTGTACAGAACCCGTTGCTCCGTATGCTCGTTGTAATGGGCGTACCATTCTTCGGGGATTGGCAGCGCGCACCGTGTTCTCTCACATCATAATATCCTGCTATTCGGCCCGTTTTTGATCACTTAAAATGCCGGAAATGTCCGGAAAAGGCCGAAGGTGTACAGAACCTGATGCTCCGTATGCTCGTTGTAAGGGGCGTACCATTTCTCGGGGATTGGCAGCGCGTAACGAGTTCTCTCACATCATAATATCCTGAAATACGGCCCATATTGAAACAATTAAAAAGCCGTAAATGTTCGGAAAAGGCCGAAGGTGTACAGAACCTGATGCTCCGTATGCTCGTTGTAATGGGCGTACCATTTTTCGGGGATTGGCAGCGTGCAGCGAGTTCTCTCACATCATAATATCCCGCGATACGACCCTTTTTGAAACAATTAAAAAGCCGGAAATGTCCGGAAAAGGCCGAAGGTGTACAGAAGCCGTTGCTCCGTATGCTCGTTGTAATGGGCGTACCATTTTTGGGGGATTGGCAACGCTCAACGCGTTTTTACACATCATAATATCCTGCTATTCGGCCCATTTTTGATCACTTAAAATGCCCCAAATGTCCGGAAAAGGCCGAAGGTGTACAGAACCTGATGCTCCGTATGCTCGTTGTAAGGGGCGTACCATTTCTCGGGGATTGGCAGCGCGTAACGAATTCTCTCACATCATAATATCCTGATATACGGCCCGTTTTTGATCACTTAAAATGCCGGAAATGTCCGGAAAAGGCCGAAGGTGTACAGAACCCGTTGCTCCGTATGCTCGTTGTAATGGGCGTACCATTTTTCGGGGATTGGAAGCGTGCAGCGAGATCTCACACATCATAATATCGTGCGATACGACCCCTTTTGAAACAATTAAAAAGCCGGAAATGTCCGGAAAAGGCCGAAGGTGTACAGAACCCGTTGCTCCGTATGCTCGTTGTAATGGGCGTACCATTTTTCGGGGATTGGCAGCATGCAGCGAGATCTCACACATCATAATATCCTGCGATACGACCCTTTTTGAAACAATTATAAAGCCGGAAAAATCCGGAAAAGGCCGAAGGTGTACAAAACCCGTTGCTCCGTATGCTCGTTGTAATGGAAGGGCCATTTTTGGGGGATTGGCAAAGCTCAACGCGTTTTTACACATCATAATATCCTGCTATTCGGCCCATTTTGAAACAATTAAAAAGCCGGAAATGTCCGGAAAATGCCAAAGGTGTACAGAACCCGTTGCTCCGTATGCTCGTTGTAATGGGCGTACCATTTTTCGGGGATTGGCAGCGTGCAGCGAGTTCTCTCACATCATAATATCCCGCGATACGACCCATTTTGAAACAATTAAAAAGCCGGAAATGTCCGGAAAATGCCGAAGGTGTACAGAACCCGTTGCTCCTTATGCTCGTTGTAATGGAAGGACCATTTTTGGGGGATTGGCAGCGTGCAGCGAGTTCTCACACATCATAATATCCTGCGATACGACAAATTTTGAAACAATTAAAAAGACGAAACTGGCCGGAAAAGGCCGAATATGTACAAGACAGGATTCTCCGCATGCTCGTTTTATTGGAAGTACCATTCTTCGGGGATTGGCAGCGCGCACCGAGTTCCCTCACATCATAATATCCTGCTATACGGCCCGTTTTTAATCACATAAAATGCCGGAGATGTCCGGAAAAGGCCGAAGGTGTACAGAACCCGATGCTCCGTTTGCTCGTTGTAATGGAAGTACCATTTTTGGGGGGTTGGCAGAGAGCAACTGATTCTTACACATCATAATATCCTGATATGCGGCCCATTTTGAAACAATTAAAAAGCCGGAAATGTCCGGAAAAGGCCGATGGTGTACAGAACCCGTTCCTCCGTATGCTCGTTGTAATGGGCGTACTATTTTTCGGGGATTGGCAGCGTGCAGCGAGTTCTCACACCTCATAATATCCTGCGATACGACTCATTTTGAAACTATTAAGAAGCCGAAACTGGCCGGAAAAGGCCGAATATGTACAAGACAGGATTCTCGTCATGCTCGTTGTAATGGAAGTACCATTCTTCGGGGATTTGCAGCGCGCAACGAGTTCCCTCACATCATAATATCCTGCTATACGGCCCGTTTTTAATTACATAAAATGCCGGAGATGTCCGGAAAAGGCCGAAGGTGTACAGAAACCAATGCTCCGTTTGCTCGTTGTAATGGAAGTACCATTTTTGGGGGGTTGGCAGAGAGCAACAGGTTCTTACACATCATAATATCCTGATATACGGCCCATTTTGAAACAATTAAAAAGCCGGAAATGTCCGGAAAAGGCCGAAGGTGTACAGAACCCGTTGCTCCCTTTGCTTGTTGTAATGGGCGTACCATTTTTCGGGGATTTCCAGCGTGCAGCCAGTTTTCACACCTCATAATATCCTGCGATGCGACCCATTTTGAAACTATTAGAAAGCCGAAACTGGCCGGAAAAGGCCGAATATGTACAAGACAGGATTCTCCGCATGCTCGTTGTATTGGAAGTACCATTCTTCGGGGAATGGCAGCGCGCACCGAGTTCTCTCACACCATAATATCCTGCGATACGACCCGTTTTTAATCACATAAAATGCCGGAGATGTCCGGAAAAGGCCGAAGGTGTACAGAACCCAATGCTCCGTTTGCTCGTTGTAATGGAAGTACCATTTTTGGGGGGTTGGCAGAGAGCAACTGGTTCTTACACATCATAATATCCTGATATACGGCCCGTTTTTGATCACTTAAAATGCCGGAAATGTCCGGAAAAGGCCGAAGGTGTACAGAACCTGATGCTCCGTATGCTCGTTGTAAGGGGCGTACCATTTCTCAGGGATTGGCAGCGCGTAACGAGTTCTCTCACATCATAATATCCTGAAATACGGCCCATATTGAAACAATTAAAAAGCCGTAAATGTTCGGAAAAGGCCGAAGGTGTACAGAACCTGATGTTCCGTATGCTCGTTGTAAGGGGCGTACCATTTCTCGGGGATTGGCAGCGCGTAACGAATTCTCTCACATCATAATATCCTGATATACGGCCCGTTTTTGATCACTTAAAATGCCGGAAATGTCCGGAAAAGGCCGAAGGTGTACAGAACCCGTTGCTCCGTATGCTCGTTGTAATGGGCGCACCATTTTTCGGGGATTGGAAGCGTGCAGCGAGATCTCACACATCATAATATCGTGCGATACGACCCTTTTTGAAACAATTAAAAAGCCGGAAATGTCCGGAAAAGGCCGAAGGTGTACAGAACCCGTTGCTCCGTATGCTCGTTGTAATGGGCGTACCATTTTTCGGGGATTGGCAGCGTGCAGCGAGATCTCACACATCATAATATCCTGCGATACGACCCTTTTTGAAACAATTATAAAGCCGGAAAAATCCGGAAGAGGCCGAAGGTGTACAAAACCCGTTGCTCCGTATGCTCGTTGTAATGGAAGGGCCATTTTTGGGGGATTGGCAAAGCTCAACGCGTTTTTACACATCATAATATCCTGCTATTCGGCCCATTTTGAAACAATTAAAAAGCCGGAAATGTCCGGAAAATGCCAAAGGTGTACAGAACCCGTTGCTCCGTATGCTCGTTGTAATGGGCGTACCATTTTTCGGGGATTTCCAGCGTGCAGCCAGTTTTCACACCTCATAATATCCTGCGATGCGACCCATTTTGAAACTATTAAAAAGCCGAAACTGGCCGGAAAAGGCCGAATATGTACAAGACAGGATTCTCCGCATGCTCGTTGTATTGGAAGTACCATTCTTCGGGGAATGGCAGCGCGCACCGAGTTCTCTCACACCATAATATCCTGCGATACGACCCGTTTTTAATCACATAAAATGCCGGAGATGTCCGGAAAAGGCCGAAGGTGTACAGAACCCAATGCTCCGTTTGCTCGTTGTAATGGAAGTACCATTTTTGGGGGGTTGGCAGAGAGCAACTGGTTCTTACACATCATAATATCCTGATATACGGCCCGTTTTTGATCACTTAAAATGCCGGAAATGTCCGGAAAAGGCCGAAGGTGTACAGAACCTGATGCTCCGTATGCTCGTTGTAAGGGGCGTACCATTTCTCAGGGATTGGCAGCGCGTAACGAGTTCTCTCACATCATAATATCCTGAAATACGGCCCATATTGAAACAATTAAAAAGCCGTAAATGTTCGGAAAAGGCCGAAGGAGTACAGAACCTGATGCTCCGTATGCTCGTTGTAAGGGGCGTACCATTTCTCGGGGATTGGCAGCGCGTAACGAATTCTCTCACATCATAATATCCTGAAATACGGCCCGTTTTTGATCACTTAAAATGCCGGAAATGTCCGGAAAAGGCCGAAGGTGTACAGAACCCGTTGCTCCGTATGCTCGTTGTAATGGGCGTACCATTTTTCGGGGATTGGAAGCGTGCAGCGAGATCTCACACATCATAATATCGTGCGATACGACCCTTTTTGAAACAATTAAAAAGCCGGAAATGTCCGGAAAAGGCCGAAGGTGTACAGAACCCGTTGCTCCGTATGCTCGTTGTAATGGGCGTACCATTTTTCGGGGATTGGCAGCATGCAGCGAGATCTCACACATCATAATATCCTGCGATACGACCCTTTTTGAAACAATTATAAAGCCGGAAAAATCCGGAAAAGGCCGAAGGTGTACAAAACCCGTTGCTCCGTATGCTCGTTGTAATGGAAGGGCCATTTTTGGGGGATTGGCAAAGCTCAACGCGTTTTTACACATCATAATATCCTGCTATTCGGCCCATTTTGAAACAATTAAAAAGCCGGAAATGTCCGGAAAATGCCAAAGGTGTACAGAACCCGTTGCTCCGTATGCTCGTTGTAATGGGCGTACCATTTTTCGGGGATTGGCAGCGTGCAGCGAGTTCTCTCACATCATAATATCCCGCGATACGACCCATTTTGAAACAATTAAAAAGCCGGAAATGTCCGGAAAATGCCGAAGGTGTACAGAACCCGTTGCTCCTTATGCTCGTTGTAATGGAAGGACCATTTTTGGGGGATTGGCAGCGTGCAGCGAGTTCTCACACATCATAATATCCTGCGATACGACAAATTTTGAAACAATTAAAAAGACGAAACTGGCCGGAAAAGGCCGAATATGTACAAGACAGGATTCTCCGCATGCTCGTTTTATTGGAAGTACCATTCTTCGGGGATTGGCAGCGCGCACCGAGTTCCCTCACATCATAATATCCTGCTATACGGCCCGTTTTTAATCACATAAAATGCCGGAGATGTCCGGAAAAGGCCGAAGGTGTACAGAACCCGATGCTCCGTTTGCTCGTTGTAATGGAAGTACCATTTTTGGGGGGTTGGCAGAGAGCAACTGATTCTTACACATCATAATATCCTGATATGCGGCCCATTTTGAAACAATTAAAAAGCCGGAAATGTCCGGAAAAGGCCGATGGTGTACAGAACCCGTTCCTCCGTATGCTCGTTGTAATGGGCGTACTATTTTTCGGGGATTGGCAGCGTGCAGCGAGTTCTCACACCTCATAATATCCTGCGATACGACTCATTTTGAAACTATTAAGAAGCCGAAACTGGCCGGAAAAGGCCGAATATGTACAAGACAGGATTCTCGTCATGCTCGTTGTAATGGAAGTACCATTCTTCGGGGATTTGCAGCGCGCAACGAGTTCCCTCACATCATAATATCCTGCTATACGGCCCGTTTTTAATTACATAAAATGCCGGAGATGTCCGGAAAAGGCCGAAGGTGTACAGAAACCAATGCTCCGTTTGCTCGTTGTAATGGAAGTACCATTTTTGGGGGGTTGGCAGAGAGCAACAGGTTCTTACACATCATAATATCCTGATATACGGCCCATTTTGAAACAATTAAAAAGCCGGAAATGTCCGGAAAAGGCCGAAGGTGTACAGAACCCGTTGCTCCCTTTGCTTGTTGTAATGGGCGTACCATTTTTCGGGGATTTCCAGCGTGCAGCCAGTTTTCACACCTCATAATATCCTGCGATGCGACCCATTTTGAAACTATTAGAAAGCCGAAACTGGCCGGAAAAGGCCGAATATGTACAAGACAGGATTCTCCGCATGCTCGTTGTATTGGAAGTACCATTCTTCGGGGAATGGCAGCGCGCACCGAGTTCTCTCACACCATAATATCCTGCGATACGACCCGTTTTTAATCACATAAAATGCCGGAGATGTCCGGAAAAGGCCGAAGGTGTACAGAACCCAATGCTCCGTTTGCTCGTTGTAATGGAAGTACCATTTTTGGGGGGTTGGCAGAGAGCAACTGGTTCTTACACATCATAATATCCTGATATACGGCCCGTTTTTGATCACTTAAAATGCCGGAAATGTCCGGAAAAGGCCGAAGGTGTACAGAACCTGATGCTCCGTATGCTCGTTGTAAGGGGCGTACCATTTCTCAGGGATTGGCAGCGCGTAACGAGTTCTCTCACATCATAATATCCTGAAATACGGCCCATATTGAAACAATTAAAAAGCCGTAAATGTTCGGAAAAGGCCGAAGGTGTACAGAACCTGATGTTCCGTATGCTCGTTGTAAGGGGCGTACCATTTCTCGGGGATTGGCAGCGCGTAACGAATTCTCTCACATCATAATATCCTGATATACGGCCCGTTTTTGATCACTTAAAATGCCGGAAATGTCCGGAAAAGGCCGAAGGTGTACAGAACCCGTTGCTCCGTATGCTCGTTGTAATGGGCGCACCATTTTTCGGGGATTGGAAGCGTGCAGCGAGATCTCACACATCATAATATCGTGCGATACGACCCTTTTTGAAACAATTAAAAAGCCGGAAATGTCCGGAAAAGGCCGAAGGTGTACAGAACCCGTTGCTCCGTATGCTCGTTGTAATGGGCGTACCATTTTTCGGGGATTGGCAGCGTGCAGCGAGATCTCACACATCATAATATCCTGCGATACGACCCTTTTTGAAACAATTATAAAGCCGGAAAAATCCGGAAGAGGCCGAAGGTGTACAAAACCCGTTGCTCCGTATGCTCGTTGTAATGGAAGGGCCATTTTTGGGGGATTGGCAAAGCTCAACGCGTTTTTACACATCATAATATCCTGCTATTCGGCCCATTTTGAAACAATTAAAAAGCCGGAAATGTCCGGAAAATGCCAAAGGTGTACAGAACCCGTTGCTCCGTATGCTCGTTGTAATGGGCGTACCATTTTTCGGGGATTTCCAGCGTGCAGCCAGTTTTCACACCTCATAATATCCTGCGATGCGACCCATTTTGAAACTATTAAAAAGCCGAAACTGGCCGGAAAAGGCCGAATATGTACAAGACAGGATTCTCCGCATGCTCGTTGTATTGGAAGTACCATTCTTCGGGGAATGGCAGCGCGCACCGAGTTCTCTCACACCATAATATCCTGCGATACGACCCGTTTTTAATCACATAAAATGCCGGAGATGTCCGGAAAAGGCCGAAGGTGTACAGAACCCAATGCTCCGTTTGCTCGTTGTAATGGAAGTACCATTTTTGGGGGGTTGGCAGAGAGCAACTGGTTCTTACACATCATAATATCCTGATATACGGCCCGTTTTTGATCACTTAAAATGCCGGAAATGTCCGGAAAAGGCCGAAGGTGTACAGAACCTGATGCTCCGTATGCTCGTTGTAAGGGGCGTACCATTTCTCAGGGATTGGCAGCGCGTAACGAGTTCTCTCACATCATAATATCCTGAAATACGGCCCATATTGAAACAATTAAAAAGCCGTAAATGTTCGGAAAAGGCCGAAGGAGTACAGAACCTGATGCTCCGTATGCTCGTTGTAAGGGGCGTACCATTTCTCGGGGATTGGCAGCGCGTAACGAATTCTCTCACATCATAATATCCTGAAATACGGCCCGTTTTTGATCACTTAAAATGCCGGAAATGTCCGGAAAAGGCCGAAGGTGTACAGAACCCGTTGCTCCGTATGCTCGTTGTAATGGGCGTACCATTTTTCGGGGATTGGAAGCGTGCAGCGAGATCTCACACATCATAATATCGTGCGATACGACCCTTTTTGAAACAATTAAAAAGCCGGAAATGTCCGGAAAAGGCCGAAGGTGTACAGAACCCGTTGCTCCGTATGCTCGTTGTAATGGGCGTACCATTTTTCGGGGATTGGCAGCGTGCAGCGAGATCTCACACATCATAATATCCTGCGATACGACCCTTTTTGAAACAATTATAAAGCCGGAAAAATCCGGAAGAGGCCGAAGGTGTACAAAACCCGTTGCTCCGTATGCTCGTTGTAATGGAAGGGCCATTTTTGGGGGATTGGCAGCGTGCAGCGAGATCTCACACATCATAATATCGTGCGATACGACCCTTTTTGAAACAATTAAAAAGCCGGAAATGTCCGGAAAAGGCCGAAGGTGTACAGAAACCAATGCTCCGTTTGCTCGTTGTAATGGAAGTACCATTTTTGGGGGGTTGGCAGAGAGCAACAGGTTCTTACACATCATAATATCCTGATATACGGCCCATTTTGAAACGATTAAAAAGCCGGAAATGTCCGGAAAAGGCCGAAGGTGTACAGAACCCGTTGCTCCGTATGCTCGTTGTAATGGGCGTACCATTTTTCGGGGATTGGCAGCGTGCAGCGAAATCTCACACATCATAATATCCTGCAATACGACCCTTTTTGAAACAATTAAAAAGCCGGAAATGTCCGGAAAAGGCCGAAGGTGTACAGAACCCGTTGCTCCCTTTGCTTGTTGTAATGGGCGTACCATTTTTCGGGGATTTCCAGCGTGCAGCCAGTTTTCACACCTCATAATATCCTGCGATGCGACCCATTTTGAAACTATTAAAAAGCCGAAACTGGCCGGAAAAGGCCGAATATGTACAAGACAGGATTCTCCGCATGCTCGTTGTATTGGAAGTACCATTCTTCGGGGAATGGCAGCGCGCACCGAGTTCTCTCACACCATAATATCCTGCGATACGACCCGTTTTTAATCACATAAAATGCCGGAGATGTCCGGAAAAGGCCGAAGGTGTACAGAACCCAATGCTCCGTTTGCTCGTTGTAATGGAAGTACCATTTTTGGGGGGTTGGCAGAGAGCAACTGGTTCTTACACATCATAATATCCTGATATACGGCCCGTTTTTGATCACTTAAAATGCCGGAAATGTCCGGAAAAGGCCGAAGGTGTACAGAACCTGATGCTCCGTATGCTCGTTGTAAGGGGCGTACCATTTCTCAGGGATTGGCAGCGCGTAACGAGTTCTCTCACATCATAATATCCTGAAATACGGCCCATATTGAAACAATTAAAAAGCCGTAAATGTTCGGAAAAGGCCGAAGGTGTACAGAACCTGATGCTCCGTATGCTCGTTGTAAGGGGCGTACCATTTCTCGGGGATTGGCAGCGCGTAACGAATTCTCTCACATCATAATATCCTGAAATACGGCCCGTTTTTGATCACTTAAAATGCCGGAAATGTCCGGAAAAGGCCGAAGGTGTACAGAACCCGTTGCTCCGTATGCTCGTTGTAATGGGCGTACCATTTTTCGGGGATTGGAAGCGTGCAGCGAGATCTCACACATCATAATATCGTGCGATACGACCCTTTTTGAAACAATTAAAAAGCCGGAAATGTCCGGAAAAGGCCGAAGGTGTACAGAACCCGTTGCTCCGTATGCTCGTTGTAATGGGCGTACCATTTTTCGGGGATTGGCAGCGTGCAGCGAGATCTCACACATCATAATATCCTGCGATACGACCCTTTTTGGAACAATTATAAAGCCGGAAAAATCCGGAAGAGGCCGAAGGTGTACAAAACCCGTTGCTCCGTATGCTCGTTGTAATGGAAGGGCCATTTTTGGGGGATTGGAAAAGCTCAACGCGTTTTTACACATCATAATATCCTGCTATTCGGCCCATTTTGAAACAATTAAAAAGCCGGAAATGTCCGGAAAATGCCAAAGGTGTACAGAACCCGTTGCTCCGTATGCTCGTTGTAATGGGCGTACCATTTTTCGGGGATTGGCAGCGTGCAGCGAGTTCTCTCACATCATAATATCCCGCGATACGACCCATTTTGAAACAATTAAAAAGCCGGAAATATCCGGAAAAGGCCGAAGGTGTACAGAACCCGTTGCTCCGTATGCTCGTTGTAATGGAAGGACCATTTTTGGAGGATTGGCAACGCTCAACGCGTTTTTACACATCATAATATCCCGCTATTCGGCCATTTTTGATCACTTAAAATGCCGTAAATGTCCGGAAAAGGCCGAAGGTGTACAGAACCTGATGCTCCGTATGCTCGTTGTAAGGGGCGTACCATTTCTCGGGGATTGGCAGGGCGTAACGAGTTCTCTCACATCATAATATCCTGAAATACGGCCCATTTTGAAACAATTAAAAAGCCGGAAATGTCCGGAAAAGGCCGAAGGTGTACAGAACCTGATGCTCCGTATGCTCGTTGTAATGGAAGTACCATTCTTCGGGGATTGGCAGCGCGCAACGAGTTCTCTCACATTATAATATCCTGCGAAACGACTCATTTTGAAACTATTAAAATGCCGAAACTTGCCGGAAAAGGCCGAATATGTACAAGACAGGATTCTCCGCATGCTCGTTGTAATGGAAGTACCATTCTTCGGGGATTGGCTGCGCGCAACGAGTTCTCTCACATCATAATATCCTGAAATACGGCCCATTTTGAAACAATTAAAAAGCCGGAAATGTCCGGAAAAGGCCGAAGGTGTACAGAACCTGATGCTCCGTATGCTCGTTGTAATGGAAGTACCATTCTTCGGGGATTTGCAGCGCGCAACGAGTTCCCTCACATCATAATATCCTGCTATACGGCCCGTTTTTAATCACATAAAATGCCGGAGATGTCCGGAAAAGGCCGAAGGTGTACAGAACCCAATGCTCCGTTTGCTCGTTGTAATGGAAGTACTATTTTTGGGGGGTTGGCAGAGAGCAACTGGTTCTTACACATAATAATATCCTGATATACGGCCCATTTTGAAACAATTAAAAAGCCGGAAATGTCCGGAAAAGGCCGAAGGTTTACAGAACCCGTTGCTCCGTATGCTCGTTGTAATGGGCGTACCATTTTTCGGGGATTGGCAGCGTGCAGCGAGATCTCACACATCATAATATCCTGCGATACGACCCTTTTTTAAACAATTAAAAAGCCGGAAATATCCGGAAAATGCCGAAGGTGTACAGAACCCGTTGCTCCGTATGCTCGTTGTAATGGAAGGACCATTTTTGGGGGATTGGCAACGTGCAGCGAGTTCTCACACCTCATAATATCCTGCGAAACGACTCATTTAGAAACTATTAAAATGCCGAAACTTGCCGGAAAAGGCCGAATATGTACAAGACAGGATTCTCCGCATGCTCGTTGTAATGGAAGTACCATTCTTCGGGGATTGGCTGCGCGCAACGAGTTCTCTCACATCATAATATCCTGATATACGGCCCATTTTGAAACAATTAAAAAGCCGGAGATGTCCGGAAAAGGCCGAAGGTGTACAGAACCTGATGCTCCGTATGCTCGTTGTAATGGAAGTACCATTCTTCGGGGATTGGCAGCGCGCAACGAGTTCTCTCACATCATAATATCCTGCGATACGACCCACTTTGAAACAATTAAAAAGCCGGAAATGTCCGGAAAATGCCAAAGGTGTACAGAACCCGTTGCTCCGTATGCTCGTTGTAATGGGCGTACCATTTTTCGGGGATTGGCAGCGTGCAGCGAGTTCTCACACCTCATAATATCCTGCGATACGACCCATTTTGAAACTATTAAAAAGCCGAAACTGGTCGGAAAAGGCCGAATATGTACAAAACAGGATTCTCCGCATGCTCGTTGTAATGGATGTACCATTTTTCGGGGATTGGCAGCGCGCAACGAGTTCTCTCACATCATAATATCCTGATATACGGCCCATTTTGAAACAATTAAAAAGCCGGAAATGTCCGGAAAAGGCCGAAGGTGTACAGAACCCGTTGCTCCGTATGCTCGTTGTAATGGGCGTACCATTTTTCGGGGATTGGCAGCGTGCAGCGAGATCTCACACATCATAATATCCTGCGATACGACCCTTTTTGAAACAATTATAAAGCCGGAAAAATCCGGAAGAGGCCGAAGGTGTACAAAACCCGTTGCTCCGTATGCTCGTTGTAATGGAAGGGCCATTTTTGGGGGATTGGCAAAGCTCAACGCGTTTTTACACATCATAATATCCTGCTATTCGGCCCATTTTGAAACAATTAAAAAGCCGGAAATGTCCGGAAAATGCCAAAGGTGTACAGAACCCGTTGCTCCGTATGCTCGTTGTAATGGGCGTACCATTTTTCGGGGATTGGCAGCGTGCAGCGAGTTCTCTCACATCATAATATCCCGCGATACGACCCATTTTGAAACAATTAAAAAGCCGGAAATGTCCGGAAAATGCCGAAGGTGTACAGAACCCGTTGCTCCGTATGCTCGTTGTAATGGAAGGACCATTTTTGGGGGATTGGCAGCGTGCAGCGAGATCTCACACATCATAATATCGTGCGATACGACCCTTTTTGAAACAATTAAAAAGCCGGAAATGTCCGGAAAAGGCCGAAGGTGTACAGAAACCAATGCTCCGTTTGCTCGTTGTAATGGAAGTACCATTTTTGGGGGGTTGGCAGAGAGCAACAGGTTCTTACACATCATAATATCCTGATATACGGCCCATTTTGAAACGATTAAAAAGCCGGAAATGTCCGGAAAAGGCCGAAGGTGTACAGAACCCGTTGCTCCGTATGCTCGTTGTAATGGGCGTACCATTTTTCGGGGATTGGCAGCGTGCAGCGAAATCTCACACATCATAATATCCTGCAATACGACCCTTTTTGAAACAATTAAAAAGCCGGAAATGTCCGGAAAAGGCCGAAGGTGTACAGAACCCGTTGCTCCCTTTGCTTGTTGTAATGGGCGTACCATTTTTCGGGGATTTCCAGCGTGCAGCCAGTTTTCACACCTCATAATATCCTGCGATGCGACCCATTTTGAAACTATTAAAAAGCCGAAACTGGCCGGAAAAGGCCGAATATGTACAAGACAGGATTCTCCGCATGCTCGTTGTAATGGAAGTACCATTTTTCGGGGATTGGCAGCGTGCAGCGAGATCTCACACATCATAATATCCTGCGATACGACCCTTTTTTAAACAATTAAAAAGCCGGAAATATCCGGAAAATGCCGAAGGTGTACAGAACCCGTTGCTCCGTATGCTCGTTGTAATGGAAGGACCATTTTTGGGGGATTGGCAACGCTCAACGCGTTTTTACACATCATAATATCATGCTATTCGGCCCATTTTTGATTACTTAAAATGCCGGAAATGTCCGGAAAAGGCCGAAGATGTACAGAACCTGATGCTCCGTATGCTCGTTGTAAGGGGCGTACCATTTCTCGGGGATTGGCAGCGCGTAACGAGTTATCTCATATCATAATATCCTGAAATACGGCCCATTTTGAAACAATTAAAAAGCCGGAAATGTCCGGAAAAGGCCGAAGGTGTACAGAACCTGATGCTCCGTATGCTCGTTGTAATGGAAGTACCATTCTTCGGGGATTGGCAGCGCGCAACGAGTTCTCACACCTCATAATATCCTGCGAAACGACTCATTTTGAAACTATTAAAATGCCGAAACTTGCCGGAAAAGGCCGAATATGTACAAGACAGGATTCTCCGCATGCTCGTTGTAATGGAAGTACCATTCTTCGGGGATTGGCTGCGCTCAACGAGTTCTCTCACATCATAATATCGCGCGATACGACCCATTTTGAAACAATTAAAAAGCCGGAAATGTCCGGAAAATGCCGAAGGTGTACAGAACCCGTTGCTCCGTATGCTCGTTGTAATGGAAGGACCATTTTTGGGGGATTGGCAGCGTGCAGCGAGTTCTCTCACATCATAATATCCCGCGATACGACTCATTTTGAAACTATTAAAAAGCCGAAACTGGCCGGAAAAGGACGAATATGTACAAGACAGGATTCTCCGCATGCTCGTTGTAATGGAAGTACCATTCTTCGGGGATTGGCTGCGCGCAACGAGTTCTCTCACATCATAGTATCCTGCGATACGACCCATTTTGAAACAATTAAAAAGCCGAAACTGGCCGGAAAAGGCCGAAAATGTACAAGACAGGATTCTCCGGATGCTGGTTGTATTGGAAGTACCATTCTTCGGGGATTGGCAGCGCGCACCGTGTTCTCTCACATCATAATATCCTGCTATTCTGCCCGTTTTTGATCACTTAATATGCCGGAAATGTCCGGAAAAGGCCGAAGGTGTACAGAACCTGATGCTCCGTATGCTCGTTGTAAGGGGCGTACCATTTCTCGGGGATTGGCAGCGCGTAACGTGTTCTCTCACATCATAATATCCTGCGATACGACCCACTTTGAAACAATTAAAAAGCCGGAAATGTCCGGAAAATGCCAAAGGTGTACAGAACCCGTTGCTCCGTATGCTCGTTGTAATGGGCGTACCATTTTTCGGGGATTGGCAGCGTGCAGCGAGATCTCACACATCATAATATCCTGCGATACGACCCTTTTTGAAACAATTATAAAGCCGGAAATGTCCGGAAAATGCCAAAGGTGTACAGAACCCGTTGCTCCGTATGCTCGTTGTAATGGGCGTACCATTTTTCGGGGATTGGCAGCGTGCAGCGAGTTCTCACACCTCATAATATCCTGCGATACGACCCATTTTGAAACTATTAAAAAGCCGAAACTGGTCGGAAAAGGCCGAATATGTACAAAACAGGATTCTCCGCATGCTCGTTGTAATGGATGTACCATTTTTCGGGGATTGGCAGCGCGCAACGAGTTCTCTCACATCATAATATCCTGATATACGGACCATTTTGAAACAATTAAAAAGCCGGAAATGTCCGGAAAAGGCCGAAGGTGTACAGAACCCGTTGCTCCGTATGCTCGTTGTAATGGGCGTACCATTTTTCGGGGATTGGCAGCGTGCAGCGAGATCTCACACATCATAATATCCTGCGATACGACCCTTTTTGAAACAATTATAAAGCCGGAAAAATCCGGAAGAGGCCGAAGGTGTACAAAACCCGTTGCTCCGTATGCTCGTTGTAATGGAAGGGCCATTTTTGGGGGATTGGCAAAGCTCAACGCGTTTTTACACATCATAATATCCTGCTATTCGGCCCATTTTGAAACAATTAAAAAGCCGGAAATGTCCGGAAAATGCCAAAGGTGTACAGAACCCGTTGCTCCGTATGCTCGTTGTAATGGGCGTACCATTTTTCGGGGATTGGCAGCGTGCAGCGAGTTCTCTCACATCATAATATCCCGCGATACGACCCATTTTGAAACAATTAAAAAGCCGGAAATGTCCGGAAAATGCCGAAGGTGTACAGAACCCGTTGCTCCGTATGCTCGTTGTAATGGAAGGACCATTTTTGGGGGATTGGCAGCGTGCAGCGAGATCTCACACATCATAATATCGTGCGATACGACCCTTTTTGAAACAATTAAAAAGCCGGAAATGTCCGGAAAAGGCCGAAGGTGTACAGAAACCAATGCTCCGTTTGCTCGTTGTAATGGAAGTACCATTTTTGGGGGGTTGGCAGAGAGCAACAGGTTCTTACACATCATAATATCCTGATATACGGCCCATTTTGAAACGATTAAAAAGCCGGAAATGTCCGGAAAAGGCCGAAGGTGTACAGAACCCGTTGCTCCGTATGCTCGTTGTAATGGGCGTACCATTTTTCGGGGATTGGCAGCGTGCAGCGAAATCTCACACATCATAATATCCTGCAATACGACCCTTTTTGAAACAATTAAAAAGCCGGAAATGTCCGGAAAAGGCCGAAGGTGTACAGAACCCGTTGCTCCCTTTGCTTTTTGTAATGGGCGTACCATTTTTCGGGGATTTCCAGCGTGCAGCCAGTTTTCACACCTCATAATATCCTGCGATGCGACCCATTTTGAAACTATTAAAAAGCCGAAACTGGCCGGAAAAGGCCGAAGGTGTACAGAACCCGTTGCTCCGTATGCTCATTGTAGTGGGCGTACCATTTTTCGGGGATTGGCAGCGTGCAGCGAGATCTCAAACATCATAATATCCTGCGATACGACCCTTTTTTAAACAATTAAAAAGCCGGAAATGTCCGGAAAATGCCGAAGGTGTACAGAACCCGTTGCTCCGTATGCTCGTTGTAATGGAAGGACCATTTTTGGGGGATTGGCAGCGTGCAGCGAGATCTCACACATCATAATATCGTGCGATACGACCCTTTTTGAAACAATTAAAAAGCCGGAAATGTCCGGAAAAGGCCGAAGGTGTACAGAAACCAATGCTCCGTTTGCTCGTTGTAATGGAAGTACCATTTTTGGGGGGTTGGCAGAGAGCAACAGGTTCTTAAACATCATAATATCCTGATATACGGCCCATTTTGAAACGATTAAAAAGCCGGAAATGTCCGGAAAAGGCCGAAGGTGTACAGAACCCGTTGCTCCGTATGCTCGTTGTAATGGGCGTACCATTTTTCGGGGATTGGCAGCGTGCAGCGAAATCTCACACATCATAATATCCTGCAATACGACCCTTTTTGAAACAATTAAAAAGCCGGAAATATCCGGAAAAGGCCGAAGGTGTACAGAACCCGTTGCTCCGTATGCTCGTTGTAATGGAAGGACCATTTTTGGAGGATTGGCAACGCTCAACGCGTTTTTACACATCATAATATCCCGCTATTCGGCCATTTTTGATCACTTAAAATGCCGTAAATGTCCGGAAAAGGCCGAAGGTGTACAGAACCTGATGCTCCGTATGCTCGTTGTAAGGGGCGTACCATTTCTCGGGGATTGGCAGGGCGTAACGAGTTCTCTCACATCATAATATCCTGAAATACGGCCCATTTTGAAACAATTAAAAAGCCGGAAATGTCCGGAAA
Organism: Bombus muscorum; assembly: GCA_963971185.1. Taxonomy (NCBI): domain Eukaryota; kingdom Metazoa; phylum Arthropoda; class Insecta; order Hymenoptera; family Apidae; genus Bombus; species Bombus muscorum. Next base: position 6,024,119 of record OZ020130.1, read on the forward strand.
AGGCCGAAGGTGTACAGAACCTGATGCTCCGTATGCTCGTTGTAATGGAAGTACCATTCTTCGGGGATTGGCAGCGCGCAACGAGTTCTCTCACATCATAATATCCTGCGAAACGACTCATTTTGAAACTATTAAAATGCCGAAACTTGCCGGAAAAGGCCGAATATGTACAAGACAGGATTCTCCGCATGCTCGTTGTAATGGAAGTACCATTCTTCGGGGATTGGCTGCGCGCAACGAGTTCTCTCACATCATAATATCCTGAAATACGGCCCATTTTGAAACAATTAAAAAGCCGGAAATGTCCGGAAAAGGCCGAAGGTGTACAGAACCTGATGCTCCGTATGCTCGTTGTAATGGAAGTACCATTCTTCGGGGATTTGCAGCGCGCAACGAGTTCCCTCACATCATAATATCCTGCTATACGGCCCGTTTTTAATCACATAAAATGCCGGAGATGTCCGGAAAAGGCCGAAGGTGTACAGAACCCAATGCTCCGTTTGCTCGTTGTAATGGAAGTACTATTTTTGGGGGGTTGGCAGAGAGCAACTGGTTCTTACACATAATAATATCCTGATATACGGCCCATTTTGAAACAATTAAAAAGCCGGAAATGTCCGGAAAAGGCCGAAGGTTTACAGAACCCGTTGCTCCGTATGCTCGTTGTAATGGGCGTACCATTTTTCGGGGATTGGCAGCGTGCACCGAGATCTCACACATCATAATATCCTGCGATACGACCCTTTTTTAAACAATTAAAAAGCCGGAAATATCCGGAAAATGCCGAAGGTGTACAGAACCCGTTGCTCCGTATGCTCGTTGTAATGGAAGGACCATTTTTGGGGGATTGGCAACGCTCAACGCGTTTTTACACATCATAATATCATGCTATTCGGCCCATTTTTGATCACTTAAAATGCCGGAAATGTCCGGAAAAGGCCGAAGATGTACAGAACCTGATGCTCCGTATGCTCGTTGTAAGGGGCGTACCATTTCTCGGGGATTGGCAGCGCGTAACGAGTTATCTCATATCATAATATCCTGAAATACGGCCCATTTTGAAACAATTAAAAAGCCGGAAATGTCCGGAAAAGGCCGAAGGTGTACAGAACCTGATGCTCCGTATGCTCGTTGTAATGGAAGTACCATTCTTCGGGGATTGGCAGCGCGCAACGAGTTCTCACACCTCATAATATCCTGCGAAACGACTCATTTTGAAACTATTAAAATGCCGAAACTTGCCGGAAAAGGCCGAATATGTACAAGACAGGATTCTCCGCATGCTCGTTGTAATGGAAGTACCATTCTTCGGGGATTGGCTGCGCGCAACGAGTTCTCTCACATCATAATATCGCGCGATACGACCCATTTTGAAACAATTAAAAAGCCGGAAATGTCCGGAAAATGCCGAAGGTGTACAGAACCCGTTGCTCCGTATGCTCGTTGTAATGGAAGGACCATTTTTGGGGGATTGGCAGCGTGCAGCGAGTTCTCTCACATCATAATATCCTGCGATACGACTCATTTTGAAACTATTAAAAAGCCGAAACTGGCCGGAAAAGGACGAATATGTACAAGACAGGATTCTCCGCATGCTCGTTGTAATGGAAGTACCTTTCTTCGGGGATTGGCTGCGCGCAACGAGTTCTCTCACATCATAGTATCCTGCGATACGACCCATTTTGAAACAATTAAAAAGCCGAAACTGGCCGGAAAAGGCCGAAAATGTACAAGACAGGATTCTCCGGATGCTGGTTGTATTGGAAGTACCATTCTTCGGGGATTGGCAGCGCGCACCGTGTTCTCTCACATCATAATATCCTGCTATTCTGCCCGTTTTTGATCACTTAATATGCCGGAAATGTCCGGAAAAGGCCGAAGGTGTACAGAACCTGATGCTCCGTATGCTCGTTGTAAGGGGCGTACCATTTCTCGGGGATTGGCAGCGCGTAACGTGTTCTCTCACATCATAATATCCTGATAAACGGCACATTTTGAAACAATTAAAAAGCCGGAAATGTCCGGAAAAGGCCGAAGGTGTACAGAACCCGTTGCTCCGTATGCTCGTTGTAGTGGGCGTACCATTTTTCGGGGATTGGCAGCGTGCAGCGAGATCTCAAACATCATAATATCCTGCGATACGACCCTTTTTGAAACAATTAAAAAGCCGGTAATATCCGGAAAAGGCCGAAGGTGTACAGAACCCGTTGCTCCGTATGCTCGTTGTAATGGAAGGTCCATTTTTGGGGGATTGGCATCGTGCAGCGAGTTCTCACACCTCATAATATCCTGCGAAACGACTCATTTAGAAACTATTAAAATGCCGAAACTTGCCGGAAAAGGCCGAATATGTACAAGACAGGATTCTCCGCATGCTCGTTGTAATGGAAGTACCATTCTTCGGGGATTGGCTGCGCGCAACGAGTTCTCTCACATCATAATATCCTGATATACGGCCCATTTTGAAACAATTAAAAAGCCGGAGATGTCCGGAAAAGGCCGAAGGTGTACAGAACCTGATGCTCCGTATGCTCGTTGTAATGGAAGTACCATTCTTCGGGGATTGGCAGCGCGCAACGAGTTCTCTCACATCATAATAACCTGCGATACGACCCACTTTGAAACAATTAAAAAGCCGGAAATGTCCGGAAAATGCCAAAGGTGTACAGAACCCGTTGCTCCGTATGCTCGTTGTAATGGGCGTACCATTTTTCGGGGATTGGCAGCGTGCAGCGAGTTCTCACACCTCATAATATCCTGCGATACGACCCATTTTGAAACTATTAAAAAGCCGAAACTGGTCGGAAAAGGCCGAATATGTACAAAACAGGATTCTCCGCATGCTCGTTGTAATGGATGTACCATTTTTCGGGGATTGGCAGCGCGCAACGAGTTCTCTCACATCATAATATCCTGATATACGGCCCATTTTGAAACAATTAAAAAGCCGGAAATGTCCGGAAAAGGCCGAAGGTGTACAGAACCCGTTGCTCCGTATGCTCGTTGTAATGGGCGTACCATTTTTCGGGGATTGGCAGCGTGCAGCGAGATCTCACACATCATAATATCCTGCGATACGACCCTTTTTGAAACAATTATAAAGCCGGAAAAATCCGGAAGAGGCCGAAGGTGTACAAAACCCGTTGCTCCGTATGCTCGTTGTAATGGAAGGGCCATTTTTGGGGGATTGGCAAAGCTCAACGCGTTTTTACACATCATAATATCCTGCTATTCGGCCCATTTTGAAACAATTAAAAAGCCGGAAATGTCCGGAAAATGCCAAAGGTGTACAGAACCCGTTGCTCCGTATGCTCGTTGTAATGGGCGTACCATTTTTCGGGGATTGGCAGCGTGCAGCGAGTTCTCTCACATCATAATATCCCGCGATACGACCCATTTTGAAACAATTAAAAAGCCGGGAATGTCCGGAAAATGCCGAAGGTGTACAGAACCCGTTGCTCCGTATGCTCGTTGTAATGGAAGGACCATTTTTGGGGGATTGGCAGCGTGCAGCGAGATCTCACACATCATAATATCGTGCGATACGACCCTTTTTGAAACAATTAAAAAGCCGGAAATGTCCGGAAAAGGCCGAAGGTGTACAGAAACCAATGCTCCGTTTGCTCGTTGTAATGGAAGTACCATTTTTGGGGGGTTGGCAGAGAGCAACAGGTTCTTACACATCATAATATCCTGATATACGGCCCATTTTGAAACGATTAAAAAGCCGGAAATGTCCGGAAAAGGCCGAAGGTGTACAGAACCCGTTGCTCCGTATGCTCGTTGTAATGGGCGTACCATTTTTCGGGGATTGGCAGCGTGCAGCGAAATCTCACACATCATAATATCCTGCAATACGACCCTTTTTGAAACAATTAAAAAGCCGGAAATATCCGGAAAAGGCCGAAGGTGTACAGAACCCGTTGCTCCGTATGCTCGTTGTAATGGAAGGACCATTTTTGGAGGATTGGCAACGCTCAACGCGTTTTTACACATCATAATATCCCGCTATTCGGCCATTTTTGATCACTTAAAATGCCGTAAATGTCCGGAAAAGGCCGAAGGTGTACAGAACCTGATGCTCCGTATGCTCGTTGTAAGGGGCGTACCATTTCTCGGGGATTGGCAGGGCGTAACGAGTTCTCTCACATCATAATATCCTGAAATACGGCCCATTTTGAAACAATTAAAAAGCCGGAAATGTCCGGAAAAGGCCGAAGGTGTACAGAACCTGATGCTCCGTATGCTCGTTGTAATGGAAGTACCATTCTTCGGGGATTGGCAGCGCGCAACGAGTTCTCTCACATCATAATATCCTGCGAAACGACTCATTTTGAAACTATTAAAATGCCGAAACTTGCCGGAAAAGGCCGAATATGTACAAGACAGGATTCTCCGCATGCTCGTTGTAATGGAAGTACCATTCTTCGGGGATTGGCTGCGCGCAACGAGTTCTCTCACATCATAATATCCTGAAATACGGCCCATTTTGAAACAATTAAAAAGCCGGAAATGTCCGGAAAAGGCCGAAGGTGTACAGAACCTGATGCTCCGTATGCTCGTTGTAATGGAAGTACCATTCTTCGGGGATTTGCAGCGCGCAACGAGTTCCCTCACATCATAATATCCTGCTATACGGCCCGTTTTTAATCACATAAAATGCCGGAGATGTCCGGAAAAGGCCGAAGGTGTACAGAACCCAATGCTCCGTTTGCTCGTTGTAATGGAAGTACTATTTTTGGGGGGTTGGCAGAGAGCAACTGGTTCTTACACATAATAATATCCTGATATACGGCCCATTTTGAAACAATTAAAAAGCCGGAAATGTCCGGAAAAGGCCGAAGGTTTACAGAACCCGTTGCTCCGTATGCTCGTTGTAATGGGCGTACCATTTTTCGGGGATTGGCAGCGTGCAGCGAGATCTCACACATCATAATATCCTGCGATACGACCCTTTTTTAAACAATTAAAAAGCCGGAAATATCCGGAAAATGCCGAAGGTGTACAGAACCCGTTGCTCCGTATGCTCGTTGTAATGGAAGGACCATTTTTGGGGGATTGGCAACGCTCAACGCGTTTTTACACATCATAATATCATGCTATTCGGCCCATTTTTGATCACTTAAAATGCCGGAAATGTCCGGAAAAGGCCGAAGATGTACAGAACCTGATGCTCCGTATGCTCGTTGTAAGGGGCGTACCATTTCTCGGGGATTGGCAGCGCGTAACGAGTTATCTCATATCATAATATCCTGAAATACGGCCCATTTTGAAACAATTAAAAAGCCGGAAATGTCCGGAAAAGGCCGAAGGTGTACAGAACCTGATGCTCCGTATGCTCGTTGTAATGGAAGTACCATTCTTCGGGGATTGGCAGCGCGCAACGAGTTCTCACACCTCATAATATCCTGCGAAACGACTCATTTTGAAACTATTAAAATGCCGAAACTTGCCGGAAAAGGCCGAATATGTACAAGACAGGATTCTCCGCATGCTCGTTGTAATGGAAGTACCATTCTTCGGGGATTGGCTGCGCTCAACGAGTTCTCTCACATCATAATATCGCGCGATACGACCCATTTTGAAACAATTAAAAAGCCGGAAATGTCCGGAAAATGCCGAAGGTGTACAGAACCCGTTGCTCCGTATGCTCGTTGTAATGGAAGGACCATTTTTGGGGGATTGGCAGCGTGCAGCGAGTTCTCTCACATCATAATATCCTGCGATACGACTCATTTTGAAACTATTAAAAAGCCGAAACTGGCCGGAAAAGGACGAATATGTACAAGACAGGATTCTCCGCATGCTCGTTGTAATGGAAGTACCATTCTTCGGGGATTGGCTGCGCGCAACGAGTTCTCTCACATCATAGTATCCTGCGATACGACCCATTTTGAAACAATTAAAAAGCCGAAACTGGCCGGAAAAGGCCGAAAATGCACAAGACAGGATTTTCCGGATGCTGGTTGTATTGGAAGTACCATTCTTCGGGGATTGGCAGCGCGCACCGTGTTCTCTCACATCATAATATCCTGCTATTCTGCCCGTTTTTGATCACTTAATATGCCGGAAATGTCCGGAAAAGGCCGAAGGTGTACAGAACCTGATGCTCCGTATGCTCGTTGTAAGGGGCGTACCATTTCTCGGGGATTGGCAGCGCGCAACGAGTTCTCTCACATCATAATATCCTGATATACGGCCCATTTTGAAACAATTAAAAAGCCGGAAATGTCCGGAAAAGGCCGAAGGTGTACAGAACCCGTTGCTCCGTATGCTCGTTGTAGTGGGCGTACCATTTTTCGGGGATTGGCAGCGTGCAGCGAGATCTCAAACATCATAATATCCTGCGATACGACCCTTTTTGAAACAATTAAAAAGCCGGTAATATCCGGAAAAGGCCGAAGGTGTACAGAACCCGTTGCTCCGTATGCTCGTTGTAATGGAAGGTCCATTTTTGGGGGATTGGCATCGTGCAGCGAGTTCTCACACCTCATAATATCCTGCGATACGACCCATTTTGAAACTATTAAAAAGCCGAAACTGGTCGGAAAAGGCCGAATATGTACAAAACAGGATTCTCCGCATGCTCGTTGTAATGGATGTACCATTTTTCGGGGATTGGCAGCGCGCAACGAGTTCTCTCACATCATAATATCCTGATATACGGCCCATTTTGAAACAATTAAAAAGCCGGAAATGTCCGGAAAAGGCCGAAGGTGTACAGAACCCGTTGCTCCGTATGCTCGTTGTAATGGGCGTACCATTTTTCGGGGATTGGCAGCGTGCAGCGAGATCTCACACATCATAATATCCTGCGATACGACCCTTTTTGAAACAATTATAAAGCCGGAAAAATCCGGAAGAGGCCGAAGGTGTACAAAACCCGTTGCTCCGTATGCTCGTTGTAATGGAAGGGCCATTTTTGGGGGATTGGCAAAGCTCAACGCGTTTTTACACATCATAATATCCTGCTATTCGGCCCATTTTGAAACAATTAAAAAGCCGGAAATGTCCGGAAAATGCCAAAGGTGTACAGAACCCGTTGCTCCGTATGCTCGTTGTAATGGGCGTACCATTTTTCGGGGATTGGCAGCGTGCAGCGAGTTCTCTCACATCATAATATCCCGCGATACGACCCATTTTGAAACAATTAAAAAGCCGGAAATGTCCGGAAAATGCCGAAGGTGTACAGAACCCGTTGCTCCGTATGCTCGTTGTAATGGAAGGACCATTTTTGGGGGATTGGCAGCGTGCAGCGAGATCTCACACATCATAATATCGTGCGATACGACCCTTTTTGAAACAATTAAAAAGCCGGAAATGTCCGGAAAAGGCCGAAGGTGTACAGAAACCAATGCTCCGTTTGCTCGTTGTAATGGAAGTACCATTTTTGGGGGGTTGGCAGAGAGCAACAGGTTCTTACACATCATAATATCCTGATATACGGCCCATTTTGAAACGATTAAAAAGCCGGAAATGTCCGGAAAAGGCCGAAGGTGTACAGAACCCGTTGCTCCGTATGCTCGTTGTAATGGGCGTACCATTTTTCGGGGATTGGCAGCGTGCAGCGAAATCTCACACATCATAATATCCTGCAATACGACCCTTTTTGAAACAATTAAAAAGCCGGAAATGTCCGGAAAAGGCCGAAGGTGTACAGAACCCGTTGCTCCCTTTGCTTGTTGTAATGGGCGTACCATTTTTCGGGGATTTCCAGCGTGCAGCCAGTTTTCACACCTCATAATATCCTGCGATGCGACCCATTTTGAAACTATTAAAAAGCCGAAACTGGCCGGAAAAGGCCGAATATGTACAAGACAGGATTCTCCGCATGCTCGTTGTATTGGAAGTACCATTCTTCGGGGAATGGCAGCGCGCACCGAGTTCTCTCACACCATAATATCCTGCGATACGACCCGTTTTTAATCACATAAAATGCCGGAGATGTCCGGAAAAGGCCGAAGGTGTACAGAACCCAATGCTCCGTTTGCTCGTTGTAATGGAAGTACCATTTTTGGGGGGTTGGCAGAGAGCAACTGGTTCTTACACATCATAATATCCTGGTATACGGCCTGTTTTTGATCACTTAAAATGCCGCAAATGTCCGGAAAAGGCCGAAGGTGTACAGAACCTGATGCTCCGTATGCTCGTTGTAAGGGGCGTACCATTTCTCAGGGATTGGCAGCGCGTAACGAGTTCTCTCACATCATAATATCCTGAAATACGGCCCATATTGAAACAATTAAAAAGCCGTAAATGTTCGGAAAAGGCCGAAGGTGTACAGAACCTGATGCTCCGTATGCTCGTTGTAAGGGGCGTACCATTTCTCGGGGATTGGCAGCGCGTAACGAATTCTCTCACATCATAATATCCTGAAATACGGCCCGTTTTTGATCACTTAAAATGCCGGAAATGTCCGGAAAAGGCCGAAGGTGTACAGAACCCGTTGCTCCGTATGCTCGTTGTAATGGGCGTACCATTTTTCGGGGATTGGAAGCGTGTAGCGAGATCTCACACATCATAATATCGTGCGATACGACCCTTTTTGAAACAATTAAAAAGCCGGAAATGTCCGGAAAAGGCCGAAGGTGTACAGAACCCGTTGCTCCGTATGCTCGTTGTAATGGGCGTACCATTTTTCGGGGATTGGCAGCATGCAGCGAGATCTCACACATCATAATATCCTGCGATACGACCCTTTTTGAAACAATTATAAAGCCGGAAAAATCCGGAAGAGGCCGAAGGTGTACAAAACCCGTTGCTCCGTATGCTCGTTGTAATGGAAGGGCCATTTTTGGGGGATTGGCAAAGCTCAACGCGTTTTTACACATCATAATATCCTGCTATTCGGCCCATTTTGAAACAATTAAAAAGCCGGAAATGTCCGGAAAATGCCAAAGGTGTACAGAACCCGTTGCTCCGTATGCTCGTTGTAATGGGCGTACCATTTTTCGGGGATTGGCAGCGTGCAACGAGTTCTCTCACATCATAATATCCCGCGATACGACCCATTTTGAAACAATTAAAAAGCCGGAAATGTCCGGAAAATGCCGAAGGTGTACAGAACCCGTTGCTCCGTATGCTCGTTGTAATGGAAGGACCATTTTTGGGGGATTGGCAGCGTGCAGCGAGATCTCACACATCATAATATCGTGCGATACGACCCTTTTTGAAACAATTAAAAAGCCGGAAATGTCCGGAAAAGGCCGAAGGTGTACAGAAACCAATGCTCCGTTTGCTCGTTGTAATGGAAGTACCATTTTTGGGGGGTTGGCAGAGAGCAACAGGTTCTTACACATCATAATATCCTGATATACGGCCCATTTTGAAACGATTAAAAAGCCGGAAATGTCCGGAAAAGGCCGAAGGTGTACAGAACCCGTTGCTCCGTATGCTCGTTGTAATGGGCGTACCATTTTTCGGGGATTGGCAGCGTGCAGCGAAATCTCACACATCATAATATCCTGCAATACGACCCTTTTTGAAACAATTAAAAAGCCGGAAATATCCGGAAAAGGCCGAAGGTGTACAGAACCCGTTGCTCCGTATGCTCGTTGTAATGGAAGGACCATTTTTGGAGGATTGGCAACGCTCAACGCGTTTTTACACATCATAATATCCCGCTATTCGGCCATTTTTGATCACTTAAAATGCCGTAAATGTCCGGAAAAGGCCGAAGGTGTACAGAACCTGATGCTCCGTATGCTCGTTGTAAGGGGCGTACCATTTCTCGGGGATTGGCAGGGCGTAACGAGTTCTCTCACATCATAATATCCTGAAATACGGCCCATTTTGAAACAATTAAAAAGCCGGAAATGTCCGGAAAAGGCCGAAGGTGTACAGAACCTGATGCTCCGTATGCTCGTTGTAATGGAAGTACCATTCTTCGGGGATTGGCAGCGCGCAACGAGTTCTCTCACATCATAATATCCTGCGAAACGACTCATTTTGAAACTATTAAAATGCCGAAACTTGCCGGAAAAGGCCGAATATGTACAAGACAGGATTCTCCGCATGCTCGTTGTAATGGAAGTACCATTCTTCGGGGATTGGCTGCGCGCAACGAGTTCTCTCACATCATAATATCCTGAAATACGGCCCATTTTGAAACAATTAAAAAGCCGGAAATGTCCGGAAAAGGCCGAAGGTGTACAGAACCTGATGCTCCGTATGCTCGTTGTAATGGAAGTACCATTCTTCGGGGATTTGCAGCGCGCAACGAGTTCCCTCACATCATAATATCCTGCTATACGGCCCGTTTTTAATCACATAAAATGCCGGAGATGTCCGGAAAAGGCCGAAGGTGTACAGAACCCAATGCTCCGTTTGCTCGTTGTAATGGAAGTACTATTTTTGGGGGGTTGGCAGAGAGCAACTGGTTCTTACACATAATAATATCCTGATATACGGCCCATTTTGAAACAATTAAAAAGCCGGAAATGTCCGGAAAAGGCCGAAGGTTTACAGAACCCGTTGCTCCGTATGCTCGTTGTAATGGGCGTACCATTTTTCGGGGATTGGCAGCGTGCAGCGAGATCTCACACATCATAATATCCTGCGATACGACCCTTTTTTAAACAATTAAAAAGCCGGAAATATCCGGAAAGTGCCGAAGGTGTACAGAACCCGTTGCTCCGTATGCTCGTTGTAATGGAAGGACCATTTTTGGGGGATTGGCAACGCTCAACGCGTTTTTACACATCATAATATCATGCTATTCGGCCCATTTTTGATCACTTAAAATGCCGGAAATGTCCGGAAAAGGCCGAAGATGTACAGAACCTGATGCTCCGTATGCTCGTTGTAAGGGGCGTACCATTTCTCGGGGATTGGCAGCGCGTAACGAGTTATCTCATATCATAATATCCTGAAATACGGCCCATTTTGAAACAATTAAAAAGCCGGAAATGTCCGGAAAAGGCCGAAGGTGTACAGAACCTGATGCTCCGTATGCTCGTTGTAATGGAAGTACCATTCTTCGGGGATTGGCAGCGCGCAACGAGTTCTCACACCTCATAATATCCTGCGAAACGACTCATTTTGAAACTATTAAAATGCCGAAACTTGCCGGAAAAGGCCGAATATGTACAAGACAGGATTCTCCGCATGCTCGTTGTAATGGAAGTACCATTCTTCGGGGATTGGCTGCGCTCAACGAGTTCTCTCACATCATAATATCGCGCGATACGACCCATTTTGAAACAATTAAAAAGCCGGAAATGTCCGGAAAATGCCGAAGGTGTACAGAACCCGTTGCTCCGTATGCTCGTTGTAATGGAAGGACCATTTTTGGGGGATTGGCAGCGTGCAGCGAGTTCTCTCACATCATAATATCCTGCGATACGACTCATTTTGAAACTATTAAAAAGCCGAAACTGGCCGGAAAAGGACGAATATGTACAAGACAGGATTCTCCGCATGCTCGTTGTAATGGAAGTACCATTCTTCGGGGATTGGCTGCGCGCAACGAGTTCTCTCACATCATAGTATCCTGCGATACGACCCATTTTGAAACAATTAAAAAGCCGAAACTGGCCGGAAAAGCCCGAAAATGTACAAGACAGGATTCTCCGGATGCTGGTTGTATTGGAAGTACCATTCTTCGGGGATTGGCAGCGCGCACCGTGTTCTCTCACATCATAATATCCTGCTATTCTGCCCGTTTTTGATCACTTAATATGCCGGAAATGTCCGGAAAAGGCCGAAGGTGTACAGAACCTGATGCTCCGTATGCTCGTTGTAAGGGGCGTACCATTTCTCGGGGATTGGCAGCGCGTAACGTGTTCTCTCACATCATAATATCCTGATAAACGGCACATTTTGAAACAATTAAAAAGCCGGAAATGTCCGGAAAAGGCCGAAGGTGTACAGAACCCGTTGCTCCGTATGCTCGTTGTAGTGGGCGTACCATTTTTCGGGGATTGGCAGCGTGCAGCGAGATCTCAAACATCATAATATCCTGCGATACGACCCTTTTTGAAACAATTAAAAAGCCGGTAATATCCGGAAAAGGCCGAAGGTGTACAGAACCCGTTGCTCCGTATGCTCGTTGTAATGGAAGGTCCATTTTTGGGGGATTGGCATCGTGCAGCGAGTTCTCACACCTCATAATATCCTGCGAAACGACTCATTTAGAAACTATTAAAATGCCGAAACTTGCCGGAAAAGGCTGAATATGTACAAGACAGGATTCTCCGCATGCTCGTTGTAATGGAAGTACCATTCTTCGGGGATTGGCTGCGCGCAACGAGTTCTCTCACATCATAATATCCTGATATACGGCCCATTTTGAAACAATTAAAAAGCCGGAGATGTCCGGAAAAGGCCGAAGGTGTACAGAACCTGATGCTCCGTATGCTCGTTGTAATGGAAGTACCATTCTTCGGGGATTGGCAGCGCGCAACGAGTTCTCTCACATCATAATATCCTGCGATACGACCCACTTTGAAACAATTAAAAAGCCGGAAATGTCCGGAAAATGCCAAAGGTGTACAGAACCCGTTGCTCCGTATGCTCGTTGTAATCGGCGTACCATTTTTCGGGGATTGGCAGCGTGCAGCGAGTTCTCACACCTCATAATATCCTGCGATACGACCCATTTTGAAACTATTAAAAAGCCGAAACTGGTCGGAAAAGGCCGAATATGTACAAAACAGGATTCTCCGCATGCTCGTTGTAATGGATGTACCATTTTTCGGGGATTGGCAGCGCGCAACGAGTTCTCTCACATCATAATATCCTGATATACGGCCCATTTTGAAACAATTAAAAAGCCGGAAATGTCCGGAAAAGGCCGAAGGTGTACAGAACCCGTTGCTCCGTATGCTCGTTGTAATGGGCGTACCATTTTTGGGGGATTTCCAGCGTGCAGCCAGTTCTCACACCTCATAATATCCTGCGATACGACCCATTTTGAAACTATTAAAAAGCCGAAACTGGCCGAAAATGGCCGAATATGTACAAGACAGGATTCTCCGCATGCTCGTTGTAATGGAAGTACCATTCTTCGGGGATAGGCAGCGCGCAACGAGTTCTCTCACATCATAATATCCTGCGATACGACCCATTTTGAAACTATTAAAAAGCCGAAACTGGCCGGAAAAGGCCGAATATGTACAAGACAGGATTCTCCGCATGCTCGTTGTGATGGATGTACCATTCTTCGGGGATTGGCAGCGCGCAACGAGTTCTCTCACATCATAATATCGCGCGATACGACCCATTTTGAAACAATTAAAAAGCCGGAAATGTCCGGAAAATGCCGAAGGTGTACAGAACCCGTTGCTCCGTATGCTCGTTGTAATGGAAGGACCATTTTTGGGGGATTGGCAGCGTGCAGCGAGTTCTCACACCTCATAATATCCTGCGATACGACTCATTTTGAAACTATTAAAAAGCCGAAACTGGCCGGAAAAGGCCGAATATGTACAAGACAGGATTCTCGTCATGCTCGTTGTAATGGAAGTACCATTCTTCGGGGATTTGCAGCGCGCAACGAGTTCCCTCACATCATAATATCCTGCTATACGGCCCGTTTTTAATCACATAAAATGCCGGAGATGTCCGGAAAAGGCCGAAGGTGTACAGAACCCAATGCTCCGTTTGCTCGTTGTAATGGAAGTACCATTTTTGGGGGGTTGGCAGAGAGCAACTGGTTCTTACACATAATAATATCCTGATATACGGCCCATTTTGAAACAATTAAAAAGCCGGAAATGTCCGGAAAAGGCCGAAGGTTTACAGAACCCGTTGCTCCGTATGCTCGTTGTAATGGGCGTACCATTTTTCGGGGATTGGCAGCGTGCAGCGAGATCTCACACATCATAATATCCTGCGATACGACCCTTTTTTAAACAATTAAAAAGCCGGAAATATCCGGAAAAGGCCGAAGGTGTACAGAACCCGTTGCTCCGTATGCTCGTTGTAATGGAAGGACCATTTTTGGGGGATTGGCAACGCTCAACGCGTTTTTACACATCATAATATCATGCTATTCGGCCCATTTTTGATCACTTAAAATGCCGGAAATGTCCGGAAAAGGCCGAAGATGTACAGAACCTGATGCTCCGTATGCTCGTTGTAAGGGGCGTACCATTTCTCGGGGATTGGCAGCGCGTAACGAGTTATCTCATATCATAATATCCTGAAATACGGCCCATTTTGAAACAATTAAAAAGCCGGAAATGTCGGGAAAAGGCCGAAGGTGTACAGAACCTGATGCTCCGTATGCTCGTTGTAATGGAAGTACCATTCTTCGGGGATTGGCAGCGCGCAACGAGTTCTCTCACATCATAATATCCTGCGATACGACCCATTTTGAAACAATTAAAAAGCCGGAAATGTCCGGAAAATGCCAAAGGAGTACAGAACCCGTTGCTCCGTATGCTCGTTGTAATGGGCGTACCATTTTTCGGGGAATGGCAGCGTGCAGCGAGTTCTCACACCTCATAATATCCTGCGATACGACCCATTTTGAAACTATTAAAAAGCCGAAACTGGTCGGAAAAGGCCGAATATGCACAAGACAGGATTCTCCGCATGCTCGTTGTAATGGATGTACCATTTTTCGGGGATTGGCAGCGCGCAACGAGTTCTTTCACATCATAATATCCTGATATACGGCCCATTTTGAAACAATTAAAAAGCCGGAAATGTCCGGAAAAGGCCGAAGGTGTACAGAACCCGTTGCTCCCTTTGCATGTTGTAATGGAAGTACCATTTTTGGGGGGTTGGCAGAGAGCAACTGGATCTTACACCTCATAATATCCTGATATACGGCCCATTTTGAAGCAATTAAAAAGCCGGAAATGTCCGGAAAAGGCCGAAGGTGTACAGAACCCGTTGCTCCGTATGCTCGTTGTAATGGGCGTACCATTTTTCGGGGATTTCCAGCGTGCAGCCAGTTCTCACACCTCATAATATCCTGCGATACGACCCATTTTGAAACTATTAAAAAGCCGAAACTGGCCGGAAATGGCCGAATATGTACAAGACAGGATTCTCCGCATGCTCGTTGTAATGGAAGTACCATTCTTCGGGGATAGGCAGCGCGCAACGAGTTCTCTCACATCATAATATCCTGCTATACGGCCCGTTTTTAATCACATAAAATGCCGGAGATGTCCGGAAAAGGCCGAAGGTGTACAGAACCCAATGCTCCGTTTGCTCGTTGTAATGGAAGTACCATTTTTGGGGGGTTGGCAGAGAGCAACTGGTTCTTACACATCATAATATCCTGATATACGGCCCATTTTGAAACAATTTAAAAGCCGGAAATATCCGGAAAAGGCCGAAGGTGTACAGAACCCGTTGCTCCGTATGCTCGTTGTAATGGAATTACCATTTTTGGGGGATTGGCAACGCTCAACGCGTTTTTACACATCATAATATCCTGCGATACGACTCATTTTGAAACTATTAAAAAGCCGAAACTGGCCGGAAAAGGCCGAATATGTACCAGACCGGATTCTCGTCATGCTCGTTGTAATGGAAGTACCATTCTTCGGGGATTTGCAGCGCGCAACGAGTTCCCTCACATCATAATATCCTGCTATACGGCCCGTTTTTAATCACATAAAATGGCGGAGATGTCCGGAAAAGGCCGAAGGTGTACAGAACCCAATGCTCCGTTTGCTCGTTGTAATGGAAGTACCATTTTTGGGGGGTTGGCAGAGAGCAACAGGTTCTTACACATAATAATATCCTGATATACGGCCCATTTTGAAGCAATTAAAAAGCCGGAAATGTCTGGAAAATGCCAAAGGTGTACAGAACCCGTTGCTCCGTATGCTCGTTGTAATGGGCGTACCATTTTTCGGGGATTGGCAGCGCGTAACGAGTTATCTCATATCATAATATCCTGAAATACGGCCCATTTTGAAACAATTAAAAAGCCGGAAATGTCCGGAAAAGGCCGAAGGTGTACAGAACCCGTTGCTCCGTATGCTCGTTGTAATGGGCGTACCATTTTTGGGGGATTTCCAGCGTGCAGCCAGTTCTCACACCTCATAATATCCTGCGATACGACCCATTTTGAAACTATTAAAAAGCCGAAACTGGCCGGAAATGGCCGAATATGTACAAGACAGGATTCTCCGCATGCTCGTTGTAATGGAAGTACCATTCTTCGGGGATAGGCAGCGCGCAACGAGTTCTCTCACATCATAATATCCTGATATACGGCCCATTTTGAAACAATTAAAAATCCGGAAATGTCCGGAAAAGGCCGAAGGTGTACAGAACCCAATGCTCCGTTTGCTCGTTGTAATGGAAGTACCATTTTTGGGGGGTTGGCAGAGAGCAACTGGTTCTTACACATCATAATATCCTGAAATACGGCCCATTTTGAAACAATTAAAAAGCCGGAAATGTCCGGAAAAGGCCGAAGGTGTACAGAACCTGATGCTCCGTATGCTCGTTGTAATGGAAGTACCATTCTTCGGGGATTTGCAGCGCGCAACGAGTTCCCTCACATCATAATATCCTGCTATACGGCCCGTTTTTAATCACATAAAATGCCGGAGATGTCCGGAAAAGGCCGAAGGTGTACAGAACCCAATGCTCCGTTTGCTCGTTGTCATGGAAGTACCATTTTTGGGGGGTTGGCAGAGAGCAACTGGTTCTTACACATCATAATATCCTGATATACGGCCCATTTTGAAACAATTAATAAGCCGGAAATATCCGGAAAAGGCCGAAGGTGTACAGAACCCGTTGCTCCGTATGCTCGTTGTAATGGAATTACCATTTTTGGGGGATTGGCAACGCTCAACGCGTTTTTACACATCATAATATCCTGCTATTCGGCCCATTTTTGATCACTTAAAATGCCGGAAATGTCCGGAAAAGGCCGAAGGTGTACAGAACCTGATGCTCCGTATGCTCGTTGTAAGGGGCGTACCATTTCTCGGGGATTGGCAGCACGTAACGTGTTCTCTCTCATCATAATATCCTGATAAACGGCACATTTAGAAACAATTAAAAAGCCGGAAATGTCCGGAAAAGGCCGAAGGTGTACAGAACCCGTTGCTCCGTATGCTCGTTGTAATGGAAGTACCATTCTTCGGGGATTGAGTGCGCGCAACGAGTTCTCTCACATCATAATATCCTGCGATACGACCCATTTTGAAACAATTAAAAAGCCGAAACTGGCCGGAAAAGGCCGAAAATGTACAAGACAGGATTCTCAGGATGCTGGTTGTATTGGAAGTACCATTCTTCGGGGATTGGCAGCGCGCACCGTGTTCTCTCACATCATAATATCCTGCTATTCTGCCCGTTTTTGATCACTTAATATGCCGGAAATATCCGGAAAATGCCGAAGGTGTACAGAACCCGTTGCTCCGTATGCTCGTTGTAATGGAATTACCATTTTTGGGGGATTGGCAACGCTCAACGCGTTTTTACACATCATAATATCCTGCTATTCGGCCCATTTTTGATCACTTAAAATGCCGGAAATGTCCGGAAAAGGCCGAAGGTGTACAGAACCTGATGCTCCGTATGCTCGTTGTAAGGGGCGTACCATTTCTCGGGGATTGGCAGCACGTAACGTGTTCTCTCTCATCATAATATCCTGATAAACGGCACATTTAGAAACAATTAAAAAGCCGGAAATGTCCGGAAAAGGCCGAAGGTGTACAGAACCCGTTGCTCCGTATGCTCGTTGTAGTGGGCGTACCATTTTTCGGGGATTGGCAGCGTGCAGCGAGATCTCAAACATCATAATATCCTGCGATACGACCCTTTTTGAAACAATTAAAAAGCCGGTAATATCCGGAAAAGGCCGAAGGTGTACAGAACCCGTTGCTACGTATGCTCGTTGTAATGGAAGTACCATTCTTCGGGGATTGGCAGCGCGCAACGAGTTCTCTCACATCATAAATTTCCTGCTATACGGCCCGTTTTTAATCACATAAAATGCCGGAGATGTCCGGAAAAGGCCGAAGGTGTACAGAACCCAATGCTCCGTTTGCTCGTTGTAATGCAAGTACCATTTTTGGGGGGTTGGCAGAGAGCAACTGGTTCTTACACATCATAATATCCTGATATACGGCCCATTTTGAAACAATTAAAAAGCCGGAAATGTCCGGAAAAGGCCGAAGGTTTACAGCACCCGTTGCTCCGTATGCTCGTTGTAATGGGCGTACCATTTTTCGGGGATTGGCAGCGTGCAGTGAGATCTCACACATCATAATATCCTGCGATACGACCCTTTTTTAAACAATTAAAAAGCCGGAAATATCCGGAAAAGGCCGAAGGTGTACAGAACCCGTTGCTCCCTTTGCTTGTTGTAATGGGCGTACCATTTTTCGGGGATTTCCAGCGTGCAGCCAGTTTTCACACCTCATAATATCCTGCGATGCGACCCATTTTGAAACTATTAAAAAGACGAAACTGGCCGGAAAAGGCCGAATATGTACAAGACAGGATTCTCCGCATGCTCGTTGTATTGGAAGTACCATTCTTCGGGGAATGGCAGCGCGCACCGAGTTCTCTCACACCATAATATCCTGCGATACGACCCGTTTTTAATCACATAAAATGCCGGAGATGTCCGGAAAAGGCCGAAGGTGTACATAACCCAATGCTCCGTTTGCTCGTTGTAATGGAAGTACCATTTTTGGGGGGTTGGCAGAGAGCAACTGGTTCTTACACATCATAATAGCCTGATATACGGCCCGTTTTTGATCACTTAAAATGCCGGAAATGTCCGGAAAAGGCCGAAGGTGTACAGAACCTGATGCTCCGTATGCTCGTTGTAAGGGGCGTACCATTTCTCGGAGATTGGCAGCGCGTAACGAGTTATCTCATATCATAATATCCTGAAATACGGCCCATTTTGAAACAATTAAAAAGCCGGAAATGTCCGGAAAAGGCCGAAGGTGTACAGAACCTGATGCTCCGTATGCTCGTTGTAATGGAAGTACCATTCTTCGGGGATTGGCAGCGCGCAACGAGTTCTCTCACATCATAATATCCTGCGATACGACCCATTTTGAAACAATTAAAAAGCCGGAAATGTCCGGAAAATGCCAAAGGTGTACAGAACCCGTTGCTCCGTATGCTCGTTGTAATGGGCGTACCATTTTTCGGGGAATGGCAGCGTGCAGCGAGTTCTCACACCTCATAATATCCTGCGATACGACCCATTTTGAAACTATTAAAAAGCCGAAACTGGTCGGAAAAGGCCGAATATGCACAAGACAGGATTCTCCGCATGCTCGTTGTAATGGATGTACCATTTTTCGGGGATTGGCAGCGCGCAACGAGTTCTCTCACATCATAATATCCTGATATACGGCCCATTTTGAAACAATTAAAAAGCCGGAAATGTCCGGAAAAGGCCGAAGGTGTACAGAACCCGTTGCTCCCATTGCTTGTTGTAATGGAAGTACCATTTTTGGGGGGTTGGCAGAGAGCAACTGGATCTTACACCTCATAATATCCTGATATACGGCCCATTTTGAAGCAATTAAAAAGCCGGAAATGTCCGGAAAAGGCCGAAGGTGTACAGAACCAATTGCTCCGTATGCTCGTTGTAATGGGCGTACCATTTTTCGGGGATTTCCAGCGTGCAGCCAGTTCTCACACCTCATAATGTCCTGCGATACGACCCATTTTGAAACTATTAAAAAGCCGAAACTGGCCGGAAAAGGCCGAATATGTACAAGACAGGATTCTCCGCATGCTCGTTGTGATGGATGTACCATTCTTCGGGGATTGGCAGCGCGCAACGAGTTCTCTCACATCATAATATCGCGCGATACGACCCATTTTGAAACAATTAAAAAGCCGGAAATGCCCGGAAAATGCCGAAGGTGTACAGAACCCGTTGCTCCGTATGCTCGTTGTAATGGAAGGACCATTTTTGGGGGATTGGCAGCGTGCAGCGAGTTCTCACACCTCATAATATCCTGCGATACGACTCATTTTGAAACTATTAAAAAGCCGAAACTGGCCGGAAAAGGCCGAATATGTACAAGACAGGATTCTCGTCAAGCTCGTTGTAATGGAAGTACCATTCTTCGGGGATTTGCAGCGCGCAACGAGTTCCCTCACATCATAATATCCTGCTATACGGCCCGTTTTTAATCACATAAAATGCCGGAGATGTCCGGAAAAGGCCGAAGGTGTACAGAACCCAATGCTCCGTTTGCTCGTTGTAATGGAAGTACCATTTCTGGGGGATTTCCAGCGTGCAGCCAGTTCTCACACCTCATAATGTCCTGCGATACGACCCATTTTGAAACTATTAAAAAGCCGAAACTGGCCGGAAATGGCCGAATATGTACAAGACAGGATTCTCCGCATGCTCGTTGTAATGGAAGTACCATTCTTCGGGGATAGGCAGCGCGCAACGAGTTCTCTCACATCATAATATCCTGCTATACGGCCCGTTTTTAATCACATAAAATGCCGGAGATATCCGGAAAAGGCCGAAGGTGTACAGAACCCAATGCTCCGTTTGCTCGTTGTAATGGAAGTACCATTTTTGGGGGGTTGGCAGAGAGCAACTGGTTCTTACACATCATAATATCCTGATATACGGCCCATTTTGAAACAATTAAAAAGCCGGAAATATCCGGAAAAGGCCGAAGGTGTACAGAACCCGTTGCTCCTTATGCTCGTTGTAATGGAATTACCATTTTTGGGGGATTGGCAACGCTCAACGCGTTTTTACACATCATAATATCCTGCGATACGACTCATTTTGAAACTATTAAAAAGCCGAAACTGGCCGGAAAAGGCCGAATATGTACCAGACAGGATTCTCGTCATGCTCGTTGTAATGGAAGTACCATTCTTCGGGGATTTGCAGCGCGCAACGAGTTCCCTCACATCATAATATCCTGCTATACGGCCCGTTTTTAATCACATAAAATGCCGGAGATGCCGGGAAAAGGCCGAAGGTGTACAGAACCTGATGCTCCGTATGCTCGTTGTAATGGAAGTACCATTCTGCGGGGATTGGCAGCGCGCAACGAGTACTCTCACATCATAATATCCTGCGATACGACCCATTTTGAAACAATTAAAAAGCCGGAAATGTCCGGAAAATGCGAAAGGTGTACAGAACCCGTTGCTCCGTATGCTCGTTGTAATGGGCGTACCATTTTTCGGGGATTGGCAGCGTGCAGCGAGTTCCCACACATCATAATATCCTGCGATACGACCCATTTTGAAACTATTAAAAAGCCGAAACTGGTCGGAAAAGGCCGAAGGTGTACAGAACCTGATGCTCCGTATGCTCGTTGTAAGGGGCGTACCATTTCTCGGGGATTGGCAGCGCGTAACGAGTTCTCTCACATCATAATATCCTGATATACGGCCCATTTTGAAACAATTAAAAAGCCGGAAATGTCCGGAAAAGGCCGAAGGTGTACAGAACCCGTTGCTCCGTATGCTCGTTGTAATGGGCGTACCATTTATCGGGGATTGGCAGCGTGCAGCCAGTTCTCACACCTCATAATATCCTGCGATACGACAAATTTTGAAACTATTAAAAAGCCGAAACTGGCCGGAAATGGCCGAATATGTACAAGACAGGATTCTCCGCATGCTCGTTGCAATGGAAGTACCATTCTTCGGGGATTGGCAGCGCGCAACGAGTTCTCTCACATCATAATATCCTGCTATACGGCCCGTTTTTAATCACATAAAATGCCGGAGATGTCCGGAAAAGGCAGAAGGTGTACAGAACCCGATGCTCCGTTTGCTCGTTGTAATGGAAGTACCATTCTTCGGGGATTGGCAGCGCGCAACGAGTTCTCTCACATCATAATATCCTGCGATACGACCCATTTTGAAACAATTAAAAAGCCGGAAATGTCCGGAAAATGCCAAAGGTGTGCAGAACCCGTTGCTCCGTATGCTCGTTGTTATGGGCGTACCATTTTTCGGGGATTGGCAGCGTGCAGCGAGTTCTCACACCTCATAATATACTGCGATACGACCCATTTTGAAACTATTAAAAAGCCGAAACTGGCCGGAAAAGGCCGAATATGTACAAGACAGGATTCTCCGCATGCTCGTTGTAATGGATGCACCATTCTTCGGGGATTGGCAGCGCGCAACGAGTTCTCTCACATCATAATATCCTGCGATACGACCCATTTTGAAACAATTAAAAAGCCGGAAATGTCCGGAAAATGCCGAAGGTGTACAGAACCCGTTGGTCCGTATGCTCGTTGTAATGGAAGGACCATATTTGGGGGGTTGGCAGCGTGCAGCGAGTTCTCACACATCATAATATCCTGTGATACGACCCGTTTTTAATCACATAAAATGCCGGAAATGTCCGGAAAAGGCCGAAGGTGTACAGAACCCGATGCTCCGTTTGCTCGTTGTAATGGAAGTACCATTTTTCGGGGATTGGCAGCGTGCAGCGAGTTCTCGCACATCATAATATCCTGCGATACGACCCATTTTGAAACAATTAAATAGCCGGAAATGTCCGGAAAAGGCCGAAGGTGTACAGAACCCGTTGCTCCGTATGCTCGTTGTAATGGGCATACCATTTTTCGGGGATTGGCAGCGTGCAGCGAGTTCTCGCACATCATAATATCCTGCGATACGACCCATTCTGAAACAATTAAACAGACGAAACTGCCCGGAAAAGGCCGAATATGTACAAGACAGGATTCTCCGCATGCTCGTTGTAATAGAAGTACCATTTTTCGGGGATGGGCAGCGTGCAACGTGTTCTCACACATCATAATATCCTGCGATACGACCCATTTTGAAACAATTAAAAAGCCGGAAATGTCCGGAAAATGCCGAAGTTGTACAGAACCCGTTGCTCCGTATGCTCGTTGTAATGGAAGGACCATTTTTGGGGGATTGGCAGCGTGCAGCGAGTTCTCACACATCATAATATCCTGCGATACGACCCGTTTTTAACCACATAAAATGCCGGAAATGTCCGGAAAATGCCAAAGGTGTACAGAACCCGTTGCTACGTATGCTCGTTGAAATGGAAGGACCATTTTTGGGGGATTTGCAGCGTGCAGCGTGCAGCGAGCTCTCACACCTCATAATATCCTGCGAAACGACTCATTTTGAAACTATTAAAAAGCCGAAACTTGCCGGAAAAGGCCGAATATGTACAAGACAGGATTCTCCGCATGCTCGTTGTAATGGAAGTACCATTCTTCGGGGATTGGCAGCGCGCAACGAGTTCTCTCACATCATAATATCCTGCTATACGGCCCGTTTTTAATCACATAATATGCCGGAGATGTCCGGAAAAGGCCGAAGGTGTACAGAACCCGTTGCTCCGTATGCTCGTTGTAGTGGGCGTACCATTTTTCGGGGATTGGCAGCGTGCATCGAGTTCTCACACCTCATAATATCCTGCGAAACGACTCATTTTGAAACTATTAAAAAGCCGAAACTTGCCGGAAAAGGCCGAATATGTACAAGACAGGATTCTCCGCATGCTCGTTGTAATGGAAGTACCATTCTTCGGGGATTCGCAGCGAGCAACGAGTTCTCTCACATCATAATATCCTGATATACGGCCCATTTTGAAACAATTAAAAAGCCGGAAATGTCCGGAGAAGGCCGAAGGTGTACAGAACCCGTTGCTCCCTTTGCTTGTTGTAATGGAAGTACCATTTTGGGGGGTTGGCAGAGAGCAACTGGTTCTTACACATCATAATATCCTGATATACGGCCCATTTTGAAGCAATTAAAAAGCAGGAAATGTCCGGAAAAGGCCGAAGGTGTACAGAACCCGTTGCTCCGTATGCTCGTAGTAATGGGCGTACCATTTATCGGGGATTGGCAGCGTGCAGCCAGTTCTCACACCTCATAATATCCTGCGATACGACCCATTTTGAAACTATTAAAAAGCCGAAACTGGCCGGAAATGGCCGAATATGTACAAGACAGGATTCTCCGCATGCTCGTTGTAATGGAAGTACCATTTTTCGGGGATGGGCAGCGTGCAGCGTGTTCTCACACATCATAATATCCTGCTATACGGCCCGTTTTTAATCACATAAAATGCCGGAGATGTCCGGAAAGGCCGAAGGTGTACAGAACCCGATGCTCCGTTTGCTCGTTGTAATGGAAGTACCATTTTTGGGGGGTTGGCAGAGAGCAACGAGTTCTCTCACATCATAATATCCTGCGATACGACCCATTATGAAACAATTAAATAGCCGGAAATGTCCGGAAAATGCCGAAGGTGTACAGTACCCGTTGCTCCGTATGCTCGTTGTAATGGAAGGACCATTTTTGGGGGATTGGCAGCGTGCAGCGAATTCTCACACATCATAATATCCTGCGATACGACCCGTTTTTAATCACATAAAATGCCGGAAATGTCCGGAAAAGGCCGAAGGTGTACAGAACCTGATGCTACGTATACTCGTTGTAAGGGGCGTTCCATTTCTCGGGGATTGGCAGCGCGTAACGAGTTCTCTCACATCATAATATCCTGATATACGGCCCATTTTGAAACAATTAAAAAGCCGGAAATGTCCGGAAAAGGCCGAAGGTGTACAGAACCCGTTGCTCCGTATGCTCGTTGTAATGGGCGTACCATTTATCGGGGATTGGCAGCGTGCAGCCAGTTCTCACACCTCATAATATCCTGCGATACGACAAATTTTGAAACTATTAAAAAGCCGAAACTGGCCGGAAATGGCCGAATATGTACAAGACAGGATTCTCCGCATGCTCGTTGCAATGGAAGTACCATTCTTCGGGGATTGGCAGCGCGCAACGAGTTCTCTCACATCATAATATCCTGCTATACGGCCCGTTTTTAATCACATAAAATGCCGGAGATGTCCGGAAAAGGCAGAAGGTGTACAGAACCCGATGCTCCGTTTGCTCGTTGTAATGGAAGTACCATTCTTCGGGGATTGGCAGCGCGCAACGAGTTCTCTCACATCATAATATCCTGCGATACGACCCATTTTGAAACAATTAAAAAGCCGGAAATGTCCGGAAAATGCCAAAGGTGTGCAGAACCCGTTGCTCCGTATGCTCGTTGTAATGGGCGTACCATTTTTCGGGGATTGGCAGCGTGCAGCGAGTTCTCACACCTCATAATATACTGCGATACGACCCATTTTGAAACTATTAAAAAGCCGAAACTGGCCGGAAAAGGCCGAATATGTACAAGACAGGATTCTCCGCATGCTCGTTGTAATGGATGCACCATTCTTCGGGGATTGGCAGCGCGCAACGAGTTCTCTCACATCATAATATCCTGCGATACGACCCATTTTGAAACTATTAAAAAGCCGAAACTAGCCGGAAAAGGCCGAATATGTACAAGACAGTATTCTCCGCATGCTCGTTGTATTGGAAGTACCATTCTTCGGGGAATGGCAGCGCGCAACGAGTTCTCCCACATCATAATATCCTGATATACGGCCCATTTTGGAACAATTAAAAAGCCGGAAATGTCCGGAAAAGGCCGAAGGTGTACAGAACCCGTTGCTCCCTTTGCTTGTTGTAATGGAAGTACCATTTTTGGGGGGTTGGCAGAGAGCAACTGGTTCTTACACATCATAATATCCTGATAAACGGCCCATTTTGAAGCAATTAAAAAGCCGGAAATGTCCGGAAAAGGCCGAAGGTGTACAGAACCCGTTGCTCCGTATGCTCGTTGTAATGGGCGTACCATTTTTCGGGGATTGGCAGCGTGCAGCGAGATCTCACACATCATAATATCCTGCGATACGACCCTTTTTGAAACAATTAAAAAGCCGGAAATATCCGGAAAAGGCCGAAGGTGTACAGAACCCGTTGCTCCGTATGCTCGTTGTAATGGGCGTACCATTTTTCGGGGATTGGCAGCGCGCAGCGAGTTCTCACACCTCATAATATCCTGCGATACGACCCATTTTGAAACTATTAAAAAGCCGAAACTGGCCGGAAGAGGCCGAATATGTACAAGACAGGATTCTCCGCATGCTCGTTGTAATGGATGTACCATTCTTTGGGGATTGGCAGCGCGCAACGAGTTCTCTCACATCATAATATCCTGCGATACGACCCATTTTGAAACAATTAAAAAGCCGGAAATGTCCGGAAAATGCCGAAGTTGTACAGAACCCGTTGCTCCGTATGCTCGTTGAAATGGAAGGACCATTTTTGGGGGATTTGCAGCGTGCAGTGTGCAGCGAGCTCTCACACCTCATAATATCCTGCGATACGACCCATTTTGAAACTATTAAAAAGCCGAAACTGGCCGGAAATGGCCGAATATGTACAAGACAGGATTCTCCGCATGCTCGTTGTAATGGAAGTACCATTTTTCGGGGATGGGCAGCGTGCAGCGTGTTCTCACACATCATAATATCCTGCTATACGGCCCGTTTTTAATCACATAAAATGCCGGAGATGTCCGGAAAGGCCGAAGGTGTACAGAACCCGATGCTCCGTTTGCTCGTTGTAATGGAAGTACCATTTTTGGGGGGTTGGCAGAGAGCAACGAGTTCTCTCACATCATAATTTCCTGCGATACGACCCATTATGAAACAATTAAATAGCCGGAAATGTCCGGAAAATGCCGAAGGTGTACAGTACCCGTTGCTCCGTATGCTCGTTGTAATGGAAGGACCATTTTTGGGGGATTGGCAGCGTGCAGCGAATTCTCACACATCATAATATCCTGCGATACGACCCGTTTTTAATCACATAAAATGCCGGAAATGTCCGGAAAAGGCCGAAGGTGTACAGAACCTGATGCTACGTATACTCGTTGTAAGGGGCGTTCCATTTCTCGGGGATTGGCAGCGCGTAACGAGTTCTCTCACATCATAATATCCTGATATACGGCCCATTTTGAAACAATTAAAAAGCCGGAAATGTCCGGAAAAGGCCGAAGGTGTACAGAACCCGTTGCTCCGTATGCTCGTTGTAATGGGCGTACCATTTATCGGGGATTGGCAGCGTGCAGCCAGTTCTCACACCTCATAATATCCTGCGATACGACAAATTTTGAAACTATTAAAAAGCCGAAACTGGCCGGAAATGGCCGAATATGTACAAGACAGGATTCTCCGCATGCTCGTTGCAATGGAAGTACCATTCTTCGGGGATTGGCAGCGCGCAACGAGTTCTCTCACATCATAATATCCTGCTATACGGCCCGTTTTTAATCACATAAAATGCCGGAGATGTCCGGAAAAGGCAGAAGGTGTACAGAACCCGATGCTCCGTTTGCTCGTTGTAATGGAAGTACCATTCTTCGGGGATTGGCAGCGCGCAACGAGTTCTCTCACATCATAATATCCTGCGATACGACCCATTTTGAAACAATTAAAAAGCCGGAAATGTCCGGAAAATGCCAAAGGTGTGCAGAACCCGTTGCTCCGTATGCTCGTTGTAATGGGCGTACCATTTTCGGGGATTGGCAGCGTGCAGCGAGTTCTCACACCTCATAATATACTGCGATACGACCCATTTTGAAACTATTAAAAAGCCGAAACTGGCCGGAAAAGGCCGAATATGTACAAGACAGGATTCTCCGCATGCTCGTTGTAATGGATGCACCATTCTTCGGGGATTGGCAGCGCGCAACGAGTTCTCTCACATCATAATATCCTGCGATACGACCCATTTTGAAACTATTAAAAAGCCGAAACTTGCCGGAAAAGGCCGAATATGTACAAGACAGTATTCTCCGCATGCTCGTTGTATTGGAAGTACCATTCTTCGGGGAATGGCAGCGCGCAACGAGTTCTCCCACATCATAATATCCTGATATACGGCCCATTTTGGAACAATTAAAAAGCCGGAAATGTCCGGAAAAGGCCGAAGGTGTACAGAACCCGTTGCTCCCTTTGCTTGTTGTAATGGAAGTACCATTTTTGGGGGGTTGGCAGAGAGCAACTGGTTCTTACACATCATAATATCCTGATAAACGGCCCATTTTGAAGCAATTAAAAAGCCGGAAATGTCCGGAAAAGGCCGAAGGTGTACAGAACCCGTTGCTCCATATGCTCGTTGTAATGGGCGTACCATTTTTCGGGGATGGGCAGCGTGCAGCGTGTTCTCACACATCATAATATCCTGCGATACGACCCATTTTGAAACAATTAAATAGCCGGAAATGTCCGGAAAAGGCCGAAGATGTACAGAACCCGTTGCTCCGTGTGCTCGTTGTAATGGGCGTACCATTCTTCGGGGATTGGCACCGCGCAGCGAGTTCTCTAACATCATAATATCCTGCTATACGGCCCGTTTTTAATCACATAAAATGCGGGAGATGTCCGAAAAAGGCCGACGGTGTACAGAACCTGATGCTACGTATACTCGTTGTAAGGGGCGTACCATTTCTCGGGGATTGGCAGCGCGCAACGAGGTCTCACACATCATAATATCCTGCGATACGACCCTTTTTGAAACAATTAAAAAGCCGGAAATATCCGGAAAAGGCCGAAGGTGTACAGAACCCGTTGCTCCGTATGCTCGTTGTAATGGGCGTACCATTTTTCGGGGATTGGCAGCGCGCAGCGAGTTCTCACACCTCATAATATCCTGCGATACTACCCATTTTGAAACTATTAAAAAGCCGAAACTGGCCGGAAAAGGCCGAATATGTACAAGACAGGATTCTCCGCATGCTCGTTGTAATGGATGTACTATTCTTTGGGGATTGGCAGCGCGCAACGAGTTCTCTCACATCATAATATCCTGCGATACGACCCATTTGGAAACAATTAAAAAGCCGGAAATATCCGGAAAAGGCCGAAGGTGTACAGAACCCGTTGCTCCGTATGCTCGTTGTAATGGGCGTACCATTTTTCGGGGATTGGCAGCGTGCAGCGAGATCTCACACATCATAATATCCTGCGATACGACCCTTTTTGAAACAATTAAAAAGCCGGAAATATCCGGAAAAGGCCGAAGGTGTACAGAACCCGTTGCTCCGTATGCTCGT
The DNA here is from genome assembly GCA_963971185.1 of Bombus muscorum. NCBI lineage: Eukaryota > Metazoa > Arthropoda > Insecta > Hymenoptera > Apidae > Bombus > Bombus muscorum. The sequence continues at coordinate 6,053,028 of OZ020130.1, forward strand.
TGTAATGGGCGTACCATTTTTCGGGGATTGGCAGCGCGCAGCGAGTTCTCACACCTCATAATATCCTGCGATACGACCCATTTTGAAACTATTAAAAAGCCGAAACTGGCCGGAAAAGGCCGAATATGTACAAGACAGGATTCTCCGCATGCTCGTTGTAATGGATGTACCATTCTTTGGGGATTGGCAGCGCGCAACGAGTTCTCTCACATCATAATATCCTGCGATACGACCCATTTTGAAACAATTAAAAAGCCGGAAATGTCCGGAAAATGCCGAAGTTGTACAGAACCCGTTGCTCCGTATGCTCGTTGAAATGGAAGGACCATTTTTGGGGGATTTGCAGCGTGCAGTGTGCAGCGAGCTCTCACACCTCATAATATCCTGCGATACGACCCATTTTGAAACTATTAAAAAGCCGAAACTGGCCGGAAATGGCCGAATATGTACAAGACAGGATTCTCCGCATGCTCGTTGTAATGGAAGTACCATTTTTCGGGGATGGGCAGCGTGCAGCGTGTTCTCACACATCATAATATCCTGCTATACGGCCCGTTTTTAATCACATAAAATGCCGGAGATGTCCGGAAAGGCCGAAGGTGTACAGAACCCGATGCTCCGTTTGCTCGTTGTAATGGAAGTACCATTTTTGGGGGGTTGGCAGAGAGCAACGAGTTATCTCACATCATAATATCCTGCGATACGACCCATTTTGAAACAATTAAATAGCCGGAAATGTCCGGAAAATGCCGAAGGCGTACAGTACCCGTTGCTCCGTAAGCTCGTTGTAATGGAAGGACCATTTTTGGGGGATTGGCAGCGTGCAGCGAATTCTCACACATCATAATATCCTGTGATACGACCCGTTTTTAATCACATAAAATGCCGTAAATGTCCGGAAAAGGCTGAAGGTGTACAGAACCTCATGCTACGTATACTCGTTGTAAGGGGCGTTCCATTTCTCGGGGATTGGCAGCGCGTAACGTGTTCTCTCACATCATAATATCCTGATAAACGGCACATTTTGAAACAATTGAAAAGCCGGAAATATCCGGAAAAGGCCGAAGGTGTACAGAACCCGATGCTCCGTATGCTCGTTGTAAGGGAAGGACCATTTTTGGGGGATCGGCAACGCTCAACGCGTTTTTACACATCATAATATCCTGCAATTCGGCCCGTTTTTGATCACTTAAAATGCCGGAAATGTCCGGAAAAGGCCGAAGGTGTACAGAACCTGATGCTCCGTATGCTCGTTGTAAGGGGCGTACCATTTCTCGGGGATTGGCAGCGCGTAACGTGTTCTCTCACATCATAATATCCTGATAAACGGCACATTTTGAAACAATTGAAAAGCCGGAAATATCCGGAAAAGGCCGAAGGTGTACAGAACCCGATGCTCCGTATGCTCGTTGTAAGGGAAGGACCATTTTTGGGGGATCGGCAACGCTCAACGCGTTTTTACACATCACAATATCCTGCAATTCGGCCCGTTTTTGATCACTTAAAATGCCGGAAATGTCCGGAAAAGGCCGAAGGTGTACAGAACCTGATGCTCCGTATGCTCGTTGTAAGGGGCGTACCATTTCTCGGGGATTGGCAGCGCGTAACGTGTTCTCTCACATCATAATATCCTGATAAACGGCACATTTTGAAACAATTGAAAAGCCGGAAATGTACGGAAAAGGCCGAAGGTGTACAGAACCCAATGCTCCGTTTGCTCGTTGTAATGGAAGTACCATTTTTGGGGGGTTGGCAGAGAGCAACTGGATCTTACACATCATAATATCCTGATATACTCCCCATTTTGAAACAATTAAAAAGCCGGAAAGTTCCGGAAAAGGCCGAAGGTGTACAGAACCCGTTGCTCCGTATGCTCGTTGTAATGGGCGTACCATTTTTCGGGGATTGGCAGCATGCAGCGAGATCTCACACATCATAATATCGTGCGATACGACCCTTTTTGAAACAATTAAAAAGCCGGAAATATCCGGAAAAGGCCGAAGGTGTACAGAACCCGATGCTCCGTATGCTCGTTGTAAGGGAAGGACCATTTTTGGGGGATCAGCAACGCTCAACGCGTTTTTACACATCATAATATCCTCCTATTCGGCCCGTTTTTGATCACTTAAAATGCCGGAAATGTCCGGAAAAGGCCGAAGGTGTACAGAACCTGATGCTCCGTATGCTCGTTGTAAGGGGCGTACCATTTCTCGGGGATTGGCAGCGCGTAACGTGTTCTCTCACATCATAATATCCTGATAAACGGCACATTTTGAAACAATTAAAAAGCCGGAAATGTCCGGAAAAGGCCGAAGGTGTACAGAACCCAATGCTCCGTTTGCTCCTTGTAATGGAAGTACCATTTTTGGGGGGTTGGCAGAGAGCAACTGGTTCTTACACATCATAATATCCTGCGATACGACCCTTTTTGAAACAATTATAAAGCCGGAAATATCCGGAAAAGGCCGAAGGTGTACAGAACCCGTTGCTCCGTATGCTCGTTGTAATGGGCGTACCATTTTTCGGGGATTGGCAGCGTGCAGCCAGTTCTCACACCTCATAATATCCTGCGATAAGACCCATTTTGATACTATTAAAAAGCCGAAACTGGCCGGAAATGGCCTAATATGTACAAGACAGGATTCTCCGCATGCTGGTTGTATTGGAAGTACCATTCTTCGGGGATTGGCAGCGCGCACCGAGTTCTCTCACATCATAATGTCCTGCTATACGGCCCGTTTTTAATCACATAAAATGCCGGAGATGTCCGGAAAAGGCCGAAGGTGTACAGAACCCGATGCTCCGTTTGCTCGTTGTAATGGAAGTACCATTTTTGGGGGGTTGGCAGCGTGCAGCGAATTCTCACACATCATAATATCCTGCGATACGACCCTTTTTTAAACAATTAAAAAGCCGGAAATATCCGGAAAAGGCCGAAGGTGTACAGAACCCGTTGCTCCGTATGCTCGTTGTAATGGAAGGACCATTTTTGGGGGATTGGCAACGCTCAACGCGTTTTTACACATCATAATATCATGCTATTCGGCCCATTTTTGATCACTTAAAATGCCGGAAATGTCCGGAAAAGGCCGAAGATGTACAGAACCTGATGCTCCGTATGCTCGTTGTAAGGGGCGTACCATTTCTCGGGGATTGGCAGCGCGTAACGAGTTATCTCATATCATAATATCCTGAAATACGGCCCATTTTGAAACAATTAAAAAGCCGGAAATGTCCAGAAAAGGCCGAAGGTGTACAGAACCTGATGCTCCGTATGCTCGTTGTAATGGAAGTACCATTCTTCGGGGATTGGCAGCGCGCAACGAGTTCTCTCACATCATAATATCCTGCGATACGACCCATTTTGAAACAATTAAAAAGCCGGAAATGTCCGGAAAATGCCAAAGGAGTACAGAACCCGTTGCTCCGTATGCTCGTTGTAATGGGCGTACCATTTTTCGGGGAATGGCAGCGTGCAGCGAGTTCTCACACCTCATAATATCCTGCGATACGACCCATTTTGAAACTATTAAAAAGCCGAAACTGGTCGGAAAAGGCCGAATATGCACAAGACAGGATTCTCCGCATGCTCGTTGTAATGGATGTACCATTTTTCGGGGATTGGCAGCGCGCAACGAGTTCTCTCACATCATAATATCCTGATATACGGCCCATTTTGAAACAATTAAAAAGCCGGAAATGTCCGGAAAAGGCCGAAGGTGTACAGAACCCGTTGCTCCCTTTGCATGTTGTAATGGAAGTACCATTTTTGGGGGGTTGGCAGAGAGCAACTGGATCTTACACCTCATAATATCCTGATATACGGCCCATTTTGAAGCAATTAAAAAGCCGGAAATGTCCGGAAAAGGCCGAAGGTGTACAGAACCCGTTGCTCCGTATGCTCGTTGTAATGGGCGTACCATTTTTCGGGGATTTCCAGCGTGCAGCCAGTTCTCACACCTCATAATATCCTGCGATACGACCCATTTTGAAACTATTAAAAAGCCGAAACTGGCCGGAAATGGCCGAATATGTACAAGACAGGATTCTCCGCATGCTCGTTGTAATGGAAGTACCATTCTTCGGGGATAGGCAGCGCGCAACGAGTTCTCTCACATCATAATATCCTGCTATACGGCCCGTTTTTAATCACATAAAATGCCGGAGATGTCCGGAAAAGGCCGAAGGTGTACAGAACCCAATGCTCCGTTTGCTCGTTGTAATGGAAGTACCATTTTTGGGGGGTTGGCAGAGAGCAACTGGTTCTTACACATCATAATATCCTGATATACGGCCCATTTTGAAACAATTTAAAAGCCGGAAATATCCGGAAAAGGCCGAAGGTGTACAGAACCCGTTGCTCCGTATGCTCGTTGTAATGGAATTACCATTTTTGGGGGATTGGCAACGCTCAACGCGTTTTTACACATCATAATATCCTGCGATACGACTCATTTTGAAACTATTAAAAAGCCGAAACTGGCCGGAAAAGGCCGAATATGTACCAGACCGGATTCTCGTCATGCTCGTTGTAATGGAAGTACCATTCTTCGGGGATTTGCAGCGCGCAACGAGTTCCCTCACATCATAATATCCTGCTATACGGCCCGTTTTTAATCACATAAAATGGCGGAGATGTCCGGAAAAGGCCGAAGGTGTACAGAACCCAATGCTCCGTTTGCTCGTTGTAATGGAAGTACCATTTTTGGGGGGTTGGCAGAGAGCAACTGGTTCTTACACATAATAATATCCTGATATACGGCCCATTTTGAAGCAATTAAAAAGCCGGAAATGTCCGGAAAATGCCAAAGGTGTACAGAACCCGTTGCTCCGTATGCTCGTTGTAATGGGCGTACCATTTTTCGGGGATTGGCAGCGCGTAACGAGTTATCTCATATCATAATATCCTGAAATACGGCCCATTTTGAAACAATTAAAAAGCCGGAAATGTCCGGAAAAGGCCGAAGGTGTACAGAACCCGTTGCTCCGTATGCTCGTTGTAATGGGCGTACCATTTTTGGGGGATTTCCAGCGTGCAGCCAGTTCTCACACCTCATAATATCCTGCGATACGACCCATTTTGAAACTATTAAAAAGCCGAAACTGGCCGGAAATGGCCGAATATGTACAAGACAGGATTCTCCGCATGCTCGTTGTAATGGAAGTACCATTCTTCGGGGATAGGCAGCGCGCAACGAGTTCTCTCACATCATAATATCCTGATATACGGCCCATTTTGAAACAATTAAAAAGCCGGAAATGTCCGGAAAAGGCCGAAGGTGTACAGAACCCAATGCTCCGTTTGCTCGTTGTAATGGAAGTACCATTTTTGGGGGGTTGGCAGAGAGCAACTGGTTCTTACACATCATAATATCCTGAAATACGGCCCATTTTGAAACAATTAAAAAGCCGGAAATGTCCGGAAAAGGCCGAAGGTGTACAGAACCTGATGCTCCGTATGCTCGTTGTAATGGAAGTACCATTCTTCGGGGATTTGCAGCGCGCAACGAGTTCCCTCACATCATAATATCCTGCTATACGGCCCGTTTTTAATCACATAAAATGCCGGAGATGTCCGGAAAAGGCCGAAGGTGTACAGAACCCAATGCTCCGTTTGCTCGTTGTCATGGAAGTACCATTTTTGGGGGGTTGGCAGAGAGCAACTGGTTCTTACACATCATAATATCCTGATATACGGCCCATTTTGAAACAATTAATAAGCCGGAAATATCCGGAAAAGGCCGAAGGTGTACAGAACCCGTTGCTCCGTATGCTCGTTGTAATGGAATTACCATTTTTGGGGGATTGGCAACGCTCAACGCGTTTTTACACATCATAATATCCTGCTATTCGGCCCATTTTTGATCACTTAAAATGCCGGAAATGTCCGGAAAAGGCCGAAGGTGTACAGAACCTGATGCTCCGTATGCTCGTTGTAAGGGGCGTACCATTTCTCGGGGATTGGCAGCACGTAACGTGTTCTCTCTCATCATAATATCCTGATAAACGGCACATTTAGAAACAATTAAAAAGCCGGAAATGTCCGGAAAAGGCCGAAGGTGTACAGAACCCGTTGCTCCGTATGCTCGTTGTAATGGAAGTACCATTCTTCGGGGATTGAGTGCGCGCAACGAGTTCTCTCACATCATAATATCCTGCGATACGACCCATTTTGAAACAATTAAAAAGCCGAAACTGGCCGGAAAAGGCCGAAAATGTACAAGACAGGATTCTCCGGATGCTGGTTGTATTGGAAGTACCATTCTTCGGGGATTGGCAGCGCGCACCGTGTTCTCTCACATCATAATATCCTGCTATTCTGCCCGTTTTTGATCACTTAATATGCCGGAAATATCCGGAAAATGCCGAAGGTGTACAGAACCCGTTGCTCCGTATGCTCGTTGTAATGGAATTACCATTTTTGGGGGATTGGCAACGCTCAACGCGTTTTTACACATCATAATATCCTGCTATTCGGCCCATTTTTGATCACTTAAAATGCCGGAAATGTCCGGAAAAGGCCGAAGGTGTACAGAACCTGATGCTCCGTATGCTCGTTGTAAGGGGCGTACCATTTCTCGGGGATTGGCAGCACGTAACGTGTTCTCTCTCATCATAATATCCTGATAAACGGCACATTTAGAAACAATTAAAAAGCCGGAAATGTCCGGAAGAGGCCGAAGGTGTACAGAACCCGTTGCTCCGTATGCTCGTTGTAGTGGGCGTACCATTTTTCGGGGATTGGCAGCGTGCAGCGAGATCTCAAACATCATAATATCCTGCGATACGACCCTTTTTGAAACAATTAAAAAGCCGGTAATATCCGGAAAAGGCCGAAGGTGTACAGAACCCGTTGCTACGTATGCTCGTTGTAATGGAAGTACCATTCTTCGGGGATTGGCAGCGCGCAACGAGTTCTCTCACATCATAAATTTCCTGCTATACGGCCCGTTTTTAATCACATAAAATGCCGGAGATGTCCGGAAAAGGCCGAAGGTGTACAGAACCCAATGCTCCGTTTGCTCGTTGTAATGCAAGTACCATTTTTGGGGGGTTGGCAGAGAGCAACTGGTTCTTACACATCATAATATCCTGATATACGGCCCATTTTGAAACAATTAAAAAGCCGGAAATGTCCGGAAAAGGCCGAAGGTTTACAGAACCCGTTGCTCCGTATGCTCGTTGTAATGGGCGTACCATTTTTCGGGGATTGGCAGCGTGCAGCGAGATCTCACACATCATAATATCCTGCGATACGACCCTTTTTTAAACAATTAAAAAGCCGGAAATATCCGGAAAAGGCCGAAGGTGTACAGAACCCGTTGCTCCGTATGCTCGTTGTAATGGAAGGACCATTTTTGGGGGATTGGCAACGCTCAACGCGTTTTTACACATCATAATATCATGCTATTCGGCCCATTTTTGATCACTTAAAATGCCGGACATGTCCGGAAAAGGCCGAAGATGTACAGAACCTGATGCTCCGTATGCTCGTTGTAAGGGGCGTACCATTTCTCGGAGATTGGCAGCGCGTAACGAGTTATCTCATATCATAATATCCTGAAATACGGCCCATTTTGAAACAATTAAAAAGCCGGAAATGTCCGGAAAAGGCCGAAGGTGTACAGAACCTGATGCTCCGTATGCTCGTTGTAATGGAAGTACCATTCTTCGGGGATTGGCAGCGCGCAACGAGTTCTCTCACATCATAATATCCTGCGATACGACCCATTTTGAAACAATTAAAAAGCCGGAAATGTCCGGAAAATGCCAAAGGTGTACAGAACCCGTTGCTCCGTATGCTCGTTGTAATGGGCGTACCATTTTTCGGGGAATGGCAGCGTGCAGCGAGTTCTCACACCTCATAATATCCTGCGATACGACCCATTTTGAAACTATTAAAAAGCCGAAACTGGTCGGAAAAGGCCGAATATGCACAAGACAGGATTCTCCGCATGCTCGTTGTAATGGATGTACCATTTTTCGGGGATTGGCAGCGCGCAACGAGTTCTCTCACATCATAATATCCTGATATACGGCCCATTTTGAAACAATTAAAAAGCCGGAAATGTCCGGAAAAGGCCGAAGGTGTACAGAACCCGTTGCTCCCATTGCTTGTTGTAATGGAAGTACCATTTTTGGGGGGTTGGCAGAGAGCAACTGGATCTTACACCTCATAATATCCTGATATACGGCCCATTTTGAAGCAATTAAAAAGCCGGAAATGTCCGGAAAAGGCCGAAGGTGTACAGAACCAATTGCTCCGTATGCTCGTTGTAATGGAAGTACCATTCTGCGGGGATTGGCAGCGCGCAACGAGTACTCTCACATCATAATATCCTGCGATACGACCCATTTTGAAACAATTAAAAAGCCGGAAATGTCCGGAAAATGCGAAAGGTGTACAGAACCCGTTGCTCCGTATGCTCGTTGTAATGGGCGTACCATTTTTCGGGGATTGGCAGCGTGCAGCGAGTTCTCACACATCATAATATCCTGCGATACGACCCATTTTGAAACTATTAAAAAGCCGAAACTGGTCGGAAAAGGCCGAAGGTGTACAGAACCTGATGCTCCGTATGCTCGTTGTAAGGGGCGTACCATTTCCCGGGGATTGGCAGCGCGTAACGTGTTCTCTCACATCATAATATCCTGATAAACGGCACATTTTGAAACAATTAAAAAGCCGGAAATGTCCGGAAAATGCCAAAGGTGTACACAACCCGTTGCTCCGTATGCTCGTTGTAATGGGCGTACCATTTTTCGGGGATTGGCAGCGTGCAGCGAGTTCTCACACCTCATAATATCCTGCGATACGACCCATTTTGAAACTATTAAAAAGCCGAAACTGGTCGGAAAAGGCCGAATATGTACAAAACAGGATTCTCCGCATGCTCGTTGTAATGGAATTACCATTTTTGGGGTATTGGCAACGCTCAACGCGTTTTTACACATCATAATATCCTGATATACGGCCCATTTTGAAACAATTAAAAAGCCGGAAATATCCGGAAAAGGCCGAAGGTGTACAGAACCCGCTGCTCCGTATGCTCGTTGTAAGGGGCGTACCATTTCTCGGGGATTGGCAGCGCGTAACGTGTTCTCTCACAGCATAATATCCTGAAATACGGCCCATTTTGAAACAATTAAAAAGCCGGAAATGTCCGGAAAAGGCCGAAGGTGTACAGGACCTGATGCTCCGTATGCTCGTTGTAATGGAAGTACCATTCTTCGGGGATTGGCAGCGCGCAACGAGTTCTCTCACATCATAATAACCTGCTATACGGCCCGTTTTTAATCACATAAAATGCCGGAGATGTCCCGAAAAGGCCGAAGGTGTACAGAACCCAATGCTCCGTTTGCTCGTTGTAATGGAAGTACCATTTTTGGGGGGTTGGCAGAGAGCAACTGGTTCTTACACATCATAATATCCTGATATACGGCCCATTTTGAAACAATTAAAAAGCCGGAAATGTCCGGAAAATGCCGAAGGTGTACAGAACCCGTTGCTCCGTATGCTCGTTGTAATGGAATTACCATTTTTGGGGGATTGGCAACGCTCAACGCGTTTTTACACATCATGATATCCTGCGATACGACTCATTTTGAAACTATTAAAAAGCCGAAACTGGCCGGAAAAGGCCGAATATGTACAAGACAGGATTCTCGTCAAGCTCGTTGTAATGGAAGTACCATTCTTCGGGGATTTGCAGCGCGCAACGAGTTCCCTCACATCATAATATCCTGCTATACGGCCCGTTTTTAATCACATAAAATGCCGGAGATGTCCGGAAAAGGCCGAAGGTGTACAGAACCCAATGCTCCGTTTGCTCGTTGTAATGGAAGTACCATTTCTGGGGGATTTCCAGCGTGCAGCCAGTTCTCACACCTCATAATGTCCTGCGATACGACCCATTTTGAAACTATTAAAAAGCCGAAACTGGCCGGAAATGGCCGAATATGTACAAGACAGGATTCTCCGCATGCTCGTTGTAATGGAAGTACCATTCTTCGGGGATAGGCAGCGCGCAACGAGTTCTCTCACATCATAATATCCTGCTATACGGCCCGTTTTTAATCACATAAAATGCCGGAGATGTCCGGAAAAGGCCGAAGGTGTACAGAACCCAATGCTCCGTTTGCTCGTTGTAATGGAAGTACCATTTTTGGGGGGTTGGCAGAGAGCAACTGGTTCTTACACATCATAATATCCTGATATACGGCCCATTTTGAAACAATTAAAAAGCCGGAAATATCCGGAAAAGGCCGAAGGTGTACAGAACCCGTTGCTCCTTATGCTCGTTGTAATGGAATTACCATTTTTGGGGGATTGGCAACGCTCAACGCGTTTTTACACATCATAATATCCTGCGATACGACTCATTTTGAAACTATTAAAAAGCCGAAACTGGCCGGAAAAGGCCGAATATGTACCAGACAGGATTCTCGTCATGCTCGTTGTAATGGAAGTACCATTCTTCGGGGATTTGCAGCGCGCAACGAGTTCCCTCACATCATAATATCCTGCGATACGGCCCGTTTTTAATCACATAAAATGCCGGAGATGCCGGGAAAAGGCCGAAGGTGTACAGAACCTGATGCTCCGTATGCTCGTTGTAATGGAAGTACCATTCTGCGGGGATTGGCAGCGCGCAACGAGTACTCTCACATCATAATATCCTGCGATACGACCCATTTTGAAACAATTAAAAAGCCGGAAATGTCCGGAAAATGCGAAAGGTGTACAGAACCCGTTGCTCCGTATGCTCGTTGTAATGGGCGTACCATTTTTCGGGGATTGGCAGCGTGCAGCGAGTTCTCACACATCATAATATCCTGCGATACGACCCATTTTGAAACTATTAAAAAGCCGAAACTGGTCGGAAAAGGCCGAATATGTACAAAACAGGATTCTCCGCATGCTCGTTGTAATGGAATTACCATTTTTGGGGTATTGGCAACGCTCAACGCGTTTTTACACATCATAATATCCTGATATACGGCCCATTTTGAAACAATTAAAAAGCCGGAAATATCCGGAAAAGGCCGAAGGTGTACAGAACCCGCTGCTCCGTATGCTCGTTGTAAGGGGCGTACCATTTCTCGGGGATTGGCAGCGCGTAACGTGTTCTCTCACAGCATAATATCCTGAAATACGGCCCATTTTGAAACAATTAAAAAGCCGGAAATGTCCGGAAAAGGCCGAAGGTGTACAGAACCTGATGCTCCGTATGCTCGTTGTAATGGAATTACCATTTTTGGGGGATTGGCAACGCTCAACGCGTTTTTACACATCATAATATCCTGATATTCGGCCCATTTTTGATCACTTAAAATGCCGGAAATGTCCGGAAAAGGCCGAAGGTGTACAGAACCTGATGCTCCGTATGCTCGTTGTAAGGGGCGTACCATTTCTCGGGGATTGGCAGCACGTAACGTGTTCTCTCTCATCATAATATCCTGATAAACGGCACATTTAGAAACAATTAAAAAGCCGGAAATGTCCGGAAAAGGCCGAAGGTGTACAGAACCCGTTGCTCCGTATGCTCGTTGTAGTGGGCGTATCATTTTTCGGGGATTGGCAGCGTGCAGCGAGTTCTCACACCTCATAATATCCTGCGATACGACTCATTTTGAAACTATTAAAAAGCCGAAACTGGCCGGAAAAGGCCGAATATGTACAAGACAGGATTCTCCGCATGCTCGTTGTAATGGAAGTACCATTCTTCGGGGATTGGCTGCGCGCAACGAGTTCTCTCACATCATAATATCCTGCGATACGACCCATTTTGAAACAATTAAAAAGCCGAAACTGGCCGGAAAAGGCCGAAAATGTACAAGACAGGATTCTCCGGATGCTGGTTGTATTGGAAGTACCATTCTTCGGGGATTGGCAGCGCGCACCGTGTTCTCTCACATCATAATATCCTGCTATTCTGCCCGTTTTTGATCACTTAATATGCCGGAAATATCCGGAAAAGGCCGAAGGTGTACAGAACCCGTTGCTCCGTATGCTCGTTGTAATGGAATTACCATTTTTGGGGGATTGGCAACGCTCAACGCGTTTTTACACATCATAATATCCTGCTATTCGGCCCATTTTTGATCACTTAAAATGCCGGAAATGTCCGGAAAAGGCCGAAGGTGTACAGAACCTGATGCTCCGTATGCTCGTTGTAAGGGGCGTACCATTTCTCGGGGATTGGCAGCACGTAACGTGTTCTCTCTCATCATAATATCCTGATAAACGGCACATTTAGAAACAATTAAAAAGCCGGAAATGTCCGGAAAAGGCCGAAGGTGTACAGAACCCGTTGCTCCGTATGCTCGTTGTAATGGGCGTACCATTTTTCGGGGATTGGCAGCGTGCAGCGAGTTCTCACACCTCATAATATCCTGCGATACGACTCATTTTGAAACTATTAAAAAGCCGAAACTGGCCGGAAAAGGCCGAATATGTACAAGACAGGATTCTCCGCATGCTCGTTGTAATGGAAGTACCATTCTTCGAGGATTGGCTGCGCACAACGAGTTCTCTCACATCATAATATCCTGCGATACGACCCATTTTGAAACAATTAAAAAGCCGAAACTGGCCGGAAAAGGCCGAAAATGTACAAGACAGGATTCTCCGGATGCTGGTTGTATTGGAAGTACCATTCTTCGGGGATTGGCAGCGCGCACCGTGTTCTCTCACATCATAATATCCTGCTATTCTGCCCGTTTTTGATCACTTAATATGCCGGAAATGTCCGGAAAAGGCCGAAGGTGTACAGAACCTGATGCTCCGTATGCTCGTTGTAAGGGGCGTACCATTTCTCCGGGATTGGCAGCGCGTAACGTGTTCTCTCACATCATAATATCCTGATAAACGGCACATTTTGAAACAATTAAAAAGCCGGAAATGTCCGGAAAAGGCTGAAGGTGTACAGAACCCGTTGCTCCGTATGCTCGTTGTAGTGGGCGTACCATTTTGCGGGGATTGGCAGCGTGCAGCGAGTTCTCACACCTCATAATATCCTGCGATACGACCCATTTTGAAACTATTAAAAAGCCGAAACTGGCCGGAAAAGGCCGAATATGTACAAGACAGGATTCTCCGCATGCTCGTTGTGATGGATGTACCATTCTTCGGGGATTGGCAGCGCGCAACGAGTTCTCTCACATCATAATATCGCGCGATACGACCCATTTTGAAACAATTAAAAAGCCGGAAATGTCCGGAAAATGCCGAAGGTGTACAGAACCCGTTGCTCCGTATGCTCGTTGTAATGGAAGGACCATTTTTGGGGGATTGGCAGCGTGCAGCGAGTTCTCACACCTCATAATATCCTGCGATACGACTCATTTTGAAACTATTAAAAAGCCGAAACTGGCCGGAAAAGGCCGAATATGTACAAGACAGGATTCTCGTCATGCTCGTTGTAATGGAAGTACCATTCTTCGGGGATTTGCAGCGCGCAACGAGTTCCCTCACATCATAATATCCTGCTATACGGCCCGTTTTTAATCACATAAAATGCCGGAGATGTCCGGAAAAGGCCGAAGGTGTACAGAACCCAATGCTCCGTTTGCTCGTTGTAATGGAAGTACCATTTTTGGGGGGTTGGCAGAGAGCAACTGGTTCTTACACATAATAATATCCTGATATACGGCCCATTTTGAAACAATTAAAAAGCCGGAAATGTCCGGAAAAGGCCGAAGGTTTACAGAACCCGTTGCTCCCTATGCTCGTTGTAATGGGCGTACCATTTTTCGGGGATTGGCAGCGTGCAGCGAGATCTCACACATCATAATATCCTGCGATACGACCCTTTTTTAAACAATTAAAAAGCCGGAAATATCCGGAAAAGGCCGAAGGTGTACAGAACCCGTTGCTCCGTATGCTCGTTGTAATGGAAGGACCATTTTTGGGGGATTGGCAACGCTCAACGCGTTTTTACACATCATAATATCATGCTATTCGGCCCATTTTTGATCACTTAAAATGCCGGAAATGTCCGGAAAAGGCCGAAGATGTACAGAACCTGATGCTCCGTATGCTCGTTGTAAGGGGCGTACCATTTCTCGGGGATTGGCAGCGCGTAACGAGTTATCTCATATCATAATATCGTGAAATACGGCCCATTTTGAAACAATTAAAAAGCCGGAAATGTCCGGAAAAGGCCGAAGGTGTACAGAACCTGATGCTCCGTATGCTCGTTGTAATGGAAGTACCATTCTTCGGGGATTGGCAGCCGCAACGAGTTCTCTCACATCATAATATCCTGCGATACGACCCATTTTGAAACAATTAAAAAGCCGGAAATGTCCGGAAAATGCCAAAGGTGTACAGAACCCGTTGCTCCGTATGCTCGTTGTAATGGGCGTACCATTTTTCGGGGAATGGCAGCGTGCAGCGAGTTCTCACACCTCATAATATCCTGCGATACGACCCATTTTGAAACTATTAAAAAGCCGAAACTGGTCGGAAAAGGCCGAATATGCACAAGACAGGATTCTCCGCATGCTCGTTGTAATGGATGTACCATTTTTCGGGGATTGGCAGCGCGCAACGAGTTCTCTCACATCATAATATCCTGATATACGGCCTATTTTGAAACAATTAAAAAGCCGGAAATGTCCGGAAAAGGCCGAAGGTGTACAGAACCCGTTGCTCCCTTTGCTTGTTGTAATGGGCGTACCATTTTTCGGGGATTTCCAGCGTGCAACCAGTTCTCACACATCATAATATCCTGCTATACGGCCCGTTTGGAACAATTAAAAAGCCGAAACTGGCCGGAAAAGGCCGAAAATGTACAAGACAGGATTCTCCGGATGCTGGTTGTATTGGAAGTACCATTCTTCGGGGATTGGCAGCGCGCACCGTGTTCTCTCACATCATAATATCCTGCTATTCTGCCCGTTTTTGATCACTCAATATGCCGGAAATATCCGGAAAAGGCCGAAGGTGTACAGAACCCGTTGCTCCGTATGCTCGTTGTAATGGAATTACCATTTTTGGGGGATTGGCAACGCTCAACGCGTTTTTACACATCATAATATCCTGCTATTCGGCCCATTTTTGATCACTTAAAATGCCGGAAATGTCCGGAAAAGGCCGAAGGTGTACAGAACCTGATGCTCCGTATGCTCGTTGTAAGGGGCGTACCATTTCTCGGGGATTGGCAGCACGTAACGTGTTCTCTCTCATCATAATATCCTGATAAACGGCACATTTAGAAACAATTAAAAAGCCGGAAATGTCCGGAAAAGGCCGAAGGTGTACAGAACCCGTTGCTCCGTATGCTCGTTGTAGTGGGCGTACCATTTTTCGGGGATTGGCAGCGTGCAGCGAGTTCTCACACCTCATAATATCCTGCGATACGACTCATTTTGAAACTATTAAAAAGCCGAAACTGGCCGGAAAAGGCCGAATATGTACAAGACAGGATTCTCCGCATGCTCGTTGTAATGGAAGTACCATTCTTCGAGGATTGGCTGCGCACAACGAGTTCTCTCACATCATAATATCCTGCGATACGACCCATTTTGAAACAATTAAAAAGCCGAAACTGGCCGGAAAAGGCCGAAAATGTACAAGACAGGATTCTCCGGATGCTGGTTGTATTGGAAGTACCATTCTTCGGGGATTGGCAGCGCGCACCGTGTTCTCTCACATCATAATATCCTGCTATTCTGCCCGTTTTTGATCACTTAATATGCCGGAAATGTCCGGAAAAGGCCGAAGGTGTACAGAACCTGATGCTCCGTATGCTCGTTGTAAGGGGCGTACCATTTCTCCGGGATTGGCAGCGCGTAACGTGTTCTCTCACATCATAATATCCTGATAAACGGCACATTTTGAAACAATTAAAAAGCCGGAAATGTCCGGAAAAGGCCGAAGGTGTACAGAACCCGTTGCTCCGTATGCTCGTTGTAGTGGGCGTACCATTTTGCGGGGATTGGCAGCGTGCAGCGAGTTCTCACACCTCATAATATCCTGCGATACGACCCATTTTGAAACTATTAAAAAGCCGAAACTGGCCGGAAAAGGCCGAATATGTACAAGACAGGATTCTCCGCATGCTCGTTGTGATGGATGTACCATTCTTCGGGGATTGGCAGCGCGCAACGAGTTCTCTCACATCATAATATCGCGCGATACGACCCATTTTGAAACAATTAAAAAGCCGGAAATGTCCGGAAAATGCCGAAGGTGTACAGAACCCGTTGCTCCGTATGCTCGTTGTAATGGAAGGACCATTTTTGGGGGATTGGCAGCGTGCAGCGAGTTCTCACACCTCATAATATCCTGCGATACGACTCATTTTGAAACTATTAAAAAGCCGAAACTGGCCGGAAAAGGCCGAATATGTACAAGACAGGATTCTCGTCATGCTCGTTGTAATGGAAGTACCATTCTTCGGGGATTTGCAGCGCGCAACGAGTTCCCTCACATCATAATATCCTGCTATACGGCCCGTTTTTAATCACATAAAATGCCGGAGATGTCCGGAAAAGGCCGAAGGTGTACAGAACCCAATGCTCCGTTTGCTCGTTGTAATGGAAGTACCATTTTTGGGGGGTTGGCAGAGAGCAACTGGTTCTTACACATAATAATATCCTGATATACGGCCCATTTTGAAACAATTAAAAAGCCGGAAATGTCCGGAAAAGGCCGAAGGTTTACAGAACCCGTTGCTCCCTATGCTCGTTGTAATGGGCGTACCATTTTTCGGGGATTGGCAGCGTGCAGCGAGATCTCACACATCATAATATCCTGCGATACGACCCTTTTTTAAACAATTAAAAAGCCGGAAATATCCGGAAAAGGCCGAAGGTGTACAGAACCCGTTGCTCCGTATGCTCGTTGTAATGGAAGGACCATTTTTGGGGGATTGGCAACGCTCAACGCGTTTTTACACATCATAATATCATGCTATTCGGCCCATTTTTGATCACTTAAAATGCCGGAAATGTCCGGAAAAGGCCGAAGATGTACAGAACCTGATGCTCCGTATGCTCGTTGTAAGGGGCGTACCATTTCTCGGGGATTGGCAGCGCGTAACGAGTTATCTCATATCATAATATCGTGAAATACGGCCCATTTTGAAACAATTAAAAAGCCGGAAATGTCCGGAAAAGGCCGAAGGTGTACAGAACCTGATGCTCCGTATGCTCGTTGTAATGGAAGTACCATTCTTCGGGGATTGGCAGCCGCAACGAGTTCTCTCACATCATAATATCCTGCGATACGACCCATTTTGAAACAATTAAAAAGCCGGAAATGTCCGGAAAATGCCAAAGGTGTACAGAACCCGTTGCTCCGTATGCTCGTTGTAATGGGCGTACCATTTTTCGGGGAATGGCAGCGTGCAGCGAGTTCTCACACCTCACAATATCCTGCGATACGACCCATTTTGAAACTATTAAAAAGCCGAAACTGGTCGGAAAAGGCCGAATATGCACAAGACAGGATTCTCCGCATGCTCGTTGTAATGGATGTACCATTTTTCGGGGATTGGCAGCGCGCAACGAGTTCTCTCACATCATAATATCCTGATATACGGCCTATTTTGAAACAATTAAAAAGCCGGAAATGTCCGGAAAAGGCCGAAGGTGTACAGAACCCGTTGCTCCCTTTGCTTGTTGTAATGGGCGTACCATTTTTCGGGGATTTCCAGCGTGCAACCAGTTCTCACACATCATAATATCCTGCTATACGGCCCGTTTGGAACAATTAAAAAGCCGAAACTGGCCGGAAAAGGCCGAAAATGTACAAGACAGGATTCTCCGGATGCTGGTTGTATTGGAAGTACCATTCTTCGGGGATTGGCAGCGCGCACCGTGTTCTCTCACATTATAATATCCTGCTATTCTGCCCGTTTTTGATCACTTAATATGCCGGAAATGTCCGGAAAAGGCCGAAGGTGTACAGAACCCGTTGCTCCGTTTGCTCGTTGTAATGGAAGTACCATATTTGGGGGGTTGGCAGCGTGCAGCGAGTTCTCACACATCATAATATCCTGCTATACGGCCCGTTTTTAATCACATAAAATGCCGGAGATGTCCGGAAAAGGCCGAAGGTGTACAGAACCCAATGCTCCGTTTGCTCGTTGTAATGGAAGTACCATTTTTGGGGGTTTGGCAGAGAGCAACTGGTTCTTACACATCATAATGTCCTGATATACGGCCCATTTTGAAACAATTAAAATGCCGGAAATGTCCGGAAAAGGCCGAAGGTGTACAGAACCTGATGCTCCGTATGCTCGTTGTAAGGGGCGTACCATTTCTCGGGGATTGGCAGCGCGCACCGAGTTCTCTCACATCATAATATCCTGCTATACGGCCCGTTTTTAATCACATAAAATCCCGGATATGTCCGGAAAAGGCCGAAGGTGTACAGAACCCGTTGCTCCGTATGCTCGTTGTAGTGGGCGTACCATTTTTCGGGGATTGGCAGCGTGCAGCGAGATCTCAAACATCATAATATCCTTGCGATACGACCCTTTTTGAAACAATTAAAAAGCCGGTAATATCCGGAAAAGGCCGAAGGTGTACAGAACCCGTTGCTCCGTATGCTCGTTGTAATGGGCGTACCATTTTTCGGGGATTTCCAGCGTGCAGCCAGTTCTCACACCTCATAATATCCTGCGATACGACCCATTTTGAAACTATTAAAAAGCCGAAACTGGCCGGAAATGGCCGAATATGTACAAGACAGGATTCTCCGCATGCTCGTTGTAATGGGAGTACCATTCTTCGGGGATTGGCAGCGCGCAACGAGTTCTCTCACATCATAATATCCTGATATACGGCCCATTTTGAAACAATTAAAAAGCCGGAAATATCCGGAAAAGGCCGAAGGTGTACAGAACCCGCTGCTCCGTATGCTCGTTGTAAGGGGCGTACCATTTCTCGGGGATTGGCAGCGCGTAACGTGTTCTCTCTCATCATAATATCCTACTATTCGGCCCATTTTTGATCACTTAAAATGCCGGAAATGTCCGGAAAAGGCCGAAGGTGTACAGAACCTGATGCTCCGTATGCTCGTTGTAAGGGGCGTACCATTTCTCGGGTATTGGCAGCGCGTAACGTGTTCTCTCTCATCATAATATCCTGATAAACAGCACATATTGAAACAATTAAAAAGCCGGAAATGTCCGGAAAAGGCCGAAGGTGTACAGAACCCGTTGCTCCGTATGCTCGTTGTAATGGGCGTACCATTTTTCGGGGATTGGCAGCGTGCAGCGAGTTCTCACACCTCATAATATCCTGCGATGCGACACATTTTGAAACTATTAAAAAGCCAAAACTGGCCGGAAAAGGCCGAATATGTACAAGACAGGATTCTCCGCATGCTCGTTGTAATGGAAGTACCATTCTTCGGGGATTGGCAGCGCGCAACGAGTTCTCTCACATCATAATATCCTGATATACGGCCCATTTTGAAACAAAAAAATAGCCGGATATGTCCGGAAAAGGCCGAAGGTGTACAGAACCGGTTGCTCCCTTTGCTTGTTGTAATGGAAGTACCGTTTTTGGGGGGTTGGCAGAGAGCAACTGGTTCTTACACATCATAACATCCTGATATACGGCCCATTTTGAAGCAATTAAAAAGCCGGAAATGTCCGGAAAATGCCGAAGGTGTACAGAACCTGATGCTACGTATATTCGTTGTAAGGGGCGTACCATTTCTCGGGGATTGGCAGCGCGCAACGAGTTCTCTCACATCATAATATCCTGCTATTCTGCCCGTTTTTGATCACTTAATATGCCGGAAATGTCCGGAAAAGGCCGAAGGTGTACAGAACCTGATGCTCCGTATGCTCGTTGTAAGGGGCGTACCATTTCTCGGGGATTGGCAGCGCGTAACGTGTTCTCTCACATCATAATATCCTGATAAACGGCACATTTTGAAACAATTAAAAAGCCGGAAATGTCCGGAAAAGGCCGAAGGTGTACAGAACCCGTTGCTCCGTATGCTCGTTGTAGTGGGCGTACCATTTTTCGGGGATTGGCAGCGTGCAGCGAGTTCTCACACCTCATAATATCCTGCGATACGACTCATTTTGAAACTATTAAAAAGCCGAAACTGGCCGGAAAAGGCCGAATATGTACAAGACAGGATTCTCGTCATGCTCGTTGTAATGGAAGTACCATTCTTCGGGGATTTGCAGCGCGCAACGAGTTCCCTCACATCATAATATCCTGCTATACGGCCCGTTTTTAATCACATAAAATGGCGGAGATGTCCGGAAAAGGCCGAAGGTGTACAGAACCCAATGCTCCGTTTGCTCGTTGTAATGGAAGTACCATTTTTGGGGGGTTGGCAGAGAGCAACTGGTTCTTACACATCATAATATCCTGATATACGGCCCATTTTGAAACAATTAAAATGCCGGAAATGTCCGGAAAAGGCCGAAGGTGTACAGAACCTGACGCTCCGTATGCTCGTTGTAAGGGGCGTACCATTTCTCGGGGATTGGCAGCGCGTAACGTGTTCTCCCTCATCATAATATCCTGATAAACGGCACATTTTGAAACAATTAAAAAGCCGAAAATGTCCGGAAAATGCCGAAGGTGTACAGAACCCGTTGCTCCGTATGCTCATTGTAGTGGGCGTACCATTTTTCGGGGATTGGCAGCGTGCAGCGAGTTCTCACACCTCATAATATCCTGCGCTACGACTCATTTTGAAACTATTAAAAAGCCGAAACTGGCCGGAAAAGGCCGAAAATGTACAAGACAGGATTCTCCGGATGCTGGTTGTATTGGAAGTACCATTCTTCGGGGATTGGCAGCGCGCACCGTGTTCTCTCACATCATAATATCCTGCTATTCTGCCCGTTTTTGATCACTTAATATGCCGGAAATGTCCGGAAAAGGCCGAAGGTGTACAGAACATGATGCTCCGTATGCTCGTTGTAAGGGGCGTACCATTTTTCGGGGATGGGCAGCGTGCAGCGTGTTCTCACACATCATAATATCCTGCGACACGACCCATTTTGAAACAATTAAATAGCCGGAAATGTCCGGAAAAGGCCGAAGGTGTACGGAACCCGTTGCTCCGTATGCTCGTTGTAATGGAAGTACCATATTTGGGGGGTTGGCAGCGTGCAGCGAGTTCTCACACATCATAATATCCTGCTATACGGCCCGTTTTTAATCACATAAAATGCCGGAGATGTCCGGAAAAGGCCGAAGGTGTACAGAACCCAATGCTCCGTTTGCTCGTTGTAATGGAAGTACCATTTTTGGGGGGTTGGCTGAGAGCAACTGGTTCTTACACATCATAATATCCTGATATACGGCCCATTTTGATCACTTAAAATGCCGGAAATGTCCGGAAAAGGCCGAAGGTGTACAGAACCTGATGCTCCGTATGCTCGTTGTAAGGGGCGTACCATTTCTCGGGTATTGGCAGCGCGTAACGTGTTCTCTCTCATCATAATATCCTGATAAACGGCACATATTGAAACAATTAAAAAGCCGGAAATGTCCGGAAAAGGCCGAAGGTGTACAGAACCCGTTGCTCCGTATGCTCGTTGTAATGGGCGTACCATTTTTCGGGGATTGGCAGCGTGCAGCGAGTTCTCACACCTCATAATATCCTGCGATGCGACACATTTTGAAACTATTAAAAAGCCAAAACTGGCCGGAAAAGGCCGAATATGTACAAGACAGGATTCTCCGCATGCTCGTTGTAATGGAAGTACCATTCTTCGGGGATTGGCGGCGCGCAACGAGTTCTCTCACATCATAATATCCTGATATACGGCCCATTTTGAAACAAAAAAATAGCCGGATATGTCCGGAAAAGGCCGAAGGTGTACAGAACCGGTTGCTCCCTTTGCTTGTTGTAATGGAAGTACCGTTTTTGGGGGGTTGGCAGAGAGCAACTGGTTCTTACACATCATAACATCCTGATATACGGCCCATTTTGAAGCAATTAAAAAACCGGAAATGTCCGGAAAAGGCCGAAGGTGTACAGAACCCGTTGCTCCGTATGCTCGTTGTAGTGGGCGTACCATTTTTCGGGTACTGGCAGCGTGCAGCGAGTTCTCACACCTCATAATATCCTGCGATACGACTCATTTTGAAACTATTAAAAAGCCGAAACTGGCCGGAAAAGGCCGAATATGTACAAGACAGGATTCTCCGCATGCTCGTTGTAATGGAAGTACCATTCTTCGGGGATTGGCTGCGCGCAACGAGTTCTCTCACATCATAATATCCTGCTATTCTGCCCGTTTTTGATCACTTAATATGCCGGAAATGTCCGGAAAAGGCCGAAGGTGTACAGAACCTGATGCTCCGTATGCTCGTTGTAAGGGGCGTACCATTTCTCGGGGATTGGCAGCGCGTAACGTGTTCTCTCACATCATAATATCCTGATAAACGGCACATTTTGAAACAATTAAAAAGCCGGAAATGTCCGGAAAAGGCCGAAGGTGTACAGAACCCGTTGCTCCGTATGCTCGTTGTAGTGGGCGTACCATTTTTCGGGGATTGGCAGCGTGCAGCGAGTTCTCACACCTCATAATATCCTGCGATACGACTCATTTTGAAACTATTAAAAAGCCGAAACTGGCCGGAAAAGGCCGAATATGTACAAGACAGGATTCTCGTCATGCTCGTTGTAATGGAAGTACCATTCTTCGGGGATTTGCAGCGCGCAACGAGTTCCCTCACATCATAATATCCTGCTATACGGCCCGTTTTTAATCACATAAAATGGCGGAGATGTCCGGAAAAGGCCGAAGGTGTACAGAACCCAATGCTCCGTTTGCTCGTTGTAATGGAAGTACCATTTTTGGGGGGTTGGCAGAGAGCAACTGGTTCTTACACATCATAATATCCTGATATACGGCCCATTTTGAAACAATTAAAATGCCGGAAATGTCCGGAAAAGGCCGAAGGTGTACAGAACCTGACGCTCCGTATGCTCGTTGTAAGGGGCGTACCATTTCTCGGGGATTGGCAGCGCGTAACGTGTTCTCTCTCATCATAATATCCTGATAAACGGCACATTTTGAAACAATTAAAAAGCCGGAAATGTCCGGAAAATGCCGAAGGTGTACAGAACCCGTTGCTCCGTATGCTCATTGTAGTGGGCGTACCATTTTTCGGGGATTGGCAGCGTGCAGCGAGTTCTCACACCTCATAATATCCTGCGCTACGACTCATTTTGAAACTATTAAAAAGCCGAAACTGGCCGGAAAAGGCCGAAAATGTACAAGACAGGATTCTCCGGATGCTGGTTGTATTGGAAGTACCATTCTTCGGGGATTGGCAGCGCGCACCGTGTTCTCTCACATCATAATATCCTGCTATTCTGCCCGTTTTTGATCACTTAATATGCCGGAAATGTCCGGAAAAGGCCGAAGGTGTACAGAACATGATGCTCCGTATGCTCGTTGTAAGGGGCGTACCATTTTTCGGGGATGGGCAGCGTGCAGCGTGTTCTCACACATCATAATATCCTGCGACACGACCCATTTTGAAACAATTAAATAGCCGGAAATGTCCGGAAAAGGCCGAAGGTGTACGGAACCCGTTGCTCCGTATGCTCGTTGTAATGGAAGTACCATATTTGGGGGGTTGGCAGCGTGCAGCGAGTTCTCACACATCATAATATCCTGCTATACGGCCCGTTTTTAATCACATAAAATGCCGGAGATGTCCGGAAAAGGCCGAAGGTGTACAGAACCCAATGCTCCGTTTGCTCGTTGTAATGGAAGTACCATTTTTGGGGGGTTGGCTGAGAGCAACTGGTTCTTACACATCATAATATCCTGATATACGGCCCATTTTGAAACAATTAAAATGCCGGAAATGTCCGGAAAAGGCCGAAGGTGTACAGAACCTGATGCTCCGTATGCTCGTTCTAAGGGGCGTACCATTTCTCGGGGATTGGCAGCGCGTAACGTGTTCTCTCTCATCATAATATCCTGATAAACGGCACATTTTGAAACAATTAAAAAGCCGGAAATGTCCGGAAAAGGCCGAAGGTGTACAGAACCCGTTGCTCCGCATGCTCGTTGTAATGGAAGTACCATTCTTCGGGGATTGGCTGCGCGCAACGAGTTCTCTCACATCATAATATCCTGCGATACGACCCATTTTGAAACTATTAGAAAGCCGAAACTGGCCGGAAAAGGCCGAAAATGTACAAGACAGGATTCTCCGGATGCTGGTTGTATTGGAAGTACCATTCTTCCGGGATTGGCAGCGCGCACCGTGTTTTCTCACATCATAATATCCTGCTATTCTGCCCGTTTTTGATCACTTAATATGCCGGAAATGTCCGGAAAAGGCCGAAGGTGTACAGAACCTGATGCTCCGTATGCTCGTTGTAAGGGGCGTACCATTTTTCGGGGATGGGCAGCGTGCAGCGTGTTCTCGACACATCATAATATCCTGCGATACGAGCCATTTTGAAACAATTAAATAGCCGGAAATGTCCGGAAAAGGCCGAAGGTGTACAGAACCCGTTGTTCCGTATGCTCGTTGTAGTGGGCGTACCATTCTTCGGGGATTGGCTGCGCGCAACGAGTTCTCCCACATCATAATATCCTGCGATACGACCCATTTTGAAACAATTAAAAAGCCGAAACTGGCCGGAAAAGGCCGAAAATGTACAAGACAGGATTCTCCGGATGCTGGTTGTATTGGAAGTACCATTCTTCGGGGAATGGCAGCGCGCACCGTGTTTTCTCACATCATAATATCCTGCTATTCTGCCCGTTTTTGATCACTTAATATGCCGGAAATGTCCGGAAAAGGCCGAAGGTGTACAGAACCCAATGCTCCGTTTGCTCGTTGTAATGGAAGTACCATTTTTGGGGGGTTGGCAGAGAGCACCTGGTTCTTACACATCATAATATCCTGATATACGGCCCATTTTGAAACAATTAAAAAGCCGGAAATATCCGGAAAAGGCCGAAGGTGTACAGAACCCGTTGCTCCGTATGCTCGTTGTAATGGAAGGACCATTTTTGGGGGATTGGCAACGCTCAACGCGTTTTTACACATCATAATATCCTGCTATTCGGCCCATTTTTGATCACTTAAAATGCCCCAAATGTCCGGAAAAGGCCGAAGGTGTACAGAACATGATGCTCCGTATGCTCGTTGTAAGGGGCGTACCATTTTTCGGGGATGGGCAGCGTGCAGCGTGTTCTCACACATCATAATATCCTGCGACACGACCCATTTTGAAACAATTAAATAGCCGGAAATGTCCGGAAAAGGCCGAAGGTGTACGGAACCCGTTGCTCCGTATGCTCGTTGTAATGGAAGTACCATATTTGGGGGGTTGGCAGCGTGCAGCGAGTTCTCACACATCATAATATCCTGCTATACGGCCCGTTTTTAATCACATAAAATGCCGGAGATGTCCGGAAAAGGCCGAAGGTGTACAGAACCCAATGCTCCGTTTGCTCGTTGTAATGGAAGTACCATTTTTGGGGGGTTGGCTGAGAGCAACTGGTTCTTACACATCATAATATCCTGATATACGGCCCATTTTGAAGAAATTAAAAAGCCGGAAATGTCCGGAAAAGGCCGAAGGTGTACAGAACCCGTTGCTCCGTTTGCTCGTTGTAATGGAAGTACCATATTTGGGGGGTTGGCAGCGTGCAGCGAGTTCTCACACATCATAATATCCTGCTATACGGCCCGTTTTTAATCACATAAAATGCCGGAGATGTCCGGAAAAGGCCGAAGGTGTACAGAACCCAATGCTCCGTTTGCTCGTTGTAATGGAAGTACCATTTTTGGGGGTTTGGCAGAGAGCAACTGGTTCTTACACATCATAATGTCCTGCGATACGACCCATTTTGAAACAATTAAAAAGACGAAACTGGCCGGAAAAGGCCGAATATGTACAAGACAGGATTCTCCGCATGCTCGTTGTAATGGAAGTACCATTCTTCGGGGATTGGCAGCGCGCAACGAGTTCTCTCACATCATAATATCCTGATATACGGCCCATTTCGAAACAATTAAAAAGCCGGAAATGTCCGGAAAAGGCCGAAGGTGTACAGAACCCGTTGCTCCCTTTGCTTGTTGTAATGGAAGTACCATTTTTGGGGGGTTGGCTGAGAGCAACTGGTTCTTACACATCATAATATCCTGATATACGGCCCATTTTGAAGAAATTAAAAAGCCGGAAATGTCCGGAAAAGGCCGAAGGTGTACAGAACCCGTTGGTCCCTTTGCTTGTTGTAATGGAAGTACCATTTTTGGGGGGTTGGCAGAGAGCAACTGGTTCTTACACATCATAATATCCTGATATACGGCCGATTTTTAAACAATTAAAAAGCCGGAAATATCCGGAAAAGGCCGAAGGTGTACAGAACCCGTTGCTCCGTATGCTCGTTGTAATGGAAGGACCATTTTTGGGGGATTGGCAACGCTCAACGCGTTTTTACACATCATAATATCCTGCTATTCGGCCCATTTTTGATCACTTAAAATGCCGGAAATGTCCGGAAAAGGCCGAAGGTGTACAGAACCCGTTGCTCCCTTTGCTTGTTGTAATGGAAGTACCATTTTTGGGGGGTTGGCTGAGAGCAACTGGTTCTTACACATCATAATATCCTGATATACGGCCCATCTTGAAGAAATTAAAAAGCCGGAAATGTCCGGAAAAGGCCGAAGGTGTACAGAACCCGTTGCTCCGTATGCTCGTTGTAGTGGGCGTACCATTTTTCGGGGATTGGCAGCGTGCAGCGAGATCTCAAACATCATAATATCCTGCGATACGACCCTTTTTGAAACAATTAAAAAGCCGGTAATATCCGGAAAAGGCCGGAGGTGTACAGAACCCGTTGCTCCGTATGCTCGTTGTAATGGGCGTACCATTTTTCGGGGATTTCCAGCGTGCAGCCAGTTCTCACACCTCATAATATCCTGCGATACGACCCATTTTGAAACTATTAAAAAGCCGAAACTGGCCGGAAATGGCCGAATATGTACAAGACAGGATTCTCCGCATGCTCGTTGTAATGGAAGTACCATTCTTCGGGGATTGGCAGCGCGCAACGAGTTCTCTCACATCATAATATCCTGATATACGGCCCATTTTGAAACAATTAAAAAGCCGGAAATATCCGGAAAAGGCCGAAGGTGTACAGAACCCGCTGCTCCGTATGCTCGTTGTAAGGGGCGTACCATTTCTCGGGGATTGGCAGCGCGTAACGTGTTCTCTCTCATCATAATATCCTACTATTCGGCCCATTTTTGATCACTTAAAATGCCGGAAATGTCCGGAAAAGGCCGAAGGTGTACAGAACCTGATGCTCCGTATGCTCGTTGTAAGGGGCGTACCATTTCTCGGGTATTGGCAGCGCGTAACGTGTTCTCTCTCATCATAATATCCTGATAAACGGCACATATTGAAACAATTAAAAAGCCGGAAATGTCCGGAAAAGGCCGAAGGTGTACAGAACCCGTTGCTCCGTATGCTCGTTGTAATGGGCGTACCATTTTTCGGGGATTGGCAGCGTGCAGCGAGTTCTCACACCTCATAATATCCTGCGATGCGACACATTTTGAAACTATTAAAAAGCCAAAACTGGCCGGAAAAGGCCGAATATGTACAAGACAGGATTCTCCGCATGCTCGTTGTAATGGAAGTACCATTCTTCGGGGATTGGCAGCGCGCAACGAGTTCTCTCACATCATAATATCCTGCTATTCTGCCCGTTTTTGATCACTTAATATGCCGGAAATGTCCGGAAAAGGCCGAAGGTGTACAGAACCTGATGCTCCGTATGCTCGTTGTAAGGGGCGTACCATTTCTCGGGGATTGGCAGCGCGTAACGTGTTCTCTCACATCATAATATCCTGATAAACGGCACATTTTGAAACAATTAAAAAGCCGGAAATGTCCGGAAAAGGCCGAAGGTGTACAGAACCCGTTGCTCCGTATGCTCGTTGTAGTGGGCGTACCATTTTTCGGGGATTGGCAGCGTGCAGCGAGTTCTCACACCTCATAATATCCTGCGATACGACTCATTTTGAAACTATTAAAAAGCCGAAACTGGCCGGAAAAGGCCGAATATGTACAAGACAGGATTCTCGTCATGCTCGTTGTAATGGAAGTACCATTCTTCGGGGATTTGCAGCGCGCAACGAGTTCCCTCACATCATAATATCCTGCTATACGGCCCGTTTTTAATCACATAAAATGGCGGAGATGTCCGGAAAAGGCCGAAGGTGTGCAGAACCCAATGCTCCGTTTGCTCGTTGTAATGGAAGTACCATTTTTGGGGGGTTGGCAGAGAGCAACTGGTTCTTACACATCATAATATCCTGATATACGGCCCATTTTGAAACAATTAAAATGCCGGAAATGTCCGGAAAAGGCCGAAGGTGTACAGAACCTGACGTTCCGTATGCTCGTTGTAAGGGGCGTACCATTTCTCGGGGATTGGCAGCGCGTAACGTGTTCTCTGTCATCATAATATCCTGATAAACGGCACATTTTGAAACAATTAAAAAGCCGAAAATGTCCGGAAAAGGCCGAAGGTGTACAGAACCCGTTGCTCCGTATGCTCATTGTAGTGGGCGTACCATTTTTCGGGGATTGGCAGCGTGCAGCGAGTTCTCACACCTCATAATATCCTGCGCTACGACTCATTTTGAAACTATTAAAAAGCCGAAACTGGCCGGAAAAGGCCGAAAATGTACAAGACAGGATTCTCCGGATGCTGGTTGTATTGGAAGTACCATTCTTCGGGGATTGGCAGCGCGCACCGTGTTCTCTCACATCATAATATCCTGCTATTCTGCCCGTTTTTGATCACTTAATATGCCGGAAATGTCCGGAAAAGGCCGAAGGTGTACAGAACATGATGCTCCGTATGCTCGTTGTAAGGGGCGTACCATTTTTCGGGGATGGGCAGCGTGCAGCGTGTTCTCACACATCATAATATCCTGCGACACGACCCATTTTGAAACAATTAAATAGCCGGAAATGTCCGGAAAAGGCCGAAGGTGTACGGAACCCGTTGCTCCGTATGCTCGTTGTAATGGAAGTACCATATTTGGGGGGTTGGCAGCGTGCAGCGAGTTCTCACACATCATAATATCCTGCTATACGGCCCGTTTTTAATCACATAAAATGCCGGAGATGTCCGGAAAAGGCCGAAGGTGTACAGAACCCAATGCTCCGTTTGCTCGTTGTAATGGAAGTACCATTTTTGGGGGGTTGGCTGAGAGCAACTGGTTCTTAAACATCATAATATCCTGATATACGGCCCATTTTGAAGAAATTAAAAAGCCGGAAATGTCCGGAAAAGGCCGAAGGTGTACAGAACCCGTTGCTCCGTATGCTCGTTGTAATGGGCGTACCATTTTTCGGGGATTTCCAGCGTGCAGCCGGTTTTCACACCTCATAATATCCTGCGATACAACCCATTTTGATACTATGAAAAAGCCGAAACTGGCCGGAAATGGCCGAATATGTACAAGACAGGATTCTCCGCATGCTCGTTGTAATGGAAGTACCATTCTTCGGGGATTGGCGGCGCGCAACGAGTTCTCTCACATCATAATATCCTGATATACGGCCCATTTTGAAACAAAAAAATAGCCGGATATGTCCGGAAAAGGCCGAAGGTGTACAGAACCGGTTGCTCCCTTTGCTTGTTGTAATGGAAGTACCGTTTTTGGGGGGTTGGCAGAGAGCAACTGGTTCTTACACATCATAACATCCTGATATACGGCCCATTTTGAAGCAATTAAAAAACCGGAAATGTCCGGAAAAGGCCGAAGGTGTACAGAACCCGTTGCTCCGTATGCTCGTTGTAGTGGGCGTACCATTTTTCGGGTACTGGCAGCGTGCAGCGAGTTCTCACACCTCATAATATCCTGCGATACGACTCATTTTGAAACTATTAAAAAGCCGAAACTGGCCGGAAAAGGCCGAATATGTACAAGACAGGATTCTCCGCATGCTCGTTGTAATGGAAGTACCATTCTTCGGGGATTGGCTGCGCGCAACGAGTTCTCTCACATCATAATATCCTGCTATTCTGCCCGTTTTTGATCACTTAATATGCCGGAAATGTCCGGAAAAGGCCGAAGGTGTACAGAACCTGATGCTCCGTATGCTCGTTGTAAGGGGCGTACCATTTCTCGGGGATTGGCAGCGCGTAACGTGTTCTCTCACATCATAATATCCTGATAAACGGCACATTTTGAAACAATTAAAAAGCCGGAAATGTCCGGAAAAGGCCGAAGGTGTACAGAACCCGTTGCTCCGTATGCTCGTTGTAGTGGGCGTACCATTTTTCGGGGATTGGCAGCGTGCAGCGAGTTCTCACACCTCATAATATCCTGCGATACGACTCATTTTGAAACTATTAAAAAGCCGAAACTGGCCGGAAAAGGCCGAATATGTACAAGACAGGATTCTCGTCATGCTCGTTGTAATGGAAGTACCATTCTTCGGGGATTTGCAGCGCGCAACGAGTTCCCTCACATCATAATATCCTGCTATACGGCCCGTTTTTAATCACATAAAATGGCGGAGATGTCCGGAAAAGGCCGAAGGTGTACAGAACCCAATGCTCCGTTTGCTCGTTGTAATGGAAGTACCATTTTTGGGGGGTTGGCAGAGAGCAACTGGTTCTTACACATCATAATATCCTGATATACGGCCCATTTTGAAACAATTAAAATGCCGGAAATGTCCGGAAAAGGCCGAAGGTGTACAGAACCTGACGCTCCGTATGCTCGTTGTAATGGAATTACCATTTTTGGGGGATTGGCAACGCTCAACGCGTTTTTACACATCATAATATCCTGCGATACGACCCATTTTGTTACTATGAAAAAGCCGAAACTGGCCGGAAATGGCCGAATATGTACAAGACAGGATTCTCCGCATGCTCGTTGTATTGGAAGTACGATTCTTCGGGGATTGGCAGCGCGCACCGAGTTCTCTCACATCATAATATCCTGCTATACGGCCCGTTTTTAATCACATAAAATGCCGGAGATGTCCGGAAAAGGCCGAAGGTGTACTGAACCCGTTGCTCCGTATGCTCGTTGTAATGGGCGTACCATTTTTCGGGGATTGGCAGCGTGCAGCGAGTTCTCACACATCATAATATCCTGCGATACAACCCATTTTGAAACAATTAAAAAGACGAAACTGGCCGGAAAAGGCCGAATATGTACAAGACAGGATTCTCCGCATGCTCGTTGTAATGGAAGTACCATTCTTCGGGGATTGGCAGCGCGCAACGAGTTCTCTCACAGCATAATATCCTGATATACGGCCCATTTTGAAACAATTAAAAAGCCGGAAATGTCCGGAAAAGGCCGAAGGTGTACAGAACCCGTTGCTCCCTTTGCTTGTTGTAATGGAAGTACCATTTTTGGGGGGTTGGCTGAGAGCAACTGGTTCTTAAACATCATAATATCCTGATATACGGCCCATTTTGAAGAAATTAAAAAGCCGGAAATGTCCGGAAAAGGCCGAAGGTGTACAGAACCCATTGCTCCGTATGCTCGTTGTAATGGGCGTACCATTTTTCGGGGATTTCCAGCGTGCAGCCGGTTTTCACACCTCATAATATCCTGCGATACAACCCATTTTGATACTATGAAAAAGCCGAAACTGGCCGGAAATGGCCGAATATGTACAAGACAGGATTCTCCGCATGCTCGTTGAATTCGAAGTACCATTCTTCGGGGATTGGCAGCGCGCACCGAGTTCCCTCACATCATAATATCCTGCTATACGGCCCGTTTTTAATCACATAAAATGCCGGAGATGTCCGGAAAAGGCCGAAGGTGTACAGAACCCAATGCTCCGTTTGCTCGTTGTAATGGAAGTACCATTTTTGGGGGGTTGGCAGAGAGCAACTGGTTCTTACACATCATAATATCCTGATATACGGCCCATTTTGAAACAATTAAAAAGCCGGAAATATCCGGAAAAGGCCGAAGGTGTACAGAACCCGTTGCTCCGTATGCTCGTTGTAATGGAATTACCATTTTTGGGGGATTGGCAACGCTCAACGCGTTTTTACACATCATAATATCCTGCGATACGACTCATTTTGAAACTATTAAAAATCCGAAACTTGCCGGAAAAGGCCGAATATGTACAAGACAGGATTCTCGTCATGCTCGTTGTAATGGAAGTACCATTCTTCGGGGATTTGCAGCGCGCAACGAGTTCCCTCACATCATAATATCCTGCTATACGGCCCGTTTTTAATCACATGAAATGCCGGAGATGTCCGGAAAAGGCCGAAGGTGTACAGAACCCAATGCTCCGTTTGCTCGTTGTAATGGAAGTACCATTTTTGGGGGGTTGGCAGAGAGCAACTGGTTCTTACACATCATAATATCCTGATATACGGCCTGTTTTGAAACAATTAAAAAGCCGGAAATATCTGAAAAGGCCGAAAGTGTACAGAACCCGTTGCTCCGTATGCTCGTTGTAATGGAAGGACCATTTTTGGGGGATTGGCAACGCTCAACGCGTTTTTACACATCATAATATCCTGCTATTCGGCCCATTTTTGATCACTTAAAATGCCGGAAATGTCCGGAAAAGGCCGAAGGTGTACAGAACCCAATGCTCCGTTTGCTCGTTGTAATGGGCGTACCATTTTTCGGGGATTGGCAGCGTGCAGCGAGTTCTCACACATCATAATATCCTGCGATACGACCCATTTTGAAACAATTAAAAAGCCGAAACTGGCCGGAAAATGCCGAATATGTACAAGACAGGATTCTCCGCATGCTCGTTGTAATGGATGTACCATTCTTCGGGGATTGGCAGCGCGCAACGAGTTCTCTCACATCATAATATCCTGCTATACGGCCCGTTTTTAATCACATAGAATGCCGGAGATGTCCGGAAAAGGCCGAAGGTGTACAGAACCCAATGCTCCGTTTGCTCGTTGTAATGGGCGTACCATTTTTCGGGGATTGGCAGCGTGCAGCGAGTTCTCACACATCATAATATCCTGCGATACGACCCATTTTGAAACAATTAAAAAGACGAAACTGGCCGGAAAAGGCCGAATATGTACAAGACAGGATTCTCCGCATGCTCGTTGTAATGGAAGTACCATTCTTCGGGGATTGGCAGCGCGCAACGAGTTCTCTCACATCATAATATCCTGCTATACGGCCCGTTTTTAATCACATAAAATGGCGGAGATGTCCGGAAAAGGCCGAAGGTGTACAGAACCCAATGCTCCGTTTGCTCGTTGTAATGGAAGTACCATTTTTGGGGGGTTGGCAGAGAGCAACTGGTTCTTACACATCATAATATCCTGATATACGGCCCATTTTGAAACAATTAAAATGCCGGAAATGTCCGGAAAAGGCCGAAGGTGTACAGAACCTGACGCTCCGTATGCTCGTTGTAAGGGGCGTACCATTTCTCGGGGATTGGCAGAGCGTAACGTGTTCTCTCTCATCATAATATCCTGATAAACGGCACATTTTGAAACAATTAAAAAGCCGAAAATGTCCGGAAAAGGCCGAAGGTGTACAGAACCCGTTGCTCCGTATGCTCATTGTAGTGGGCGTACCATTTTTCGGGGATTGGCAGCGTGCAGCGAGTTCTCACACCTCATAATATCCTGCGCTACGACTCATTTTGAAACTATTAAAAAGCCGAAACTGGCCGGAAAAGGCCGAAAATGTACAAGACAGGATTCTCCGGATGCTGGTTGTATTGGAAGTACCATTCTTCGGGGATTGGCAGCGCGCACCGTGTTCTCTCACATCATAATATCCTGCTATTCTGCCCGTTTTTGATCACTTAATATGCCGGAAATGTCCGGAAAAGGCCGAAGGTGTACAGAACATGATGCTCCGTATGCTCGTTGTAAGGGGCGTACCATTTTTCGGGGATGGGCAGCGTGCAGCGTGTTCTCACACATCATAATATCCTGCGACACGACCCATTTTGAAACAATTAAATAGCCGGAAATGTCCGGAAAAGGCCGAAGGTGTACGGAACCCGTTGCTCCGTATGCTCGTTGTAATGGAAGTACCATATTTGGGGGGTTGGCAGCGTGCAGCGAGTTCTCACACATCATAATATCCTGCTATACGGCCCGTTTTTAATCACATAAAATGCCGGAGATGTCCGGAAAAGGCCGAAGGTGTACAGAACCCAATGCTCCGTTTGCTCGTTGTAATGGAAGTACCATTTTTGGGGGGTTGGCTGAGAGCAACTGGTTCTTAAACATCATAATATCCTGATATACGGCCCATTTTGAAGAAATTAAAAAGCCGGAAATGTCCGGAAAAGGCCGAAGGTGTACAGAACCCGTTGCTCCGTATGCTCGTTGTAATGGGCGTACCATTTTTCGGGGATTTCCAGCGTGCAGCCGGTTTTCACACCTCATAATATCCTGCGATACAACCCATTTTGATACTATGAAAAAGCCGAAACTGGCCGGAAATGGCCGAATATGTACAAGACAGGATTCTCCGCATGCTCGTTGAATTCGAAGTACCATTCTTCGGGGATTGGCAGCGCGCACCTAGTTCCCTCACATCATAATATCCTGCTATACGGCCCGTTTTTAATCACATAAAATGCCGGAGATGTCCGGAAAAGGCCGAAGGTGTACAGAACCCAATGCTCCGTTTGCTCGTTGTAATGGAAGTACCATTTTTGGGGGGTTGGCAGAGAGCAACTGGTTCTTACACATCATAATATCCTGATATACGGCCCATTATGAAACAATTAAAAAGCCGGAAATATCCGGAAAAGGCCGAAGGTGTACAGAACCCGTTGCTCCGTATGCTCGTTGTAATGGAATTACCATTTTTGGGGGATTGGCAACGCTCAACGCGTTTTTACACATCATAATATCCTGCGATACGACCCATTTTGTTACTATGAAAAAGCCGAAACTGGCCGGAAATGGCCGAATATGTACAAGACAGGATTCTCCGCATGCTCGTTGTATTGGAAGTACGATTCTTCGGGGATTGGCAGCGCGCACCGAGTTCTCTCACATCATAATATCCTGCTATACGGCCCGTTTTTAATCACATAAAATGCCGGAGATGTCCGGAAAAGGCCGAAGGTGTACTGAACCCGTTGCTCCGTATGCTCGTTGTAATGGGCGTACCATTTTTCGGGGATTGGCAGCGTGCAGCGAGTTCTCACACATCATAATATCCTGCGATACGACCCATTTTGAAACAATTAAAAAGACGAAACTGGCCGGAAAAGGCCGAATATGTACAAGACAGGATTCTCCGCATGCTCGTTGTAATGGAAGTACCATTCTTCGGGGATTGGCAGCGCGCAACGAGTTCTCTCACAGCATAATATCCTGATATACGGCCCATTTTGAAACAATTAAAAAGCCGGAAATGTCCGGAAAAGGCCGAAGGTGTACAGAACCCGTTGCTCCCTTTGCTTGTTGTAATGGAAGTACCATTTTTGGGGGGTTGGCTGAGAGCAACTGGTTCTTAAACATCATAATATCCTGATATACGGCCCATTTTGAAGAAATTAAAAAGCCGGAAATGTCCGGAAAAGGCCGAAGGTGTACAGAACCCGTTGCTCCGTATGCTCGTTGTAATGGGCGTACCATTTTTCGGGGATTTCCAGCGTGCAGCCGGTTTTCACACCTCATAATATCCTGCGATACAACCCATTTTGATACTATGAAAAAGCCGAAACTGGCCGGAAATGGCCGAATATGTACAAGACAGGATGCTCCGCATGCTCGTTGAATTCGAAGTACCATTCTTCGGGGATTGGCAGCGCGCACCGAGTTCCCTCACATCATAATATCCTGCTATACGGCCCGTTTTTAATCACATAAAATGCCGGAGATGTCCGGAAAAGGCCGAAGGTGTACAGAACCCAATGCTCCGTTTGCTCGTTGTAATGGAAGTACCATTTTTGGGGGGTTGGCAGAGAGCAACTGGTTCTTACACATCATAATATCCTGATATACGGCCCATTTTGAAACAATTAAAAAGCCGGAAATATCCGGAAAAGCCCGAAGGTGTACAGAACCCGTTGCACCGTATGCTCGTTGTAATGGAATTACCATTTTTGGGGGATTGGCAACGCTCAACGCGTTTTTACACATCATAATATCCTGCGATACGACTCATTTTGAAACTATTAAAAATCCGAAACTTGCCGGAAAAGGCCGAATATGTACAAGACAGGATTCTCGTCATGCTCGTTGTAATGGAAGTACCATTCTTCGGGGATTTGCAGCGCGCAACGAGTTCCCTCACATCATAATATCCTGCTATACGGCCCGTTTTTAATCACATGAAATGCCGGAGATGTCCGGAAAAGGCCGAAGGTGTACAGAACCCAATGCTCCGTTTGCTCGTTGTAATGGAAGTACCATTTTTGGGGGGTTGGCAGAGAGCAACTGGTTCTTACACATCATAATATCCTGATATACGGCCTGTTTTGAAACAATTAAAAAGCCGGAAATATCTGAAAAGGCCGAAAGTGTACAGAACCCGTTGCTCCGTATGCTCGTTGTAATGGA
The DNA here is from genome assembly GCA_963971185.1 of Bombus muscorum. Lineage (NCBI taxonomy): Eukaryota > Metazoa > Arthropoda > Insecta > Hymenoptera > Apidae > Bombus > Bombus muscorum. Next base: position 6,089,543 of record OZ020130.1, read on the forward strand.
AGGACCATTTTTGGGGGATTGGCAACGCTCAACGCGTTTTTACACATCATAATATCCTGCTATTCGGCCCATTTTTGATCACTTAAAATGCCGGAAATGTCCGGAAAAGGCCGAAGGTGTACAGAACCTGATGCTCCGTATGCTCGTTGTAAGGAGCGTACCATTTCTCGGGGAATGGCAGTGCGTAACGTGTTCTCTCTCATCATAATATCCCGATAAACGGCACATTTTGAAACAATTAAAAAGCCGGAAATGTCCGGAAAAGGCCGAAGGTGTACAGAACCCGTTGCTCCGTATGCTCGTTGTAGTGGGCGTACCATTTTTCGGGGATTGGCAGCGTGCAGCGAGTTCTCACACCTCATAATATCCTGCGGTACGACTCATTTTGAAACTATTAAAAAGCCGAAACTGGCCGGAAAATGCCGAATATGTACAAGACAGGATTCTCCGCATGCTCGTTGTAATGGATGTACCATTCTTCGGTGATTGGCAGCGCGCAACGAGTTCTCTCACATCATAATATCCTGCTATACGGCCCGTTTTTAATCACATAGAATGCCGGAGATGTCCGGAAAAGGCCGAAGGTGTACAGAACCCAATGCTCCGTTTGCTCGTTGTAATGGGCGTACCATTTTTCGGGGATTGGCAGCGTGCAGCGAGTTCTCACACATCATAATATCCTGCGATACGACCCATTTTGAAACAATTAAAAAGACGAAACTGGCCGGAAAAGGCCGAATATGTACAAGACAGGATTCTCCGCATGCTCGTTGTAATGGAAGTACCATTCTTCGGGGATTGGCAGCGCGCAACGAGTTCTCTCACATCATAATATCCTGATATACGGCCCATTTTGAAACAATTAAAATGCCGGAAATGTCCGGAAAAGGCCGAAGGTGTACAGAACCCGTTGCTCCCTTTGCTTGTTGTAATGGAAGTACCATTTTTGGGGGGTTGGCTGAGAGCAACTGGTTCTTACACATCATAATATCCTGATATACGGCCCATTTTGAAGAAATTAAAAAGCCGGAAATGTCCGGAAAAGGCCGAAGGTGTACAGAACCCGTTGCTCCGTATGCTCGTTGTAATGGGCGTACCATTTTTCGGGGATTTCCAGCGTGCAGCCAGTTCTCACACCTCATAATATCCTGCGGTACGACCCATTTTGAAACTATTAAAAAGCCGAAACTTGCCGGAAAAGGCCGAATATGTACAAGACAGGATTCTCGTCATGCTCGTTGTAATGGAAGTACCATTCTTCGGGGATTTGCAGCGCGCAACGAGTTCCCTCACATCATAATATCCTGCTATACGGCCCGTTTTTAATCACATGAAATGCCGGAGATGTCCGGAAAAGGCCGAAGGTGTACAGAACCCAATGCTCCGTTTGCTCGTTGTAATGGAAGTACCATTTTTGGGGGGTTGGCAGAGAGCAACTGGTTCTTACACATCATAATATCCTGATATACGGCCCATTTTGAAACAATTAAAAAGCCGGAAATATCCGGAAAAGGCCGAAGGTGTACAGAACCCGTTGCTCCGTATGCTCGTTGTAATGGAAGGACCATTTTTGGGGGATTGGCAACGCTCAACGCGTTTTTACACATCATAATATCCTGCTATTCGGCCCATTTTTGATCACTTAAAATGCCGGAAATGTCCGGAAAAGGCCGAAGGTGTACAGAACCTGATGCTCCGTATGCTCGTTGTAAGGGGCGTACCATTTCTCGGGGAATGGCAGCGCGTAACGTGTTCTCTCTCATCATAATATCCCGATAAACGGCACATTTTGAAACAATTAAAAAGCCGGAAATGTCCGGAAAAGGCCGAAGGTGTACAGAACCCGTTGCTCCGTATGCTCGTTGTAGTGGGCGTACCATTTTTCGGGGATTGGCAGCGTGCAGCGAGTTCTCACACCTCATAATATCCTGCGGTACGACTCATTTTGAAACTATTAAAAAGACGAAACTGGCCGGAAAAGGCCGAATATGTACAAGACAGGATTCTCCGCATGCTCGTTGTAATGGAAGTACCGTTCTTCGGGGATTGGCAGCGCGCAACGAGTTCTCTCACATCATAATATCCTGCTATACGGCCCGTTTTTAATCACATAAAATGCCGGAGATGTCCGGAAAAGGCCGAAGGTGTACAGAACACGATGCTCCGTTTGCTCGTTGTAATGGAAGTACCATATTTGGGGGGTTGGCAGCGTGCAGCGAGTTCTCACACATCATAATATCCTGCTATACGGCCCGTTTTTAATCACATAAAATGCCGGAGATGTCCGGAAAAGGCCGAAGGTGTACAGAACCCAATGCTCCGTTTGCTCGTTGTAATGGAAGTACCATTTTTGGGGGGTTGGCAGAGAGCAACTGGTTCTTACACATCATAATATCCTGATATACGGCCCATTTTGAAACAATTAAAAAGCCGGAAATATCTGAAAAGGCCGAAGGTGTACAGAACCCGTTGCTCCGTATGCTCGTTGTAATGGAAGGACCATTTTTGGGGGATTGGCAACGCTCAACGCGTTTTTACACATCATAATATCCTGCTATTCGGCCCATTTTTGATCACTTAAAATGCCGGAAATGTCCGGAAAAGGCCGAAGGTGTACAGAACCTGATGCTCCGTATGCTCGTTGTAAGGGGCGTACCATTTCTCGGGGATTGGCAGCGCGTAACGTGTTCCCTCTCATCATAATATCCCGATAAGCGGCACATTTTGAAACAATTAAAAAGCCGGAAATGTCCGGAAAAGGCCGAAGGTGTACAGAACCTGATGCTCCGTATGCTCGTTGTAATGGAAGTACCATTCTTCGGGGATTGGCAGCGCGCAACGAGTTCTCTCACATCATCATATCCTGCGATACGACCCATTTTGAAACAATTAAAAAGCCGGAAATGTCCGGAAAATGCCAAAGGTGTACAGAACCCGTTCCTCCGTATGCTCGTTGTAATGGGCGTACCATTTTTCGGGGATTGGCAGCGTGCAGCGAGTTCTCACACCTCATAATATCATGCGATACGACCCATTTTGAAACTATTAAAAAGCCGAAACTGGCCGGAAAAGGCCGAATATGTACAAGACAGGATTCTCCGCATGCTCGTTGTAATGGATGTACCATTCTTCGGGGATTGGCAGCGCGCAACGAGTTCTCTCACATCATAATATCCCGCGATACGACCCGTTTTTAATCACATAAAATGCCGGAAATGTCAGGAAAAGGCCGAAGGTGTACAGAACCCGTTGCTCCGTATGCTCGTTGTAATGGGCGTACCATTTTTCGGGGATTGGCAGCGTGCAGCGAGATCTCACACATCATAGTATCCTGCGATACGACCCTTTTTGAAACAATTAAAAAGCCGGAAATATCCGGAAAAGGCCGAAGGTGTACAGAACCCGTTGCTCCGTATGCTCGTTGTAATGGAAGGACCATTTTTGGGTGATTGGCAACGCTCAACGCGTTTTTACACATCATAATATCCTGCTATTCGGCCCGTTTTTGATCACTTAATATGCCGGAAATGTCCGGAAAAGGCCGAAGGTGTACAGAACCTGATGCTACGTATACTCGTTGTAAGGGGCGTACCATTTCTCGGGGATTGGCAGCGCGTAACGAGTTCTCTCACATCATAATATCCTGATATACGACCCATTTTGAAACAATTAAATAGCCGGAAATGTCCGGAAAATGCCGAACGTGTACAGAACCCGTTGCTCCGTATGCTCGTTGTAATGGAAGTACCACTTTTTTGGGGGGTTGGCAGAGAGCAACTGGCTCTTACATATCATAATAATCAGATATACGGCCCATTTTGAAACAATTAAAAAGCCGGAAATGTCCGGAAAAGGCCGAAGGTGTATAGAACCCGTTGCTCCGTATGCTCGTTGTAATGGGCGTACCATTTTTCGGGGATTGGCAGCGTGCAGCGAGATCTCACACATCATAGTATCCTGCGATACGACACTTTTTGAAACAATTAAAAAGCGGGTAATATCCGGAAAAGGCTGAAGGTGTACAGAACCCGTTGCTCCGTATGCTCGTTGTAATGTAAGGACCATTTTGGGGGGATTGGCAGCGTGCAGCGAGATCTCACACATCATAGTATCCTGCGATACGACACTTTTTGAAACAATTAAAAAGCGGGTAATATCCGGAAAAGGCTGAAGGTGTACAGAACCCGTTCCTCCGTATGCTCGTTGTAATGGGCGTACCATTTTTCGGGGATTGGCAGCGTGCAGCGAGTTCTCACACATCATAGTATCCTGCGATACGACACTTTTTGAAACAATTAAAAAGCGGGTAATATCCGGAAAAGGCTGAAGGTGTACAGAACCTGATGCTCCGTATGCTCGTTGTAAGGGGCGTACCATTTCTCGGGGATTGGCAGCGCGTAACGAGTTCTCTCACATCATGATATCCTGAAATGCGGCCCATTTTGAAACAATTAAAAAGCCGGAAATGTTCGGAAAAGGCCGAAGGTGTACAGAACCTGATGCTCCGTATGCTCGTTGTAAGGGGCGTACCATTTCTCGAGGATTGGCAGCGCGTAACGAATCCTCTCACAGCATAATATCCTGATATACGGCCCATTTTGAAACAATTAAAAAGCCGGAAATGTCCGGAAAAGGCCGAAGGTGTACAGAACCCGTTGCTCCGTATGCTCGTTGTAATGGGCGTACCATTTTTCGGGGATTGGCAGCGTGCAGCGAGGTCTCACACATCATAATATCCTGCGATACGACCCTTTTTGAAACAATTATAAAGCCGGAAAAATCCGGAAAAGGCCGAAGGTGTACAAAACCCGTTGCTCCGTATGCTCGTTGTAATGGAAGGACCATTTTTGGGGGATTGGCAACGCTCAACGCGTTTTTACACATCACAATATCCTGCTATTCGGCCCATTTTTGATCACTTAAAATGCCGGAAATGTCCGGAAAATGCCAAAGGTGTACAGAACCCGTTGCTCCGTATGCTCGTTGTAATGGGCGTACCATTCTTCGGGGATTGGCAGCGCGCAACGAGTTCTCTCACAACATAATATCCTGCGATACGACCCATTTTGAAACAATTAAAAAGCCGGAAATGTCCGGAAAATGCCAAAGGTGTACAGAACCCGTTGCTCCGTATGCTTGTTGTAATGGGCGTACCATTTTTCGGGGATTGGCAGCGTGCAGCGAGTTCTCACACCTCATAATATCCTGCGATACGACCCATTTTGAAACTATTAAAAAGCCGAAACTGGCCGGAAAAGGCTGAATATGTACAAGACAGGATTCTCCGCATGCTCGTTGAAATGGATGTACCATTCTTCGGGGATTGGCAGCGCGCAACGAGTTCTCTCACATCATAATATCCCGCGATACGACTCATTTTGAAACAATTAAAAAGCCGGAAATGTCCGGAAAATGCCGAAGGTGTACAGAACCCGTTGCTCCGTATGCTCGTTGTAATGGAAGGACCATTATTGGGGGATTGGCAGCGTGCAGCGAATTCTCACACATCATACGAGGGTGACTCGAATATAAACGAGACTTTATTTTTAAAATAATTTTATTCAGTGAAATAACATAGCCAAGCACATATTATTTTTCAACATAGTCTCCTGCTTTGGAAATGCATTTTTCCCAGCGGATTGGGAGATTTTTGATCCCAGCATCGTAAAAAGAAGAGTGCTGTGTCAGAAGCCAATTGCGCACAAAGGCCTCCACCGCCGCGTCGTCTTGGAATCGTTGTCCTCCTAGTGCTTCTTTAAGCGATTCAGGACTGTAGGGAGGATGATCAAGTGGAGTCCACCTTATTTCCTCTAATGTTGTGCAGGTTAGAGCTGCTGTATGAGGCCTGGCGTTGTCGTGGAGGAGAATGACGTCTCGAATCGGTTGGTTACGCCTTTTCGAACGATAAGCAACCTTTGCCTCCCTCAAAAGCTCACAGTAATAAGCAGCATTTATTGTGCGACGCTCATGCAAAAAATCAATGTGCAAAACGCCACGCCGGTCGAAAAAAACGTGCGAATGTTCTCCTCCGTAATGCTGGTTCGAGGACGACGATCATGTTCCACATTTTCAACCAGTTCACGTCCTTCCTTGAACTTCTTATGCCAGGCAAACACGCGAGCCCTTGACAGTGTCTGATCCCCGAACTGTGCAGTCAATCTTTGCAGAATTTCTATTGGTTTGACGCCTTCATGTGTGAGAAATTTAATAATAATGCGTTGCGCAACTGAGAGGTGTACTTGTTGCTCTGACATCTTGAATACTACCGCCAAACGTGTCTGAACTGGACAACGGCCTGCTCTCCCCACTCCTGACATCCCAACCAATGCACACTAGAAGCGTCCGCTCGCTCCCTTTAAATTTACGCGCTCAGAAAATAAAGTCTCGTTTACATTTGAATCACCCTCGTACTATCCTGCGATACGACAAATTTTGAAACAATTTAAAAGACGAAACTGGCCGGAAAAGGCCGTATATGTACAAGACAGGATACTCCGCATGCTCGTTTTATTGGAAGTACCATTCTTCGGGTTTGGCAGCGCGCACCGAGTTCCCTCACATCATAATATCCTGCTATACGGCCCGTTTTTAATCACATAAAATGCCGGAGATGTCCGGAAAAGGCCGAAGGTGTACAGAACCCGATGCTCCGTTTGCTCGTTGTAATGGAAGTACCATTTTTGGGGGGTTGACAGAGAGCAACTGGTTCTTACACATCATAATATCCTGATATACGGCCCATTTTGAAACAATTAAAAAGCCGGAAATGTCCGGAAAAGGCCGAAGGTGTACAGAACCCGTTGCTCCGTATGCTCGTTGTAATGGGCGTACCATTTTTCGGGGATTGGAAGCGTGCAGCGAGATCTCACACATCATAATATCGTGCGATACGACCCTTTTTGAAACAATTAAAAAGCGGGAAATATCCGGAAAAGGCCGAAGGTGTACAGAACCCGTTGCTCCGTATGCTCCTTGTAATGGAAGGACCATTTTTGGGGGATTGGCAACGCTCAACGCGTTTTTACACATCATAATATCCTGCTATTCGGCCCATTTTTGATCACTTAAAATGCCGGAAATGTCCGGAAAAGGCCGAAGGTGTATAGAACCTGATGCTCCGTATGCTCGTTGTAAGGGGCGTACCATTTCTCGGGGATTGGCAGCGCGTAACGAGTTCTCTCACATCATAATATCCGGAAATACGGCCCATTTTGAAACTATTACAAAGCCGGAAATGTCCGGAAAAGGCCGAAGGTGTACAGAACCCGTTGCTCCGTATGCTCGTTGTAATGGGCGTACCATTTTTCGGGGATTGGAAGCGTGCAGCGAGTTCTCACACATCATAATATCCTGCGATACGACCCGTTTTTAATCACATAAAATGCCAGAAATGTTCGGAAAAGGCCGAAGGTGTACAGAACCTGATGCTACGTATACTCGTTGTAATGGAAGGACCATTTTTGGGGGATCGGCAACGCTCAACGCGTTTTTACACATCATAATATACTGGTGTACAGAACCTGATGCTCCGTATGCTCGTTGTAAGGGGCGTACCATTTCTCGGGGATTGGCAGCGCGTAACGTGTTCTCTCACATCATAATATCCTGATAAACGGCACATTTTGAAACAATTAAAAAGCCGGAAATGTCCGGAAAAGGCCGAAGGTGTACAGAACCCGTTGCTCCGTATGCTCGTTGTAATGGGCGTACCATTTTTCGGGGATTGGCAGCGTGCAGCGAGTTCTCACACCTCATAATATCCTGCGATACGACTCATTTTGAAACTATTAAAAAGCCGAAACTGGCCGGAAAAGGCCGAATATGTACAAGACAGGATTCTCGTCATGCTCGTTGTAATGGAAGTACCATTCTTCGGGGATTGGCAGCGTGCAGCGAGTTCTCACACCTCATAATATCCTGCGATACGACTCATTTTGAAACTATTAAAAAGCCGAAACTGGCCGGAAAAGGCCGAATATGTACAAGACAGGATTCTCGTCATGCTCGCTGTAATGGGCGTACCTTTTTTCAGGGATTGGCAGCGCGCAACGAGTTCTCTCACATCATAATATGCTGCGATACGACCCATTTTGAAACAATTAAAAAGCCGGAAATGTCCGGAAAATGCCAAAGGAGTACAGAACCCGTTGCTCCGTATGCTCGTTGTAATGGGCGTACCATTTTTCGGGGATTGGCAGCGTGCAGCGAGTTCTCACACCTCATAATATCCTGCGATACGACCTATTTTGAAACTATTAAAAAGCCGAAACTGGCCGGAAAAGGCCGAATATGTACAAGACAGGATTTTCCGCATGCTCGTTGTAATGGATGTACCATTCTTCGGGGATTGGCAGCGCGCAACGAGTTCTCTCACATCATAATATCGCGCGATACGACCCATTTTGAAACAATTAAAAAGCCGGAAATGTCCGGAAAATGCCGAAGGTGTACAGAACCCGTTGCTCCGTATGCTCGTTGTAATGGAAGGACCATTTTTGGGGGTTGGCAGAGAGCAACTGGTTCTTACACATCATAATATCCTGATATACGGCCCATTTAGAAACAATTAAAAAGCCGGAAATGTCCGGAAAAGGCCGAAGGTGTACAGAACCCGTTGCTCCGTATGCTCGTTGTAATGGGCGTACCATTTTTCGGGGATTGGCAGCGTGCAGCGAGATCTCACACATCATAATATCCTGCGATACGACCCTTTTTGAAACAATTAAAAAGCCGGAAATATCCGGAAAAGGCCGAAGGTGTACAGAACCCGTTGCTCCGTATGCTCGTTGTAATGGAAGGACCATTTTTGGGGGATCGGCAACGCTCAACGCGTTTTTACACATCATAATATACTGGTGTACAGAACCTGATGCTCCGTATGCTCGTTGTAAGGGGCGTACCATTTCTCGAAGATTGGCAGCGCGTAACGTGTTCTCTCACATCATAATATCCTGATAAACGGCACATTTTGAAACAATTAAAAAGACGGAAATGTCCGGAAAAGGCCGAAGGTGTACAGAACCCGTTGCTCCGTATGCTCGTTGTAATGGGCGTACCATTCTTCGGGGATTGGCAGCGGGCAACGAGTTCTCTCACATCATAATATCCTGCTATACGGCCCGTTTTTAATCACATAAAATGCCGGAGATGTCCGGAAAAGGCCGAAGGTGTACAGAACCCGATGCCCCGTTTGCTCGTTGTAATGGAAGTACCATTTTTCGGGGATGGGCAGCGTGCAGCGAGTTCTCACACCTCATAATATCCTGCGAAACGACTCATTTTGAAACTATTAAAAAGGGCGTACCATTTCTCGGGGATTGGCAGCGCGTAACGAGTTCTCTCACATCATAATATCATGATATACGGCCCATTTTGAAACAATTAAAAAGCCGGAAATGTCCGGAATGTTGTAATGTTGTAATGTTGTAAATGTTGTAATGGAAGCACCATTCTTCGGGGATTGGCAGCGTGCAGCGAGTTCTCACACCTCATAATATTCTGCGAAACGACTCATTCTGAAACTATTAAAAAGCCGAAACTTGCCGGAAAAGGCCGAATATGTACAAGACAGGATTCTCGTCATGCTCGTTGTAATGGAAGTACCATTCTTCGGGGATTGGCAGCGCGCAACGAGTTCTCTCACATCATAATATCCTGATATACGGCCCATTTTGAAACAATTAGAAAGGCGGAAATGTCCGGAAAAGTCCGAAGGTGTACAGAACCTGATGCTCCGTATGCTCGTTGTAATGGAAGTACCATTCTTCGGGGATTGGCAGCGCGCAACGAGTTCTCTCACATCATAATATCGCGCGATACGACCCATTTTGAAACAATTAAAAAGCCGGAAATGTCCGGAAAATGCCGAAGGTGTACAGAACCCGTTGCTCCGTATGCTCGTTGTAATGTGCGTACAATTTTTCGGGGATTGGCAGCGTGCAGCGAGATCTCACACATCATAATATCCTGCGATACGACCCTTTTTGAAACAATTAAAAAGCCGGAAATATCCGGAAAAGGCCGAAGGTGTACAGAACCCGTTGCTCCTTATGCTCGTTGTAATGGAAGGGCCATTTTTGGGGGATTGGAAACGCTCAACGCGTTTTTACACATCATAATATCCTGCTATTCGGCCAATTTTGAAACAATTAAAAAGCCGGAAATATCCGGAAAAGGCCGAAGGTGTACAGAACCTGATGCTACGTATACTCGTTGTAAGGGGCGTACCATTCCTCGGGGATTGGCAGCGCGCAACGAGGTCTCACACATAATAATATCCTGCGATACGACCCTTTTTGAAACAATTAAAAAGCAAGAAATATCCGGAAAAGGCCGAAGGTGTACAGAACCCGTTGCTCCGTATGCTCGTTGTAATGGGCGAACCATTTTTCGGGGATTGGCTGCGTGCAGCGAGATCTCACACATCATAATATCCTGCGATACGACCCTTTTTGAAACAATTAAAAAGCAAGAAATATCCGGAAAAGGCCGAAGGTGTACAGAACCCGTTGCTCCGTATGCTCGTTGTAATGGAAGGGCTATTTTTGGGGGATTGGAAACGCTCAACGCGTTTTTACACATCATAATATCCTGCTATTCGGCCCATTTTGAAACAATTAAAAAGCCGGAAATATCCGGAAAAGGCCGAAGGTGTACAGAACCTGATGCTACGTATACTCGTTGTAAGGGGCGTACCATTCCTCGGGGATTGGCAGCGCGCAACGAGGTCTCACACATAATAATATCCTGCGATACGACCCTTTTTGAAACAATTAAAAAGCAAGAAATATCCGGAAAAGGCCGAAGGTGTACAGAACCCGTTGCTCCGTATGCTCGTTGTAATGGGCGAACCATTTTTCGGGGATTGGCTGCGTGCAGCGAGATCTCACACATCATAATATCCTGCGATACGACCCGTTTTTAGTCACATAAAATGCTGGAAATATCCGGAATAGGCCGAAGGTGTACAGAACCTGATGCTACGTATACTCGTTGTAAGGGGCGTTCCATTTCTCGGGGATTTGCTGCGCGTAACGAGTTCTCTCACATCATAATATCCTGATATACGGCCCATTTTGAAACAATTAAAAAGCCGGAAATGTCCGGAAAAGGCCGAAGGTATACAGAACCCGTTGCTCCGTATGCTCGTTGTAGTGGGCGTACCATTTTTCGGGGATTGGCAGCGTGCAGCGAGTTCTCACACCACATAATATCCTGCGAAACGACTCATTTTGAAACTATTAAAAAGCCGAAACTTGCCGGAAAAGGCCGAATATGTACAAGACAGTATTCTCCGCATGCTCGTTGTATTGGAAGTAGCATTCTTCGGGGAATGGCAGCGCGCAACGAGTTCTCTCACATCATAATATCCTGATATACGGCCCATTTTGAAACAATTAAAAAGCCGGAAATGTCCGGAAAAGGCCGAAGGTGTACAGAACCCGTTGCTCCCTTTGCTTGTTGTAATGGAAGTACCATTTTTGGGGGGTTGGCAGAGAGCAACTGGTTCTTACACATCATAATATCCTGATATACGGCCCATTTCAAGCAATTAAAAAGCCGGAAATGTCCGGAAAAGGCCGTAGGTGTACAGAACCCGTTGCTCCGTATGCTCGTTGTAATAGGCGTACCATTTTTCGGGGATTTCCAGCGTGCAGCCAGTTCTCACACCTCATAATATCCTGCGATACGACCCATTTTGAAACTATTAAAAAGCCGAAACTGGCCGGAAATGGCCGAATATGTACAAGACAGGATTCTCCGCATGCTCGTTGTAATGGAAGTACCATTCTTCGGGGATTGGCAGCGCGCAACGAGTTCTCTCACATCGTAATATCCTGCTATACGGCCCGTTTTTAATCACATAAAATGCCGGAGATGTCCGGAAAAGGCAGAAGGTGTACAGAACCCGATGCTCCGTTTGCTCGTTGTAATGGAAGTACCATTTTTCGGGGATGGGCAACGTGCAGCGTGTTCTCACACATCATAATAACCTGCGATACGACCCATTTTGAAACAATTAAAAAGACGAAACTGCCCGGGAAAGGCCGAATATGTACAAGACAGGATTCTCCGCATGCTCGTTGTAATGGAAGTACCATTCTTCGGGGATTTGCAGCGCGCAACGAGTTCCCTCACATCATAATATCCTGCTATACGGCCCGTTTTTAATCACATAAAATGCCGGAAATGTCCGGAAAAGGCCGAAGGTGTACAGAACCCGTTGCTCCGTATGCTCGTTGTAATGGGCGTACCATTTTTCGGGGATTGGAAGCGTGCAGCGAGATCTCACACATCATAATATCGTGCGATACGACCCTTTTTGAAACAATTAAAAAGCCGGAAATATCCGGAAAAGGCCGAAGGTTTACAGAACCCGATGCTCCGTATGCTCGTTGTAAGGGAAGGACCATTTTTGGGGGATCGGCAACGCTCAACGCGTTTTTACACATCATAATATACTGGTGTACAGAACCTAATGCTCCGTATGCTCGTTGTAAGGGGCGTACCATTTCTCGGGGATTGGCAGCGCGTAACGTGTTCTCTCACATCATAATATCCTGATAAACGGCACATTTTGAAACAATTAAAAAGCCGGAAATGTCCGGAAAAGGCCGAAGGTGTACAGAACCCGTTGCTCCGTATGCTCGTTGTAGTGGGCGTACCATTTTTCGGGGATTGGCAGCGTGCAGCGAGCTCTCACACCTCATAATATCCTGCGATACGACCCATTTTGAAACTATTAAAAAGCCGAAACTGGCCGGAAATGGCCGAATATGTACAAGACAGGATTCTCCGCATGCTCGTTGTAATGGAAGTACCATTCTTCGGGGATTGGCAGCGCGCAACGAGTTCTCTCACATCGTAATATCCTGCTATACGGCCCGTTTTTAATCACATAAAATGCCGGAGATGTCCGGAAAAGGCAGAAGGTGTACAGAACCCGATGCTCCGTTTGCTCGTTGTAATGGAAGTACCATTTTTCGGGGATGGGCAACGTGCAGCGTGTTCTCACACATCATAATAACCTGCGATACGACCCATTTTGAAACAATTAAAAAGACGAAACTGCCCGGGAAAGGCCGAATATGTACAAGACAGGATTCTCCGCATGCTCGTTGTAATGGAAGTACCATTCTTCGGGGATTTGCAGCGCGCAACGAGTTCCCTCACATCATAATATCCTGCTATACGGCCCGTTTTTAATCACATAAAATGCCGGAGATGTCCGGAAAAGGCCGAAGGTGTACAGAACCCAATGCTCCGTTTGCTCGTTGTAATGGAAGTACCATTTTTGGGGGATTGGCAGAGAGCAACTGGATCTTACACATCATAATATCCTGATATACGGCCCATTTTGAAACAATTAAAAAGCCGGAAATATCCGGAAAAGGCCGAAGGTGTACAGAACCCGTTGCTCCGTATGCTCGTTGTAATGGGCGTACAATTTTTCGGGGATTGGCAACGTGCAGCGAGATCTCACACATCATAATATCCTGCGATACGACCCTTTTTGAAACAATTAAAAAGCCGGAAATATCCGGAAAAGGCCGAAGGTGTACAGAACCCGTTGCTCCGTATGCTCGTTGTAATGGAAGGGCCATTTTTGGGGGATTGGAAACGCTCAACGCGTTTTTACACATCATAATATCCTGCTATTCGGCCCATTTTGAAACAATTAAAAAGCCGGAAATATCCGGAAAAGGCCGAAGGTGTACAGAACCTGATGCTACGTATACTCGTTGTAAGGGGCGTACCATTCCTCGGGGATTGGCAGCGCGCAACGAGGTCTCACACATAATAATATCCTGCGATACGACCCTCTTTGAAACAATTAAAAAGCAAGAAATATCCGGAAAAGGCCGAAGGTGTACAGAACCCGTTGCTCCGTATGCTCGTTGTAGTGGGCGTACCATTTTTCGGGGATTGGCAGCGTGCAGCGAGTTCTCACACCTCATAATATCCTGATATACGGCCCATTTTGAAACAATTAAAAAGCCGGAAATGTCCGGAAAAGGCCGAAGGTGTACAGAACCCGTTGCTCCGTATGCTCGTTGTAGTGGGCGTACCATTTTTCGGGGATTGGCAGCGTGCAGCGAGTTCTCACACCTCATAATATCCTGCGATACGACTCATTTTGAAACTATTAAAAAGCCGAAACTGGCCGGAAAATGCCGAATATGTACAAGACAGGATTCTCCGCATGCTCATTGTAATGGAAGTACCATTCTTCGAGGATTGGCAGCGCGCAACGAGTTCTCTCACATCATAATATCCTGATATACGGCCCATTTGAAACAATTAAAAAGCCGGAAATGTCCGGAAAAGGCCGAAGGTGTACAGAACCTGATGCTCCGTATGCTCGTTGTAAGGGGCGTACCATTTCTCGGGGATTGGCAGTGCGTAACGAGTTCTCTCATATCATAATATCCTGAAATACGGCCCATTTTGAAACAATTAAAAAGCCGGAAATGTCCGGAAAAGGGCGAAGGTGTACAGAACCTGATGCTCCGTATGCTCGTTGTAATGGATGTACCATTCTTCGGGGATTGGCAGCGCGCAACGAGTTCTCTCACATCATAATATCCTGCGATACGGCCCATTTTGAAACAATTAAAAAGCCGGAAATGTCCGGAAAAGGGCGAAGGTGTACAGAACCTGATGCTCCGTATGCTCGTTGTAGTGGGCGTACCATTCTTCGGGGATTGGCAGCGCGCAACGAGTTCTCTCACATCATAATATCCTGCGATACGACCCATTTTGTAACAATTAAAAAGCCGGAAATGTCCGGAAAATGCCAAAGGTGTACAGAATCCGTTGCTCCGTATGCTCGTTGTAATGGGCGTACCATTTTGCGGGGATTGGCAGCGTGCTGCGAGTTCTCACACCTCATAATATCCTGCAATACGACCCATTTTGAAACTATTAAAAAGACGAAACTGGCCGGGAAAGGCCGAATATGTACAAGACAGGATTCTCCGCATGCTCGTTGTAATGGATGTACCATTCTTCGGGGATTGGCAGCGCGCAACGAGTTCTCTCACGTCATAATATCCCGCGATACGACCCATTTTGAAACAATTAAAAAGACGAAACTGGCCGGAAAAGGCCGAATATGTACAAGACAGGATTCTCCGCATGCTCGTTGTATTGGAAGTACCATTCTTCGGGGATTGGCAGCGCGCACCGAGTTCCCTCACATCATAATATCCTGCTATACGGCCCGTTTTTAATCTCATAAAATGCCGGAGATGTCCGGAAAAGGCCGAAGGTGTACAGAACCCGATGCTCCGTTTGCTCGTTGTAATGGAAGTACCATTTTTGGGGGGTTGGCAGCGTGCAGCGAGTTCTCACACATCATAATATCCTGCGATACGACCCATTTTGAAACAACTAAAAAGACGAAACTGGCCGGAAAAGGCCGAATATGTACATGACAGGATTCTCCGCATGCTCGTTGCATTGGAAGTACCATTCTTTGGGGATTGGCAGCGCGCACCGAGTTCCCTCACATCATAATATCCTGCTATACGGCCCGTTTTTAATCACATAAAATGCCGGAGGTGTCCGGAAAAGGCCGAAGGTGTACAGAACCCGATGCTCCGTTTGCTCGTTGTAATGGAAGTACCATTTTTGGGGGGTTGGCAGAGAGCAACTGGCTCTTACAGATCATAATAATCTGATATACGGCCCATTTTGAAACAATTAAAAAGCCGGAAATGTCCGGAAAAGGCCGAAGGTGTACAGAACCCGTTGCTCCGTATGCTCCTTTTACTGGGCGTACCATTTTTCGGGGATTGGAAGCGTGCAGCGAGATCTCACACATCATAATATCGTGCGATACGACCCATTTTGAAACAATTAAAAAGCCGGAAATGTCCGGAAAATTCCAAAGGTGTACAGAACCCGTTGCTCCGTATGCTCGTTGTAATGGGCGTACCATTTTTCGGGGATTGGCAGCGTGCAGCGAGTTCTCACACTTCATAATATCCTGCGATACGACTCATTTTGAAACTATTAAAAAGCCGAAACTGGCCGGAAAAGGCCGAATATGTACAAGACAGGATTCTCGTCATGCTCGTTGTAATGGAAGTACCATTCTTCGGGGATTAGCAGCGCGCAGCGTGTTCTCACACCTCATAATATCTTGCGATACGACTCATTTTGAAACTATTAAAAAGCCGAAACTGGCCGGAAAAGGCCGAATATGTACAAGACAGGATTCTCGTCATGCTCGTTGTAATGGAAGTACCATTCTTCGGAGATTTGCAGCGCGCAACGAGTTCCCTCACATCATAATATCCTGCGATACGACCCATTTTGAAACAATTAAAAAGCCGGAAATGTCCGGAAAATGCCAAATGTGTACAGAACCCGTTGCTCCGTATGCTCGTTGTAATGGGCGTACCATTTTTCGGGGATTGGCAGCGTGCAGCGAGATCTCACACCTCATAATATCCTGCGATACGACCTATTTTGAAACTATTAAAAAGCCGAAACTGGCCGGAAAAGGCCGAATATGAACAAGACAGGATTCTCGTCATGCTCGTTGTAATGGAAGTACCATTCTTCGGGGATTTGTAGCGCGCAACGAGTTAACTCACATCATAATATCCTGCTATACGGCCCGTTTTTAATCACATAAAATGCCGGAGATGTCCGGAAAAGGCCGAAGGTGTACAGAACCCAATGCTCCGTTTGCTCGTTGTAATGGAAGTACCATTTTTGGGGGTTGGCAGAGAGCAACTGGTTCTTACACATCATAATATCCTGATATACGGCCCATTTTGAAACAATTAAAAAGCCGGAAATGTCCGGAAAAGGCCGAAGGTGTACAGAACCCGTTGCTTCGTATGCTCGTTGTAATGGGCGTACCATTTTTCGGGGATTGGCAGCGTGCAGCGAGATCTCACACATCATAATATCCTGCGATACGAACCTTTTTGAAACAATTAAAAAGCCGGAAATATCCGGAAAAGGCCAAAGGTGTACAGAACCCGTTGCTCCGTATGCTCGTTGTAATGGAAGGACCATTTTGGGGGGATTGGCAGCGTGCAGCGAGTTCTCACACCTCATAATATCCTGCGAAACGACTCATTTTGAAACTATTAAAAAGCCGAAACTTGCCGGAAAAGGCCGAATATGTAAAAGACAGGATTCTCGTCATGCTCGTTGTAATGGAAGTACCATTCTTCGGGGATTTGCAGCGCGCAACGAGTTCCCTCACATCATAATATCCTGCTATACGGCCCGTTTTTAATCACATAAAATGCCGGCGATGTCCGGAAAAGGCCGAAGGTGTACAGAACCCGATGCTCCGTTTGCTCGTTGTAATGGAAGTACCATTTTTGGGGGGTTGGCAGAGAGCAACGAGTTCTCTCACATCATAATATCCTGCGATACGACCCGTTTTGAAACAATAAAATAGCCGGAAATGTCCGGAAAATGCCGAAGGTGTACAGAACCCGTTGCTCCGTATGCTCGTTGAAATGGAAGGACCATTTTTGGGGGATTGGCAGCGTGCAGCGAGTTCTCACACATCATAATATCCTGCGATACGACCCTTTTTTAATCACATAAAATGCCGGAAATGTTCGGAAAAGGCCGAAGGTGTACAGAACCTGATGCTACGTATACTCGTTGTAAGGGGCGTTCCATTTCTCGGGGATTGGCTGCGCGCAACGAGTTCTCTCACATCATAATATCCTGATATTCGGCCCATTTTCAAGCAATTAAAAAGCCGGAAATGTCCGGAAACGGCCGAAGGTGTACAGAACCCGTTGCTCCGTATGCTCGTTGTAATGGAAGTACCATTTTTCGGGGATTTCCAGCGTGCAGCCAGTTCTCACGCCTCATAATATCCTGCGATACGACCCATTTTGAAACTATTAAAAAGCCGAAACTGGCCGGAAATGGCCGAATATGTACAAGACAGGATTCTCCGCATGCTCGTTGTAATGGAAGTACCATTCTTCGGGGAGTGGCAGCGCGCAACGAGTTCTCTCACATCGTAATATCCTGCTATACGGCCCGATTTTAATCACATAAAATGCCGGAGATGTCCGGAAAAGGCAGAAGGTGTACGGAACCCGAAGCTCCGTTTGCTCGTTGTAATGGAAGTACCATTTTTCGGGGATGGGCAGCGTGCAGCGTGTTCTCACACATCATAATAACCTGCGATACGACCCATTTTGAAACAATTAAAAAGACGAAACTGGCCGGGAAAGGCCGAATATGTACAAGACAGGATTCTCCGCATGCTCGTTGTAATGGAAGTACCATTCTTCGGGGATTTGCAGCGCGCAACGAGTTCCCTCACATCATAATATCCTGCTATACGGCCCGTTTTTAATCACATAAAATGCCGGAGATGTCCGGAAAAGGCCGAAGGTGTACTGAACCCGTTGCTCCGTATGCTCGTTGTAATGGGCGTACCATTTTTCGGGGATGGGCAGCGTGCAGCGTGTTCTCACACATCATAATATCCTGCGATACGACCCATTTTGAAACAATTAAATAGCCGGAAATATCCGGAAAAGGCCGAAGGTGTACAGAACCCGATGCTCCGTATGCTCGTTGTAAGGGAAGGACCATTTTTGGGGGATCGGCAACGCTCAACGCGTTTTTACACATCATAATATCCTGCTATTCGGCCCGTTTTTGATCACTTAAAATGCCGGAAATGTCCGGAAAAGGCCGAAGGTGTACAGAACCTGATGCTCCGTATGCTCGTTGTAAGGGGCGTACCATTTCTCGGGGATTGGCAGCGCGTAACGTGTTCTCTCACATCATAATATCCTGATAAACGGCACATTTTGAAACAATTAAAAAGCCGGAAATGTCCGGAAAAGGCCGAAGGTGTACAGAACCCAATGCTCCGTTTGCTCGTTGTAATGGAAGTACCATTTTTGGGGGTTGGCAGAGAGCAACTGGTTCTTACACATCATAATATCCTGCTGTACGGCCCGTTTTTAATCACATAAAATGCCGGAAATGTCCGGAAAAGGCCGAAGGTGTACAGAACCCGTTGCTCCGTATGCTCGCTGTAATGGGCGTACCATTTTTCGGGGATTGGAAGCGTGCAGCGAGATCTCACACATCATAATATCGTGCGATACGACCCTTTTTGACACAATTAAAAAGCCGGAAATATCCGGAAAAGGCCGAAGATATACAGAACCCGATGCTCCGTATGCTCGTTGTAAGGGAAGGACCATTTTTGGTTGATCGGCAACGCTCAACGCGTTTTTACACATCATAATATACTGGTGTACAGAACCTAATGCTCCGTATGCTCGTTGTAAGGGGCGTACCATTTCTCGGGGATTGGCAGCGCGTAACGTGTTCTCTCACATCATAATATCCTGATAAACGGCACATTTTGAAACAATTAAAAAGCCGGAAATGTCCGGAAAAGGCCGAAGGTGTACAGAACCCGTTGCTCCGTATGCTCGTTGTAGTGGGCGTACCATTTTTCGGGGATTGGCAGCGTGCAGCGAGCTCTCACACCTCATAATATCCTGCGATACAACTCATTTTGTAACTATTAAAAAGCCGAAACTGGCCGGAAAAGGCCGAATATGTACAAGACAGGATTCTCGTCATGCTCGTTGTAATGGAAGTACCATTCTTCGGGGATTTGCAGCGCGCAACGAGTTCCCTCACATCATAATATCCTGCTATACGGCCCGTTTTTATCACATAAAATGCCGGCGATGTCCGGAAAAGGCCGAAGGTGTACAGAACCCGATGCTCCGTTTGCTCGTTGTAATGGAAGTACCATTTTTGGGTGGTTGGCAGAGAGCAACGAGTTCTCTCACATCATAATATCCTGCGATACGACCCGTTTTGAAACAATAAAATAGCCGGAAATGTCCGGAAAATGCCGAAGGTGTACAGAACCCGTTGCTCCGTATGCTCGTTGTAATGGAAGGACCATTTTTGGGGGATTGGCAGCGTGCAGCGAGTTCTCACACATCATAATATCCTGCGATACGACCCGTTTTTAATCACATAAAATGCCGGAAATGTTCGGAAAAGGCCGAAGGTGTACAGAACCTGATGCTACGTATACTCGTTGTAAGGGGCGTTCCATTTCTCGGGGATTGGCTGCGCGTAACGAGTTCTCTCACATCATAATATCCTGATATTCGGCCCATTTTCAAGCAATTAAAAAGCCGGAAATGTCCGGAAAAGGCCGAAGGTGTACAGAACCCGTTGCTCCGTATGCTCGTTGTAATGGAAGTACCATTTTTCGGGGATTTCCAGCGTGCAGCCAGTTCTCACGCCTCATAATATCCTGCGATACGACCCATTTTGAAACTATTAAAAAGCCGAAACTGGCCGGAAATGGCCGAATATGTACAAGACAGGATTCTCCGCATGCTCGTTGTAATGGAAGTACCATTCTTCGGAGAGTGGCAGCGCGCAACGAGTTCTCTCACATCGTAATATCCTGCTATACGGCCCGATTTTAATCACATAAAATGCCGGAGATGTCCGGAAAAGGCAGAAGGTGTACAGAACCCGAAGCTCCGTTTGCTCGTTGTAATGGAAGTACCATTTTTCGGGGATGGGCAGCGTGCAGCGTGTTCTCACACATCATAACAACCTGCGATACGACCCATTTTGAAACAATTAAAAAGACGAAACTGGCCGGGAAAGGCCGAATATGTACAAGACAGGATTCTCCGCATGCTCGTTGTAATGGAAGTACCATTCTTCGGGGATTTGCAGCGCGCAACGAGTTCCCTCACATCATAATATCCTGCTATTCGGCCCGTTTTTGATCACTTAAAATGCCGGAAATGTCCGGAAAAGGCCGAAGGTGTACAGAACCTGATGCTCCGTGTGCTCGTTGTAAGGGGCGTACCATTTCTCGGGGATTGGCAGCGCGTAACGTGTTCTCTCACATCATAATATCCTGATAAACGGCACATTTTGAAACAATTAAAAAGCCGGAAATGTCCGGAAAAGGCCGAAGGTGTACAGAACCCAATGCTCCGTTTGCTCGTTGTAATGGAAGTACCATTTTTGGGGGATTGGCAGAGAGCAACTGGTTCTTACACATCATAATATCCTGATATACGGCCCATTTTGAAACAATTAAAAAGCCGGAAATATCCGGAAAAGGCCGAAGGTGTACAGAACCCGTTGCTCCGTATGCTCGTTGTAATGGGCGTACAATTTTTCGGGGATTGGCAACGTGCAGCGAGATCTCACACATCATAATATCCTGCGATACGACCCTTTTTGAAACAATTAAAAAGCCGGAAATATCCGGAAAAGGCCGAAGGTGTACAGAACCCGTTGCTCCGTATGCTCGTTGTAATGGAAGGGCCATTTTTGGGGGATTGGAAACGCTCAACGCGTTTTTACACATCATAATATCCTGCTATTCGGCCCATTTTGAAACAATTAAAAAGCCGGAAATATCCGGAAAAGGCCGAAGGTGTACAGAACCTGATGCTACGTATACTCGTTGTAAGGGGCGTACCATTCCTCGGGGATTGGCAGCGCGCAACGAGGTCTCACACATAATAATATCCTGCGATACGACCCTCTTTGAAACAATTAAAAAGCAAGAAATATCCGGAAAAGGCCGAAGGTGTACAGAACCCGTTGCTCCGTATGCTCGTTGTAGTGGGCGTACCATTTTTCGGGGATTGGCAGCGTGCAGCGAGTTCTCACACCTCATAATATCCTGATATACGGCCCATTTTGAAACAATTAAAAAGCCGGAAATGTCCGGAAAAGGCCGAAGGTGTACAGAACCCGTTGCTCCGTATGCTCGTTGTAGTGGGCGTACCATTTTTCGGGGATTGGCAGCGTGCAGCGAGTTCTCACACCTCATAATATCCTGCGATACGACTCATTTTGAAACTATTAAAAAGCCGAAACTGGCCGGAAAATGCCGAATATGTACAAGACAGGATTCTCCGCATGCTCATTGTAATGGAAGTACCATTCTTCGAGGATTGGCAGCGCGCAACGAGTTCTCTCACATCATAATATCCTGATATACGGCCCATTTGAAACAATTAAAAAGCCGGAAATGTCCGGAAAAGGCCGAAGGTGTACAGAACCTGATGCTCCGTATGCTCGTTGTAAGGGGCGTACCATTTCTCGGGGATTGGCAGTGCGTAACGAGTTCTCTCATATCATAATATCCTGAAATACGGCCCATTTTGAAACAATTAAAAAGCCGGAAATGTCCGGAAAAGGGCGAAGGTGTACAGAACCTGATGCTCCGTATGCTCGTTGTAATGGATGTACCATTCTTCGGGGATTGGCAGCGCGCAACGAGTTCTCTCACATCATAATATCCTGCGATACGGCCCATTTTGAAACAATTAAAAAGCCGGAAATGTCCGGAAAAGGGCGAAGGTGTACAGAACCTGATGCTCCGTATGCTCGTTGTAGTGGGCGTACCATTCTTCGGGGATTGGCAGCGCGCAACGAGTTCTCTCACATCATAATATCCTGCGATACGACCCATTTTGTAACAATTAAAAAGCCGGAAATGTCCGGAAAATGCCAAAGGTGTACAGAATCCGTTGCTCCGTATGCTCGTTGTAATGGGCGTACCATTTTGCGGGGATTGGCAGCGTGCTGCGAGTTCTCACACCTCATAATATCCTGCGATACGACCCATTTTGAAACTATTAAAAAGACGAAACTGGCCGGGAAAGGCCGAATATGTACAAGACAGGATTCTCCGCATGCTCGTTGTAATGGATGTACCATTCTTCGGGGATTGGCAGCGCGCAACGAGTTCTCTCACGTCATAATATCCCGCGATACGACCCATTTTGAAACAATTAAAAAGACGAAACTGGCCGGAAAAGGCCGAATATGTACAAGACAGGATTCTCCGCATGCTCGTTGTATTGGAAGTACCATTCTTCGGGGATTGGCAGCGCGCACCGAGTTCCCTCACATCATAATATCCTGCTATACGGCCCGTTTTTAATCTCATAAAATGCCGGAGATGTCCGGAAAAGGCCGAAGGTGTACAGAACCCGATGCTCCGTTTGCTCGTTGTAATGGAAGTACCATTTTTGGGGGGTTGGCAGCGTGCAGCGAGTTCTCACACATCATAATATCCTGCGATACGACCCATTTTGAAACAACTAAAAAGACGAAACTGGCCGGAAAAGGCCGAATATGTACATGACAGGATTCTCCGCATGCTCGTTGCATTGGAAGTACCATTCTTTGGGGATTGGCAGCGCGCACCGAGTTCCCTCACATCATAATATCCTGCTATACGGCCCGTTTTTAATCACATAAAATGCCGGAGATGTCCGGAAAAGGCCGAAGGTGTACAGAACCCGATGCTCCGTTTGCTCGTTGTAATGGAAGTACCATTTTTGGGGGGTTGGCAGAGAGCAACTGGCTCTTACAGATCATAATAATCTGATATACGGCCCATTTTGAAACAATTAAAAAGCCGGAAATGTCCGGAAAAGGCCGAAGGTGTACAGAACCCGTTGCTCCGTATGCTCCTTTTACTGGGCGTACCATTTTTCGGGGATTGGAAGCGTGCAGCGAGATCTCACACATCATAATATCGTGCGATACGACCCATTTTGAAACAATTAAAAAGCCGGAAATGTCCGGAAAATTCCAAAGGTGTACAGAACCCGTTGCTCCGTATGCTCGTTGTAATGGGCGTACCATTTTTCGGGGATTGGCAGCGTGCAGCGAGTTCTCACACTTCATAATATCCTGCGATACGACTCATTTTGAAACTATTAAAAAGCCGAAACTGGCCGGAAAAGGCCGAATATGTACAAGACAGGATTCTCGTCATGCTCGTTGTAATGGAAGTACCATTCTTCGGGGATTAGCAGCGTGCAGCGTGTTCTCACACCTCATAATATCTTGCGATACGACTCATTTTGAAACTATTAAAAAGCCGAAACTGGCCGGAAAAGGCCGAATATGTACAAGACAGGATTCTCGTCATGCTCGTTGTAATGGAAGTACCATTCTTCGGAGATTTGCAGCGCGCAACGAGTTCCCTCACATCATAATATCCTGCGATACGACCCATTTTGAAACAATTAAAAAGCCGGAAATGTCCGGATAATGCCAAATGTGTACAGAACCCGTTGCTCCGTATGCTCGTTGTAATGGGCGTACCATTTTTCGGGGATTGGCAGCGTGCAGCGAGATCTCACACCTCATAATATCCTGCGATACGACCTATTTTGAAACTATTAAAAAGCCGAAACTGGCCGGAAAAGGCCGAATATGAACAAGACAGGATTCTCGTCATGCTCGTTGTAATGGAAGTACCATTCTTCGGGGATTTGTAGCGCGCAACGAGTTAACTCACATCATAATATCCTGCTATACGGCCCGTTTTTAATCACATAAAATGCCGGAGATGTCCGGAAAAGGCCGAAGGTGTACAGAACCCAATGCTCCGTTTGCTCGTTGTAATGGAAGTACCATTTTTGGGGGTTGGCAGAGAGCAACTGGTTCTTACACATCATAATATCCTGATATACGGCCCATTTTGAAACAATTAAAAAGCCGGAAATGTCCGGAAAAGGCCGAAGGTGTACAGAACCCGTTGCTTCGTATGCTCGTTGTAATGGGCGTACCATTTTTCGGGGATTGGCAGCGTGCAGCGAGATCTCACACATCATAATATCCTGCGATACGAACCTTTTTGAAACAATTAAAAAGCCGGAAATATCCGGAAAAGGCCAAAGGTGTACAGAACCCGTTGCTCCGTATGCTCGTTGTAATGGAAGGACCATTTTTGGGGGATTGGCAGCGTGCAGCGAGTTCTCACACCTCATAATATCCTGCGAAACGACTCATTTTGAAACTATTAAAAAGCCGAAACTTGCCGGAAAAGGCCGAATATGTAAAAGACAGGATTCTCGTCATGCTCGTTGTAATGGAAGTACCATTCTTCGGGGATTTGCAGCGCGCAACGAGTTCCCTCACATCATAATATCCTGCTATACGGCCCGTTTTTAATCACATAAAATGCCGGCGATGTCCGGAAAAGGCCGAAGGTGTACAGAACCCGATGCTCCGTTTGCTCGTTGTAATGGAAGTACCATTTTTGGGGGGTTGGCAGAGAGCAACGAGTTCTCTCACATCATAATATCCTGCGATACGACCCGTTTTGAAACAATAAAATAGCCGGAAATGTCCGGAAAATGCCGAAGGTGTACAGAACCCGTTGCTCCGTATGCTCGTTGAAATGGAAGGACCATTTTTGGGGGATTGGCAGCGTGCAGCGAGTTCTCACACATCTTAATATCCTGCGATACGACCCTTTTTTAATCACATAAAATGCCGGAAATGTTCGGAAAAGGCCGAAGGTGTACAGAACCTGATGCTACGTATACTCGTTGTAAGGGGCGTTCCATTTCTCGGGGATTGGCTGCGCGCAACGAGTTCTCTCACATCATAATATCCTGATATTCGGCCCATTTTCAAGCAATTAAAAAGCCGGAAATGTCCGGAAACGGCCGAAGGTGTACAGAACCCGTTGCTCCGTATGCTCGTTGTAATGGAAGTACCATTTTTCGGGGATTTCCAGCGTGCAGCCAGTTCTCACGCCTCATAATATCCTGCGATACGACCCATTTTGAAACTATTAAAAAGCCGAAACTGGCCGGAAATGGCCGAATATGTACAAGACAGGATTCTCCGCATGCTCGTTGTAATGGAAGTACCATTCTTCGGGGAGTGGCAGCGCGCAACGAGTTCTCTCACATCGTAATATCCTGCTATACGGCCCGATTTTAATCACATAAAATGCCGGAGATGTCCGGAAAAGGCAGAAGGTGTACGGAACCCGAAGCTCCGTTTGCTCGTTGTAATGGAAGTACCATTTTTCGGGGATGGGCAGCGTGCAGCGTGTTCTCACACATCATAATAACCTGCGATACGACCCATTTTGAAACAATTAAAAAGACGAAACTGGCCGGGAAAGGCCGAATATGTACAAGACAGGATTCTCCGCATGCTCGTTGTAATGGAAGTACCATTCTTCGGGGATTTGCAGCGCGCAACGAGTTCCCTCACATCATAATATCCTGCTATACGGCCCGTTTTTAATCACATAAAATGCCGGAGATGTCCGGAAAAGGCCGAAGGTGTACTGAACCCGTTGCTCCGTATGCTCGTTGTAATGGGCGTACCATTTTTCGGGGATGGGCAGCGTGCAGCGTGTTCTCACACATCATAATATCCTGCGATACGACCCATTTTGAAACAATTAAATAGCCGGAAATATCCGGAAAAGGCCGAAGGTGTACAGAACCCGATGCTCCGTATGCTCGTTGTAAGGGAAGGACCATTTTTGGGGGATCGGCAACGCTCAACGCGTTTTTACACATCATAATATCCTGCTATTCGGCCCGTTTTTGATCACTTAAAATGCCGGAAATGTCCGGAAAAGGCCGAAGGTGTACAGAACCTGATGCTCCGTATGCTCGTTGTAAGGGGCGTACCATTTCTCGGGGATTGGCAGCGCGTAACGTGTTCTCTCACATCATAATATCCTGATAAACGGCACATTTTGAAACAATTAAAAAGCCGGAAATGTCCGTAAAAGGCCGAAGGTGTACAGAACCCAATGCTCCGTTTGCTCGTTGTAATGGAAGTACCATTTTTGGGGGTTGGCAGAGAGCAACTGGTTCTTACACATCATAATATCCTGCTGTACGGCCCGTTTTTAATCACATAAAATGCCGGAAATGTCCGGAAAAGGCCGAAGGTGTACAGAACCCGTTGCTCCGTATGCTCGCTGTAATGGGCGTACCATTTTTCGGGGATTGGAAGCGTGCAGCGAGATCTCACACATCATAATATCGTGCGATACGACCCTTTTTGACACAATTAAAAAGCCGGAAATATCCGGAAAAGGCCGAAGATATACAGAACACGATGCTCCGTATGCTCGTTGTAAGGGAAGGACCATTTTTGGTTGATCGGCAACGCTCAACGCGTTTTTACACATCATAATATACTGGTGTACAGAACCTAATGCTCCGTATGCTCGTTGTAAGGGGCGTACCATTTCTCGGGGATTGGCAGCGCG
Source organism: Bombus muscorum (assembly GCA_963971185.1). Lineage (NCBI taxonomy): Eukaryota > Metazoa > Arthropoda > Insecta > Hymenoptera > Apidae > Bombus > Bombus muscorum. The sequence continues at coordinate 6,116,619 of OZ020130.1, forward strand.
TAACGTGTTCTCTCACATCATAATATCCTGATAAACGGCACATTTTGAAACAATTAAAAAGCCGGAAATGTCCGGAAAAGGCCGAAGGTGTACAGAACCCGTTGCTCCGTATGCTCGTTGTAGTGGGCGTACCATTTTTCGGGGATTGGCAGCGTGCAGCGAGCTCTCACACCTCATAATATCCTGCGATACAACTCATTTTGTAACTATTAAAAAGCCGAAACTGGCCGGAAAAGGCCGAATATGTACAAGACAGGATTCTCGTCATGCTCGTTGTAATGGAAGTACCATTCTTCGGGGATTTGCAGCGCGCAACGAGTTCCCTCACATCATAATATCCTGCTATACGGCCCGTTTTTATCACATAAAATGCCGGCGATGTCCGGAAAAGGCCGAAGGTGTACAGAACCCGATGCTCCGTTTGCTCGTTGTAATGGAAGTACCATTTTTGGGTGGTTGGCAGAGAGCAACGAGTTCTCTCACATCATAATATCCTGCGATACGACCCGTTTTGAAACAATAAAATAGCCGGAAATGTCCGGAAAATGCCGAAGGTGTACAGAACCCGTTGCTCCGTATGCTCGTTGTAATGGAAGGACCATTTTTGGGGGATTGGCAGCGTGCAGCGAGTTCTCACACATCATAATATCCTGCGATACGACCCGTTTTTAATCACATAAAATGCCGGAAATGTTCGGAAAAGGCCGAAGGTGTACAGAACCTGATGCTACGTATACTCGTTGTAAGGGGCGTTCCATTTCTCGGGGATTGGCTGCGCGTAACGAGTTCTCTCACATCATAATATCCTGATATTCGGCCCATTTTCAAGCAATTAAAAAGCCGGAAATGTCCGGAAAAGGCCGAAGGTGTACAGAACCCGTTGCTCCGTATGCTCGTTGTAATGGAAGTACCATTTTTCGGGGATTTCCAGCGTGCAGCCAGTTCTCACGCCTCATAATATCCTGCGATACGACCCATTTTGAAACTATTAAAAAGCCGAAACTGGCCGGAAATGGCCGAATATGTACAAGACAGGATTCTCCGCATGCTCGTTGTAATGGAAGTACCATTCTTCGGAGAGTGGCAGCGCGCAACGAGTTCTCTCACATCGTAATATCCTGCTATACGGCCCGATTTTAATCACATAAAATGCCGGAGATGTCCGGAAAAGGCAGAAGGTGTACAGAACCCGAAGCTCCGTTTGCTCGTTGTAATGGAAGTACCATTTTTCGGGGATGGGCAGCGTGCAGCGTGTTCTCACACATCATAACAACCTGCGATACGACCCATTTTGAAACAATTAAAAAGACGAAACTGGCCGGGAAAGGCCGAATATGTACAAGACAGGATTCTCCGCATGCTCGTTGTAATGGAAGTACCATTCTTCGGGGATTTGCAGCGCGCAACGAGTTCCCTCACATCATAATATCCTGCTATTCGGCCCGTTTTTGATCACTTAAAATGCCGGAAATGTCCGGAAAAGGCCGAAGGTGTACAGAACCTGATGCTCCGTGTGCTCGTTGTAAGGGGCGTACCATTTCTCGGGGATTGGCAGCGCGTAACGTGTTCTCTCACATCATAATATCCTGATAAACGGCACATTTTGAAACAATTAAAAAGCCGGAAATGTCCGGAAAAGGCCGAAGGTGTACAGAACCCAATGCTCCGTTTGCTCGTTGTAATGGAAGTACCATTTTTGGGGGTTGGCAGAGAGCAACTGGTTCTTACACATCATAATATCCTGATATACGGCCCATTTTGAAACAATTAAAAAGCCGGAAATGTCCGGAAAAGGCCGAAGGTGTACAGAACCCGTTGCTTCGTATGCTCGTTGTAATGGGCGTACCATTTTTCGGGGTTTGGCAGCGTGCAGCGAGATCTCACACATCATAATATCCTGCGATACGACCCTTTTTGAAACAATTAAAAAGCCGGAAATATCCGGAAAAGGCCAAAGGTGTACAGAACCCGTTGCTCCGTATGCTCGTTGTAATGGAAGGACCATTTTTAGGGGATTTGCAGCGTCAAGCGAGTTCTCACACCTCATAATATCCTGCGAAACGACTCATTTTGAAACTATTAAAAAGCCGAAACTTGCCGGAAAAGGCCGAATATGTAAAAGACAGGATTCTCGTCATGCTCGTTGTAATGGGCGTACCATTTTTCGGGGATTGGCAGCGTGCAGCGAGTTCTCACACCTCATAATATCCTGCGATACGACCCATTTTGAAACTATTAAAAAGCCGAAACTGGCCGGAAAAGGCCGAATATGTACAAGACAGGATTCTCCACATGCTCGTTGTAATGGATGTACCATTCTTCGGGGATTGGCAGCGCGCAACGAGTTCTCTCACATCATAATATCCCGCGATACGACCCATTTTGAAACAATTAAAAAGCCGGAAATGTCCGGAAAATGCCGAAGGTGTACAGAACCTGATGCTACGTATATTCGTTGTAAGGGGCGTACCATTTCTCGGGGATTGGCAGCGCGCAACGAGGTCTCACACAACATAATATCCTGCGATACGACCCTTTTTGAAACAATTAAAAAGCCGGAAATATCCGGAAAAGGCCGAAGGTGTACAGAACCCGTTGCACCGTATGCTCGTTGTAATGGGAGTACCATTTTTCGGGGATTGGCAGCGTGCAGCGAGATCTCACACATCATAATATCCTGCGATACGACCCTTTTTGAAACAATTAAAAAGCCGGAAATATCCGGAAAAGGCTGAAGGTGTGCAGAACCCGTTGCTCCGTATGCTCGTTGTAATGGGCGTACCATTTTTCGGGGATTGGCAGCGTGCAGCGAGTTCTCACACCTCATAATATCCTGCGATACGACCCATTTTGAAACTATTAAAAAGCCGAAACTGGCCGGAAAAGGCCGAATATGTACTAGACAGGATTCTCCGCATGCTCGTTGTAATGGATGTACCATTCTTCGGGGATTGGCAGCGCGCAACGAGTTCTCTCACATCATAATATCCTGCCATACGACCCATTTTGAAACAATTAAATAGCCGGAAATGTCCGGAAAATGCCGAACGTGTACAGAACCCGTTGCTCCGTATGCTCGTTGTAATGGGCGTACCATTTTTCGGGGATTGGCAGCGTGCAGCGAGTTCTCACACATCATAATATCCTGCGATACGACCCGTTTTTAATCACATAAAATGCCGGAAATGTCCGGAAAAGGCCGAAGGTGTACAGAACCTGATGCTACGTATACTCGTTGTAAGGGGCGTACCATTTCTCGGGGATTGGCAGCGCGTAACGAGTTCTCTCACATCATAATATCATGATATACGGCCCATTTTGAAACAATTAAAAAGCCGGAAATGTCCGGAAAAGGCCGAAGGTGTACAGAAACCGTTGCTCCGTATGCTCGTTGTAGTGGGCGTACCATTTTTCGGGGATTGGCAGCGTGCAGCGAGTTCTCACACCTCATAATATTCTGCGAAACGACTCATTCTGAAACTATTAAAAAGCCGAAACTTGCCGGAAAAGGCTGAATATGTACAAGACAGGATTCTCCGCATGCTCGTTGTAATGGAAGTACCATTCTTCGGGGATTGGCAGCGCGCAACGAGTTCTCTCACATCATAATATCCTGATATACGGCCCATTTTGAAACAATTAGAAAGGCGGAAATGTCCGGAAAAGGCCGAAGGTGTACAGAACCCGTTGCTCCCTTTGCTTGTTGTAACGGAAGTACCATTTTTGGGGGGTTGGCAGAGAGCAACTGGTTCTTACACATCATAATATCCTGATATACGGCCCATTTTGAGCAATTAAAAAGCCGGAAATGTCTGGAAAAGACCGAAGGTGTACAGAACCCGTTGCTCCGTATGCTCGTTGTAATGGGTGTACCATTTTTCGGGGATTTCCAGCGTGCAGCCAGTTCTCACACCTCATAATATCCTGCGATACGACCCATTTTGAAACTATTAAAAAGCCGAAACTGGCAGGAAATGGCCGAATATGTACAAGACAGGATCCTCCGCATGCTCGTTGTAATGGAAGTACCATTCTTCGGGGATTGGCAGCGCGCAACGAGTTCTCTCACATTATAATATCCTGCTATACGGCCCATTTTGAAACAATTAAAAAGCCGGAAATGTCCGGAAAAGGCCGAATATGTACAAGACAAGATTCTCCGCATGCTCGTTGTAATGGATGTACCATTCTTCGGGGATTGGCAGCGCGCAACGAGTTCTCTCACATCATAATATCCTGCGATACGACTCATTTTGAAACTATTAAAAAGGCGAAACTGGCCGGAAAAGGCCGAATATGTACAAGACAGGATTCTCGTCATGCTCGTTGTAATGGAAGTACCATTCTTCGGGGATTTGCAGCGCGCAACGAGTTCCCTCACATCATAATATCCTGCTATACGGCCCGTTTTTAATCACATAAAATGCCGGATATGTCCGGAAAAGGCCGAAGGTGTACAGAACCCAATGCTCCGTTTGCTCGTTGTAATGGAAGTACCATTTTTGGGGGGTTGGCAGAGAGCAACTGCTTCTTACACATCATAATATCCTGATATACGGCCCATTTTGAAGCAATTAAAAAGCCGGAAATGTCCGGAAAAGGCCGAAGGTGTACAGAACCCGTTGCTCCGTATGCTCGTTGTAATGGGCGTACCATATTTCGGGGATTTCCAGCGTGCAGCGAGTTCTCACACCTCATAATATCCTGCGATTCGACCCATTTTGAAACTATTAAAAAGCCGAAACTGGTCGGAAAAGGCCGAATATGCACAAGACAGGATTCTCCGCATGCTCGTTGTAATGGATGTACCATTTTTCGGGGATTGGCAGCGCGCAACGAGTTCTCTCACATCATAATATCCTGATATACGGCCCATTTTGAAACAATTAAAAAGCCGGAAATGTCCGGAAAAGGCCGAAGGTGTACAGAACCCGTTGCTCCCTTTGCTTGTTGTAATGGAAGTACCATTTTTGGGGGGTTGGCAGAGAGCAACTGGTTCTTACACATCATAATATCCTGATATACGGCCCCTATTGAAGCAATTAAAAAGCCGGAAATGTCCGGAAAAGGCCGAAGGTGTACAGAACCCGCTGCTCCGTATGCTCGTTGTAATGGGCGTACCATTTTTCGGGGATTTCCAGCGTGCAGCCAGTTCTCACACCTCATAATATCCTGCGATACGACCCATTTTGAAACTATTAAAAAGCCGAAACTGGCCGGAAATGGCCGAATATGTACAAGACAGGATTCTCCGCATGCTCGTTGTAATGGAAGTACCATTCTTCGGGGATTGGCAGCGCGCAACGAGTTCTCTCACATCATAATATCCTGCTATACGGCCCGTTTTTAATCACATAAAATGCCGGAGATGTCCGGAAAAGGCCGACGGTGTACAGAACCCAATGCTCCGTTTGCTCGTTGTAATGGAAGTACCATTTTTGGGGGGTTGGCAGAGAGCAACTGGTTCTTACACATCATAATATCCTGATATACGGCCCATTTTGAAACAATTAAAAAGCCGGAAATATCCGGAAAAGGCCGAAGGTGTACAGAACCCGTTGCTCCGTATGCTCGTTGTAATGGAATTACCATTTTTGGGGGATTGGCAACGCTCAACGCGTTTTTACACATCATAATATCCTGCGATACGACTCATTTTGAAACTATTAAAAAGCCGAAACTGGCCGGAAAAGGCCGAATATGTACAAGACAGGATTCTCCGCATGCTCGTTGTAATGGATGTACCATTCTTCGGGGATTGGCAACGCGCAACGAGTTCTCTCACATCATAATATCGCGCGATACGACCCATTTTGAAACAATTAAAAAGCCGGAAATGTCCGGAAAATGCCGAAGGTGTACAGAACCCGTTGCTCCGTATGCTCGTTGTAATGGAAGGACCATTTTTGGGGGATTGGCAGCGTGCAGCGAGTTCTCACACCTCATAATATCCTGCGATACGACTCATTTTGAAACTATTAAAAAGCCGAAACTGGCCGGAAAAGGCCGAATATGTACAAGACCGGATTCTCGTCATGCTCGTTGTAATGGAAGTACCAATCTTCGGGGATTTGCAACGCGCAACGAGTTCCCTCACATCATAATATCCTGCTATACGGCCCGTTTTTAATCACATAAAATGCCGGAGATGTCCGGAAAAGGCCGAAGGTGTACAGAACCCGTTGCTCCGTATGCTCGTTGTAATGGGCGTACCATTTTTCGGGGATTGGCAGCGTGCAGCGAGATCTCACACATCATAATATCCTGCGATACGACCCTTTTTTAAACAATTAAAAAGCCGGAAATATCCGGAAAAGGCCGAAGGTGTACAGAACCCGTTGCTCCGTATGCTCGTTGTAATGGAAGGACCATTTTTGGGGGATTGGCATCGCTCAACGCGTTTTTACACATCATAATATCATGCTATTCGGCCCATTTTTGATCACTTAAAATGCCGGAAATGTCCGGAAAAGGCCGAAGATGTACAGAACCTGATGCTCCGTATGCTCGTTGTAAGGGGCGTACCATTTCTCGGGGATTGGCAGCGCGTAACGAGTTATCTCATATCATAATATCCTGAAATACGGCCCATTTTGAAACAATTAAAAAGCCGGAAATGTCCGGAAAAGGCCGAAGGTGTACAGAACCTGATGCTCCGTATGCTCGTTGTAATGGAAGTACCATTCTTCGGGGATTGGCAGCGCGCAACGAGTTCTCTCACATCATAATATCCTGCGATACGACCCATTTTGAAACAATTAAAAAGCCGGAAATGTTCGGAAAATGCCAAAGGTGTACAGAACCCGTTGCTCCGTATGCTCGTTGTAATGGGCGTACCATTTTTGGGGGGTTGGCAGAGAGCAACTGGTTCTTACACATCATAATATCCTGATATACGGCCCCTATTGAAGCAATTAAAAAGCCGGAAATGTCCGGAAAAGGCCGAAGGTGTACAGAACCCGCTGCTCCGTATGCTCGTTGTAATGGGCGTACCATTTTTCGGGGATTTCCAGCGTGCAGCCAGTTCTCACACCTCATAATATCCTGCGATACGACCCATTTTGAAACTATTAAAAAGCCGAAACTGGCCGGAAATGGCCGAATATGTACAAGACAGGATTCTCCGCATGCTCGTTGTAATGGAAGTACCATTCTTCGGGGATTGGCAGCGCGCAACGAGTTCTCTCACATCATAATATCCTGCTATACGGCCCGTTTTTAATCACATAAAATGCCGGAGATGTCCGGAAAAGGCCGACGGTGTACAGAACCCAATGCTCCGTTTGCTCGTTGTAATGGAAGTACCATTTTTGGGGGGTTGGCAGAGAGCAACTGGTTCTTACACATCATAATATCCTGATATACGGCCCATTTTGAAACAATTAAAAAGCCGGAAATATCCGGAAAAGGCCGAAGGTGTACAGAACCCGTTGCTCCGTATGCTCGTTGTAATGGAATTACCATTTTTGGGGGATTGGCAACGCTCAACGCGTTTTTACACATCATAATATCCTGCGATACGACTCATTTTGAAACTATTAAAAAGCCGAAACTGGCCGGAAAAGGCCGAATATGTACAAGACAGGATTCTCCGCATGCTCGTTGTAATGGATGTACCATTCTTCGGGGATTGGCAACGCGCAACGAGTTCTCTCACATCATAATATCGCGCGATACGACCCATTTTGAAACAATTAAAAAGCCGGAAATGTCCGGAAAATGCCGAAGGTGTACAGAACCCGTTGCTCCGTATGCTCGTTGTAATGGAAGGACCATTTTTGGGGGATTGGCAGCGTGCAGCGAGTTCTCACACCTCATAATATCCTGCGATACGACTCATTTTGAAACTATTAAAAAGCCGAAACTGGCCGGAAAAGGCCGAATATGTACAAGACCGGATTCTCGTCATGCTCGTTGTAATGGAAGTACCAATCTTCGGGGATTTGCAACGCGCAACGAGTTCCCTCACATCATAATATCCTGCTATACGGCCCGTTTTTAATCACATAAAATGCCGGAGATGTCCGGAAAAGGCCGAAGGTGTACAGAACCCGTTGCTCCGTATGCTCGTTGTAATGGGCGTACCATTTTTCGGGGATTGGCAGCGTGCAGCGAGATCTCACACATCATAATATCCTGCGATACGACCCTTTTTTAAACAATTAAAAAGCCGGAAATATCCGGAAAAGGCCGAAGGTGTACAGAACCCGTTGCTCCGTATGCTCGTTGTAATGGAAGGACCATTTTTGGGGGATTGGCATCGCTCAACGCGTTTTTACACATCATAATATCATGCTATTCGGCCCATTTTTGATCACTTAAAATGCCGGAAATGTCCGGAAAAGGCCGAAGATGTACAGAACCTGATGCTCCGTATGCTCGTTGTAAGGGGCGTACCATTTCTCGGGGATTGGCAGCGCGTAACGAGTTATCTCATATCATAATATCCTGAAATACGGCCCATTTTGAAACAATTAAAAAGCCGGAAATGTCCGGAAAAGGCCGAAGGTGTACAGAACCTGATGCTCCGTATGCTCGTTGTAATGGAAGTACCATTCTTCGGGGATTGGCAGCGCGCAACGAGTTCTCTCACATCATAATATCCTGCGATACGACCCATTTTGAAACAATTAAAAAGCCGGAAATGTCCGGAAAATGCCAAAGGTGTACAGAACCCGTTGCTCCGTATGCTCGTTGTAATGGGCGTACCATTTTTCGGGGAGTGGCAGCGTGCAGCGAGTTCTCACACCTCATATTATCCTGCGATACGACCCATTTTGAAACTATTAAAAAGCCGAAACTGGTCGGAAAAGGCCGAATATGCACAAGACAGGATTCTCCGCATGCTCGTTGCAATGGATGTACCATTTTTCGGGGATTGGCAGCGCGCAACGAGTTCTCTCACATCATAATATCCTGATATACGGCCCATTTTGAAACAATTAAAAAGCCGGAAATGTCCGGAAAAGGCCGAAGGTGTACAGAACCCGTTGCTCCCTTTGCTTGTTGTAATGGAAGTACCATTTTTGGGGGGTTGGCAGAGAGCAACTGGATCTTACACATCATAATATCCTGATATACGGCCCATTTTGAAGCAATTAAAAAGCCGGAAATGTCCGGAAAAGGCCGAAGGTGTACAGAACCCGTTGCTCCGTATGCTCGTTGTAATGAGCGTACCATTTTTCGGGGATTTCCAGCGTGCAGCCAGTTCTCACACCTCATAATATCCTGCGATACGACCCATTTTGAAACTATTAAAAAGCCGAAACTGGCCGGAAATGGCCGAATATGTACAAGACATGATTCTCCGCATGCTCGTTGTAATGGAAGTACCATTCTTCGGGGATAGGCAGCGCGCAACGAGTTCTCTCACATCATAATATCCTGATATACGGCCCATTTTGAAACAATTAAAAAGCCGGAAATGTCCGGAAAAGGCCGAAGGTGTACAGAACCCGTTGCTCCCTTTGCTTGTTGTAATGGAAGTACCATTTTTGGGGGGTTGGCAGAGAGCAACTGGATCTTACACATCATAATATCCTGATATACGGCCCATTTTGAAGCAATTAAAAAGCCGGAAATGTCCGGAAAAGGCCGAAGGTGTACAGAACCCGTTGCTCCGTATGCTCGTTGTAATGGGCGTACCATTTTTCGGGGATTTCCAGCGTGCAGCCAGTTCTCACACCTCATAATATCCTGCGATACGACCCATTTTGAAACTATTAAAAAGCCGAAACTGGCCGGAAATGGCCGAATATGTACAAGACAGGATTCTCCGCATGCTCGTTGTAATGGAAGTACCATTCTTCGGGGATAGGCAGCGCGCAACGAGTTCTCTCACATCATAATATCCTGATATACGGCCCATTTTGAAACAATTAAAAAGCCGGAGATGTCCGGAAAAGGCAGAAGGTGTACAGAACCCAATGCTCCGTTTGCTCGTTGTAATGGAAGTACCATTTTTGGGGGGTTGGCAGAGAGCAACTGGTTCTTACACATCATAATATCCTGATATACGGCCCATTTTGAAACAATTAAAAAGCCGGAAATATCCGGAAAAGGCCGAAGGTGTACAGAACCCGTTGCTCCGTATGCTCGTTGTAATGGAATTACCATTTTTGGGGGATTGGCAACGCTCAACGCGTTTTTACACATCATAATATCCTGCGATACGACCCATTTTGAAACTATTAAAAAGCCGAAACTGGTCGGAAAAGGCCGAATATGTACAAGACAGGATTCTCCGCATGCTCGTTGTAATGGATGTACCATTTTTCGGGGATTGGCAGCGCGCAACGAGTTCTCTCACATCATAATATCCTGCGATACGACTCATTTTGAAACTATTAAAAAGCCGAAACTGGCCGGAAAAGGCCGAAGGTGTACAGAACCCGATGCTCCGTTTGCTCGTGGTAATGGAAGTACCATTTTTCGGGGAAGGGCAGCGTGCAGCGTGTTCTCACACATCATAATATCCTGCGATACGACCCATTTTGAAACAATTAAATAGCCGGAAATGTCCGGAAAAGGCCGAAGGTGTACAGAACCCGTTGCTCCGTATGCTCGTTGTAATGGTCGTACCATTTTTCGGGGATTGGCAGCGTGCAGCGAGTTCTCACACATCATAATATCCTGCGATACGACCCATTTTGAAACAATTAAAAACACGAAACTGGCCGGAAAAGGCCGAATATGTACAAGACAGGATTCTCCGCATGCTCGTTGTATTGGAAGTACCATTCTTCGGGGATTGGCAGCGCGCACCGAGTTCTCTCACATCAGAATATCCTGCTATACGGCCCGTTTTTAATCACATAAAATGCCGGAGATGTCCGGAAAAGGCCGAAGGTGTACAGAACCCGATACTCCGTTTGCTCGTTGTAATGGAAGTACCATTTTTGGGGGGTTGGCAGAGAGCAACTGGTTCTTACACATCATAATAATCTGATATACGGCCCATTTTGAAACAATTAAAAAGCCGGAAATGTCCGGAAAAGGCCGAAGGTGTACAGAACCCGTTGCTCCGTATGCTCGTTGTAATGGGCGTACCATTTTTCGGGGATTGGAAGTGTGCAGCGAGATCTCACACATCATAATATCGTGCGATACGACCATTTTTGAAACAATTAAAAAACCGGAAATATCTGGAAAAGGCCGAAGGTGTACAGAACCCGATGCTCCGTATGCTCGTTGTAGTGGGCGTACCATTTTTCGGGGATTGGCAGCGTGCAGCGAGTTCTCACACCTCATAATATCCTGCTATACGACTCATTTCGAAACTATTAAAAAGCCGAAACTGGCCGGAAGAGGCCGAATATGTACAAGACAGGATTCTCGTCATGCTCGTTGTAATGGATGTACCATTCTTCGGGGATTGGCAGCGCGCAACGAGTTCTCTCACATCATAATATCCTGCGATACGACCCATTTTGAAACAATTAAATAGCCGGAAATGTCCGGAAAATGCCGAACGTGTACATAACCCGTTGCTCCGTATGCTCGTTGTAATAGGCGTACCATTTTTCGGGGATTGGCAGCGTGCAGCGAGATCTCACACATCATAATATCCTGCGATACGACCCGTTTTTAATCACATAAAATGCCGGAAATGTCCGGAAAAGGCCGAAGGTGTACAGAACCCGTTGCCCCGTATGCTCGTTGTAATGGGAGGACCATTTTTCGGGGATTGGCAGCGTGCAGCTAGTTCTCACACATCATAATATCCTGCGATACGACCCGTTTTTAATCACATAAAATGCCGGAAATGTCCGGAAAAGGCCGAAGGTGTACAGAACCTGATGATACGTATACTCGTTGTAAGGGGCGTACCATTTCTCGGGGATTGGCAGCGCGCAACGAGATCTCACACATCATAATATCCTGCGATACGACCCTTTCTGAAACAATTAAAAAGCCGGAAATATCCGGAAAAGGCCGAATATGTACAAGACAGGATTCTCCGGATGCTGGTTGTATTGGAAGTACCATTCTTCGGGGATTGGCAGCGCGCACCGTGTTCTCTCACATCATAATATCCTGCTATTCGGCCCGTTTTTGATCACTTAAAATGCCGGAAATGTCCGGAAAAGGACGAAGGTGTACAGAACCTGATGCTCCGTATGCTCGTTGTAAGGGCCGTACCATTTCTCGGGGATTGGCAGCGCGCGACGAGTTCTCTCACATCATAATATCCTGATATACGGCCCATTTTGAAACAATTAAAAAGCCGGAAATGTCCGGAAAAGGCCGAAGGTGTACAGAACCCGTTGCTCCCTTTGCTTGTTGTAATGGGCGTACCATTTTTCGGGGATTTCCAGCGTGCAGCCAGTTTTCACACCTCATAATATCCTGCGATACGACCCATTTTGAAACTATTAAAAAGCCGAAACTGGCCGGAAAAGGCCGAATATGTACAAGACAGGATTCTCCGCATGCTCGTTGTATTGGAAGTACCATTCTTCGGGGAATGGCAGCGCGCACCGAGTTCTCTCACACCATAATATCCTGCGATACGACCCGTTTTTAATCACATAAAATGCCGGAGATGTCCGGAAAAGGCCGAAGGTGTACAGAACCCAATGCTCCGTTTGCTCGTTGTAATGGAAGTACCATTTTTGGGGGGTTGGCAGAGAGCAACTGGTTCTTACACATCATAATATCCTGATATACGGCCCGTTTTTGATCACTTAAAATGCCGGAAATGTCCGGAAAAGGCCGAAGGTGTACAGAACCCAATGCTCCGTTTGCTCGTTGTAATGGAAGTACCATTTTTGGGGGGTTGGCAGAGAGCAACTGGCTCTTACACATCATAATAATCTGATATACGGCCCATTTTGAAACAATTAAAAAGCCGGAAATGTCCGGAAAAGGCCGAAGGTGTACAGAACCCGTTGCTCCGTATACTCGTTGTAATGGAAGGACCATTTTTGGAGGATTGGCAACGCTCAACGCGTTTTTACACATCATAATATCCTGCGATACGACCCATTTTGAAACAACTAAAAAGACGAAACTGGCCGGAAAAGGCCGAATATGTACATGACAGGATTCTCCGCATGCTCGTTGTATTGGAAGTACCATTCTTTGGGGATTGGCAGCGCGCACCGAGTTCCCTCACATCATAATATCCTGCTATACGGCCCGTTTTTAATCACATAAAATGCCGGAGATGTCCGGAAAAGGCCGAAGGTGTACAGAACCCGATGCTCCGTTTGCTCGTTGTAATGGAAGTACCATTTTTGGGGGGTTGGCAGAGAGCAACTGGCTCTTACAGATCATAATAATCTGATATACGGCCCATTTTGAAACAATTAAAAAGCCGGAAATGTCCGGAAAAGGCCGAAGGTGTACAGAACCCGTTGCTCCGTATGCTCGTTTTACTGGGCGTACCATTTTTCGGGGATTGGAAGCGTGCAGCGAGATCTCACACATCATAATATCGTGCGATACGACCCATTTTGAAACAATTAAAAAGCCGGAAATGTCCGGAAAATTCCAAAGGTGTACAGAACCCGTTGCTCCGTATGCTCGTTGTAATGGGCGTACCATTTTTCGGGGATTGGCAGCGTGCAGCGAGTTCTCACACTTCATAATATCCTGCGATACGACTCATTTTGAAACTATTAAAAAGCCGAAACTGGCCGAAAAAGGCCGAATATGTACAAGACAGGATTCTCGTCATGCTCGTTGTAATGGAAGTACCATTCTTCGGGGATTAGCAGCGTGCAGCGTGTTCTCACACCTCATAATATCTTGCGATACGACTCATTTTGAAACTATTAAAAAGCCGAAACTGGCCGGAAAAGGCCGAATATGTACAAGACAGGATTCTCGTCATGCTCGTTGTAATGGAAGTACCATTCTTCGGAGATTTGCAGCGCGCAACGAGTTCCCTCACATCATAATATCCTGCGATACGACCCATTTTGAAACAATTAAAAAGCCGGAAATGTCCGGAAAATGCCAAATGTGTACAGAACCCGTTGCTCCGTATGCTCGTTGTAATGGGCGTACCATTTTTCGGGGATTGGCAGCGTGCAGCGAGATCTCACACCTCATAATATCCTGCGATACGACCTATTTTGAAACTATTAAAAAGCCGAAACTGGCCGGAAAAGGCCGAATATGAACAAGACAGGATTCTCGTCATGCTCGTTGTAATGGAAGTACCATTCTTCGGGGATTTGTAGCGCGCAACGAGTTAACTCACATCATAATATCCTGCTATACGGCCCGTTTTTAATCACATAAAATGCCGGAGATGTCCGGAAAAGGCCGAAGGTGTACAGAACCCAATGCTCCGTTTGCTCGTTGTAATGGAAGTACCATTTTTGGGGGTTGGCAGAGAGCAACTGGTTCTTACACATCATAATATCCTGATATACGGCCCATTTTGAAACAATTAAAAAGCCGGAAATGTCCGGAAAAGGCCGAAGGTGTACAGAACCCGTTGCTTCGTATGCTCGTTGTAATGGGCGTACCATTTTTCGGGGATTGGCAGCGTGCAGCGAGATCTCACACATCATAATATCCTGCGATACGAACCTTTTTGAAACAATTAAAAAGCCGGAAATATCCGGAAAAGGCCAAAGGTGTACAGAACCCGTTGCTCCGTATGCTCGTTGTAATGGAAGGACCATTTTTGGGGGATTGGCAGCGTGCAGCGAGTTCTCACACCTCATAATATCCTGCGAAACGACTCATTTTGAAACTATTAAAAAGCCGAAACTTGCCGGAAAAGGCCGAATATGTAAAAGACAGGATTCTCGTCATGCTCGTTGTAATGGAAGTACCATTCTTCGGGGATTTGCAGCGCGCAACGAGTTCCCTCACATCATAATATCCTGCTATACGGCCCGTTTTTAATCACATAAAATGCCGGCGATGTCCGGAAAAGGCCGAAGGTGTACAGAACCCGATGCTCCGTTTGCTCGTTGTAATGGAAGTACCATTTTTGGGGGGTTGGCAGAGAGCAACGAGTTCTCTCACATCATAATATCCTGCGATACGACCCGTTTTGAAACAATAAAATAGCCGGAAATGTCCGGAAAATGCCGAAGGTGTACAGAACCCGTTGCTCCGTATGCTCGTTGAAATGGA
Source organism: Bombus muscorum (assembly GCA_963971185.1). Classification (NCBI taxonomy): domain Eukaryota; kingdom Metazoa; phylum Arthropoda; class Insecta; order Hymenoptera; family Apidae; genus Bombus; species Bombus muscorum. The sequence goes on from OZ020130.1 coordinate 6,131,718, forward strand.
AGGACCATTTTTGGGGGATTGGCAGCGTGCAGCGAGTTCTCACACATCATAATATCCTGCGATACGACCCTTTTTTAATCACATAAAATGCCGGAAATGTTCGGAAAAGGCCGAAGGTGTACAGAACCTGATGCTACGTATACTCGTTGTAAGGGGCGTTCCATTTCTCGGGGATTGGCTGCGCGTAACGAGTTCTCTCACATCATAATATCCTGATATTCGGCCCATTTTCAAGCAATTAAAAAGCCGGAAATGTCCGGAAACGGCCGAAGGTGTACAGAACCCGTTGCTCCGTATGCTCGTTGTAATGGAAGTACCATTTTTCGGGGATTTCCAGCGTGCAGCCAGTTCTCACGCCTCATAATATCCTGCGATACGACCCATTTTGAAACTATTAAAAAGCCGAAACTGGCCGGAAATGGCCGAATATGTACAAGACAGGATTCTCCGCATGCTCGTTGTAATGGAAGTACCATTCTTCGGGGAGTGGCAGCGCGCAACGAGTTCTCTCACATCGTAATATCCTGCTATACGGCCCGATTTTAATCACATAAAATGCCGGAGATGTCCGGAAAAGGCAGAAGGTGTACGGAACCCGAAGCTCCGTTTGCTCGTTGTAATGGAAGTACCATTTTTCGGGGATGGGCAGCGTGCAGCGTGTTCTCACACATCATAATAACCTGCGATACGACCCATTTTGAAACAATTAAAAAGACGAAACTGGCCGGGAAAGGCCGAATATGTACAAGACAGGATTCTCCGCATGCTCGTTGTAATGGAAGTACCATTCTTCGGGGATTTGCAGCGCGCAACGAGTTCCCTCACATCATAATATCCTGCTATACGGCCCGTTTTTAATCACATAAAATGCCGGAGATGTCCGGAAAAGGCCGAAGGTGTACTGAACCCGTTGCTCCGTATGCTCGTTGTAATGGGCGTACCATTTTTCGGGGATGGGCAGCGTGCAGCGTGTTCTCACACATCATAATATCCTGCGATACGACCCATTTTGAAACAATTAAATAGCCGGAAATATCCGGAAAAGGCCGAAGGTGTACAGAACCCGATGCTCCGTATGCTCGTTGTAAGGGAAGGACCATTTTTGGGGGATCGGCAACGCTCAACGCGTTTTTACACATCATAATATCCTGCTATTCGGCCCGTTTTTGATCACTTAAAATGCCGGAAATGTCCGGAAAAGGCCGAAGGTGTACAGAACCTGATGCTCCGTTTGCTCGTTGTAAGGGGCGTACCATTTCTCGGGGATTGGCAGCGCGTAACGTGTTCTCTCACATCATAATATCCTGATAAACGGCACATTTTGAAACAATTAAAAAGCCGGAAATGTCCGGAAAAGGCCGAAGGTGTACAGAACCCAATGCTCCGTTTGCTCGTTGTAATGGAAGTACCATTTTTGGGGGTTGGCAGAGAGCAACTGGTTCTTACACATCATAATATCCTGCTGTACGGCCCGTTTTTAATCACATAAAATGCCGGAAATGTCCGGAAAAGGCCGAAGGTGTACAGAACCCGTTGCTCCGTATGCTCGCTGTAATGGGCGTACCATTTTTCGGGGATTGGAAGCGTGCAGCGAGATCTCACACATCATAATATCGTGCGATACGACCCTTTTTGACACAATTAAAAAGCCGGAAATATCCGCAAAAGGCCGAAGATATACAGAACCCGATGCTCCGTATGCTCGTTGTAAGGGAAGGACCATTTTTGGTTGATCAGCAACGCTCAACGCGTTTTTACACATCATAATATACTGGTGTACAGAACCTAATGCTCCGTATGCTCGTTGTAATGGAAGTACCATTCTTCGGGGATTTGCAGCGCGCAACGAGTTCCCTCACATCATAATATCCTGCTATACGGCCCGTTTTTATCACATAAAATGCCGGCGATGTCCGGAAAAGGCCGAAGGTGTACAGAACCCGATGCTCCGTTTGCTCGTTGTAATGGAAGTACCATTTTTGGGTGGTTGGCAGAGAGCAACGAGTTCTCTCACATCATAATATCCTGCGATACGACCCGTTTTGAAACAATAAAATAGCCGGAAATGTCCGGAAAATGCCGAAGGTGTACAGAACCCGTTGCTCCGTATGCTCGTTGTAATGGAAGGACCATTTTTGGGGGATTGGCAGCGTGCAGCGAGTTCTCACACATCATAATATCCTGCGATACGACCCGTTTTTAATCACATAAAATGCCGGAAATGTTCGGAAAAGGCCGAAGGTGTACAGAACCTGATGCTACGTATACTCGTTGTAAGGGGCGTTCCATTTCTCGGGGATTGGCTGCGCGTAACGAGTTCTCTCACATCATAATATCCTGATATTCGGCCCATTTTCAAGCAATTAAAAAGCCGGAAATGTCCGGAAAAGGCCGAAGGTGTACAGAACCCGTTGCTCCGTATGCTCGTTGTAATGGAAGTACCATTTTTCGGGGATTTCCAGCGTGCAGCCAGTTCTCACGCCTCATAATATCCTGCGATACGACCCATTTTGAAACTATTAAAAAGCCGAAACTGGCCGGAAATGGCCGAATATGTACAAGACAGGATTCTCCGCATGCTCGTTGTAATGGAAGTACCATTCTTCGGGGAGTGGCAGCGCGCAACGAGTTCTCTCACATCGTAATATCCTGCTATACGGCCCGATTTTAATCACATAAAATGCCGGAGATGTCCGGAAAAGGCAGAAGGTGTACAGAACCCGAAGCTCCGTTTGCTCGTTGTAATGGAAGTACCATTTTTCGGGGATGGGCAGCGTGCAGCGTGTTCTCACACATCATAACAACCTGCGATACGACCCATTTTGAAACAATTAAAAAGACGAAACTGGCCGGGAAAGGCCGAATATGTACAAGACAGGATTCTCCGCATGCTCGTTGTAATGGAAGTACCATTCTTCGGGGATTTGCAGCGCGCAACGAGTTCCCTCACATCATAATATCCTGCTATTCGGCCCGTTTTTGATCACTTAAAATGCCGGAAATGTCCGGAAAAGGCCGAAGGTGTACAGAACCTGATGCTCCGTGTGCTCGTTGTAAGGGGCGTACCATTTCTCGGGGATTGGCAGCGCGTAACGTGTTCTCTCACATCATAATATCCTGATAAACGGCACATTTTGAAACAATTAAAAAGCCGGAAATGTCCGGAAAAGGCCGAAGGTGTACAGAACCCAATGCTCCGTATGCTCGTTGTAATGGGCATTAATGTGTTCTCACACATCATAATATCCTGCGATACGACCCATTTTGAAACAATTAAATAGCCGGAAATATCCGGAAAAGGCCGAAGGTGTACAGAACCCGATGCTCCGTATGCTCGTTGTAAGGGAAGGACCATTTTTGGGGGATCGGCAACGCTCAAGGCGTTTTTACACATCATAATATCCTGCTATTCGGCCCGTTTTTGAACACTTAAAATGCCGGAAATGTCCGGAAAAGGCCGAAGGTGTACAGAACCTGATGCTCCGTATGCTCGTTGTAAGGGGCGTACCATTTCTCGGGGATTGGCAGCGCGTAACGTGTTCTCTCACATCATAATATCCTGATAAACGGCACATTTTGAAACAATTAAAAAGCCGGAAATGTCCGGAAAAGGCCGAAGGTGTACAGAACCCGTTGCTCCGTATGCTCGTTGTAGTGGGCGTACCATTTTTCGGGGATTGGCAGCGTGCAGCGAGTTCTCACACCTCATAATATCCTGCGATACGACCCTTTTTGAAGCAATTAAAAAGCCCGAAATGTCCGGAAAAGGCCGAAGGTGTACAGAACCCGTTGCTCCGTATGCTCGTTGTAATGGGCGAACCATTTTTCGGGGATTTCCAGCGTGCAGCCAGTTCTCACGCCTCATAATATCCTGCGATACGACCCATTTTGAAACTATTAAAAAGCCGAAACTGGCCGGAAAAGGCCGAATATGTACAAGACAGGATTCTCGTCATGCTCGTTGTAATGGAAGTACCATTCATCGGGGATTTGCAGCGCGCAACGAGTTCCCTCACATCATAATATCCTGCTATACGGCCCGTTTTTAATCACATAAAATGCCGGAGATGCCCGGAAAAGGCCGAAGGTGTACAGAACCCAATGCTCCGTTTGCTCGTTGTAATGGAAGTACCATCTTTGAGGGGATTGGCAGCGTGCAGCGAGTTCTCACACCTCATAATATACTGCGATACGACCCATTTTGAAACTATTAAAAAGCCGAAACTGGCCGGAAAAGGCCGAATATGTACAAGACAGGTTTCTCCGCATGCTCGTTGTAATGGATGCACCATTCTTCGGGGATTGGCAGCGCGCAACGAGTTCTCTCACATCATAATATCCTGCGATACGACCCATTTTGAAACAATTAAAAAGCCGGAAATGTCCGGAAAATGCCGAAGGTGTACAGAACCCGTTGCTCCGTATGTTCGTTGTAATGGAAGGACCATATTTGGGGGATTGGCAGCGTGCAGCGAGTTCTCACACATCATAATATCCTGCGTTACGACCCGTTTTTAATCACATTAAATGCCGGAAATGTCCGGAAAAGGCCGAAGATGTACAGAACCCGATGCTCCGTTTGCTCGTTGTAATGGAAGTACCATTTTTGGGGGGTTGGCAGAGAGCAACTGGCTCTTACACATCATAATAATCTGATATACGGCCCATTTTGAAACAATTAAAAAGCCGGAAATGTCCGGAAAAGGCCGAAGGTGTACAGAACCCGTTGCTCCGTATGCTCGTTGTAATGGGCGTACCATTTTTCGGGGATTGGAAGCGTGCAGCGAGATCTCACACATCATAATATTGTGCGATACGACCCTTTTTGAAACAATTAAAAAGCCGGAAATATCCGGAAAAGGCCGAAGGTGTACAGAACCCGATGCACCGTATGCTCGTTGTAAGGGAAGGACCATTTTTGGGGGATCGGCAACGCTCAAGGCGTTTTTACACATCATAATATCCTGCTATTCGGCCCGTTTTTGATCACTTAAAATGCCGGAAATGTCCGGAAAAGGCCGAAGGTGTACAGAACCTGATGCTCCGTATGCTCGTTGTAGTGGGCGTACCATTTTTCGGGGATTGGCAGCGTGCAGCGAGTTCTCACACCTCATAATATCCTCCGATACGACTCATTTTGAAACTATTAAAAAGCCGAAACTGGCCGGAAAAGGCCGAATATGTACAAGACAGGATTCTCGTCATGCTCGTAGTAATGGAAGTACCATTCTTCGGGGATTTGCAGCGCGCAACGAGTTCCCTCACATCATAATATCCTGCTATACGGCCCGTTTTTAATCACATAAAATGCCGGAGATGTCCGGAAAAGGCCGAAGGTGTACGGAACCCGTTGCTCCGTATGCTCGTTGTAATGGGCGTACCATTTTGCGGGGATTGGCAGCGTGCAGCGAGATCTCACACATCATAATATCCTGCGATACGACCCTTTTTGAAACAATTAAAAAGCCTGAAATATCCGGAAAAGGCCGAAGGTGTACAGAACCCGTTGCTCCGTATGCTCGTTGTAATGGAAGGACCATTTTTGGGGGATTGGCAAAGCTCAACGCGTTTTTACACATCATAATATCCTGCTATTCGGCCCATTTTTGATCACTTAAAATGCCGGAAATGTCCGGAAAAGGCCGAAGGTGTACAGAACCTGATGCTCCGTATGCTCGTTGTAACAGGCGTACCATTTCTCGGGGATTGGCAGCGCGTAACGAGTTCTCTCACATCATAATATCCTGCGATACGACCCATTTTGAAACAATTAAAAAGCCGGAAATGTCCGGAAAATGCCAAAGGTGTACAGTACCCGTTGCTCCGTATGCTCGTTGTAATGGGCGTACCATTTTTCGGGGATTGGCAGCGTGCAGCGAGTTCTCACACCTCATAATATCCTGCGATACGACCCATTTTGAAACTATTAAAAAGCCGAAACTGGCCGGAAAAGGCCGAATATGTACAAGACAGGATTCTCCACATGCTCGTTGTAATGGATGTACCATTCTTCGGGGATTGGCAGCGCGCAACGAGTTCTCTCACATCATAATATCCCGCGATACGACCCATTTTGAAACAATTAAAAAGCCGGAAATGTCCGGAAAATGCCGAAGGTGTACAGAACCTGATGCTACGTATATTCGTTGTAAGGGGCGTACCATTTCTCGGGGATTGGCAGCGCGCAACGAGGTCTCACACATCATAATATCCTGCGATACGACCCTTTTTGAAACAATTAAAAAGCCGGAAATATCCGGAAAAGGCCGAAGGTGTACAGAACCCGTTGCACCGTATGCTCGTTGTAATGGGAGTACCATTTTTCGGGGATTGGCAGCGTGCAGCGAGATCTCACACATCATAATATCCTGCGATACGACCCTTTTTGAAACAATTAAAAAGCCGGAAATATCCGGAAAAGGCTGAAGGTGTGCAGAACCCGTTGCTCCGTATGCTCGTTGTAATGGGCGTACCATTTTTCGGGGATTGGCAGCGTGCAGCGAGTTCTCACACCTCATAATATCCTGCGATACGACCCATTTTGAAACTATTAAAAAGCCGAAACTGGCCGGAAAAGGCCGAATATGTACTAGACAGGATTCTCCGCATGCTCGTTGTAATGGATGTACCATTCTTCGGGGATTGGCAGCGCGCAACGAGTTCTCTCACATCATAATATCCTGCCATACGACCCATTTTGAAACAATTAAATAGCCGGAAATGTCCGGAAAATGCCGAACGTGTACAGAACCCGTTGCTCCGTATGCTCGTTGTAATGGGCGTACCATTTTTCGGGGATTGGCAGCGTGCAGCGAGTTCTCACACATCATAATATCCTGCGATACGACCCGTTTTTAATCACATAAAATGCCGGAAATGTCCGGAAAAGGCCGAAGGTGTACAGAACCTGATGCTACGTATACTCGTTGTAAGGGGCGTACCATTTCTCGGGGATTGGCAGCGCGTAACGAGTTCTCTCACATCATAATATCCTGCCATACGACCCATTTTGAAACAATTAAATAGCCGGAAATGTCCGGAAAATGCCGAACGTGTACAGAACCCGTTGCTCCGTATGCTCGTTGTAATGGGCGTACCATTTTTCGGGGATTGGCAGCGTGCAGCGAGTTCTCACACATCATAATATCCTGCGATACGGCCCGTTTTTAATCACATAAAATGCCGGAGATGTCCGGAAAAGGCCGAAGGTGTACGGAACCCGTTGCTCCGTATGCTCGTTGTAATGGGCGTACCATTTTGCGGGGATTGGCAGCGTGCAGCGAGATCTCACACATCATAATATCCTGCGATACGACCCTTTTTGAAACAATTAAAAAGCCTGAAATATCCGGAAAAGGCCGAAGGTGTACAGAACCCGTTGCTCCGTATGCTCGTTGTAATGGAAGGACCATTTTTGGGGGATTGGCAAAGCTCAACGCGTTTTTACACATCATAATATCCTGCTATTCGGCCCATTTTTGATCACTTAAAATGCCGGAAATGTCCGGAAAAGGCCGAAGGTGTACAGAACCTGATGCTCCGTATGCTCGTTGTAACAGGCGTACCATTTCTCGGGGATTGGCAGCGCGTAACGAGTTCTCTCACATCATAATATCCTGCGATACGACCCATTTTGAAACAATTAAAAAGCCGGAAATGTCCGGAAAATGCCAAAGGTGTACAGTACCCGTTGCTCCGTATGCTCGTTGTAATGGGCGTACCATTTTTCGGGGATTGGCAGCGTGCAGCGAGTTCTCACACCTCATAATATCCTGCGATACGACCCATTTTGAAACTATTAAAAAGCCGAAACTGGCCGGAAAAGGCCGAATATGTACAAGACAGGATTCTCCACATGCTCGTTGTAATGGATGTACCATTCTTCGGGGATTGGCAGCGCGCAACGAGTTCTCTCACATCATAATATCCCGCGATACGACCCATTTTGAAACAATTAAAAAGCCGGAAATGTCCGGAAAATGCCGAAGGTGTACAGAACCTGATGCTACGTATATTCGTTGTAAGGGGCGTACCATTTCTCGGGGATTGGCAGCGCGCAACGAGGTCTCACACATCATAATATCCTGCGATACGACCCTTTTTGAAACAATTAAAAAGCCGGAAATATCCGGAAAAGGCCGAAGGTGTACAGAACCCGTTGCACCGTATGCTCGTTGTAATGGGAGTACCATTTTTCGGGGATTGGCAGCGTGCAGCGAGATCTCACACATCATAATATCCTGCGATACGACCCTTTTTGAAACAATTAAAAAGCCGGAAATATCCGGAAAAGGCTGAAGGTGTGCAGAACCCGTTGCTCCGTATGCTCGTTGTAATGGGCGTACCATTTTTCGGGGATTGGCAGCGTGCAGCGAGTTCTCACACCTCATAATATCCTGCGATACGACCCATTTTGAAACTATTAAAAAGCCGAAACTGGCCGGAAAAGGCCGAATATGTACTAGACAGGATTCTCCGCATGCTCGTTGTAATGGATGTACCATTCTTCGGGGATTGGCAGCGCGCAACGAGTTCTCTCACATCATAATATCCTGCCATACGACCCATTTTGAAACAATTAAATAGCCGGAAATGTCCGGAAAATGCCGAACGTGTACAGAACCCGTTGCTCCGTATGCTCGTTGTAATGGGCGTACCATTTTTCGGGGATTGGCAGCGTGCAGCGAGTTCTCACACATCATAATATCCTGCGATACGACCCGTTTTTAATCACATAAAATGCCGGAAATGTCCGGAAAAGGCCGAAGGTGTACAGAACCTGATGCTACGTATACTCGTTGTAAGGGGCGTACCATTTCTCGGGGATTGGCAGCGCGTAACGAGTTCTCTCACATCATAATATCATGATATACGGCCCATTTTGAAACAATTAAAAAGCCGGAAATGTCCGGAAAAGGCCGAAGGTGTACAGAAACCGTTGCTCCGTATGCTCGTTGTAGTGGGCGTACCATTTTTCGGGGATTGGCAGCGTGCAGCGAGTTCTCACACCTCATAATATTCTGCGAAACGACTCATTCTGAAACTATTAAAAAGCCGAAACTTGCCGGAAAAGGCCGAATATGTACAAGACAGGATTCTCCGCATGCTCGTTGTAATGGAAGTACCATTCTTCGGGGATTGGCAGCGCGCAACGAGTTCTCTCACATCGTAATATCCTGCTATACGGCCCGATTTTAATCACATAAAATGCCGGAGATGTCCGGAAAAGGCAGAAGGTGTACAGAACCCGAAGCTCCGTTTGCTCGTTGTAATGGAAGTACCATTTTTCGGGGATGGGCAGCGTGCAGCGTGTTCTCACACATCATAACAACCTGCGATACGACCCATTTTGAAACAATTAAAAAGACGAAACTGGCCGGGAAAGGCCGAATATGTACAAGACAGGATTCTCCGCATGCTCGTTGTAATGGAAGTACCATTCTTCGGGGATTTGCAGCGCGCAACGAGTTCCCTCACATCATAATATCCTGCTATTCGGCCCGTTTTTGATCACTTAAAATGCCGGAAATGTCCGGAAAAGGCCGAAGGTGTACAGAACCTGATGCTCCGTGTGCTCGTTGTAAGGGGCGTACCATTTCTCGGGGATTGGCAGCGCGTAACGTGTTCTCTCACATCATAATATCCTGATAAACGGCACATTTTGAAACAATTAAAAAGCCGGAAATGTCCGGAAAAGGCCGAAGGTGTACAGAACCCAATGCTCCGTATGCTCGTTGTAATGGGCATTAATGTGTTCTCACACATCATAATATCCTGCGATACGACCCATTTTGAAACAATTAAATAGCCGGAAATATCCGGAAAAGGCCGAAGGTGTACAGAACCCGATGCTCCGTATGCTCGTTGTAAGGGAAGGACCATTTTTGGGGGATCGGCAACGCTCAAGGCGTTTTTACACATCATAATATCCTGCTATTCGGCCCGTTTTTGAACACTTAAAATGCCGGAAATGTCCGGAAAAGGCCGAAGGTGTACAGAACCTGATGCTCCGTATGCTCGTTGTAAGGGGCGTACCATTTCTCGGGGATTGGCAGCGCGTAACGTGTTCTCTCACATCATAATATCCTGATAAACGGCACATTTTGAAACAATTAAAAAGCCGGAAATGTCCGGAAAAGGCCGAAGGTGTACAGAACCCGTTGCTCCGTATGCTCGTTGTAGTGGGCGTACCATTTTTCGGGGATTGGCAGCGTGCAGCGAGTTCTCACACCTCATAATATCCTGCGATACGACCCTTTTTGAAGCAATTAAAAAGCCCGAAATGTCCGGAAAAGGCCGAAGGTGTACAGAACCCGTTGCTCCGTATGCTCGTTGTAATGGGCGAACCATTTTTCGGGGATTTCCAGCGTGCAGCCAGTTCTCACGCCTCATAATATCCTGCGATACGACCCATTTTGAAACTATTAAAAAGCCGAAACTGGCCGGAAAAGGCCGAATATGTACAAGACAGGATTCTCGTCATGCTCGTTGTAATGGAAGTACCATTCATCGGGGATTTGCAGCGCGCAACGAGTTCCCTCACATCATAATATCCTGCTATACGGCCCGTTTTTAATCACATAAAATGCCGGAGATGCCCGGAAAAGGCCGAAGGTGTACAGAACCCAATGCTCCGTTTGCTCGTTGTAATGGAAGTACCATCTTTGAGGGGATTGGCAGCGTGCAGCGAGTTCTCACACCTCATAATATACTGCGATACGACCCATTTTGAAACTATTAAAAAGCCGAAACTGGCCGGAAAAGGCCGAATATGTACAAGACAGGTTTCTCCGCATGCTCGTTGTAATGGATGCACCATTCTTCGGGGATTGGCAGCGCGCAACGAGTTCTCTCACATCATAATATCCTGCGATACGACCCATTTTGAAACAATTAAAAAGCCGGAAATGTCCGGAAAATGCCGAAGGTGTACAGAACCCGTTGCTCCGTATGTTCGTTGTAATGGAAGGACCATATTTGGGGGATTGGCAGCGTGCAGCGAGTTCTCACACATCACAATATCCTGCGTTACGACCCGTTTTTAATCACATAAAATGCCGGAAATGTCCGGAAAAGGCCGAAGATGTACAGAACCCGATGCTCCGTTTGCTCGTTGTAATGGAAGTACCATTTTTGGGGGGTTGGCAGAGAGCAACTGGCTCTTACACATCATAATAATCTGATATACGGCCCATTTTGAAACAATTAAAAAGCCGGAAATGTCCGGAAAAGGCCGAAGGTGTACAGAACCCGTTGCTCCGTATGCTCGTTGTAATGGGCGTACCATTTTTCGGGGATTGGAAGCGTGCAGCGAGATCTCACACATCATAATATTGTGCGATACGACCCTTTTTGAAACAATTAAAAAGCCGGAAATATCCGGAAAAGGCCGAAGGTGTACAGAACCCGATGCACCGTATGCTCGTTGTAAGGGAAGGACCATTTTTGGGGGATCGGCAACGCTCAAGGCGTTTTTACACATCATAATATCCTGCTATTCGGCCCGTTTTTGATCACTTAAAATGCCGGAAATGTCCGGAAAAGGCCGAAGGTGTACAGAACCTGATGCTCCGTATGCTCGTTGTAGTGGGCGTACCATTTTTCGGGGATTGGCAGCGTGCAGCGAGTTCTCACACCTCATAATATCCTCCGATACGACTCATTTTGAAACTATTAAAAAGCCGAAACTGGCCGGAAAAGGCCGAATATGTACAAGACAGGATTCTCGTCATGCTCGTAGTAATGGAAGTACCATTCTTCGGGGATTTGCAGCGCGCAACGAGTTCCCTCACATCATAATATCCTGCTATACGGCCCGTTTTTAATCACATAAAATGCCGGAGATGTCCGGAAAAGGCCGAAGGTGTACGGAACCCGTTGCTCCGTATGCTCGTTGTAATGGGCGTACCATTTTGCGGGGATTGGCAGCGTGCAGCGAGATCTCACACATCATAATATCCTGCGATACGACCCTTTTTGAAACAATTAAAAAGCCTGAAATATCCGGAAAAGGCCGAAGGTGTACAGAACCCGTTGCTCCGTATGCTCGTTGTAATGGAAGGACCATTTTTGGGGGATTGGCAAAGCTCAACGCGTTTTTACACATCATAATATCCTGCGATACGACCCATTTTGAAACAATTAAAAAGCCGGAAATGTCCGGAAAATGCCAAAGGTGTACAGTACCCGTTGCTCCGTATGCTCGTTGTAATGGGCGTACCATTTTTCGGGGATTGGCAGCGTGCAGCGAGTTCTCACACCTCATAATATCCTGCGATACGACCCATTTTGAAACTATTAAAAAGCCGAAACTGGCCGGAAAAGGCCGAATATGTACAAGACAGGATTCTCCACATGCTCGTTGTAATGGATGTACCATTCTTCGGGGATTGGCAGCGCGCAACGAGTTCTCTCACATCATAATATCCCGCGATACGACCCATTTTGAAACAATTAAAAAGCCGGAAATGTCCGGAAAATGCCGAAGGTGTACAGAACCTGATGCTACGTATATTCGTTGTAAGGGGCGTACCATTTCTCGGGGATTGGCAGCGCGCAACGAGGTCTCACACATCATAATATCCTGCGATACGACCCTTTTTGAAACAATTAAAAAGCCGGAAATATCCGGAAAAGGCCGAAGGTGTACAGAACCCGTTGCACCGTATGCTCGTTGTAATGGGAGTACCATTTTTCGGGGATTGGCAGCGTGCAGCGAGATCTCACACATCATAATATCCTGCGATACGACCCTTTTTGAAACAATTAAAAAGCCGGAAATATCCGGAAAAGGCTGAAGGTGTGCAGAACCCGTTGCTCCGTATGCTCGTTGTAATGGGCGTACCATTTTTCGGGGATTGGCAGCGTGCAGCGAGTTCTCACACCTCATAATATCCTGCGATACGACCCATTTTGAAACTATTAAAAAGCCGAAACTGGCCGGAAAAGGCCGAATATGTACTAGACAGGATTCTCCGCATGCTCGTTGTAATGGATGTACCATTCTTCGGGGATTGGCAGCGCGCAACGAGTTCTCTCACATCATAATATCCTGCCATACGACCCATTTTGAAACAATTAAATAGCCGGAAATGTCCGGAAAATGCCGAACGTGTACAGAACCCGTTGCTCCGTATGCTCGTTGTAATGGGCGTACCATTTTTCGGGGATTGGCAGCGTGCAGCGAGTTCTCACACATCATAATATCCTGCGATACGACCCGTTTTTAATCACATAAAATGCCGGAAATGTCCGGAAAAGGCCGAAGGTGTACAGAACCTGATGCTACGTATACTCGTTGTAAGGGGCGTACCATTTCTCGGGGATTGGCAGCGCGTAACGAGTTCTCTCACATCATAATATCATGATATACGGCCCATTTTGAAACAATTAAAAAGCCGGAAATGTCCGGAAAAGGCCGAAGGTGTACAGAAACCGTTGCTCCGTATGCTCGTTGTAGTGGGCGTACCATTTTTCGGGGATTGGCAGCGTGCAGCGAGTTCTCACACCTCATAATATTCTGCGAAACGACTCATTCTGAAACTATTAAAAAGCCGAAACTTGCCGGAAAAGGCCGAATATGTACAAGACAGGATTCTCCGCATGCTCGTTGTAATGGAAGTACCATTCTTCGGGGATTGGCAGCGCGCAACGAGTTCTCTCACATCATAATATCCTGATATACGGCCCATTTTGAAACAATTAGAAAGGCGGAAATGTCCGGAAAAGGCCGAAGGTGTACAGAACCCGTTGCTCCCTTTGCTTGTTGTAACGGAAGTACCATTTTTGGGGGGTTGGCAGAGAGCAACTGGTTCTTACACATCATAATATCCTGATATACGGCCCATTTTGAGCAATTAAAAAGCCGGAAATGTCCGGAAAAGACCGAAGGTGTACAGAACCCGTTGCTCCGTATGCTCGTTGTAATGGGTGTACCATTTTTCGGGGATTTCCAGCGTGCAGCCAGTTCTCACACCTCATAATATCCTGCGATACGACCCATTTTGAAACTATTAAAAAGCCGAAACTGGCAGGAAATGGCCGAATATGTACAAGACAGGATCCTCCGCATGCTCGTTGTAATGGAAGTACCATTCTTCGGGGATTGGCAGCGCGCAACGAGTTCTCTCACATTATAATATCCTGCTATACGGCCCATTTTGAAACAATTAAAAAGCCGGAAATGTCCGGAAAAGGCCGAATATGTACAAGACAAGATTCTCCGCATGCTCGTTGTAATGGATGTACCATTCTTCGGGGATTGGCAGCGCGCAACGAGTTCTCTCACATCATAATATCCTGCGATACGACTCATTTTGAAACTATTAAAAAGGCGAAACTGGCCGGAAAAGGCCGAATATGTACAAGACAGGATTCTCGTCATGCTCGTTGTAATGGAAGTACCATTCTTCGGGGATTTGCAGCGCGCAACGAGTTCCCTCACATCATAATATCCTGCTATACGGACCGTTTTTAAACACATAAAATGCCGGAGATGTCCGGAAAAGGCCGAAGGTGTACAGAACCCAATGCTCCGTTTGCTCGTTGTAATGGAAGTACCATTTTTGGGGGGTTGGCAGAGAGCAACTGCTTCTTACACATCATAATATCCTGATATACGGCCCATTTTGAAGCAATTAAAAAGCCGGAAATGTCCGGAAAAGGCCGAAGGTGTACAGAACCCGTTGCTCCGTATGCTCGTTGTAATGGGCGTACCATATTTCGGGGATTTCCAGCGTGCAGCGAGTTCTCACACCTCATAATATCCTGCGATACGACCCATTTTGAAACTATTAAAAAGCCGAAACTGGTCGGAAAAGGCCGAATATGCACAAGACAGGATTCTCCGCATGCTCGTTGTAATGGATGTACCATTTTTCGGGGATTGGCAGCGCGCAACGAGTTCTCTCACATCATAATATCCTGATATACGGCCCATTTTGAAAGAATTAAAAAGCCGGAAATGTCCGGAAAAGGCCGAAGGTGTACAGAACCCGTTGCTCCCTTTGCTTGTTGTAATGGAAGTACCATTTTTGGGGGGTTGGCAGAGAGCAACTGGTTCTTACACATCATAATATCCTGATATACGGCCCCTATTGAAGCAATTAAAAAGCCGGAAATGTCCGGAAAAGGCCGAAGGTGTACAGAACCCGCTGCTCCGTATGCTCGTTGTAATGGGCGTACCATTTTTCGGGGATTTCCAGCGTGCAGCCAGTTCTCACACCTCATAATATCCTGCGATACGACCCATTTTGAAACTATTAAAAAGCCGAAACTGGCCGGAAATGGCCGAATATGTACAAGACAGGATTCTCCGCATGCTCGTTGTAATGGAAGTACCATTCTTCGGGGATAGGCAGCGCGCAACGAGTTCTCTCACATCATAATATCCTGATATACGGCCCATTTTGAAACAATTAAAAAGCCGGAGATGTCCGGAAAAGGCCGAAGGTGTACAGAACCCAATGCTCCGTTTGCTCGTTGTAATGGAAGTACCATTTTTGGGGGGTTGGCAGAGAGCAACTGGTTCTTACACATCATAATATCCTGATATACGGCCCATTTTGAAACAATAAAAAAGCCGGAAATATCCGGAAAAGGCCGAAGGTGTACAGAACCCGTTGCTCCGTATGCTCGTTGTAATGGAATTACCATTTTTGGGGGATTGGCAACGCTCAACGCGTTTTTACACATCATAATATCCTGCGATACGACCCATTTTGAAACTATTAAAAAGCCGAAACTGGTCGGAAAAGGCCGAATATGTACAAGACAGGATTCTCCGCATGCTCGTTGTAATGGATGTACCATTTTTCGGGGATTGGCAGCGCGCAACGAGTTCTCTCACATCATAATATCCTGCGATACGACTCATTTTGAAACTATTAAAAAGCCGGAAATGTCCGGAAAATGCCGAAGGTGTACAGAACCTGATGCTACGTATATTCGTTGTAAGGGGCGTACCATTTCTCGGGGATTGGCAGCGCGCAACGAGGTCTCACACATCATAATATCCTGCGATACGACCCTTTTTGAAACAATTAAAAAGCCGGAAATATCCGGAAAAGGCCGAAGGTGTACAGAACCCGTTGCACCGTATGCTCGTTGTAATGGGAGTACCATTTTTCGGGGATTGGCAGCGTGCAGCGAGATCTCACACATCATAATATCCTGCGATACGACCCTTTTTGAAACAATTAAAAAGCCGGAAATATCCGGAAAAGGCTGAAGGTGTGCAGAACCCGTTGCTCCGTATGCTCGTTGTAATGGGCGTACCATTTTTCGGGGATTGGCAGCGTGCAGCGAGTTCTCACACCTCATAATATCCTGCGATACGACCCATTTTGAAACTATTAAAAAGCCGAAACTGGCCGGAAAAGGCCGAATATGTACTAGACAGGATTCTCCGCATGCTCGTTGTAATGGATGTACCATTCTTCGGGGATTGGCAGCGCGCAACGAGTTCTCTCACATCATAATATCCTGCCATACGACCCATTTTGAAACAATTAAATAGCCGGAAATGTCCGGAAAATGCCGAACGTGTACAGAACCCGTTGCTCCGTATGCTCGTTGTAATGGGCGTACCATTTTTCGGGGATTGGCAGCGTGCAGCGAGTTCTCACACATCATAATATCCTGCGATACGACCCGTTTTTAATCACATAAAATGCCGGAAATGTCCGGAAAAGGCCGAAGGTGTACAGAACCTGATGCTACGTATACTCGTTGTAAGGGGCGTACCATTTCTCGGGGATTGGCAGCGCGTAACGAGTTCTCTCACATCATAATATCATGATATACGGCCCATTTTGAAACAATTAAAAAGCCGGAAATGTCCGGAAAAGGCCGAAGGTGTACAGAAACCGTTGCTCCGTATGCTCGTTGTAGTGGGCGTACCATTTTTCGGGGATTGGCAGCGTGCAGCGAGTTCTCACACCTCATAATATTCTGCGAAACGACTCATTCTGAAACTATTAAAAAGCCGAAACTTGCCGGAAAAGGCCGAATATGTACAAGACAGGATTCTCCGCATGCTCGTTGTAATGGAAGTACCATTCTTCGGGGATTGGCAGCGCGCAACGAGTTCTCTCACATCATAATATCCTGATATACGGCCCATTTTGAAACAATTAGAAAGGCGGAAATGTCCGGAAAAGGCCGAAGGTGTACAGAACCCGTTGCTCCCTTTGCTTGTTGTAACGGAAGTACCATTTTTGGGGGGTTGGCAGAGAGCAACTGGTTCTTACACATCATAATATCCTGATATACGGCCCATTTTGAGCAATTAAAAAGCCGGAAATGTCCGGAAAAGACCGAAGGTGTACAGAACCCGTTGCTCCGTATGCTCGTTGTAATGGGTGTACCATTTTTCGGGGATTTCCAGCGTGCAGCCAGTTCTCACACCTCATAATATCCTGCGATACGACCCATTTTGAAACTATTAAAAAGCCGAAACTGGCAGGAAATGGCCGAATATGTACAAGACAGGATCCTCCGCATGCTCGTTGTAATGGAAGTACCATTCTTCGGGGATTGGCAGCGCGCAACGAGTTCTCTCACATTATAATATCCTGCTATACGGCCCATTTTGAAACAATTAAAAAGCCGGAAATGTCCGGAAAAGGCCGAATATGTACAAGACAAGATTCTCCGCATGCTCGTTGTAATGGATGTACCATTCTTCGGGGATTGGCAGCGTGCAACGAGTTCTCTCACATCATAATATCCTGCGATACGACTCATTTTGAAACTATTAAAAAGGCGAAACTGGTCGGAAAAGGCCGAATATGCACAAGACAGGATTCTCCGCATGCTCGTTGTAATGGATGTACCATTTTTCGGGGATTGGCAGCGCGCAACGAGTTCTCTCACATCATAATATCCTGATATACGGCCCATTTTGAAACAATTAAAAAGCCGGAAATGTCCGGAAAAGGCCGAAGGTGTACAGAACCCGTTGCTCCCTTTGCTTGTTGTAATGGAAGTACCATTTTTGGGGGGTTGGCAGAGAGCAACTGGTTCTTACACATCATAATATCCTGATATACGGCCCCTATTGAAGCAATTAAAAAGCCGGAAATGTCCGGAAAAGGCCGAAGGTGTACAGAACCCGCTGCTCCGTATGCTCGTTGTAATGGGCGTACCATTTTTCGGGGATTTCCAGCGTGCAGCCAGTTCTCACACCTCATAATATCCTGCGATACGACCCATTTTGAAACTATTAAAAAGCCGAAACTGCCCGGAAATGGCCGAATATGTACAAGACAGGATTCTCCGCATGCTCGTTGTAATGGAAGTACCATTCTTCGGGGATTGGCAGCGCGCAACGAGTTCTCTCACATCATAATATCCTGCTATACGGCCCGTTTTTAATCACATAAAATGCCGGAGATGTCCGGAAAAGGCCGACGGTGTACAGAACCCAATGCTCCGTTTGCTCGTTGTAATGGAAGTACCATTTTTGGGGGGTTGGCAGAGAGCAACTGGTTCTTACACATCATAATATCCTGATATACGGCCCATTTTGAAACAATTAAAAAGCCGGAAATATCCGGAAAAGGCCGAAGGTGTACAGAACCCGTTGCTCCGTATGCTCGTTGTAATGGAATTACCATTTTTGGGGGATTGGCAACGCTCAACGCGTTTTTACACATCATAATATCCTGCGATACGACTCATTTTGAAACTATTAAAAAGCCGAAACTGGCCGGAAAAGGCCGAATATGTACAAGACAGGATTCTCCGCATGCTCGTTGTAATGGATGTACCATTCTTCGGGGATTGGCAACGCGCAACGAGTTCCCTCACATCATAATATCCTGCTATACGGCCCGTTTTTAATCACATAAAATGCCGGAGATGTCCGGAAAAGGCCGAAGGTGTACAGAACCCGTTTTTCCGTATGCTCGTTGTAATGGGCGTACCATTTTTCGGGGATTGGCAGCGTGCAGCGAGATCTCACACATCAAAATATCCTGCGATACGACCCTTTTTTAAACAATTAAAAAGCCGGAAATATCCGGAAAAGGCCGAAGGTGTACAGAACCCGTTGCTCCGTATGCTCGTTGTAATGGAAGGACCATTTTTGGGGGATTGGCAACGCTCAACGCGTTTTTACACATCATAATATCATGCTATTCGGCCCATTTTTGATCACTTAAAATGCCGGAAATGTCCGGAAAAGGCCGAAGATGTACAGAACCTGATGCTCCGTATGCTCGTTGTAAGGGGCATACCATTTCTCGGGGATTGGCAGCGCGTAACGAGTTATCTCATATCATAATATCCTGAAATACGGCCCATTTTGAAACAATTAAAAAGCCGGAAATGTCCGGAAAAGGCCGAAGGTGTACAGAACCTGATGCTCCGTATGCTCGTTGTAATGGAAGTACCATTCTTCGGGGATTGGCAGCGCGCAACGAGTTCTCTCACATCATAATATCCTGCGATACGACCCATTTTGAAACAATTAAAAAGCCGAATCTGGTCGGAAAAGGCCGAATATGCACAAGACAGGATTCTCCGCATGCTCGTTGTAATGGATGTACCATTTTTCGGGGATTGGCAGCGCGCAACGAGTTCTCTCACATCATAATATCCTGATATACGGCCCATTTTGAAACAATTAAAAAGCCGGAAATGTCCGGAAAAGGCCGAAGGTGTACAGAACCCGTTGCTCCCTTTGCTTGTTGTAATGGAAGTACCATTTTTGGGGGGTTGGCAGAGAGCAACTGGATCTTACACATCATAATATCCTGATATACGGCCCATTTTGAAGCAATTAAAAAGCCGGAAATGTCCGGAAAAGGCCGAAGGTGTACAGAACCCGTTGCTCCGTATGCTCGTTGTAATGAGCGTACCATTTTTCGGGGATTTCCAGCGTGCAGCCAGTTCTCACACCTCATAATATCCTGCGATACGACCCATTTTGAAACTATTAAAAAGCCGAAACTGGCCGGAAATGGCCGAATATGTACAAGACAGGATTCTCCGCATGCTCGTTGTAATGGAAGTACCATTCTTCGGGGATAGGCAGCGCGCAACGAGTTCTCTCACATCATAATATCCTGATATACGGCCCATTTTGAAACAATTAAAAAGCCGGAAATGTCCGGAAAAGGCCGAAGGTGTACAGAACCCGTTGCTCCCTTTGCTTGTTGTAATGGAAGTACCATTTTTGGGGGGTTGGCAGAGAGCAACTGGTTCTTACACATCATAATATCCTGATATACGGCCCCTATTGAAGCAATTAAAAAGCGGCAAATGTCCGGAAAAGGCCGAAGGTGTACAGTACCCGTTGCTCCGTATGCTCGTTGTAATGGAAGTACCATTCTTCGGGGATTGGCAGCGCGCAACGAGTTCTCTCACATCATAATATCCTGCGATACGACCCATTTTGAAACAATTAAAAAGCCGGAAATGTCCGGAAAATGCCAAAGGTGTACAGAACCCGTTGCTCCGTATGCTCGTTGTAATGGGCGTACCATTTTTCGGGGATTGGCAGCGTGCAGCGAGTTCTCACACCTCATAATATCCTCCGATACGACCCATTTTGAAACTATTAAAAAGCCGAAACTGGTCGGAAAAGGCCGAATATGCGCAAGACAGGATTCTCCGCATGCTCGTTGTAATGGATGTACCATTTTTCGGGGATTGGCAGCGCGAAACGAGTTCTCTCACATCATAATATCCTGATATACGGCCCATTTTGAAACAATTAAAAAGCCGGAAATGTCCGGAAAAGGCCGAAGGTGTACAGAACCCGTTGCTCCCTTTGCTTGTTGTAATGGAAGTACCATTTTTGGGGGGTTGGCAGAGAGCAACTGGATCTTACACATCATAATATCCTGATATACGGCCCATTTTGAAGCAATTAAAAAGCCGGAAATGTCCGGAAAAGGCCGAAGGTGTACAGAACCCGTTGCTCCGTATGCTCGTTGTAATGGGCGTACCATTTTTCGGGGATTTCCAGCGTGCAGCCAGTTCTCACACCTCATAATATCCTGCGATACGACCCATTTTGAAACTATTAAAAAGCCGAAACTGGCCGGAAATGGCCGAATATGTACAAGACAGGATTCTCCGCATGCTCGTTGTAATGGAAGTACCATTCTTCGGGGATAGGCAGCGCGCAACGAGTTCTCTCACATCATAATATCCTGATATACGGCCCATTTTGAAACAATTAAAAAGCCGGAGATGTCCGGAAAAGGCCGAAGGTGTACAGAACCCAATGCTCCGTTTGCTCGTTGTAATGGAAGTACCATTTTTGGGGGGTTGGCAGAGAGCAACTGGTTCTTACACATCATAATATCCTGATATACGGCCCATTTTGAAACAATTAAAAAGCCGGAAATATCCGGAAAAGGCCGAAGGTGTACAGAACCCGTTGCTCCGTATGCTCGTTGTAATGGAATTACCATTTTTGGGGGATTGGCAACGCTCAACGCGTTTTTACACATCATAATATCCTGCGATACGACCCATTTTGAAACTATTAAAAAGCCGAAACTGGTCGGAAAAGGCCGAATATGTACAAGACAGGATTCTCCGCATGCTCGTTGTAATGGATGTACCATTTTTCGGGGATTGGCAGCGCGCAACGAGTTCTCTCACATCATAATATCCTGCGATACGACTCATTTTGAAACTATTAAAAAGCCGAAACTGGCCGGAAAAGGCCGAAGGTGTACAGAACCCGATGCTCCGTTTGCTCGTGGTAATGGAAGTACCATTTTTCGGGGAAGGGCAGCGTGCAGCGTGTTCTCACACATCATAATATCCTGCGATACGACCCATTTTGAAACAATTAAATAGCCGGAAATGTCCGGAAAAGGCCGAAGGTGTACAGAACCCGTTGCTCCGTATGCTCGTTGTAATGGTCGTACCATTTTTCGGGGATTGGCAGCGTGCAGCGAGTTCTCACACATCATAATATCCTGCGATACGACCCATTTTGAAACAATTAAAAACACGAAACTGGCCGGAAAAGGCCGAATATGTACAAGACAGGATTCTCCGCATGCTCGTTGTATTGGAAGTACCATTCTTCGGGGAATGGCAGCGCGCACCGAGTTCTCTCACACCATAATATCCTGCGATACGACCCGTTTTTAATCACATAAAATGCCGGAGATGTCCGGAAAAGGCCGAAGGTGTACAGAACCCAATGCTCCGTTTGCTCGTTGTAATGGAAGTACCATTTTTGGGGGGTTGGCAGAGAGCAACTGGTTCTTACACATCATAATAATCTGATATACGGCCCATTTTGAAACAATTAAAAAGCCGGAAATGTCCGGAAAAGGCCGAAGGTGTACAGAACCCGTTGCTCCGTATGCTCGTTGTAATGGGCGTACCATTTTTCGGGGATTGGAAGTGTGCAGCGAGATCTCACACATCATAATATCGTGCGATACGACCATTTTTGAAACAATTAAAAAGCCGGAAATATCTGGAAAAGGCCGAAGGTGTACAGAACCCGATGCTCCGTATGCTCGTTGTAGTGGGCGTACCATTTTTCGGGGATTGGCAGCGTGCAGCGAGTTCTCACACCTCATAATATCCTGCTATACGACTCATTTCGAAACTATTAAAAAGCCGAAACTGGCCGGAAGAGGCCGAATATGTACAAGACAGGATTCTCGTCATGCTCGTTGTAATGGATGTACCATTCTTCGGGGATTGGCAGCGCGCAACGAGTTCTCTCACATCATAATATCCTGCGATACGACCCATTTTGAAACAATTAAGTAGCCGGAAATGTCCGGAAAATGCCGAACGTGTACATAACCCGTTGCTCCGTATGCTCGTTGTAATAGGCGTACCATTTTTCGGGGATTGGCAGCGTGCAGCGAGATCTCACACATCATAATATCCTGCGATACGACCCGTTTTTAATCACATAAAATGCCGGAAATGTCCGGAAAAGGCCGAAGGTGTACAGAACCCGTTGCCCCGTATGCTCGTTGTAATGGGAGGACCATTTTTCGGGGATTGGCAGCGTGCAGCTAGTTCTCACACATCATAATATCCTGCGATACGACCCGTTTTTAATCACATAAAATGCCGGAAATGTCCGGAAAAGGCCGAAGGTGTACAGAACCTGATGCTACGTATACTCGTTGTAAGGGGCGTACCATTTCTCGGGGATTGGCAGCGCGCAACGAGATCTCACACATCATAATATCCTGCGATACGACCCTTTTTGAAACAATTAAAAAGCCGGAAATATCCGGAAAAGGCCGAATATGTACAAGACAGGATTCTCCGGATGCTGGTTGTATTGGAAGTACCATTCTTCGGGGATTGGCAGCGCGCACCGTGTTCTCTCACATCATAATATCCTGCTATTCGGCCCGTTTTTGATCACTTAAAATGCCGGAAATGTCCGGAAAAGGACGAAGGTGTACAGAACCTGATGCTCCGTATGCTCGTTGTAAGGGCCGTACCATTTCTCGGGGATTGGCAGCGCGCGACGAGTTCTCTCACATCATAATATCCTGATATACGGCCCATTTTGAAACAATTAAAAAGCCGGAAATGTCCGGAAAAGGCCGAAGGTGTACAGAACCCGTTGCTCCGTATGCTCGTTGTAAGGGGCGTACCGTTTCTCGGGGATTGGCAGCGCGTAACGAATTCTCTCACATCATAATATCCTGATATACGGCCCATTTTGAAACTATTAAAAAGCCGGAAATGTCCAGAAAAGGCCGAAGGTGTACAGAACCCGATGCTCCGTTTGCTCGTTGTAATGGAAGTACCATTTTTGGGGGGTTGGCAGAGAGCAACTGGCTCTTACACATCATAATAATCTGATATACGGCCCATTTTGAAACAATTAAAAAGCCGGAAATGTCCGGAAAAGGCCGAAGGTGTACAGAACCCGTTGCTCCGTATGCTCGTTGTAATGGAAGGACCATTTCTCGGGGATTGGCAGCGCGTAAAGAGTTCTCTCACATCATAATATCCTGAAATACGGCCCATTTTGAAACAATTAAAAAGCCGGAAATGTCCGGAAAAGGCCGAAGGTGTACAGAACCCGATGCTCCGTTTGCTCGTTGTAATGGAAGTACCATTTTTGGGGAGTTGGCAGAGAGCAACTGGCTCTTACACATCATAATAATCTGATATACGGTCCATTTTGAAACAATTAAAAAGCCGGAAATGTCCGGAAAAGGCCGAATGTGTACAGAACCCGTTGCTCCGTATGCTCGTTGTAATGGGCGTACCATTTCTCGGGGATTGGCAGCGCGTAACGAGTTCTCTCACATCATAATATCCTGAAATACGGCCCATTTTGAAACAACTAAATAGCCGGAAATGTCCGGAAAAGGCCGAAGGTGTACAGAACCTGATGCTCCGTATGCTCGTTGTAATGGAAGTACCATTCTTCGGGGATTGGCACCGCGCAACGAGTTCTCTAACATCATAATATCCCGCGATACGACCCATTTTGAAACAATTAAAAAGCCGGAAATGTCCGGAAAATGCCGAAGGTGTACAGAACACGTTGCTCCGTATGCTCGTTGTAATGGGCGTACCATTTTGCGGGGATTGGCAGGGTGCTGCGAGTTCTCACACCTCATAATGTCCTGCGATACGACCCATTTTGAAACTATTAAAAAGCCGAAACTGGCCGGGAAAGGCCGAAGGTGTAGAGAACCCGTTGCTCCGTATGCTCGTTGTAATGGGCGTACCATTTTGCGGGGATTGGCAGGGTGCTGCGAGTTCTCACACCTCATAATGTCCTGCGATACGACCCATTTTGAAACTATTAAAAAGCCGAAACTGGCCGGGAAAGGCCGAATATGTACAAGACAGGATTCTCCGCATGCTCGTTGTAATGGATGTACCATTCTTCGGGGATTGGCAGCGCGCAACGAGTTCTCTCACGTCATAATATCCCGCGATACGACCCATTTTGAAACAATTAAAAGGACGAAACTGGCCGGAAAAGGCCGAATATGTACATGACAGGATTCTCCGCATGCTCGTTGTATTGGAAGTACCATTCTTCGGGGATTGGCAGCGCGCACCGAGTTCCCTCACATCATAATATCCTGCTATACGGCCCGTTTTTAATCACACAAAATGCCGGAGATGTCCGGAAAAGGTCGAAGGTGTACAGAACCCGATGCTCCGTTTGCTCGTTGTAATGGAAGTACCATTTTTGGGGGGTTGGCAGAGAGCAACTGGCTCTTACACATCATAATAATCTGATATAGGGCCCATTTTGAAACAATTAAAAAGCCGGAAATGTCCGGAAAAGGCCGAAGGTGTACAGAACCCGTTGCTCCGTATGCTCGTTGTAATGGGCGTACCATTTTTCGGGGATTGGAAGCGTGCAGCGAGATCTCACACATCATAATATCGTGCGATACGACCCATTTTGAAACAATTAAAAAGCCGGAAATGTCCGGAAAATGCCAAAGGTGTACAGAACCCGTTGCTCCGTATGCTCGTTGTAATGGGCGTACCATTTTTCGGGGATTGGCAGCGTGCAGCGAGTTCTCACACCTCATAACATCCTGCGAAACGACTCATTTTGAAACTATTAAAAAGCCGAAACTTGCCGGAAAAGGCCGAATATGTAAAAGACAGGATTCTCCGCATGCTCGTTGTAATGGAAGTACCATTCTTCGGAGATTGGCAGCGCGCAACGAGTTCTCTCACATCATAATATCCTGATATACGGCCCGTTTTTAATCACATAAAATGCCGGAGATGTCCGGAAAAGGCCGAAGGTGTACAGAACCCGATGCCCCGTTTGCTCGTTGTAATGGAAGTACCATTTTTCGGGGATGGGCAGCGTGCAGCGAGTTCTCACACCTCATAATATCCTGCGAAACGACTCATTTTGAAACTATTAAAAAGCCGAAACTTGCCGGAAAAGGCCGAATATGTACAAGACAGGATTCTCCGCATGCTCGTTGTAATGGAAGTACCATTCTTCGGGGATAGGCAGCGCGCAACGAGTTTTCTCACATCATAATATCCTGATATACGGCCCATTTTGAAACAATTAAAAAGCCGGAAATGTCCGGAAAAGGCCGAAGGTGTACAGAACCCGTTACTCCGTATGCTCGTTGTAATGGGCGTACCATTTTTCGGGGATTGGAAGCGTGCAGCGAGATCACACACATCATAATATCGTGCGATACGACCCTTTTTGAAACAATTAAAAAGCCGGAAATATCCGGAAAAGGCCGAAGGTTTACAGAACCCGATGCTCCGTATGCTCGTTGTAAGGGAAGGACCATTTTTGGGGGATCGGCGACGCTCAAGGCGTTTTTACACATCATAATATACTGGTGTACAGAACCTGATGCTCCGTATGCTCGTTGTAAGGGGCTTACCATTTCTCGGGGATTGGCAGCGCGTAACGTGTTCTCTCACATCATAATATCCTGATAAACGGCACATTTTGAAACAGTTAAAAAGCCGGAAATGTCCGGAAAAGGCCGAAGGTGTACAGAACCCGTTGCTCCGTATGCTCGTTGTAGTGGGCGTACCATTTTTCGGGGATTGGCAGCGTGCAGCGAGCTCTCACACCTCATAATATCCTGCGATACGACTCATTTTGAAACTATTAAAAAGCCGAAACTGGCCGGAAAAGGCCGAATATGTACAAGACAGGATACTCGTCATGCTCGTTGTAATGGAAGTACCATTCTTCGGGGATTTGCAGCGCGCAACGAGTTCCCTCACATCATAATATCCTGCTATACGGCCCGTTTTTAATCACATAAAATGCCGGCGATGTCCGGAAAAGGCCGAAGGTGTACAGAACCCGATGCTCCGTTTGCTCGTTGTAATGGAAGTACCATTTTTGGGGGGTTGGCAGCGTGCAGCGAGTTCTCACACATCATAATATCCTGCGATACGACCCGTTTTGAAACAATAAAATAGCCGGAAATGTCCGGAAAAGGCCGAAGGTGTACAGAACCCGTTGCTCCGTATGCTCGTTCTAATGGAAGGACCATTTTTGGGGGATTGGCAGCGTGCAGCGAGTTCTCACACATCATAATATCCTGCGATACGACCCGTTTTTAATCACATAAAATGCCGGAAATGTTCGGAAAAGGCCGAAGGTGTACAGAACCTGATGCTACGTATACTCGTTGTAAGGGGCGTTCCATTTCTCGGGGATTGGCTGCGCGTAACGAGTTCTCTCACCTCATAATATCCTGCGAAACGACTCATTTTGAAACTATTAAAAAGCCGAAACTTGCCGGAAAAGGCCGAATATGTACAAGACAGTATTCTCCGCATGCTCGTTGTATTGGAAGTACCATTCTTCGGGGAATGGCAGCGCGCAACGAGTTCCCTCACATCATAATATCCTGCTATACGGTCCGTTTTTAATCACATAAAATGCCGGAGATGTCTGGAAAAGGCCGAAGGTGTACAGAACCCGATGCTCCGTTTGCTCGTTGTAATGGAAGTACCATTTTTGGGGGGTTGGCAGAGAGCAACTGGCTCTTACACATCATAATAATCTGATATACGGCCCATTTTGAAACAATTAAAAAGCCGGAAATGTCCGGAAAAGGCCGAAGGTGTACAGAACCCGTTGCTCCGTATGCTCGTTGTAGTGGGCGTACCATTTTTCGGGGATTGGCAGCGAGCAGCGAGTTCTCACACCTCATAATATCCTGCGATACGACTCATTTTGAAACTATTAAAAAGCCGGAAATATCCGGAAAAGGCCGAAGGTGTACAGAACCCGTTGCTCCGTATGCTCGTTGTAATGGAAGGACCATTTTTGGGGGATTGGCAACGCTCAACGCGTTTTTACACATCATAGTATCCTGCTATTCGGCCCATTTTTGATCACTTAAAATGCCGGAAATGTCCGGAAAAGGCCTAAGGTGTACAGAACCTGATGCTCCGTATGCTCGTTGTAAGGGGCGTACCATTTCTCGGGGATTGGCAGCGCGTAACGAGTTCTGTCACGTCATAATATCCTGAAATACGGCCCATTTTGAAACAATTAAAAAGCCGGAAATGTTCGGAAAAGGCCGAAGGTGTACAGATCCTGATGCTACGTATACTCGTTGTAAGGGGCGTTCCATTTCTCGGGGATTGGCTGCGCGTAACGAGTTCTCTCACATCATAATATCCTGATATACGGCCCATTTTGAAGCAATTAAAAAGCCGGAAATGTCCGGAAAAGGCCGAAGGTGTACAGAACCCGTTGCTCCGTATGCTCGTTGTAATGGGCGTACCATTTTTCGGGGATTTCCAGCGTGCAGCCAGTTCTCACACCTCATAATATCCTGCGATACGACCCATTTTGAAACTATTAAAAAGCCGAAACTGGCCGGAAATGGCCGAATATGTACAAGACAGGATTCTCCGCATGCTCGTTGTAATGGAAGTACCATTCTTCGGCGATTGGCAGCGCGCAACGAGTTCTCTCACATCGTAATATCCTGCTATACGGCCCGTTTTTACTCACATAAAATGCCGGAGATGTCCGGAAAAGGCAGAAGGTGTACAGAACCCGATGCTCCGTTTGCTCGTTGTAATGGAAGTACCATTTTTCGGGGATGGGCAGCGTGCAGCGTGTTCTCACACATCATAATAACCTGCGATACGACCCATTTTGAAACAATTAAATAGCCGGAAATGTCCGGAAAGTGCCGAAGGTGTACAGAACCCGTTGCTCGGTATGCTCGTTGTAATGGGCGTACCATTTTTCGGGGATTGGCAGCGTGCAGCGAGTTCCCTCACATCATAATATCCTGCTATACGGCCCGTTTTCAATCACATAAAATGCCGGAGATGTCCGGAAAAGGCCGAAGGTGTACAGAACCCGTTGCTCCGTATGCTCGTTGTAATGGGCGTACCATTTTTCGGGGATGGGCAGCGTGCAGCGTGTTCTAACACATCATAATATCCTGCGATACGACCCATTTTGAAACAATTAAATAGCCGGAAATATCCGGAAAAGGCCGAAGGTGTACAGAACCCGATGCTCCGTATGCTCGTTGTAAGGGGCGTACCATTTCTCGGGGATTGGCAGCGCGTAACGTGTTCTCTCACATCATAATATGCTGATAAACGGCACATTTTGAAACAATTAAAAAGCCGGAAATGTCGGGAAAAGGCCGAAGGTGTACAGAACCCGTTGCTCCGTATACTCGTTGTAGTGGGCGTACCATTTTTCGGGGATTGGCAGCGTGCAGCGAGTTCTCACACCTCATAATATCCTGCGATACGATTCATTTTGAAACTATTAAAAAGCCGAAACTGGCCGGAAAAGGCCGAATATGTACAAGACAGGATTCTCGTCATGCTCGTTGTAATGGAAGTACCATTCTTCGGGGATTTGCAGCGCGCAACGAGTTCCCTCACATCATAATATCCTGCTATACGGCCCGTTTTTAATCACATAAAATGCCGGAGATGTGCGGAAAAGGCCGAAGGTGTACGGAACCCGTTGCTCCGTTTGCTCGTTGTAATGGAAGTACCATTTTTGGGGGGTTGGCAGAGAGCAACGAGTTCTCTCACATCATAATATCCTGCGATACGACCCGTTTTGAAACAATAAAATAGCCGGAAATGTCCGGAAAATGCCGAAGGTGTACAGAACCCGTTGCTCCGTATGCTCGTTGTAATGGAAGGACCATTTTTGGGGGATTGGCAGCGTGCAGCGAGTTCTCACACATCATAATATCCTGCGATACGACCCGTTTTTAATCACATAAAATGCCGGAAATGTTCGGAAAAGGCCGAAGGTGTACAGATCCTGATGCTACGTATACTCGTTGTAAGGGGCGTTCCATTTCTCGGGGATTGGCTGCGCGTAACGAGTTCTCTCACATCATAATATCCTGATATACGGCCCATTTTGAAGCAATTAAAAAGCCGGAAATGTCCGGAAAAGGCCGAAGGTGTACAGAACCCGTTGCTCCGTATGCTCGTTGTAATGGGCGTACCATTTTTCGGGGATTTCCAGCGTGCAGCCAGTTCTCACACCTCATAATATCCTGCGATACGACCCATTTTGAAACTATTAAAAAGCCGAAACTGGCCGGAAATGGCCGAATATGTACAAGACAGGATTCTCCGCATGCTCGTTGTAATGGAAGTACCATTCTTCGGCGATTGGCAGCGCGCAACGAGTTCTCTCACATCGTAATATCCTGCTATACGGCCCGTTTTTACTCACATAAAATGCCGGAGAT
Source organism: Bombus muscorum (assembly GCA_963971185.1). Taxonomy (NCBI): domain Eukaryota; kingdom Metazoa; phylum Arthropoda; class Insecta; order Hymenoptera; family Apidae; genus Bombus; species Bombus muscorum. The sequence continues at coordinate 6,161,912 of OZ020130.1, forward strand.
GTCCGGAAAAGGCAGAAGGTGTACAGAACCCGATGCTCCGTTTGCTCGTTGTAATGGAAGTACCATTTTTCGGGGATGGGCAGCGTGCAGCGTGTTCTCACACATCATAATAACCTGCGATACGACCCATTTTGAAACAATTAAATAGCCGGAAATGTCCGGAAAGTGCCGAAGGTGTACAGAACCCGTTGCTCGGTATGCTCGTTGTAATGGGCGTACCATTTTTCGGGGATTGGCAGCGTGCAGCGAGTTCCCTCACATCATAATATCCTGCTATACGGCCCGTTTTCAATCACATAAAATGCCGGAGATGTCCGGAAAAGGCCGAAGGTGTACAGAACCCGTTGCTCCGTATGCTCGTTGTAATGGGCGTACCATTTTTCGGGGATGGGCAGCGTGCAGCGTGTTCTAACACATCATAATATCCTGCGATACGACCCATTTTGAAACAATTAAATAGCCGGAAATATCCGGAAAAGGCCGAAGGTGTACAGAACCCGATGCTCCGTATGCTCGTTGTAAGGGGCGTACCATTTCTCGGGGATTGGCAGCGCGTAACGTGTTCTCTCACATCATAATATCCTGATAAACGGCACATTTTGAAACAATTAAAAAGCCGGAAATGTCGGGAAAAGGCCGAAGGTGTACAGAACCCGTTGCTCCGTATACTCGTTGTAGTGGGCGTACCATTTTTCGGGGATTGGCAGCGTGCAGCGAGTTCTCACACCTCATAATATCCTGCGATACGACTCATTTTGAAACTATTAAAAAGCCGAAACTGGCCGGAAAAGGCCGAATATGTACAAGACAGGATTCTCGTCATGCTCGTTGTAATGGAAGTACCATTCTTCGGGGATTTGCAGCGCGCAACGAGTTCCCTCACATCATAATATCCTGCGATACGACCCATTTTGAAACAATTAAAAAGCCGGAAATGTCCGGAAAATGCCAAAGGTGTACAGAACCCGTTGCTCCGTATACTCGTTGTAGTGGGCGTACCATTTTTCGGGGATTGGCAGCGTGCAGCGAGTTCTCACACCTCATAATATCCTGCGATACGACTCATTTCGAAACTATTAAAAAGCCGAAACTGGCCGGAAAAGGCCGAATATGTACAAGACAGGATTCTCCGCATGCTCGTTGTAATGGATGTACCATTCTTCGGGGATTGGCAGCGCGCAACGAGTTCTCTCACATCATAATATCCCGCGATACGACCCATTTTGAAACAATTAAAAAGCCGGAAATGTCCGGAAAATGCCGAAGGTGTACAGAACCCGTTGCTCCGTATGCTCGTTGTAATGGAAGGACGATTTTTGGGGGATTGGCAGCGTGCAGCGAGTTCTCACACATCATAATATCCTGCGATACGACCCGTTTTTAATCACATAAAATGCCGGAAATGTCCGGAAAAGGCCGAAGGTGTACAGAACCCGATGCTCCGTTTGCTCGTTGTAATGGAAGTACCATTTTTGGGGGGTTGGCAGAGAGCAACTGGTTCTTACACATCATAATAATCTGATATACGGCCCATTTTGAAGCAATGAAAAAGCCGGAAATGTCCGGAAAAGGCCGAAGGTGTACAGAACCCGTTGCTCCGTATGCTCGTTGTAATGGGCGTACCATTTTTCGGGGATTTCCAGCGTGCAGCCAGTTCTCACACCTCATAATATCCTGCGATACGACCCATTTTGAAACTATTAACAAGCCGAAACTGGCCGGAAATGGCCGAATATGTACAAGACAGGATTCTCCGCATGCTCGTTGTAATGGAAGTACCATTCTTCGGGGATTGGCAGCGCGCAACGAGTTCTCTCACATCATAATATCCTGATATACGGCCCATTTTGAAACAATTAAAAAGCCGGAAATGTCCGGAAAAGGCCGAAGGTGTACAGAACCCGTTGCTCCGTATGCTCGTTGTAATGGAAGTACCATTCTTCGGGGATTGGCAGCGCGCAACGAGTTCTCTCACATCATAATATCCTGCGATACGACCCATTTTGAAACAATTAAAAAGCCGGAAATGTCCGGAAAAGGCCGAATATGTACAAGACAGGATTCTCGTCATGCTCGTTGTAATGGAAGTACCATTCTTCGGGGATTTGCAGCGCGCAACGAGTTCCCTCACATCATAATATCCTGCTATACGGCCCGTTTTTAATCACATAAAATGCCGGAGATGTCCGGAAAAGGCCGAAGGTGTACAGAACCCAATGCTCCGTATGCTCGTTGTAATGGGCGTACCATTTTTCGGGGATGGGCAGCGTGCAGCGTGTTCTAACACATCATAATATCCTGCGATACGACCCATTTTGAAACAATTAAATAGCCGGAAATATCCGGAAAAGGCCGAAGGTGTACAGAACCCGATGCTCCGTATGCTCGTTGTAAGGGGCGTACCATTTCTCGGGGATTGGCAGCGCGTAACGTGTTCTCTCACATCATAATATCCTGATAAACGGCACATTTTGAAACAATTAAAAAGCCGGAAATGTCGGGAAAAGGCCGAAGGTGTACAGAACCCGTTGCTCCGTATACTCGTTGTAGTGGGCGTACCATTTTTCGGGGATTGGCAGCGTGCAGCGAGTTCTCACACCTCATAATATCCTGCGATACGACTCATTTTGAAACTATTAAAAAGCCGAAACTGGCCGGAAAAGGCCGAATATGTACAAGACAGGATTCTCGTCATGCTCGTTGTAATGGAAGTACCATTCTTCGGGGATTTGCAGCGCGCAACGAGTTCCCTCACATCATAATATCCTGCGATACGACCCATTTTGAAACAATTAAAAAGCCGGAAATGTCCGGAAAATGCCAAAGGTGTACAGAACCCGTTGCTCCGTATACTCGTTGTAGTGGGCGTACCATTTTTCGGGGATTGGCAGCGTGCAGCGAGTTCTCACACCTCATAATATCCTGCGATACGACTCATTTCGAAACTATTAAAAAGCCGAAACTGGCCGGAAAAGGCCGAATATGTACAAGACAGGATTCTCCGCATGCTCGTTGTAATGGATGTACCATTCTTCGGGGATTGGCAGCGCGCAACGAGTTCTCTCACATCATAATATCCCGCGATACGACCCATTTTGAAACAATTAAAAAGCCGGAAATGTCCGGAAAATGCCGAAGGTGTACAGAACCCGTTGCTCCGTATGCTCGTTGTAATGGAAGGACGATTTTTGGGGGATTGGCAGCGTGCAGCGAGTTCTCACACATCATAATATCCTGCGATACGACCCGTTTTTAATCACATAAAATGCCGGAAATGTCCGGAAAAGGCCGAAGGTGTACAGAACCCGATGCTCCGTTTGCTCGTTGTAATGGAAGTACCATTTTTGGGGGGTTGGCAGAGAGCAACTGGTTCTTACACATCATAATAATCTGATATACGGCCCATTTTGAAGCAATGAAAAAGCCGGAAATGTCCGGAAAAGGCCGAAGGTGTACAGAACCCGTTGCTCCGTATGCTCGTTGTAATGGGCGTACCATTTTTCGGGGATTTCCAGCGTGCAGCCAGTTCTCACACCTCATAATATCCTGCGATACGACCCATTTTGAAACTATTAACAAGCCGAAACTGGCCGGAAATGGCCGAATATGTACAAGACAGGATTCTCCGCATGCTCGTTGTAATGGAAGTACCATTCTTCGGGGATTGGCAGCGCGCAACGAGTTCTCTCACATCATAATATCCTGATATACGGCCCATTTTGAAACAATTAAAAAGCCGGAAATGTCCGGAAAAGGCCGAAGGTGTACAGAACCCGTTGCTCCGTATGCTCGTTGTAATGGAAGTACCATTCTTCGGGGATTGGCAGCGCGCAACGAGTTCTCTCACATCATAATATCCTGCGATACGACCCATTTTGAAACAATTAAAAAGCCGGAAATGTCCGGAAAAGGCCGAATATGTACAAGACAGGATTCTCGTCATGCTCGTTGTAATGGAAGTACCATTCTTCGGGGATTTGCAGCGCGCAACGAGTTCCCTCACATCATAATATCCTGCTATACGGCCCGTTTTTAATCACATAAAATGCCGGAGATGTCCGGAAAAGGCCGAAGGTGTACAGAACCCAATGCTCCGTTTGCTCGTTGTAATGGAAGTACCATTTTTGGGGGGTTGGCAGAGAGCAACTGGTTCTTACACATCATAATATCCTGATATACGGCCCATTTTGAAACAATTAAAAAGCCGGAAATATCCGGAAAAGGCCGAAGGTGTACAGAACCCGTTGCTCCGTATGCTCGTTGTAATGGAAGGGCCATTTTTGGGGGATTGGAAACGCTCAACGCGTTTTTACACATCATAATATCCTGCTATTCGGCCCATTTTTGATCACTTAAAATGCCGGAAATGTCCGGAAAAGGCCGAAGGTGTACAGAACCCGTTGCTCCGTATGCTCGTTGTAATGGAAGGGCCATTTTTGGGGGATTGGAAACGCTCAACGCGTTTTTACACATCATAATATCCTGCTATTCGACCCATTTTTGATCACTTAAAATGCCGGAAATGTCCGGAAAAGGCCGAAGGTGTACAGAACCTGATGCTACGTATGCTCGTTGTAATGGAAGGGCCATTTTTGGGGGATTGGAAACGCTCAACGCGTTTTTACACATCATAATATCCTGCTATTCGGCCCTTTTTTGATCACTTAAAATGCCGGAAATGTCCGGGAAAGGCCGAAGGTGTACAGAACCTGATGCTACGTATACTCGTTGTAAGGGGCGTACCATTCCTCGGGGATTGGCAGCGCTCAACGAGGTCTCACACATCATAGTATCCTGCGATGCGACCCTTTTTGAAACAATTAAAAAGCAAGAAATATCCGGAAAAGGCCGAAGGTGTACAGAACCCGTTGCTCCGTATGCTCGTTGTAATGGGCGAACCATTTTTCGGGGATTGGCTGCGTGCAGCGAGATCTCACACATCATAATATCCTGCGATACGACCCGTTTTTAGTCACATAAAATGCTGGAAATGTCCGGAATAGGCCGAAGGTGTACAGAACCTGATGCTACGTATACTCGTTGTAAGGGGCGTACCATTTCTCGGGGATTGGCAGCGCGTAACGAGTTCTGTCACATCATAATATCCTGATATACGGCCCATTTTGAAACAATTAAAAAGCCAGAAATGTCCGGAATAGGCCGAAGGTGTACAGAACCCGTTGCTGCGTATGCTCGTTGTAGTGGGCGTACCATTTTTCGGGGATTGGCAGCGTGCAGCGAGTTCTCACACCTCATAATATCCTGCGATATGACTCATTTTGAAACTATTAAAAAGCCGAAACTGGCCGGAAAAGGCCGAATATGTACAAGACAGGATTCTCCGCATGCTCATTGTAATGGAAGTACCATTCTTCGGGGATTGGCAGCGCGCAACGAGTTCTCTCACATCATAATATCCTGATATACGGCCCATTTGAAACAATTAAAAAGCCGGAAATGTCCGGAAAAGGCCGAAGGTGTACAGAACTCGTTGCTCCCTTTGCTTGTTGTAATGGAAGTACCATTTTTGGGGGGTTGGCAGAGAGGAACTGGTTCTTACACATCATAATATCCTGATATACGGCCCATTTTTGATCACTTAAAATGCCGGAAATGTCCGCAAAAGGCCGAAGGTGTACAGAACCTGATGCCCCGTATGCTCGTTGTAAGGGGCGTACCATTTCTCGGGGATTGGCAGCGCGTAACGAGTTCTCTCACATCATAATATCCTGAAATACGGCCCATTTTGAAACAATTAAAAAGAAGGAAATGTCCGGAAAAGGGCGAAGGTGTACAGGACCTGATGCTCCGTATGCTCGTTGTAATGGAAGTACCATTCTTCGGGGATTGGCAGCGCGCAACGTGTTCTCTCACATCATAATATCCTGCGATACGACCCATTTTGAAACAATTAAAAAGCCGGAAATGTCCGGAAAATGCCAAAGGTGTACAGAACCCGTTGCTCCGTATGCTCGTTGTAATGGACGTACCATTTTGCGGGGATTGGCAGCGTGCTGCGAGTTCTCACACCTCATAATATCCTGCGATACGACCCATTTTGAAACTATTAAAAAGCCGAAACTGGCCGGGAAAGGCCGAATATGTACAAGACAGGATTCTCCGCATGCTCGTTGTAATGGATGTACCATTCTTCGGGGATTGGCAGCGCGCAACGAGTTCTCTCACGTCATAATATCCCGCGATACGACCCATTTTGAAACAATTAAAAAGACGAAACTGGCCGGAAAAGGCCGAATATGTACAAGACAGGATTCTCCGCATGCTCGTTGTATTGGAAGTACCATTCTTCGGGGATTGGCAGCGCGCACCGAGTTCCCTCACATCATAATATCCTGCTATACGGCCCGTTTTTAATCACATAAAATGCCGGAGATGTCCGGAGAAGTCCGAAGGTGTACAGAACCCGATGCTCCGTTTGCTCGTTGTAATGGAAGTACCATTTTTGGGGGGTTGGCAGCGTGCAGCGAGTTCTCACACATCATAATATCCTGCGATACGACCCATTTTGAGACAACTAAAAAGATGAAACTGGCCGGAAAAGGCCGAACATGTACATGACAGGATTCTCCGCATGCTTGTTGTATTCGAAGTACCATTCTTCGGGGATTGGCAGCGCGCAACGAGTTCCCTCACATCACAATATCCTGCTATACGGCCCGTTTTTAATCACATAAAATGCCGGAGATGTCCGGAAAAGGCCGAAGGTGTACAGAACCCGATGCTCCGTTTGCTCGTTGTAATGGAAGTACCATTTTTGGGGGGTTGGCAGAGAGCAACTGGCTCTTACACATCATAATAATCTGATATACGGCCCATTTTGAAACAATTAAAAAGCCGGAAATGTCCGGAAAAGGCCGAAGGTGTACAGAACCCGTTGCTCCGTATACTCGTTGTAACGGGCGTACCATTTTTCGGGGATTGGAAGCTTGCAGCGAGATCTCACACATCATAATATCGTGCGATACGACCCATTTTGAAACTATTAAAAAGCCGAAACTGGCCGGAAAAGGCCGAATATGTACAAGACAGGATTCTCGTCATGCTCGTTGTAATGGAAGTACCATTCTTCGGGGATTAGCAGCGTGCAGCGAGTTCTCACACCTCATAATATCCTGCGATACGACTCATTTTGAAACTATTAAAAAGCCGAAACTGGCCGGAAAAGGCCGAATATGTACAAGACAGGATTCTCCGCATGCTCGTTGTAATGGATGTACCATTCTTCGGGGATTGGCAGCGCGCAACGAGTTCCCTCACATCATAATATCCTGCTATACGGCCCGTTTTTAATCACATAAAATGCCGGAGATGTGCGGAAAAGGCCGAAGGTGTACGGAACCCGTTGCTCCGTATGCTCGTTGTAACAGGCGTACCATTTCTCGGGGATTGGCAGCGCGTAACGAGTTCTCTCACATCATAATATCCTGCGATACGACCCATTTTGAAACAATTAAAAAGCCGGAAATGTCCGGAAAATGCCAAAGGTGTACAGAACCCGTTGCTCCGTATGCTCGTTGTAATGGGCGTACCATTTTTCGGGGATTGGCAGTGTGCAGCGAGTTCTCACACCTCATAATATCCTGCGATACGACTCATTTTGAAACTATTAAAAAGCCGAAACTGGCCGGAAAAGGCCGAATATGTACAAGACAGGATTCTCCGCATGCTCGTCTTAATGGATGTACCATTCTTCGGGGATTGGCAGCGCGCAACGAGTTCCCTCACATCATAATATCCTGCTATACGGCCCGTTTTTAATCACATAAAATGCCGGAAATGTTCGGAAAAGGCCGAAGGTGTACAGAACCTGATGCTACGTATACTCGTTGTAAGGGGCGTTCCATTACTCGGGGATTGGCTGCGCGTAACGAGTTCTCTCACATCATAATATCCTGATATACGGCCCATTTTGAAACAATTAAAAAGCCGGAAATGTCCGGAAAAGGCCGAAGGTATACAGAACCCGTTGCTCCGTATGCTCGTTGTAGTGGGCGTACCATTTTTCGGGGATTGGCAGTGTGCAGCGAGTTCTCACACCTCATAATATCCTGCGATACGACTCATTTTGAAACTATTAAAAAGCCGAAACTGGCCGGAAAAGGCCGAATATGTACAAGACAGGATTCTCGTCATGCTCGTTGTAATGGAAGTACCATTCTTCGGGGATTTGCAGCGCGCAACGAGTTCCCTCACATCATAATATCCTGCTATACGGCCCGTTTTTAATCACATAAAATGCCGGAGATGTGCGGAAAAGGCCGAAGGTGTACGGAACCCGTTGCTCCGTATGCTCGTTGTAACAGGCGTACCATTTCTCGGGGATTGGCAGCGCGTAACGAGTTCTCTCACATCATAATATCCTGCGATGCGACCCATTTTGAAACAATTAAAAAGCCGGAAATGTCCGGAAAATGCCAAAGGTGTACAGAACCCGTTGCTCCGTATGCTCGTTGTAATGGGCGTACCATTTTTCGGGGATTGGCAGCGTGCAGCGAGTTCTCACACCTCATAATATCCTGCGATACGACCCATTTTGAAACTATTAAAAAGCCGAAACTGGCCGGAAAAGGCCGAATATGTACAAGACAGGATTCTCCGCAGGCTCGTTGTAATGGATGTACCATTTCTCGGGGATTGGCAGCGCGTAACGAGTTCTCTCACATCATAATATCCTGCGATACGACCCATTTTGAAACAATTAAAAAGCCGGAAATGTCCCTAAAATGCCAAAGGTGTACAGAACCCGTTGCTCCGTATGCTCGTTGTAATGGGCGTACCATTTTTCGGGGATTGGCAGTGTGCAGCGAGTTCTCACACCTCATAATATCCTGCGATACGACTCATTTTGAAACTATTAAAAAGCCGAAACTGGCCGGAAAAGGCCGAATATGTACAAGACAGGATTCTCGTCATGCTCGTTGTAATGGAAGTACCATTCTTCGGGGATTTGCAGCGCGCAACGAGTTCCCTCACATCATAATATCCTGCTATACGGCCCGTTTTTAATCACATAAAATGCCGGAGATGTGCGGAAAAGGCCGAAGGTGTACGGAACCCGTTGCTCCGTATGCTCGTTGTAACAGGCGTACCATTTCTCGGGGATTGGCAGCGCGTAACGAGTTCTCTCACATCATAATATCCTGCGATACGACCCATTTTGAAACAATTAAAAAGCCGGAAATGTCCGGAAAATGCCAAAGGTGTACAGAACCCGTTGCTCCGTATGCTCGTTGTAATGGGCGTACCATTTTTCGGGGATTGGCAGCGTGCAGCGAGTTCTCACACCTCATAATATCCTGCGATACGACCCATTTTGAAACTATTAAAAAGCCGAAACTGGCCGGAAAAGGCCGAATATGTACAAGACAGGATTCTCCGCAGGCTCGTTGTAATGGATGTACCATTTCTCGGGGATTGGCAGCGCGTAACGAGTTCTCTCACATCATAATATCCTGCGATACGACCCATTTTGAAACAATTAAAAAGCCGGAAATGTCCCTAAAATGCCAAAGGTGTACAGAACCCGTTGCTCCGTATGCTCGTTGTAATGGGCGTACCATTTTTCGGGGATTGGCAGTGTGCAGCGAGTTCTCACACCTCATAATATCCTGCGATACGACTCATTTTGAAACTATTAAAAAGCCGAAACTGGCCGGAAAAGGCCGAATATGTACAAGACAGGATTCTCGTCATGCTCGTTGTAATGGAAGTACCATTCTTCGGGGATTTGCAGCGCGCAACGAGTTCCCTCACATCATAATATCCTGCTATACGGCCCGTTTTTAATCACATAAAATGCCGGAGATGTGCGGAAAAGGCCGAAGGTGTACGGAACCCGTTGCTCCGTATGCTCGTTGTAACAGGCGTACCATTTCTCGGGGATTGGCAGCGCGTAACGAGTTCTCTCACATCATAATATCCTGCGATACGACCCATTTTGAAACAATTAAAAAGCCGGAAATGTCCGGAAAATGCCAAAGGTGTACAGAACCCGTTGCTCCGTATGCTCGTTGTAATGGGCGTACCATTTTTCGGGGATTGGCAGCGTGCAGCGAGTTCTCACACCTCATAATATCCTGCGATACGACCCATTTTGAAACTATTAAAAAGCCGAAACTGGCCGGAAAAGGCCGAATATGTACAAGACAGGATTCTCCGCAGGCTCGTTGTAATGGATGTACCATTTCTCGGGGATTGGCAGCGCGTAACGAGTTCTCTCACATCATAATATCCTGCGATACGACCCATTTTGAAACAATTAAAAAGCCGGAAATGTCCCTAAAATGCCAAAGGTGTACAGAACCCGTTGCTCCGTATGCTCGTTGTAATGGGCGTACCATTTTTCGGGGATTGGCAGTGTGCAGCGAGTTCTCACACCTCATAATATCCTGCGATACGACCCGTTTTTAATCACATAAAATGCCGGAAATGTCCGGAAAAGGCCGAAGGTGTACAGAACCTGATGCTACGTATACTCGTTGTAAGGGGCGTACCATTTCTCGGGGATTGGCAGCGCGCAACGAGGTCTCACACATCATAATATCCTGCGATACGACCCTTTTTGACACAATTAAAAAGCCGGAAATATCCGGAAAAGGCTGAAGGTGTGCAGAACCCGTTGCTCCGTATGCTCGTTGTAATGGGCGTACCATTTTTCGGGGATTGGCAGCGTGCAGCCAGTTCTCACACCTCATAATATCCTGCGATACGACCCATTTTGAAACTATTAAAAAGCCGAAACTGGCAGGAAATGGCCGAATATGTACAAGACAGGATTCTCCGCATGCTCGTTATAATGGAAGTACCATTCTTCGGGGATTGGCAGCGCGCAACGAGTTCTCTCACATTATAATATCCTGCTATACGGCCCGTTTTTAATCACATAAAATGCCGGAGATGTCCGGAAAAGGCCGAAGGTGTACAGAACCCGATGCTCCGTTTGCTCGTTGTAATGGAAGTACCATTTTTGGGGGGTTGGCAGAGAGCAACTGGTTCTTACACATCATAATAATCTGATATACGGCCCATTTTGAAGCAATGAAAAAGCCGGAAATGTCCGGAAAAGGCCGAAGGTGTACAGAACCCGTTGCTCCGTATGCTCGTTGTAATGGGCGTACCATTTTTCGGGGATTTCCAGCGTGCAGCCAGTTCTCACACCTCATAATATCCTGCGATACGACCCATTTTGAAACTATTAACAAGCCGAAACTGGCCGGAAATGGCCGAATATGTACAAGACAGGATTCTCCGCATGCTCGTTGTAATGGAAGTACCATTCTTCGGGGATTGGCAGCGCGCAACGAGTTCTCTCACATCATAATATCGCGCGATACGACCCATTTTGAAACAATTAAAAAGCCGAAACTGGCCGGAAAAGGCCGAATATGTACAAGACAGGATTCTCGTCATGCTCGTTGTAATGGAAGTACCATTCTTCGGGGATTTGCAACGCGCAACGAGTTCCCTCACATCATAATATCCTGCTATACGGCCCGTTTTTAATCACATAAAATGGCGGAGATGTCCGGAAAAGGCCGAAGGTGTACAGAACCCAATGCTCCGTTTGCTCGTTGTAATGGAAGTACCATTTTTGGGGGGTTGGCAGAGAGCAACTGGTTCTTACACATCATAATATCCTGATATACGGCCCATTTTGAAACAATTAAAAAGCCGGAAATATCCGGAAAAGGCCGAAGGTGTACAGAACCCGTTGCTCCGTATGCTCGTTGTAATGGGCGTACAATTTTTCGGGGATTGGCAGCGTGCAGCGAGATCTCACTCATCATAATAACCTGCGATACGACCCTTTTTGAAACAATTAAAAAGCCGGAAATATCCGGAAAAGGCCGAAGGTGTACAGAACCCGTTGCTCCGTATGCTCGTTGTAATGGAAGGGCCATTTTTGGGGGATTGGAAACGCTCAACGCGTTTTTACACATCATAATATCCTGCTATTCGGCCCATTTTTGATCACTTAAAATGCCGGAAATGTCCGGAAAAAGCCGAAGGTGTACAGAACCTGATGCTACGTATACTCGTTGTAAGGGGCGTACCATTCCTCGGGGATTGGCAGCGCGCAACGAGGTCTCACACATCATAGTATCCTGCGATGCGACCCTTTTTGAAACAATTAAAAAGCAAGAAATATCCGGAAAAGTCCGAAGGTGTACAGATCCCGTTGCTCCGTATGCTCGTTGTAATGGGCGAACCATTTTTCGGGGATTGGCTGCGTGCAGCGAGATCTCACACATCATAATATCCTGCGATACGACCCGTTTTTAGTCACATAAAATGCTGGAAATGTCCGGAATAGGCCGAAGGTGTACAGAACCTGATGCTACGTATACTCGTTGTAAGGGGCGTACCATTTCTCGGGGATTGGCAGCGCGTAACGAATTCTGTCACATCATAATATCCTGATATACGGCCCATTTTGAAACAATTAAAAAGCCAGAAATGTCCGGAAAAGGCCGAAGGTGTACAGAACCCGTTGCTCCGTATGCTCGTTGTAATGGGCGTACCATTTCTCGGGGATTGGCAGCGCGTAACGAGTTCTCTCACATCATAATATCCTGAAATACGGCCCATTTTGAAACAATTAAAAAGAAGGAAATGTCCGGAAAAGGGCGAAGGTGTACAGGACCTGATGCTCCGTATGCTCGTTGTAATGGGCGTACCATTTTGCGGGGATTGGCAGCGTGCTGCGAGTTCTCACACCTCATAATATCCTGCGATACGACCCATTTTGAAACTATTAAAAAGCCGAAACTGGCCGGGAAAGGCCGAATATGTACAAGACAGGATTCTCCGCATGCTCGTTGTAATGGATGTACCATTCTTCGGGGATTGGCAGCGCGCAACGAGTTCTCTCACGTCATAATATCCCGCGATACGACCCATTTTGAAACAATTAAAAAGACGAAACTGGCCGGAAAAGGCCGAATATGTACAAGACAGGATTCTCCGCATGCTCGTTGTATTGGAAGTACCATTCTTCGGGGATTGGCAGCGCGCACCGAGTTCCCTCACATCATAATATCCTGCTATACGGCCCGTTTTTAATCACATAAAATGCCGGAGATGTCCGGAAAAGTCCGAAGGTGTACAGAACCCGATGCTCCGTTTGCTCGTTGTAATGGAAGTACCATTTTTGGGGGGTTTGCAGAGAGCAACTGGCTCTTACACATCATAATAATCTGATATACGGCCCATTTTGAAACAATTAAAAAGCCGGAAATGTCCGGAAAAGGCCGAAGGTGTACAGAACCCGTTGCTCCGTATACTCGTTGTAATGGGCGTACCATTTTTCGGGGATTGGAAGCGTGCAGCGAGATCTCACACATCATAATATCGTGCGATACGACCCATTTTGAAACAATTAAAAAGCCGGAAATATCCGGAAAATGCCAAAGGTGTACAGAACCCGTTGCTCCGTATGCTCGTTGTAATGGGCGTACCACTTTTCCGGGATTGGCAGCGTGCAGCGAGTTCTCACACCTCATAATATCCTGCGATACGACTCATTTTGAAACTATTAAAAAGCCGAAACTGGCCGGAAAAGGCCGAATATGTACAAGACAGGATTCTCGTCATGCTCGTTGTAATGGAAGTACCATTCTTCGGGGATTGGCAGCGTGCAGCGAGTTCTCACACATCATAATATCCTGCGATACGACCTATTTTGAAACTATTAAAAAGCCGAAACTGGCCGGAAAAGGCCGAATATGTACAAGACAGGATTCTCGTCATGCTCGTTGTAATGGAAGTACCATTCTTCGGGGATTTGTAGCGCGCAACGAGTTCCCTCACATCATAATATCCTGCTATACGGCCCGTTTTTAATCACATAAAATGCCGGAGATGTCCGGAAAAGGCCGAAGGTGTACAGAACCCGTTGCTCCGTATGCTCGTTGTAATGGAAGGACCATTTTTGGTGGATTGGCAGCGTGCAGCGAGTTCTCACACCTCATAATATCCTGAGAAACGACTCATTTTGAAACTATTAAAAAGCCGAAACTTGCCGGAAAAGGACGAATATGTAAAAGACAGGATTCTCCGCATGCTCGTTGTAATGGAAGTACCATTCCTCGGAGATTGGCAGCGCGCAACGAGTTCCCTCACATCATAATATCCTGCTATACGGCCCGTTTTTAATCACATAAAATGCCGGCGATGTCCGGAAAAGGCCGAAGGTGTACAGAACCCGATGCTCCGTTTGCTCGTTGTAATGGAAGTACCATTTTTGGGGGGTTGGCAGAGAGCAACGAGTTCTCTCACATCATAATATCCTGCGATACGACCCGTTTTGAAACAATAAAATAGCCGGAAATGTCCGGAAAATGCCGAAGGTGTACAGAACCCGTTGCTCCGTATGCTCGTTGTAATGGAAGGACCATTTTTGGGGGATTGGCAGCGTGCAGCGAGTTCTCACACCTCATAATATCCTGCGATACGACTCATTTTGAAACTATTAAAAAGCCGAAACTGGCCGGAAAAGGCCGAATATGTACAAGACAGGATTCTCGTCATGCTCGTTGTAATGGAAGTACCATTCTTCGGGGATTTGCAGCGCGCAACGGGTTCCCTCACATCATAATATCCTGCTATACGGCCCGTTTTTAATCACATAAAATGCCGGCGATGTCCGGAAAAGGCCGAAGGTGTACAGAACCCGATGCTCCGTTTGCTCGTTGTAATGGAAGTACCATTTTTGGGGGGTTGGCAGAGAGCAACGAGTTCTCTCACATCATAATATCCTGCGATACGACCCGTTTTGAAACAATAAAATAGCCGGAAATGTCCGGAAAATGCCGAAGGTGTACAGAACCCGTTGCTCCGTATGCTCGTTGTAATGGAAGGACCATTTTTGGGGGATTGGCAGCGTGCAGCGAGTTCTCACACATCATAATATCCTGCGATACGACCCGTTTTTAATCACATAAAATGCCGGAAATGTTCGGAAAAGGCCGAAGGTGTACAGAACCTGATGCTACGTATACTCGTTGTAAGGGGCGTTCCATTTCTCGGGGATTGGCTGCGCGTAACGAGTTCTCTCACATCATAATATCCTGATATACGGCCCATTTTGAAACAATTAAAAAGCCGGAAATGTCCGGAAAAGGCCGAAGGTATACAGAACCCGTTGCTCCGTATGCTCGTTGTAGTGGGCGTACCATTTTTCGGGGATTGGCAGTGTGCAGCGAGTTCTCACACCTCATAATATCCTGCGAAACGACTCATTTTGAAACTATTAAAAAGCCGAAACTTGCCGGAAAAGGCCGAATATGTACAAGACAGTATTCTCCGCATGCTCGTTGATATGGATGTACCATTCTTCGGGGATTGGCAGCACGCAACGAGTTCTCTCACATCATAACATCCCGCGATACGACCCATTTTGAAACAATTAAAAAGCCGGAAATGTCCGGAAAATGCCGAAGGTGTACAGAACCCGTTGCTCCGTATGCTCGTTGTAATGGGCGTACCATTTTTCGGGGATTGGAAGCGTGCAGCGAGATCTCACACATCATAATATCGTGCGATACGACCCTTTTTGAAACAATTAAAAAGCCGGAAATATCCGGAGAAGGCCGAAGGTTTACAGAACCCGATGCTCCGTATGCTCGTTGTAAGGGAAGGACCATTTTTGGGGGATCGGCAACGCTCAACGCGTTTTTGCACATCATAATATACTGGTGTACAGAACCTGATGCTCCGTATGCTCGTTGTAAGGGGCGTACCATTTCTCGGGGATTGGCAGCGCGTAACGTGTTCTCTCACATCATAATATCTTGATAAACGGCACATTTTGAAACAATTAAAAAGCCGGAAATATCCGGAAAAGGCCGAAGGTGTACAGAACCCGTTGCTCCGTATGCTCGTTGTAAGGGGCGTACCATTTCTCGGGGATTGGCAGCGCGTAACGTGTTCTCTCACATCATAATATCCTGATAAACGGCACATTTTGAAACAATTAAAAAGCCGGAAATATCCGGAAAAGGCCGAAGGTGTACAGAACCCGTTGCTCCGTATGCTCGTTGTAGTGGGCGTACCATTTTTCGGGGATTGGCAGCGTGCAGCGAGCTCTCACACCTCATAATATCCTGCGATACGACTCATTTTGAAACTATTAAAAAGCCGAAACTGGCCGGAAAATGCCGAATATGTACAAGACAGGATTCTTGTCATGCTCGTTGTAATGGAAGTACCATTCTTCGGGGATTTGCAGCGCGCAACGAGTTCCCTCACATCATAATATCCTGCTATACGGCCCGTTTTTAATCACATAAAATGCCGGCGATGTCCGGAAAAGGCCGAAGGTGTACAGAACCCGATGCTCCGTTTGCTCGTTGTAATGGAAGTACCATTTTTTTGGGGTTGGCAGAGAGCAACGAGTTCTCTCACATCATAATATCCTGCGATACGACCCGTTTTGAAACAATAAAATAGCCGGAAATGTCCGGAAAATGCCGAAGGTGTACAGAACCCGTTGCTCCGTATGCTCGTTGTAATGGAAGGACCATTTTTGGGGGATTGGCAGCGTGCAGCGAGTTCTCACACACCATAATATCCTGCGATACGACCCGTTTTTAATCACATAAAATGCCGGAAATGTTCGGAAAAGGCCGAAGGTGTACAGAACCTGATGCTACGTATACTCGTTGTAAGGGGCGTTCCATTTCTCGGGGATTGGCTGCGCGTAACGAGTTCTCTCACATCATAATATCCTGATATACGGCCCATTTTGAAACAATTAAAAAGCCGGAAATGTCCGGAAAAGGCCGAAGGTATACAGAACCCGTTGCTCCGTATGCTCGTTGTAGTGGGCGTACCATTTTTCGGGGATTGGCAGCGTGCAGCGAGTTCTCACACCTCATAATATCCTGCGAAACGACTTATTTTGATACTATTAAAAAGCCGAAACTTGCCGGAAAAGGCCGAATATGTACAAGACAGTATTCTCCGCATGCTCGTTGTATTGGAAGTACCATTCTTCGGGGAATGGTAGCGCGCAACGAGTTCTCTCACATCATAGTATCCTGATATACGGCCCATTTTGAAACAATTAAAAAGCCGGAAATGTCCGGAAAAGGCCGAAGGTGTACAGAACCCGTTGCTCCCTTTGCTTGTTGTAACGGAAGTACCATTTTTGGGGGGTTGGCAGAGAGCAACTCGTTCTTACACATCATAATATCCTGATATACGGCCCATTTTGAAGCAATTAAAAAGCCGGAAATGTCCGGAAAAGGCCGAAGGTGTACAGAACCCGTTGCTCCGTATGCTCGTTGTAATGGGCGTACCATTTTGCGGGGATTTCCAGCGTGCAGCCAGTTCTCACACCTCATAATATCCTGCGATACGACCCATTTTGAAACTATTAAAAAGCCGAAACTGGCCGGAAATGGCCGAATATGTACAAGACAGGATTCTCCGCATGCTCGTTGTAATGGAAGTACCATTCTTCGGGGATTGGCAGCGCGCAACGAGTTCTCTCACATCGTAATATCCTGCTATACGGCCCGTTTTTAATCACATAAAATGCCGGAGATGTCCGGAAAAGGCCGAAGGTGTACAGAACCCGTTGCTCCGTATGCTCGTTGTAGTGGGCGTACCATTTTTCGGGGATTGGCAGCGTGCAGCGAGTTCTCACACCTCATAATATCCTGCGATACGACTCATTTTGAAACTATTAAAAAGCCGAAACTGGCCGGAAAAGGCCGAATATGTACAAGACAGGATTCTCGTCATGCTCGTTGTAATGGAAGTACCATTCTTCGGGGACTTGCAGCGCGCAACGAGTTCCCTCACATCATAATATCCTGCTATACGGCCCGTTTTTAATCACATAAAATGCCGGAGATGTCCGGAAACGCCGAAGGTGTACGGAACCCGTTGCTCCGTATGCTCGTTGTAATGGGAGTACCATTTTGCGGGGATTGGCAGCGTGCAGCGAGATCTCACACATCATAATATCCTGCGATACGACCCTTTTTGAAACAACTAAAAAGCCTGAAATATCCGGAAAAGGCCGAAGGTGTACAGAACCCGTTGCTCCGTATGCTCGTTGTAATGGAAGGACCATTTTTGGGGGATTGGCAACGCTCAACGCGTTTTTACACATCATAATATCCTGCTATTCGGCCCATTTTTGATCACTTAAAATGCCGGAAATGTCCGGAAAAGGCCGAAGGTGTACAGAACCTGATGCTCCGTATGCTCGTTGTAACAGGCGTACCATTTCTCGGGGATTGGCAGCGCGTAACGAGTTCTCTCACATCATAATATCCTGCGATACGACCCATTTTGAAACAATTAAAAAGCCGGAAATGTCCGGAAAATGCCAAAGGTGTACAGAACCCGTTGCTCCGTATGCTCGTTGTAATGGGCGTACCATTTTTCGGGGATTGGCAGCGTGCGGGGAGTTCTCACACCTCATAATATCCTGCGATACGACCCATTTTGAAACTATTAAAAAGCCGAAACTGGCCGGAAAAGGCCGAATATGTACAAGACAGGATTCTCCGCATGCTCGTTGTAATGGATGTACCATTCTTCGGGGATTGGCAGCGCGCAACGAGTTCTCTCACATCATAATATCCCGCGATACGACCCATTTTGAAACAATTAAAAAGCCGGAAATGTCCGGAAAATGCCGAAGGTGTACAGAACCCGTTGCTCCGTATGCTCGTTGTAATGGAAGGACCATTTTTGGGGGATTGGCAGCGTGCAGCGAGTTCTCACACATCATAATACCCTGCGATACGACCCGTTTTTAATCACATAAAATGCCGGAAATGTCCGGAAAAGGCCGAAGGTGTACAGAACCTGATGCTACGTATACTCGTTGTAAGGGGCGTACCATTTCTCGGGGATTGGCAGCGCGCAACGAGGTCTCACACATCATAATATCCTGCGATACGACCCTTTTTGAAACAATTAAAAAGCCGGAAATATCCGGAAAAGGCCGAAGGTGTACAGAACCCGTTGCTCCGTATGCTCGTTGTAATGGGAGTACCATTTTTCGGGGATTGGCAGCGTGCAGCGAGATCTCACACATCATAATATCCTGCGATACGACCCTATTTGAAACAATTAAAAAGCCGGAAATATCCGGAAAAGGCTGAAGGTGTGCAGAACCCGTTGCTCCGTATGCTCGTTGTAATGGGCGTACCATTTTTCGGGGATTGGCAGCGTGCAGCGAGTTCTCACACCTCATAATATCCTGCGATACGACTCATTTTGAAACTATTAAAAAGCCGATACTGGCTGGAAAAGGCCGAATATGTACAAGACAGGATTCTCCGCATGCTCGTTGTAATGGAAGTACCATTCTTCGGGGATTGGCTGCGCGCAACGAGTTCTCTCACATCATAATATCCTGCGATACGACCCATTTTGAAACAATTAAAAAGCCGAAACTGGCCGGAAAAGGCCGAATATGTACAAGACAGGATTCTCCGGATGCTGGTTGTATTGGAAGTTCTATTCTTCGGGGATTGGCAGCGCGCACCGTGTTCTCTCACATCATAATATCCTGCTATTCGGCCCGTTTTTGATCACTTAAAATGCCGGAAATGTCCGGAAAAGGCCGAAGGTGTACAGAACCTGATGCTCCGTATGCTCGTTGTAAGGGCCGTACCATTTCTCGGGGATTGGCAGCGCGTAACGTGTTCTCTCACATCATAATATCCTGCGATACGACCCATTTTGAAACAATTAAAAAGACGAAACTGGCCGGAAAAGGCCGAATATGTACAAGACAGGATTCTCCGCATGCTCGTTGTAATGGAAGTACCATTCTTCGGGGATTGGCAGCGCGCAACGAGTTCTCTCACATCATAATATCCTGATATACGGCCCATTTTGAAACAATTAAAAAGCCGGAAATGTCCGGAAAAGGCCGAAGGTGTACAGAACCCGTTGCTCCCTTTGCTTGTTGTAATGGGCGTACCATTTTTCGGGGATTTCAAGCGTGCAGCCAGTTTTCACACCTCATAATATCCTGCGATACGACCCATTTTGAAACTATTAAATAGCCGGAAATGTCCGGAAAATGCCGAACGTGTACATAACCCGTGGCTCCGTATGCTCGTTGTAATGGGCGTACCATTTTTCGGGGATTGGCAGCGTGCAGCGAGATCTCACACATCATAATATCCTGCTATTCGGCCCGTTTTTGATCACTTAAAATGCCGGAAATGTCCGGAAAAGGCCGAAGGTGTACAGAACCTGATGCTCCGTATGCTCGTTGTAAGGGCCGTACCATTTCTCGGGGATTGGCAGCGCGTAACGTGTTCTCTCACATCATAATATCCTGCGATACGACCCATTTTGAAACAATTAAAAAGACGAAACTGGCCGGAAAAGGCCGAATATGTACAAGACAGGATTCTCCGCATGCTCGTTGTAATGGAAGTACCATTCTTCGGGGATTGGCAGCGCGTAACGTGTTCTCTCACATCATAATATCCTGCGACACGACCAATTTTGAAACAATTAAAAAGACGAAACTGGCCGGAAAAGGCCGAATATGTACAAGACAGGATTCTCCGCATGCTCGTTGTAATGGAAGTACCATTCTTCGGGGATTGGCAGCGCGCAACGAGTTCTCTCACATCATAATATCCTGCGATACGACCCATTTTGAAACAATTAAATAGCCGGAAATGTCCGGAAAATGCCGAACGTGTACATAACCCGTGGCTCCGTATGCTCGTTGTAATGGGCGTACCATTTTTCGGGGATTGGCAGCGTGCAGCGAGATCTCACACATCATAATATCCTGCGATACGACCCGTTTTTAATCACATAAAATGCCGGAAATGTCCGGAAAAGGCCGAAGGTGTACAGAACCCGTTGCTCCGTATGCTCGTTGTAATGGAAGGACCATTTTTCGGGGATTGGCAGCGTGCAGCTAGTTCTCACACATCATAATATCCTGCGATACGACCCGTTTTTAATCACATAAAATGCCGGAAATGTCCGGAAAAGGCCGAAGGTGTACAGAACCTGATGCTACGTATACTCGTTGTAAGGGGCGTACCATTTCTCGGGGATTGGCAGCGCGCAACGAGATCTCACACATCATAATATCCTGCGATACGACCCTTTTTGAAACAATTAAAAAGCCGGAAATATCCGGAAAAGGCCGAAGGTGTACAGAACCCGTTGCTCCGTATGCTCGTTGTAATGGGCGTACCATTTTTCGGGGATTGGCAGCGTGCAGCGAGATCTCACACATCATAATATCCTGCGATACGACCCTTTTTGAAACAATTAAAAAGCCGAAACTGGCCGGAAAAGGCCGAATATGTACAAGACAGGATTCTCCGGATGCTGGTTGTATTGGAAGTACCATTCTTCGGGGATTGGCAGCACGCACCGTGTTCTCTCACATCATAATATCCTGCTATTCGGCCCGTTTTTGATCACTTAAAATGCCGGAAATGTCCGGAAAAGGACGAAGGTGTACAGAACCTGATGCTCCGTATGCTCGTTGTGAGGGCCGTACCATTTCTCGGGGATTGGCAGCGCGTAACGTGTTCTCTCACATCATAATATCCTGATAAACGGCACATTTTGAAACAATTAAAAAGCCGGAAATGTCCGGAAAAGGCCGAAGGTGTACACAACTCGTTGCTCCGTATGCTCGTTGTAGTGGGCGTACCATTTTTCGGGGATTGGCAGCGTGCAGCGAGTTCTCACACCTCATAATATCCTGCGATACGACTCATTTTGAAACTATTAAAAAGCCGCAACTGGACGGAAAAGGCCGAATATGTACAAGACAGGATTCTCCGCATGCTCGTTGTAATGGGCGTACCATTTTTCGGGGATTGGCTGCGAGAAACGAGTTCTCACACATCATAATATCCTGCGATACGACCCATTTTGAAACAATTAAAAAGACGAAACTGGCCGGAAAAGGCCGAATATGTACAAGACAGGATTCTCCACATGCTCGTTGTATTGGAAGTACCATTCTTCGGGGAATGGCAGCGCGCACCGAGTTCTCTCACACCATAATATCCTGCGATACGACCAGTTATTATCACATAACATGCCGGAGATGTCCGGAAAAGGCCGAAGGTGTACAGAACCCAATGCTCCGTTTGCTCGTTATAATGGAAGGACCATTTTTGGGGGATTGGCAACGCTCAACGCGTTTTTACACATCACAATATCCTGCTATTCGGCCCATTTTGAAACAATTAAAAAGCCGGAAATGTCCGGAAAAGGCCGAAGGTGTACAGAACCCGTTGCTCCGTATGCTCGTTGTAATGGGCGTACTATTTTTCGGGGATTGGCAGCGTGCAGCGAGATCTCACACATCATAATATCCTGCGATACGACCCTTTTTGAAACAATTATAAAGCCGGAAAAATCCGGAAAAGGCCGAAGGTGTACAAAACCCGTTGCTCCGTATGCTCGTTGTAATGGAAGGACCATTTTTGGGGGATTGGCAACGCTCAACGCGTTTTTACACATCATAATATCCTGCTATTCGGCCCATTTTTGATCACTTAAAATGCCGGAAATGTCCGGAAAAGGCCGAAGGTGTACAGAACCTGATGCTCCGTATGCTCGTTGTAATGAAAGTACCATTCTTCGGGGATTGGCACCGCGCAACGAGTTCTCTCACATCATAATATCCTGCGATACGACCCATTTTGAAACAATTAAAAAGCCGGAAATGTCCGGAAAATGCCAAAGGTGTACAGAACCCGTTGCGCCGTATGCTCGTTGTAATGGGCGTACCATTTTTCGGGGATTGGCAGCGTGCAGCGAGTTCTCTCACATCATAATATCCTGCTATACGGCCCGTTTTTAATCACATAAAATGCCGGAGATGTCCGGAAAAGGCCGAAGGTGTACAGAACCTGATGCTCCGTATGCTCGTTGTAATGGAAGTACCATTCTTCGGGGATTGGCACCGCGCAACGAGTTCTCTCACATCATAATATCCCGCGATACGACCCATTTTGAAACAATTAAAAAGCCGGAAATGTCCGGAAAATGCCGAAGGTGTACAGAACCCGTTGCTCCGTATGCTCGTTGTAATGGAAGGACCATTTTTGAGGGATTGGCAGCGTGCAGCGAGTTCTCACACATCATAATATCCTGCGATACGACAAATTTTGAAACAATTAAAAAGACGAAACTGGCCGGAAAAGGCCGAATATGTACAAGACAGGATTCTCCGCATGCTCGTTTTATTGGAAGTACCATTCTTCGGGGATTGGCAGCGCGCACCGAGTTCCCACACATCATAATATCCTGCTATACGGCCCGTTTTTAATCACATAAAATGCCGGAGATGTCCGGAAAAGGCCGAAGGTGTACAGAACCCGATGCTCCGTTTGCTCGTTGTAAGGGGCGTACCATTTCTCGGGGATTGGCAGCGCGTAACGAGTTCTCTCACATCATAATATCCTGAAATACGGCCCATTTTGAAACAACTAGAAAGCCGGAAATGTCCGGAAAAGGCCGAAGGTGTACAGAACCTGATGCTCCGTATGCTCGTTGTAATGGATGTACCATTCTTCGGGGATTAGCAGCGCGCAACGAGTTCTCTCACATCATAATATCCCGCGATACGACCGGTTTCTAATCACATAAAATGCCGGAAATGTCCGGAAAAGGCCGAAGGTGTACAGAACCCGTTGCACCGTATGCTCGTTGTAATGGAAGGACCATTTTTCGGGGATTGGCAGCGTGCAGCGAGTTCTCACACATCATAATATCCTGCGATACGACCCGTTTTTAATCACATGAAATGCCGGAAATGTCCGGAAAAGGCCGAAGGTGTACAGAACCTGATGCTCCGTATGCTCGTTGTAATGGAAGTACCATTCTTCGGGGATTGGCAGCGCGCAACGAGTTCTCTCACATCATAATATCCTGCGATACGACCCATTTTGAAACAATTAAAAAGCCGGAAATGTCCGGAAAATGCCAAAGGTGTACAGAACCCGTTCCTCCGTATGCTCGTTGTAATGGGCGTACCATTTTTCGGGGATTGGCAGCGTGCAGCGAGTTCTGACACCTCATAATATCCTGCGATACGACCCATTTTGAAACTATTAAAAAGCCGAAACTGGCCGGAAAAGGCCGAATATGTACAAGACAGGATTCTCCGCATGCTCGCTGTAATGGATGTACCATTCTTCGGGGATTGGCAGCGCGCAACGAGTTCTCTCACATCATAATATCCCGCGATACGACCCGTTTTTAATCACATAAAATGCCGGAAATGTCCGGAAAAGGCCGAAGGTGTACAGAACCCGTTGCTCCGTATGCTCGTTGTAATGGAAGGACCATTTTTCGGGGATTGGCAGCGTGCAGCGAGTTCTCACACATCATAATATCCTGCGATACGACCCGTTTTTAATCACTTAAAATGCCGGAAATGTCCGGAAAAGGCCGAAGGTGTACAGATCCTGATGCTCCGTATGCTCGTTGTAATGGAAGTACCATTCTTCGGGGATTGGCAGCGCGTAACGAATTCTCTCACATCATAATATCCTGATATACGGCCCATTTTGAAACAATTAAAAAGCCGGAAATGTCCAGAAAATGCCGAAGGTGTACAGAACCCGTTGCTCCGTATGCTCGTTGTAATGGGCGTACCATTTTTCGGGGATTGGAAGCGTGCAGCGAGATCTCACACATCATAATATCGTGCGATGCGACCCTTTTTGAAACAATTAAAAAGCCGGAAATATCCGGAAAAGGCCGAAGGTGTACAGAACCCGATGCTCCGTATGCTCGTTGTAAGGGAAGGACCATTTTTGGGGGATCGGCAACGCTCAACGCGTTTTTACACATCATAATATCCTGCTATTCGGCCCGTTTTTGATCACTTAAAATGCCGGAAATGTCCGGAAGAGGCCGAAGGTGTACAGAACCTGATGCTCCGTATGCTCGTTGTAAGGGGCGTACCATTTCTCGGGGATTGGCAGCGCGTAACATGTTCTCTCACATCATAATATCCTGATAAACGGCACATTTTGAAACAATTAAAAAGCCGGAAATGTCCGGAAAAGGCCGAAGGTGTACAGAACCCGTTGCTCCGTATGCTCGTTGTAATGGAAGTACCATTTTTGGGAGGTTGGCAGAGAGCAACTGGTTCTTACACATCATAATATCCTGATATACGGCCCATTTTGAAACAATTAAAAAGCCGGAAATGTCCGGAAAAGGCCGAAGGTGTACAGAACCCGTTGCTCCGTATGCTCGTTGTAATGGGCGTACCATTTTTCGGGGATTGGCAGCGTGCAGCGAGATCTCACACATCATAATATCCTGCGATACGACCCTTTTTGAAACAATTATAAAGCCGGAAAAATCCGGAAAAGGCCGAAGGTGTACAAAACCCGTTGCTCCGTATGCTCGTTGTAATGGAAGGACCATTTTTGGGGGATTGGCAACGCTCAACGCATTTTTACACATCATAATATCCTGCTATTCGGCCCATTTTTGATCACTTAAAATGCCGGAAATGTCCGGAAAAGGCCGAAGGTGTACAGAACCTGATGCTCCGTATGCTCGTTGTAATGGAAGTACCATTCTTCGGGGATTGGCACCGCGCAACGAGTTCTCTCACATCATAATATCCTGCGATACGACCCATTTTGAAACAATTAAAAAGCCGGAAATGTCCCGAAAATTCCAAAGGTGTACAGAACCCGTTGCTCCGTATGCTCGTTGTAATGGGCGTACCATTTTTCGGGGATTGGCAGCGTGCAGCGAGTTCTCTCACATCATAATATCCTGCTATACGGCCCGTTTTTAATCACATAAAATGCCGGAGATGTCCGGAAAAGGCCGAAGGTGTACAGAACCTGATGCTCCGTATGCTCGTTGTAATGGAAGTACCATTCTTCGGGGATTGGCACCGCGCAACGAGTTCTCTCACATCATAATATCCCGCGATACGACCCATTTTGAAACAATTAAAAAGCCGGAAATGTCCGGAAAATGCCGAAGGTGTACAGAACCCGTTGCTCCGTATGCTCGTTGTAATGGAAGGACCATTTTTGAGGGATTGGCAGCGTGCAGCGAGTTCTGACACCTCATAATATCCTGCGATACGACCCATTTTGAAACTATTAAAAAGCCGAAACTGGCCGGAAAAGGCCGAATATGTACAAGACAGGATTCTCCGCATGCTCGCTGTAATGGATGTAGCATTCTTCGGGGATTGGCAGCGCGCAACGAGTTCTCTCACATCATAATATCCCGCGATACGACCCGTTTTTAATCACATAAAATGCCGGAAATGTCCGGAAAAGGCCGAAGGTGTACAGAACCCGTTGCTCCGTATGCTCGTTGTAATGGAAGGACCATTTTTCGGGGATTGGCAGCGTGCAGCGAGTTCTCACACATCATAATATCCTGCGATACGACCCGTTTTTAATCACTTAAAATGCCGGAAATGTCCGGAAAAGGCCGAAGGTGTACAGAACCTGATGCTCCGTATGCTCGTTGTAATGGAAGTACCATTCTTCGGGGATTGGCAGCGCGTAACATGTTCTCTCACATCATAATATCCTGATAAACGGCCCATTTTGAAACAACTAAAAAGCCGGAAATGTCCGGAAAAGGCCGAAGGTGTACAGAACCTGATGCTCCGGATGCTCGTTGTAATGTATGTACCATTCTTCGGGGATTGGCAGCGCGCAACGAGTTCTCTCACATCATAATATCCCGCGATACGACCCGTTTTTAATCACATAAAATGCCGGAAATGTCCGGAAAAGGCCGAAGGTGTACAGAACCCGTTGCTCCGTATGCTCGTTGTAATGGAAGGACCATTTTTCGGGGATTGGCAGCGTGCAGCGAGTTCTCACACATCATAATATCCTGCGATACGACCCGTTTTTAATCACATGAAATGCCGGAAATGTCCGGAAAAGGCCGAAGGTGTACAGAACCTGATGCTCCGTATGCTCGTTGTAATGGAAGGACCATTCTTCGGGGATTGGCAGCGCGCAACGAGTTCTCTCACATCATAATATCCTGCGATACGACCCATTTTGAAACAATTAAAAAGCCGGAAATGTCCGGAAAATGCCAAAGGTGTACAGAACCCGTTCCTCCGTATGCTCGTTGTAATGGGCGTACCATTTTTCGGGAATTGGCAGCGTGCAGCGAGTTCTCACACCTCACAATATCCTGCGATACGAGCCATTTTGAAACTATTAAAAAGCCGAAACTGGCCGGAAAAGGCCGAATATGTACAAGACAGGATTCTCCGCATGCTCGTTGTAATGGATGTACCATTCTTCGGGGATTGGCAGCGCGCAACGAGTTCTCTCACATCATAATATCCTGCGATACGACCCATTTTGAAACAATTAAAAAGCCGGAAATGTCCGGAAAATGCCAAAGGTGTACAGAACCCGTTGCTCCGTATGCTCGTTGTAATGGGCGTACCATTTTTCGGGGATTGGAAGCGTGCAGCGAGATCTCACACATCATAATATCGTGCGATACGACCCTTTTTGAAACAATTAAAAAGCCGGAAATATCCGGAAAAGGCCGAAGGTGTACAGAACCCGTTGCTCCGTATGCTCGTTGTAATGGAAGGACCATTTTTGGGGGATTGGCAACGCTCAATGCGTTTTTACACATCATAATATCCTGCTATTCGGCCCATTTTTGATCACTTAAAATGCCGGAAATGTCCGGAAAAGGCCGAAGGTGTACAGAACCTGATGCTCCGTATGCTCGTTGTAATGGAAGTACCATTCTTCGGGGATTGGCAGCGCGCAACGAGTTCTCTCACATCATAATATCCTGCGATACGACCCATTTTGAAACAATTAAAAAGCCGGAAATGTCCGGAAAATGCCAAAGGTGTACAGAACCCGTTCCTCCGTATGCTCGTTGTAATGGGCGTACCATTTTTCGGGGACTGGCAGCGTGCAGCGAGTTCTGACACATCATAATATCCTGCGATACGACCCATTTTGAAACTATTAAAAAGCCGAAACTGGCCGGAAAAGGCCGAATATGTACAAGACAGGATTCTCCGCATGCTCGTTGTAATGGATGTACCATTCTTCGGGGATTGGCAGCGCGCAACGAGTTCTCTCACATCATAATCTCCCGCGATACGAGCCGTTTTTAATCACATAAAATGCCGGAAATGTCCGGAAAAGGCCGAAGGTGTACAGAACCCGTTGCTCCGTATGCTCGTTGTAATGGAAGGACCATTTTTCGGGGATTGGCAGCGTGCAGCGAGTTCTCACACATCATAATATCCTGCGATACGACCCGTTTTTAATCACATAAAATGCCGGAAATGTCCGGAAAAGGCCGAAGGTGTACAGAACCTGATGCTACGTATACTCGTTGTAAGGGGCGTACCATTTCTCGGGGATTGGCAGCGCGCAACGAGGTCTCACACATCATAATATCCTGCGATACGACCCTTTTTGAAACAATTAAAAAGCCAGAAATATCCGGAAAAGGCCGAAGGTGTACAGAACCCGTTGCTCCGTATGCTCGTTGTAATGGGCGTACCATTTTCGGGGATTGGCAGCGTGCAGCGAGTTCTGACACTTCATAATATCCTGCGATACGACCCATTTTGAAACAACTAAATAGCCGGAAATGTCCGGAAAAGGCCGAAGGTGTACAGAACCTGATGCTCCGTATGCTCGTTGTAATGGAAGGACCATTCTTCGGGGATTGGCAGCGCGCAACGAGTTCTCTCACATCATAATATCCTGCGATACGACCCATTTTGAAACAATTAAAAAGTCGGAAATGTCCGGAAAAGGCCGAAGGTGTACAGAACCTGATGCTCCGTATGCTCGTTGTAATGGAAGGACCATTCTTCGGGGATTGGCAGCGCGCAATGAGTTCTCTCACATCATAATATCCCGCGATACGACCCGTTTTTAATCACATAAAATGCCGGAAATGTCCGGAAAAGGCCGAAGGTGTACAGAACCCGTTGCTCCGTATGCTCGTTGTAATGGGCGTACCATTTTTCGGGGATTGGAAGCGTGCAGCGAGATCTCACACATCATAATATCGTGCGATACGACCCTTTTTGAAACAATTAAAAAGCCGGAAATATCCGGAAAAGGCCGAAGGTGTACAGAACCCGATGCTCCGTATGCTCTTTGTAAGGGAAGGACCATTTTTGGGGGATCGGCAACGCTCAACGCGTTTTTACACATCATAATATACTGGTGTACAGAACCCAATGCTCCGTTTGCTCGTTGTAATGGAAGTACCATTTTTGGGGGGTTGGCAGAGAGCAACTGGTTCCTACACATCATAATATCCTGATATACGGCCCATTTTGAAACAATTAAAAAGCCGGAAATGTCCGGAAAAGGCCGAAGGTGTATAGAACCCGTTGCTCCGTATGCTCGTTGTAATGGGCGTACCATTTTTCGGGGATTGGCAGCGTGCAGCGAGATCTCACACATCATAATATCCTGCGATACGACCCTTTTTGAAACAATTATAAAGCCGGAAAAATCCGGAAAAGGCCGAAGGTGTACAAAATCCGTTGCTCCGTATGCTCGTTGTAATGGAAGGACCATTTTTGGGGGATTGGCAACGCTCAACGCGTTTTTACACATCATAATATCCTGCTATTCGGCCCATTTTTGATCACTTAAAATGCCGGAAATGTCCGGAAAAGGCCGAAGGTGTACAGAACCTGATGCTCCGTATGCTCGTTGTAATGGAAGTACCATTCTTCGGGGATTGGCAGCGCGCAACGAGTTCTCCCACATCATAATATCCTGCGATACGACCCATTTTGAAACAATTAAAAAGCCGGAAATGTCCGGAAAATGCCAAAGGTGTACAGAACCCGTTGCTCCGTATGCTCGTTGTAATGGGCGTACCATTTTTCGGGGATTGGCAGCGTGCAGCGAGTTCTCACACCTCATAATATCCTGCGATACGACCCATTTTGAAACTATTAAAAAGCCGAAACTGGCCGGAAAAGGCTGAATATGTACAAGACAGGATTCTCCGCATGCTCGTTGAAATGGATGTACCATTCTTCGGGGATTGGCAGCGCGCAACGAGTTCTCTCACATCATAATATCCCGCGATACGACCCATTTTGAAACAATTAAAAAGCCGGAAATATCCGGAAAAGGCCGAAGGTGTACAGAACCCGTTGCTCCGTATGCTCGTTGTAATGGAAGGACCATTTTTGGGGGATTGGCAACGCTCAACGCGTTTTTACACATCATAATATCCTGCTATTCGGCCCATTTTTGATCACTTAAAATGCCGGAAATGTCCGGAAAAGGCCGAAGGTGTACAGAACCTGATGCTCCATATGCTCGTTGTAAGGGGCGTACCATTTCTCGGGAATTGGCAGCGCGTAACGAGTTCTCTCACATCATAATATCCTGAAATACGACCCATTTTGAAACAATTAAAAAGCCGGAAATGTCCGGAAAAGGCCGAAGGTGTACAGAACCCGTTGCTCCGTATACTTGTTGTAATGGGCGTACCATTTTTCGGGGATTGGCAGCGTGCAGCGAGATCTCACACATCATAATATCCTGCGATACGACCCTTTTTGAAACAATTATAAAGCCGGAAAAATCCGGAAAAGGCCGAAGGTGTACAAAACCCGTTGCTCCGTATGCTCGTTGTAATGGAAGGACCATTTTTGGGGGATTGGCAACGCTCAACGCGTTTTTACACATCATAATATCCTGCTATTCGGCCCATTTTTGATCACTTAAAATGCCAGAAATGTCCGGAAAAGGCCGAAGGTGTACAGAACCTGATGCTCCATATGCTCGTTGTAAGGGGCGTACCATTTCTCGGGAATTGGCAGCGCGTAACGAGTTCTCTCACATCATAATATCCTGAAATACGACCCATTTTGAAACAATTAAAAAGCCGGAAATGTCCGGAAAATGCCAAAGGTGTACAGAACCCGTTGCTCCGTATGGTCGTTGTAATGGGCGTATCATTTTTCGGGGATTGGCAGCGTGCAGCGAGTTCTCACACCTCATAATATCCTGCGATACGACCCATTTTGAAACTATTAAAAAGCCGAAACTGGCCGGAAAAGGCTGAATATGTACAAGACAGGATTCTCCGCATACTCGTTGAAATGGATGTACCATTCTTCGGGGATTGGCAGCGCGCAACGAGTTCCCTCACATCATAATATCCTGCTATACGGCCCGTTTTTAATCACATAAAATGCCGGAGATGTCCGGAAAAGGCCGAAGGTGTACAGAACCCGATGCTCCGTTTGCTCGTTGTAATGGAAGTACCATTTTTGGGGGGTTGGCAGAGAGCAACTGGCTCTTACACATCATAATAATCTGATATACGGCCCATTTTGAAACAATTACAAAGCCGGAAATGTCCGGAAAAGCCGAAGGTGTACAGAACCCGTTGCTCCGTATGCTTGTTGTAATGGGCGTACCATTTTTCGGGGATTGGCAGCGTGCAGCGAGATCTCACACATCATAATATCCTGCGATACGACCCTTTTTGAAACAATTATAAAGCCGGAAAAATCCGGAAAAGGCCGAAGGTGTACAAAACCCGTTGCTCCGTATGCTCGTTGTAATGGAAGGACCATTTTTGGGGGATTGGCAACGCTCAACGCGTTTTTACACATCATAATATCCTGCTATTCGGCCCATTTTTGATCACTTAAAATGCCGGAAATGTCCGGAAAAGGCCGAAGGTGTACAGAACCTGATGCTCCGTATGCTCGTTGTAATGGAAGTACCATTCTTCGGGGATTGGCAGCGCGCAACGAGTTCTCTCACACCATAATATCCGGCGATACGACCCATTTTGAAACAATTAAAAAGCCGGAAATGTCCGGAAAATGCCAAAGGTGTACAGAACCCGTTGCTCCGTATGCTCGTTGTAATGGGCGTACCATTTTTCGGGGATTGGCAGCGTGCAGCGAGTTCTCACACCTCATAATATCCTGCGATACGACCCATTTTGAAACTATTAAAAAGCCGAAACTGGCCGGAAAAGGCTGAATATGTACAAGACAGGATTCTCCGCATGCTCGTTGAAATCTATGTACCATTCTTCGGGGATTGGCAGCGCGCAACGAGTTCTCTCACATCATAATATCCCGCGATACGACCCATTTTGAAACAATTAAAAAGCCGGAAATGTCCGGAAAATGCCGAAGGTGTACAGAACCCGTTGCTCCGTATGCTCGTTGTAATGGAAGTACCATTTTTGGGGGATTGGCAGCGTGCAGCGAGATCTCACACATCATAATATCCTGCGATACGACCCTTTTTGAAACAATTATAAAGCCGGAAAAATCCGGAAAAGGCCGAAGGTGTACAAAACCCGTTGCTCCGTATGCTCGTTGTAATGGAAGGACCATTTTTGGGGGATTGGCAACGCTCAACGCGTTTTTACACATCATAATATCCTGCTATTCGGCCCATTTTTGATCACTTAAAATGCCGGAGATGTCCGGAAAAGGCCGAAGGTGTACAGAACCTGATGCTCCGTATGCTCGTTGTAAGGGGCGTACCATTTCTCGGGGATTGGCAGCGCGTAACGAGTTCTCTCACATCATAATATCCTGAAATACGACCCATTTTGAAACAATTAAAAAGCCGAAACTGGCCGGAAAAGGCTGAATATGTACAAGACAGGATTCTCCGCATGCTCGTTGAAATGGATGTACCATTCTTCGGGGATTGGCAGCACGCAACGAGTTCTCTCACATCATAACATCCCGCGATACGACCCATTTTGAAACAATTAAAAAGCCGGAAATGTCCGGAAAATGCCGAAGGTGTACAGAACCCGTTGCTCCGTATGCTCGTTGTAATGGAAGGACCATTTTTGGGGGATTGGCAGCGTGCAGCGAGTTCTCACACATCATACTATCCTGCGATACGACAAATTTTGAAACAATTAAAAAGACAAAACTGGCCGGAAAAGGCCGAATATGTACAAGACAGGATACTCCGCATGCTCGTTTTATTGGAAGTACCATTCTTCGGGGATTGGCAGCGCGCACCGAGTTCCCTCACATCATAATATCCTGCTATACGGCCCGTTTTTAATCACATAAAATGCCGGAGATGTCCGGAAAAGGCCGAAGGTGTACAGAACCCGATGCTCCGTTTGCTCGTTGTAATGGAAGTACCATTTTTGGGGGGTTGGCAGAGAGCAACTGGTTCTTACACATCATAATATCCTGATATACGGCCCATTTTGAAACAATTAAAAAGCCGGAAATGTCCGGAAAAGGCCGAAGGTGTACAGAAGCCGTTGCTCCGTATGCTCGTTGTAATGGGCGTACCATTTTTCGGGGATTGGAAGCGTGCAGCGAGATCTCACACATCATAATATCGTGCGATACGACCCTTTTTGAAACAATTAAAAAGCCGGAAATATCCGGAAAAGGCCGAAGGTGTACAGAACCCGTTGCTCCGTATGCTCGTTGTAATGGAAGGACCATTTTTGGGGGATTGGCAACGCTCAACGCGTTTTTACACATCATAATATCCTGCTATTCGGCCCATTTTTGATCACTTAAAATGCCGGAAATGTCCGGAAAAGGCCGAAGGTGTATAGAACCTGATGCTCCGTATGCTCGTTGTAAGGGGCGTACCATTTCTCGGGGATTGGCAGCGCGTAACGAGTTCTCTCACATCATAATATCCTGAAATACGGCCCATTTTGAAACAACTAAAAAGCCGGAAATGTCCGGAAAAGGCCGAAGGTGTACAGAACCTGATGCTCCGTATGCTCGTTGTAATGGAAGTACCATTCTTCGGGGATTGGCAGCGCGCAACGAGTTCTCTCACATCATAATATCCTGCGATACGACCCATTTTGAAACAATTAAAAAGCCGGAAATGTCCGGAAAATGCCAAAGGTGTACAGAACCCGTTCCTCCGTATGCTCGTTGTAATGGGCGTACCATTTTTCGGGGATTGGCAGCGTGCAGCGAGTTCTCACACCTCATAATATCCTGCGATACGACCCATTTTGAAACTATTAAAAAGCCGAAACTGGCCGGAAAAGGCCGAATATGTACAAGACAGGATTCTCCGCATGCTCGTTGTAATGGATGTACCATTCTTCGGGGATTGGCAGCGCGCAACGAGTTCTCTCACATCATAATATCCCGCGATACGACCCGTTTTTAATCACATAAAATGCCGGAAATGTCCGGAAAAGGCCGAAGGTGTACAGAACCCGTTGCTCCGTATGCTCGTTGTAATGGGCGTACCATTTTTCGGGGATTGGCAGCGTGCAGCGAGATCTCACACATCATAGTATCCTGCGATACGACAAATTTTGAAACAATTAAAAAGACAAAACTGGCCGGAAAAGGCCGAATATGTACAAGACAGGATACTCCGCATGCTCGTTTTATTGGAAGTACCATTCTTCGGGGATTGGCAGCGCGCACCGAGTTCCCTCACATCATAATATCCTGCTATACGGCCCGTTTTTAATCACATAAAATGCCGGAGATGTCCGGAAAAGGCCGAAGGTGTACAGAACCCGATGCTCCGTTTGCTCGTTGTAATGGAAGTACCATTTTTGGGGGGTTGGCAGAGAGCAACTGGTTCTTACACATCATAATATCCTGATATACGGCCCATTTTGAAACAATTAAAAAGCCGGAAGTGTCCGGAAAAGGCCGAAGGTGTACAGAACCCGTTGCTCCGTATGCTCGTTGTAATGGGCGTACCATTTTTCGGGGATTGGAAGCGTGCAGCGAGATCTCACACATCATAATATCGTGCGATACGACCCTTTTTGAAACAATTAAAAAGCCGGAAATATCCGGAAAAGGCCGAAGGTGTACAGAACCCGTTGCTCCGTATGCTCGTTGTAATGGAAGGACCATTTTTGGGGGATTGGCAACGCTCAACGCGTTTTTACACATCATAATATCCTGCTATTCGGCCCATTTTTGATCACTTAAAATGCCGGAAATGTCCGGAAAAGGCCGAAGGTGTATAGAACCTGATGCTCCGTATGCTCGTTGTAAGGGGCGTACCATTTCTCGGGGATTGGCAGCGCGTAACGAGTTCTCTCACATCATAATATCCTGAAATACGGCCCATTTTGAAACAACTAAAAAGCCGGAAATGTCCGGAAAAGGCCGAAGGTGTACAGAACCTGATGCTCCGTATGCTCGTTGTAATGGAAGTACCATTCTTCGGGGATTGGCAGCGCGCAACGAGTTCTCTCACATCATAATATCCTGCGATACGACCCATTTTGAAACAATTAAAAAGCCGGAAATGTCCGGAAAATGCCAAAGGTGTACAGAACCCGTTCCTCCGTATGCTCGTTGTAATGGGCGTACCATTTTTCGGGGATTGGCAGCGTGCAGCGAGTTCTCACACCTCATAATATCCTGCGATACGACCCATTTTGAAACTATTAAAAAGCCGAAACTGGCCGGAAAAGGCCGAATATGTACAAGACAGGATTCTCCGCATGCTCGTTGTAATGGATGTACCATTCTTCGGGGATTGGCAGCGCGCAACGAGTTCTCTCACATCATAATATCCCGCGATACGACCCGTTTTTAATCACATAAAATGCCGGAAATGTCCGGAAAAGGCCGAAGGTGTACAGAACCCGTTGCTCCGTATGCTCGTTGTAATGGGCGTACCATTTTTCGGGGATTGGCAGCGTGCAGCGAGATCTCACACATCATAGTATCCTGCGATACGACCCTTTTTGAAACAATTAAAAAGCGGGTAATATCCGGAAAAGGCTGAAGGTGTACAGAACCCGTTGCTCCGTATGCTCGTTGTAATGTAAGGACCATTTTTGGGGGATTGGCAGCGTGCAGCAAGATCTCACACATCATAGTATCCTGCGATACGACCCTTTTTGAAACAATTAAAAAGCGGGTAATATCCGGAAAGGGCCGAAGGTGTACAGAACCCGATGCTCCGTATGCTCGTTGTAAGGGGCGTACCATTTCTCGGGGATTGGCAGCGCGTAACGAGTTCTCTCCCATCATGATATCCTGAAATGCGGCCCATTTTTAAACAATTAAAAAGCCGGAAATGTCCGGAAAAGGCCGAAGGTGTACAGAACCTGATGCTCCGTATGCTCGTAGCAAGGGGCGTACCATTTCTCGGGGATTGGCAGCGCGTAACGAGTTCTCTCACATCATAATATCCTGAAATACGGCCCATTTTGAAACAACTAAAAAGCCGGAAATGTCCGGAAAAGGCCGAAGGTGTACAGAACCTGATGCTCCGTATGCTCGTTGTAATGGAAGTACCATTCTTCGGGGATTGGCAGCGCGCAACGAGTTCTCTCACATCATAATATCCTGCGATACGACCCATTTTGAAACAATTAAAAAGCCGGAAATGTCCGGAAAAGGCCGAAGGTGTACAGAACCCGTTGCTCCGTATGCTCGTTGTAATGGAAGGACCATTTTTGGGGGATTGGCAGCGTGCAGCGAGTTCTCACACATCATAATATCCTGCGATACGACCCATTTTGAAACAACTAAAAAGACGAAACTGGCCGGAAAAGGCCGAATATGTACAAGACAGGATTCTCCGCATGCTCGTTGTATTGGAAGTACCATTCTTCGGGGATTGGCAGCGCGCACCGAGTTCCCTCACATCATAATATCCCACGATACGACCCATTTTGAAACAATTAAAAAGCCGGAAATCTTCGGAAAATGCCGAAGGTGTACAGAACCCGTTGCTCCGTATGCTCGTTGTAATGGAAGGACCATTTTTGGGGGATTGGCAGCGTGCAGCGAGTTCTCACACATCATAATATCCTGCGATACAACCCATTTTGAAACAACTAAAAAGACGAAACTGGCCGGAAAAGGCCGAATATGTACAAGACAGGATTCTCCGCATGCTCGTTGTATTGGAAGTACCATTCTTCGGGGATTGGCAGCGCGCACCGAGTTCCCTCACATCATAATATCCTGCTATACGGTCCGTTTTTAATCACATAAAATGCCGGAGATGTCCGGAAAAGGCCGAAGGTGTACAGAACCCGATGCTCCGTTTGCTCGTTGTAATGGAAGTACCATTTTTGGGGGGTTGGCAGAGAGCAACTGGCTCTTACACATCATAATAATCTGATATACGGCCCATTTTGAAACAATTAAAAAGCCGGAAATGTCCGGAAAAGGCCGAAGGTGTACAGAACCCGTTGCTCCGTATGCTCGTTGTAGTGGGCGTACCATTTTTCGGGGATTGGCAGCGTGCAGCGAGTTCTCACACCTCATAATATCCTGCGATACGACTCATTTTGAAACTATTAAAAAGCCGAAACTGGCCGGAAAAGGCCGAATATCTACAAGACAGGATTCTCGTCATGCTCGTTCTAATGGAAGTACCATTCTTCGGGGATTTGCAGCGCGCAACGAGTTCCCTCACATCATAATATCCTGCTATACGGCCCGTTTTTAATCACATAAAATGCCGGAGATGTCCGGAAAAGGCCGAAGGTGTACAGAACCCAATGCTCCGTTTGCTCGTTGTAATGGAAGTACCATTTTTGGGGGGTTGGCAGAGAGCAACTGGTTCTTACACATCATAATATCCTGATATACGGCCCATTTTGAAACAATTAAAAAGCCGGAAATATCCGGAAAATGCCGAAGGTGTACAGAACCCGTTGCTCCGTATGCTCGTTGTAATGGAAGGATCATTTTTGGGGGATTGGCAACGCTCAACGCGTTTTTACACATCATAATATCCTGCTATACGGTCCGTTTTTAATCACATAAAATGCCGGAGATGTCCGGAAAAGGCCGAAGGTGTACAGAACCCGATGCTCCGTTTGCTCGTTGTAATGGAAGTACCATTTTTGGGGGGTTGGCAGAGAGCAACTGGTTCTTACACATCGTAATATCCTGATATACGGCCCATTTTGAAACAATTAAAAAGCCGGAAATATCCGGAAAAGGCCGAAGGTGTACAGAACCCGTTGCTCCGTATGCTCGTTGTAGTGGGCGTACCATTTTTCGGGGATTGGCAGCGTGCAGCGAGTTCCCTCACATCATAATATCCTGCTATACGGCCCGTTTTTAATCACATAAAATGGCGGAGATGTCCGGAAAAGGCCGAAGGTGTACAGAACCCGATGCTCCGTTTGCTCGTTGTAATGGAAGTACCATTTTTGGGGGGTTGGCAGAGAGCAACGAGTTTTCTCACATCATAATATCCTGCGATACGACCCGTTTTGAAACAATAAAATAGCCGGAAATGTCCGGAAAATGCCGAAGGTTTACAGAACCCGTTGCTCCGTATGCTCGTTGTAATGGAAGGACCATTTTTGGGGGATTGGCAGCGTGCAGCGAGTTCTCATACATCATAATATCCTGCGATACGACCCGTTTTTAATCACATAAAATGCCGGAAATGTTCGGAAAAGGCCGAAGGTGTACAGAACCTGATGCTACGTATACTCGTTGTAATGGAAGGACCATTTTTGGGGGATCGGCAACGCTCTACGCGTTTTTACACATCATAATATACTGGTGTACAGAACGTGATGCTCCGTATGCTCGTTGTAAGGGGCGTACCATTTCTCGGGGATTGGCAGCGCGTAACGTGTTCTCTCACATCATAATATCCTGATAAACGGCACATTTTGAAACAATTAAAAAGCCGGAAATGTCCGGAAAAGGCCGAAGGTGTACAGAACCCGTTGCTCCGTATGCTCGTTGTAATGGGCGTACCATTTTTCGGGGATTGGCAGCGTGCAGCGAGTTCTCACACCTCATAATATCCTGCGATACGACTCATTTTGAAACTATTAAAAAGCCGAAACTGGCCGGAAAAGGCCGAATATGTACAAGACAGGATTCTCGTCATGCTCGTTGTAATGGAAGTACCATTCTTCGGGGATTGGTAGCGTGCAGCGAGTTCTCACACCTCATAATATCCTGCGATACGACTCATTTTGAAACTATTAAAAAGCCGAAACTGGCCGGAAAAGGCCGAATATGTACAAGACAGGATTCTCGTCATGCTCGCTGTAATGGGCGTACCATTCTTCGGGGATTGGCAGCGCGCAACGAGTTCTCTCACATCATAATATCCTGCGATACGACCCATTTTGAAACAATTAAAAAGCCGGAAATGTCCGGAAAATGCCAAAGGAGTACAGAACCCGTTGCTCCGTATGCTCGTTGTAATGGGCGTACCATTTTTCGGGGATTGGCAGCGTGCAGCGAGTTCTCACACCTCATAATATCCTGCGATACGACCTATTTTGAAACTATTAAAAAGCCGAAACTGGCCGGAAAAGGCCGAATATGTACAAGACAGGATTTTCCGCATGCTCGTTGTAATGGATGTACCATTCTTCGGGGATTGGCAGCGCGCAACGAGTTCTCTCACATCATAATATCGCGCGATACGACACATTTTGAAACAATTAAAAAGCCGGAAATGTCCGGAAAATGCCGAAGGTGTACAGAACCCGTTGCTCCGTATGCTCGTTGTAATGGAAGGACCATTTTTGGGGGATTGGCAGCGTGCAGCGAGTTCTCACACCTCATAATATCCTGCGATACGACTCATTTTGAAACTATTAAAAAGCCGAAACTGGCCGGAAAAGGCCGAATATGTACAAGACAGGATTCTCGTCATGCTCGTTGTAATGGAAGTACCATTCTTCGGGGATTTGTAGCGCGCAACGAGTTCCCTCACATCATAATATCCTGCTATACGGCCAGTTTTTAATCACATAAAATGCCGGAGATGTCCGGAAAAGGCCGAAGGTGTACAGAACCTGATGCTCCGTATGCTCGTTGTAAGGGGCGTACCATTTCTCGGGGATTGGCAGCGCGTAACGTGTTCTCTCACATCATAATATCCTGATAAACGGCACATTTTGAAACAATTAAAAAGCCGGAAATGTCCGGAAAAGGCCGAAGGTGTACAGAACCCGTTGCTCCGTATGCTCGTTGTAATGGGCGTACCATTCTTCGGGGATTGGCAGCGCGCAACGAGTTCTCTCACATCATAATATCCTGCTATACGGCCCGTTTTTAATCACATAAAATGCCGGAGATGTCCGGAAAAGGCCGAAGGTGTACAGAACCCGATGCCCCGTTTGCTCGTTGTAATGGGAGTACCATTTTTCGGGGATGGGCAGCGTGCAGCGAGTTCTCACACCTCATAATATCCTGCGAAACGACTCATTTTGAAACTATTAAAAAGCCGAAACTGGCCGGAAAAGGCCGAATATGTACAAGACAGGATTCTCGTCATGCTCGTTGTAATGGAAGTACCATTCTTCGGGGATTTGTAGCGCGCAACGAGTTCCCTCACATCATAATATCCTGCTATACGGCCAGTTTTTAATCACATAAAATGCCGGAGATGTCCGGAAAAGGCCGAAGGTGTACAGAACCCGTTGCTCCGTATGCTCGTTGTAATGGGCGTACCATTTTTCGGGGATTGGAAGCGTGCAGCGAGATCTCACACATCATAATATCGTGCGATACGACCCTTTTTGAAACAATTAAAAAGCCGGAAATATCCGGAAAAGGCCGAAGGTTTACAGAACCCGATGCTCCGTATGCTCGTTGTAAGGGAAGGACCATTTTTGGGGGATCGGCAACGCTCAACGCGTTTTTATACATCATAATATACTGGTGTACAGAACCTGATGCTCCGTATGCTCGTTGTAAGGGGCGTACCATTTCTCGGGGATTGGCAGCGCGTAACGTGTTCTCTCACATCATAATATCCTGATAAACGGAACATTTTGAAACAATTAAAAAGCCGGAAATGTCCGGAAAAGGCCGAAGGTGTACAGAACCCGTTGCTCCGTATGCTCGTTGTAGTGGGCGTACCATTTTTCGGGGATTGGCAGCGTGCAGCGAGCTCTCACATCATAATATCCTGATAAACGGCACATTTTGAAACAATTAAAAAGCCGGAAATGTCCGGAAAAGGCCGAAGGTGTACAGAACCCGTAGCTCCGTATGCTCGTTGTAGTGGGCGTACCATTTTTCGTGGATTGGCAGCGTGCAGCGAGCTCTCACACCTCATAATATCCTGCGATACGACTCATTTTGAAACTATTAAAAAGCCGAAACTGGCCGGAAAAGGCCGAATATGTACAAGACAGGATTCTCGTCATGCTCGTTGTAATGGAAGTACCATTCTTCGGGGATTTGCAGCGCGCAACAAGTTCCCTCACATCATAATATCCTGCTATACGGCCCGTTTTTAATCACATAAAATGCCGGCGATGTCCGGAAAAGGCCGTAGGTGTACAGAACCCGATGCTTCGTTTGCTCGTTGTAATGGAAGTACCATTTTTGGGGGGTTGGCAGAGAGCAACGAGTTTTCTCACATCATAATATCCTGCGATACGACCCGTTTTGAAACAATAAAATAGCCGGAAATGTCCGGAAATTGCCGAAGGTGTACAGAACCCGTTGCTCCGTATGCTCGTTGTAATGGAAGGACCATTTTTGGGGGATTGGCAGCGTGCAGCGAGTTCTCACACATCATAATATCCTGCGATACGACCCGTTTTTAATCACATAAAATGCCGGAAATGTTCGGAAAAGGCCGAAGGTGTACAGAACCTGATGCTCCGTATACTCGTTGTAAGGGGCGTTCCATTTCTCGGGGATTGGCTGCGCGTAACGAGTTCTCTCACATCATAATATCCTGATATACGGCCCTTTTTGAAACAATTAAAAAGCCGGAAATGTCCGGAAAAGGCCGAAGGTATACAGAACCCGTTGCTCCGTATGCTCGTTGTAGTGGGCGTACCATTTTTCGGGGATTGGCAGCGTGCAGCGAGTTCTCTCACCTCATAATATCCTGCGAAACAACTCATTTTGAAACTATTAAAAAGCCGAAACTTGCCGGAAAAGGCCGAATATGTACAAGACAGTATTCTCCGCATGCTCGTTGTATTGGAAGTACCATTCTTCGGGGAATGGCAGCGCGCAACGAGTTCTCTCACATCATAATATCCTGATATACGGCCCATTTTGAAACAATTAAAAAGCCGGAAATGTCCGGAAAATGCCGAAGTTGTACAGAACCCGTTGCTCCCTTTGCTTGTTGTAATGGAAGTACCATTTTTGGGGGGTTGGCAGAGAGCAACTGGTTCTTACACATCATAATATCCTGATATACGGCCCATTTTGAAGCAATTAAAAAGCCGGAAATGTCCGGAAAAGGCCGAAGGTGTACAGAACCCGTTGCTCCGTATGCTCGTTGTAATGGGCGTACCATTTTTCGGGGATTTCCAGCGTGCAGCCAGTTCTCACACCTCATAATATCCTGCGATACGACCCATTTTGAAACTATTAAAAAGCCGAAACTGGCCGGAAATGGCCGAATATGTACAAGACAGGATTCTGCGCATGCTCGTTGTAATGGAAGTACCATTCTTCGGGGATTTGCAGCGCGCAACGAGTTCCCTCACATCATAATATCCTGCTATACGGCCCGTTTTTAATCACATAAAATGCCGGAGATGTCCGGAAAAGGCCGAAGGTGTACAGAACCCGTTGCTCCGTATGCTCGTTGTAAGGGAAGGACCATTTTTGGGGGATCGGCAACGCTCAACGCGTTTTTACACATCATAATATCCTGCTATTCGGCCCGTTTTTGATCACTTAAAATGCCGGAAATGTCCGGAAAAGGCCGAAGGTGTACAGAACCCGTTGCTCCGTATGCTCGTTGTAGTGGGCGTACCATTTTTCGGGGATTGGCAGCGTGCAGCGAGTTCTCACACATCATAATATCCTGCGATACGACCCGTTTTTAATCACATAAAATGCCGGAAATGTCCGGAAAAGGCCGAAGGTGTACAGAAGCTGATGCTTCGTATACTCGTTGTAAGGGGCGTACCATTTCTCGGGGATTGGCAGCGCGTAACGAGTTCTCTCACATCATAATATCATGATATACGGCCCATTTTGAAACAATTAAAAAGCCGGAAATATCCGGAAAAGGCCGAAGGTGTACAGAACCCGTTGCTCCGTATGCTCGTTGTAGTGGGCGTACCATTTTTCGGGGATTGGCAGCGTGCAGCGAGTTCTCACACCTCATAATATTCTGCGAAACGAATCATTCTGAAACTATTAAAAAGCCGAAACTTGCCGGAAAAGGCCGAATATGTACAAGACAGGATTCTCCGCATGCTCGTTGTAATGGAAGTACCATTCTTCGGGGATTGGCAGCGCGCAACGAGTTCTCTCACATTATAATATCCTGCTATACGGCCCGTTTTTAATCACATAAAATGCCGGAGATGTCCGGAAAAGGCCGAAGGTGTACAGAACCCGATGCTCCGTTTGCTCGTTGTAATGGAAGTACCATTTTTGGGGGGTTGGCAGAGAGCAACTGGTTCTTACACATCATAATAATCTGATATACGGCCCATTTTGAAACAATGAAAAAGCCGGAAATGTCCGGAAAAGGCCGAAGGTGTACAGAACCCGTTGCTCCGTATGCTCGTTGTAATGGGCGTACCATTTTTCGGGGATTTCCAGCGTGCAGCCAGTTCTCACACCTCATAATATCCTGCGATACGACCCATTTTGAAACTATTAACAAGCCGAAACAGGCCGGAAATGGCCGAATATGTACAAGACAGGATTCTCCGCATGCTCGTTGTAATGGAAGTACCATTCTTCGGGGATTGGCAGCGCGCAACGAGTTCTCTCACATCATAATATCCTGATATACGGCCCATTTTGAAACAATTAAAAAGCCGGAAATGTCCCGAAAAGGCCGAAGTTGTACAGAACCTGATGCTCCGTATGCTCGTTGTAATGGAAGTACCATTCTTCGGGGATTGGCAGCGCGCAAAGAGTTCTCTCACATCATAATATCCTGCGATACGACCCATTTTGAAACAATTAAAAAGCCGGAAATGTCCGGAAAAGGCCGAATACGTACAAGACAGG
Organism: Bombus muscorum; assembly: GCA_963971185.1. NCBI lineage: Eukaryota > Metazoa > Arthropoda > Insecta > Hymenoptera > Apidae > Bombus > Bombus muscorum. The sequence goes on from OZ020130.1 coordinate 6,205,857, forward strand.
ATTCTCCGCATGCTCGTTGTAATGGATGTACCATTCTTCGGGGATTGGCAGCGCGCAACGGGTTCTCTCACATCATAATATCGCGCGATGCGACCCATTTTGAAGCAATTAAAAAGCCGGAAATGTCCCGAAAAGGCCGAAGGTGTACAGAACCCGTTGCTCCGTATGCTCGTTGTAATGGGAGTACAATTTTTCGGGGATTGGCAGCGTGCAGCGAGTTCTCTCACATCATAATATGCTGATATACGGCCCATTTGAAACAATTAAAAAGCCGGAAATGTCCGGAAAGGGCCGAAGGTGTACAGAACCCGTTGCTCCCTTTGCTTGTTGTAATGGAAGTACCATTTTTGGGGGGTTGGCAGAGAGGAACTGGTTCTTACACATCATAATATCCTGATATACGGCCCATTTTTGATCACTTAAAATGCCGGAAATGTCCGGAAAAGGCCGAAGGTGTACAGAACCTGATGCTCCGTATGCTCGTTGTAAGGGGCGTACCATTTCTCGGGGATTGGCAGCGCGTAACGAGTTCTCTCACATCATAATATCCTGAAATACGGCCCATTTTGAAACAATTAAAAAGCCGGAAATGTCCGGAAAAGGGCGAAGGTGTACAGAACCTGATGCTCCGTATGCTCGTTGTAATGGAAGTACCATTTTTGGGGGGTTGGCAGCGTGCAGCGAGTTCTCACACATCATAGTATCCTGCGATACGACCCATTTTGAAACAACTAAAAAGACGAAACTGGCCGGAAAAGGCCGAATATGTACATGACAGGATTCTCCGCATGCTCGTTGTATTGGAAGTACCATTCTTCGGGGATTGGCAGCGCGCACCGAGTTCCCTCACATCATAATATCCTGCTATACGGCCCGTTTTTAATCACATAAAATGCCGGAGATGTCCGGAAAAGGCCGAAGGTGTACAGAACCCGATGCTCCGTTTGCTCGTTGTAATGGAAGTACCATTTTTGGGGGGTTGGCAGAGAGCAACTGGCTCTTACACATCATAATAATCTGATATACGGCCCATTTTGAAACAATTAAAAAGCCGGAAATGTCCGGAAAAGGCCGAAGGTGTACAGAACCCGTTGCTCCGTATGCTCGTTGTAATGGGCGTACCATTTTTCGGGGATTGGAAGCGTGCAGCGAGATCTCACACATCATAATATCGTGCGATACGACCCATTTTGAAACAATTAAAAAGCCGGAAATGTCCGGAAATGCCAAAGGTGTACAGAACCCGTTGCTCCGTATGCTCGTTGTAATGGACGTACAATTTTTCAGGGATTGGCAGCGTGCAGCGAGATCTCACACATCATAATATCCTGCGATACGACTCATTTTGAAACTATTAAAAAGCCGAAACTGGCCGGAAAATGCCGAATATGTACAAGACAGGATTCTCCGCATGCTCATTGTAATGGAAGTACCATTCTTCGGGGATTGGCAGCGCGCAACGAGTTCTCTCACATCATAATATGCTGATATACGGCCCATTTGAAACAATTAAAAAGCCGGAAATGTCCGGAAAGGGCCGAAGGTGTACAGAACCCGTTGCTCCCTTTGCTTGTTGTAATGGAAGTACCATTTTTGGGGGGTTGGCAGAGAGGAACTGGTTCTTACACATCATAATATCCTGATATACGGCCCATTTTTGATCACTTAAAATGCCGGAAATGTCCGGAAAAGGCCGAAGGTGTACAGAACCTGATGCTCCGTATGCTCGTTGTAAGGGGCGTACCATTTCTCGGGGATTGGCAGCGCGTAACGAGTTCTCTCACATCATAATATCCTGAAATACGGCCCATTTTGAAACAATTAAAAAGCCGGAAATGTCCGGAAAAGGGCGAAGGTGTACAGAACCTGATGCTCCGTATGCTCGTTGTAATGGAAGTACCATTTTTGGGGGGTTGGCAGCCTGCAGCGAGTTCTCACACATCATAATATCCTGCTATACGACCCATTTTGAAACAACTAAAAAGACGAAACTGGCCGGAAAAGGCCGAATATGTACATGACAGGATTCTCCGCATGCTCGTTGTATTGGAAGTACCATTCTTCGGGGATTGGCAGCGCGCACCGAGTTCGCTCACATCATAATATCCTGCTATACGGCCCGTTTTTAATCACATAAAATGCCGGAGATGTCCGGAAAAGGCCGAAGGTGTACAGAACCCGATGCTCCGTTTGCTCGTTGTAATGGAAGTACCATTTTTGGGGGGTTGGCAGAGAGCAACTGGCTCTTACACATCATAATAATCTGATATACGGCCCATTTTGAAACAATTAAAAAGCCGGAAATGTCCGGAAAAGGCCGAAGGTGTACAGAACCCGTTGCTCCGTATGCTCGTTGTAATGGGCGTACCATTTTTCGGGGATTGGAAGCGTGCAGCGAGATCTCACACATCATAATATCGTGCGATACGACCCATTTTGAAACAATTAAAAAGCCGGAAATGTCCGGAAAATGCCAAAGGTGTACAGAACCCGTTGCTCCGTATGCTCGTTGTAATGGGCGTACCATTTTTCGGGGATTGGCAGCGTGCAGCGAGTTCTCACACCTCATAATATCCTGCGATACGACTCATTTTGAAACTATTAAAAAGCCGAAACTGGCCGGAAAAGGCCGAATATGTACAAGACAGGATTCTCGTCATGCTCGTTGTAATGGAAGTACCATTCTTCGGGGATTGGCAGCGTGCAGCGAGTTCTCACACCTCATAATATCCTGCGATACGACTCATTTTGAAACTATTAAAGAGCCGACACTGGCCGGAAAAGGCCGAATATGTACAAGACAGGATTCTCGTCATGCTCGTTGTAATGGAAGTACCATTCTTCGGGGATTGGAAGCGCGCAGCGAGATCTCACACATCATAATATCGTGCGATACGACCCATTTTGAAACAATTAAAAAGCCGGAAATGTCCGGAAAATGCCAAAGGTGTACAGAACCCGTTGCTCCGTATGCTCGTTGTAATGGGCGTACAATTTTTCGGGGATTGGCAGCGTGCAGCGAGATCTCACACATCATAATATCCTGCGATACGACTCATTTTGAAACTATTAAAAAGCCGAAACTGGCCGGAAAAGGCCGAATATGTACAAGACAGGATTCTCCGCATGCTCATTGTAATGGAAGTACCATTCTTCGGGGATTGGCAGCGCGCAACGAGTTCTCTCACATCATAATATGCTGATATACGGCCCATTTGAAACAATTAAAAAGCCGGAAATGTCCGGAAAGGGCCGAAGGTGTACAGAACCCGTTGCTCCCTTTGCTTGTTGTAATGGAAGTACCATTTTTGGGGGGTTGGCAGAGAGGAACTGGTTCTTACACATCATAATATCCTGATATACGGCCCATTTTTGATCACTTAAAATGCCGGAAATGTCCGGAAAAGGCCGAAGGTGTACAGAACCTGATGCTCCGTATGCTCGTTGTAAGGGGCGTACCATTTCTCGGGGATTGGCAGCGCGTAACGAGTTCTCTCACATCATAATATCCTGAAATACGGCCCATTTTGAAACAATTAAAAAGCCGGAAATGTCCGGAAAAGGGCGAAGGTGTACAGAACCTGATGCTCCGTATGCTCGTTGTAATGGAAGTACCATTTTTGGGGGGTTGGCAGCGTGCAGCGAGTTCTCACACATCATAATATCCTGCTATACGACCCATTTTGAAGCAACTAAAAAGACGAAACTGGCCGGAAAAGGCCGAATATGTACATGACAGGATTCTCCGCATGCTCGTTGTATTGGAAGTACCATTCATCGGGGATTGGCAGCGCGCACCGAGTTCCCTCACATCATAATATCCTGCTATACGGCCCGTTTTTAATCACATAAAATGCCGGAGATGTCCGGAAAAGGCCGAAGGTGTACAGAACCCGATGCTCCGTTTGCTCGTTGTAATGGAAGTACCATTTTTGGGGGGTTGGCAGAGAGCAACTGGCTCTTACACATCATAATAATCTGATATACGGCCCATTTTGAAACAATTAAAAAGCCGGAAATGTCCGGAAAAGGCCGAAGGTGTACAGAACCCGTTGCTCCGTATGCTCGTTGTAATGGGCGTACCATTTTTCGGGGATTGGAAGCGTGCAGCGAGATCTCACACATCATAATATCGTGCGATACGACCCATTTTGAAACAATTAAAAAGCCGGAAATGTCCGGAAAATGCCAAAGGTGTACAGAACCCGTTGCTCCGTATGCTCGTTGTAATGGGCGTACCATTTTTCGGGGATTGGCAGCGTGCAGCGAGTTCTCACACCTCATAATATCCTGCGATACGACTCATTTTGAAACTATTAAAAAGCCGAAACTGGCCGGAAAAGGGCGAATATGTACAAGACAGGATTCTCGTCATGCTCGTTGTAATGGAAGTACCATTCTTCGGGGATTGGCAGCGTGCAGCGAGTTCTCACACCTCATAATATCCTGCGATACGACTCATTTTGAAACTATTAAAAAGCCGACACTGGCCGGAAAAGGCCGAATATGTACAAGACAGGATTCTCGTCATGCTCGTTGTAATGGAAGTACCATTCTTCGGGGATTTGCAGCGCGCAACGAGTTCTCTCACATCATAATATCCTGCTATACGGCCCGTTTTTAATCACATAAAATGCCGGAGATGTCCGGAAAAGGCCGAAGGTGTACAGAACCTGATGCTCCGTATGCTCGTTGTAATGGAAGTACCATTCTTCGGGGATTGGCAGCGCGCAACGAGTACTCTCACATCATAATATCCTGCGATACAACCCATTTTGAAACAATTAAAAAGCCGGAAATGTCCGGAAAATGCCAAAGGTGTACAGAACCCGTTGCTCCGTATGCTCGTTGTAATGGGCGTACCATTTTTCGGGGATTGGCAGCGTGCAGCGAGTTCTCACACCTCATAATATCCTGCGATACGACCCATTTTGTAACTATTAAAAAGCCGAAACTGGTCGGAAAAGGCCGAATATGTACAAGACAGGATTCTCCGCATGCTCGTTGTAATGGATGTACCATTTTTCGGGGATTGGCAGCGCGCAACGAGTTCTCTCACATCATAATATCCTGCGATACGACTCATTTTGAAACTATTAAAAAGCCGAAACTGGCCGGAAAAGGACGAATATGTACAAGACAGGATTCTCCGCATGCTAGTTGTAATGGAAGTACCATTCTTCGGGGATTGGCTGCGCGCAACGAGTTCTCTCACATCATAATATCCTGCGATACGACCCATTTTGAAACAATTAAAAAGCCGAAACTGGCCGGAAAAGGCCGAAAATGTACAAGACAGGATTCTCCGGATGCTGGTTGTATTGGAAGTACCATTCTTCGGGGATTGGCAGCGCGCACCGTGTTCTCTCACATCATAATATCCTGCTATTCTGCCCGTTTTTGATCACTTAATATGCCGGAAATGTCCGGAAAAGTCCGAAGGTGTACAGAACCTGATGCTCCGTATGCTCGTTGTAAGGGGCGTACCATTTCTCGGGGATTGGCAGCGCGTAACGTGTTCTCTCACATCATAATATCCTGATAAACGGCACATTTTGAAACAATTAAAAAGCCGGAAATGTCCGGAAAAGGCCGAAGGTGTACAGAACCCGTTGCTCCGTATGCTCGTTGTAGTGGGCGTACCATTTTTCGGGGATTGGCAGCGTGCAGCGAGATCTCAAACATCATAATATCCTGCGATACGACCCTTTTTGAAACAATTAAAAAGCCGGTAATATCCGGAAAAGGCCGAAGGTGTACAGAACCCGTTGCTCCGTATGCTCGTTGTAATGGAAGGTCCATTTTTGGGGGATTGGCAGCGTGCAGCGAGTTCTCACACCTCATAATATCCTGCGAAACGACTCATTTTGAAACTATTAAAATGCCGAAACTTGCCGGAAAAGGCCGAAGGTGTACAGAACCTGATGCTCCGTATGCTCGTTGTAATGTAAGTACCATTCTTCGGGGATTGGCAGCGCGCAACGCGTTCTCTCACATCATAATATCCTGCGATACGACCCATTTTGAAACAATTAAAAAGCCGGAAATGTCCGGAAAATGCCAAAGGTGTACAGAACCCGTTGCTCCGTATGCTCGTTGTAATGGGCGTACCATTTTTCGGGGATTTCCAGCGTGCAGCCAGTTCTCACACCTCATAATATCCTGCGATACGACTCATTTTGAAACTATTAAAATGCCGAAACTTGCCGGAAAAGGCCGAATATGTACAAGACAGGATTCTCCGCATGCTCGTTGTAATGGAAGTACCATTCTTCGGGGATTGGCTGCGCGCAACGAGTTCTCTCACATCATAATATCCGGATATACGGCCCATTTTGAAACAATTAAAAAGCCGGAGATGTCCGGAAAGGCCGAAGGTGTACAGAACCTGATGCTCCGTATGCTCGTTGTAATGGAAGTACCATTCTTCGGGGATTGGCAGCGCGCAACGAGTTCTCTCACATCATAATATCCTGCGATACGACCCATTTTGAAACAATTAAAAAGCCGGAAATGTCCGGAAAATGCCAAAGGTGTACAGAACCCGTTGCTCCGTATGCTCGTTGTAATGGATGGACCATTTTTGGGGGATTGGCAACGCTCAACGCGTTTTAACACATCATAATATCATGCTATTCGGCCCATTTTTGATCACTTAAAATGCCGGAAATGTCCGGAAAAGGCCGAAGATGTACAGAACCTGATGCTCCGTATGCTCGTTGTAAGGGGCGTACCATTTCTCGGGGATTGGCAGCGCGTAACGAGTTATCTCATATCATAATATCCTGAAATACGGCCCATTTTGAAACAATTAAAAAGCCGGAAATGTCCGGAAAAGGCCGAAGGTGTACAGAACCTGATGCTCCGTATGCTCGTTGTAATGGAAGTACCATTCTTCGGGGATTGGCAGCGCGCAACGAGTTCTCTCACATCATAATATCCTGCGATACGACCCATTTTGAAACAATTAAAAAGCCGGAAATGTCCGGAAAATGCCAAAGGTGTACAGATCCCGCTGCTCCGTATGCTCGTTGTAATGGGCGTACCATTTTTCGGGGAATGGCAGCGTGCAGCGAGTTCTCACACCTCATAATATCCTGCGATACGACCCATTTTGAAACTATTAAAAAGCCGAAACTGGTCGGAAAAGGCCGAATATGCACAAGACAGGATTCTCCGCATGCTCGTTGTAATGGATGTACCATTTTTCGGGGATTGGCAGCGCGCAACGAGTTCTCTCACATCATAATATCCTGATATACGGCCCATTTTGAAACAATTAAAAAGCCGGAAATGTCCGGAAAAGGCCGAAGGTGTACAGAACCCGTTGCTCCCTTTGCTTGTTGTAATGGAAGTACCATTTTTGGGGGGTTGGCAGAGAGCAACTGGATCTTACACCTCATAATATCCTGATATACGGCCCATTTTGAAGCAATTAAAAAGCCGGAAATGTCCGGAAAAGGCCGAAGGTGTACAGAAACCGTTGCTCCGTATGCTCGTTGTAATGGAAGGTCCATTTTTGGGGGATTGGCAGCGTGCAGCGAGTTCTCACACCTCATAATATCCTGCGAAACGACTCATTTTGAAACTATTAAAATGCCGAAACTTGCCGGAAGAGGCCGAATATGTACAAGACAGGATTCTCCGCATGCTCGTTGTAATGGAAGTACCATTCTTCGGGGATTGGCTGCGCGCAACGAGTTCTCTCACATCATAATATCCTGATATACGGCCCATTTTGAAACAATTAAAAAGCCGGAGATGTCCGGAAAAGGCCGAAGGTGTACAGAACCTGATGCTCCGTATGCTCGTTGTAATGGAAGTACCATTCTTCGGGGATTGGCAGCGCGCAACGAGTTCTCTCACATCATAATATCCTGCGATACGACCCATTTTGAAACAATTAAAAAGCCGGAAATGTCCGGAAAATGCCAAAGGTGTACAGAACCCGTTGCTCCGTATGCTCGTTGTAATGGAAGTACCATTCTTCGGGGATTTGTAGCGCGCAACGGGTTCCCTCACATCATAATATCCTGCTATACGGCCCGTTTTTAATCACATAAAATGCCGGAGATGTCCGGAAAAGGCCGAAGGTGTACAGAACCTGATGCTCCGTATGCTCGTTGTAATGGAAGTACCATTCTTCGGGGATTGGCAGCGCGCAACGAGTACTCTCACATCATAATATCCTGCGATACGACCCATTTTGAAACAATTAAAAAGCCGGAAATGTCCGGAAAATGCCAAAGGTGTACAGAACCCGTTGCTCCGTATGCTCGTTGTAATGGGCGTACCATTTTTCGGGGATTGGCAGCGTGCAGCGAGTTCTCACACCTCATAATATCCTGCGATACGACCCATTTTGTAACTATTAAAAAGCCGAAACTGGTCGGAAAAGGCCGAATATGTACAAGACAGGATTCTCCGCATGCTCGTTGTAATGGATGTACCATTTTTCGGGGATTGGCAGCGCGCAACGAGTTCTCTCACATCATAATATCCTGCGATACGACTCATTTTGAAACTATTAAAAAGCCGAAACTGGCCGGAAAAGGACGAATATGTACAAGACAGGATTCTCCGCATGCTCGTTGTAATGGAAGTACCATTCTTCGGGGATTGGCTGCGCGCAACGAGTTCTCTCACATCATAATATCCTGCGATACGACCCATTTTGAAACAATTAAAAAGCCGAAACTGGCCGGAAAAGGCCGAAAATGTACAAGACAGGATTCTCCGGATGCTGGTTGTATTGGAAGTACCATTCTTCGGGGATTGGCAGCGCGCACCGTGTTCTCTCACATCATAATATCCTGCTATTCTGCCCGTTTTTGATCACTTAATATGCCGGAAATGTCCGGAAAAGGCCGAAGGTGTACAGAACCTGATGCTCCGTATGCTCGTTGTAAGGGGCGTACCATTTCTCGGGGATTGGCAGCGTGCAGCGAGATCTCAAACATCATAATATCCTGCGATACGACCCTTTTTGAAACAATTAAAAAGCCGGTAATATCCGGAAAAGGCCGAAGGTGTACAGAACCCGTTGCTCCGTATGCTCGTTGTAATGGAAGGTCCATTTTTGGGGGATTGGCAGCGTGCAGCGAGTTCTCACACCTCATAATATCCTGCGAAACGACTCATTTTGAAACTATTAAAATGCCGAAACTTGCCGGAAAAGGCCGAATATGTACAAGACAGGATTCTCCGCATGCTCGTTGTAATGGAAGTACCATTCTTCGGGGATTGGCTGCGCGCAACGAGTTCTCTCACATCATAATATCCTGATATACGGCCCATTTTGAAACAATTAAAAAGCCGGAGATGTCCGGAAAAGGCCGAAGGTGTACAGAACCTGATGCTCCGTATGCTCGTTGTAATGGAAGTACCATTCTTCGGGGATTGGCAGCGCGCAACGAGTTCTCTCACATCATAATATCCTGCGATACGACCCATTTTGAAACAATTAAAAAGCCGGAAATGTCCGGAAAATGCCAAAGGTGTACAGAACCCGTTGCTCCGTATGCTCGTTGTAATGGGCGTACCATTTTTCGAGGATTAGCAGCGTGCAGCGAGTTCTCACACCTCATAATATCCTGCGATACGACCCATTTTGAAACTATTAAAAAGCCGAAACTGGTCGGAAAAGGCCGAATATGTACAAAACAGGATTCTCCGCATGCTCGTTGTAATGGATGTACCATTTTTCGGGGATTGGCAGCGCGCAACGAGTTCTCTCACATCATAATATCCTGATATACGGCTCATTTTGAAACAATTAAAAAGCCGGAAATGTCCGGAAAAGGCCGAAGGTGTACAGAACCCGTTGCTCCGTATGCTCGTTGTAATGGGCGTACCATTTTTGGGGGATTTCCAGCGTGCAGCCAGTTCTCACACCTCATAATATCCTGCGATACGACCCATTTTGAAACTATTAAAAAGCCGAAACTGGCCGGAAATGGCCGAATATGTACAAGACAGGATTCTCCGCATGCTCGTTGTAATGGAAGTACCATTCTTCGGGGATAGGCAGCGCGCAACGAGTTCTCTCACATCATAATATCCTGATATACGGCCCATTTTGAAACAATTAAAAAGCCGGAAATGTCCGGAAAAGGCCGAAGGTGTACAGAACCCAATGCTCCGTTTGCTCGTTGTAATGGAAGTACCATTTTTGGGGGGTTGGCAGAGAGCAACTGGTTCTTACACATCATAATATCCTGATATACGGCCCATTTTGAAACAATTAAAAAGCCGGAAATATCCGGAAAAGGCCGAAGGTGTACAGAACCCGTTGCTCCGTATGCTCGTTGTAATGGAATTACCATTTTTGGGGGATTGGCAACGCTCAACGCGTTTTTACACATCATAATATCCTGCGATACGTCTCATTTTGAAACTATAAAAAGCCGAAACTGGCCGGAAAAGGCCGAATATGTACCAGACAGGATTCTCGTCATGCTCGTTGTAATGGAAGTACCACTCTTCGGGGATTTGCAGCGCGCAACGAGTTCCCTCACATCATAATATCCTGCTATACGGCCCGTTTTTAATCACATAAAATGCCGGAGATGTCCGGAAAAGGCCGAAGGTGTACAGAACCCAATGCTCCGTTTGCTCGTTGTCATGGAAGTACCATTTTTGGGGGGTTGGCAGAGAGCAACTGGTTCTTACACATCATAATATCCTGATATACGGCCCATTTTGAAACAATTAAAAAGCCGGAAATATCCGGAAAAGGCCGAAGGTGTACAGAACCCGTTGCTCCGTATGCTCGTTGTAATGGAATTACCATTTTTGGGGGATTGGCAACGCTCAACGCGTTTTTACACATCATAATATCCTGCTATTCGGCCCATTTTTGATCACTTAAAATGCCGGAAATGTCCGGAAAAGGACGAAGGTGAACAGAACCTGATGCTCCGTATGCTCGTTGTAAGGGGCGTACCATTTCTCGGGGATTGGCAGCACGTAACGTGTTCTCTCTCATCATAATATCCTGATAAACGGCACATTTAGAAACAATTAAAAAGCCGGAAATGTCCGGAAAAGGCCGAAGGTGTACAGAACCCGTTGCTCCGTATGCTCGTTGTAGTGGGCGTACCATTTTTCGGGGATTGGCAGCGTGCAGCGAGTTCCCACACCTCATAATATCCTGCGATACGACTCATTTTGAAACAATTAAAAAGCCGAAACTGGCCGGAAAAGGCCGAAAATGTACAAGACAGGATTCTCCGGATGCTGGTTGTATTGGAAGTACCATTCTTCGGGGATTGGCAGCGCGCACCGTGTTCTCTCACATCATAATATCCTGCTATTCTGCCCGTTTTTGATCACTTAATATGCCGGAAATATCCGGAAAAGGCCGAAGGTGTACAGAACCCGTTGCTCCGTATGCTCGTTGTAATGGAATTACCATTTTTGGGGGATTGGCAACGCTCAACGCGTTTTTACACATCATAATATCCTGCGATACGACTCATTTTGAAACTATAAAAAGCCGAAACTGGCCGGAAAAGGCCGAATATGTACCAGACAGGATTCTCGTCATGCTCGTTGTAATGGAAGTACCATTCTTCGGGGATTTGCAGCGCGCAACGAGTTCCCTCACATCATAATATCCTGCTATACGGCCCGTTTTTAATCACATAAAATGCCGGAGATGTCCGGAAAAGGCCGAAGGTGTACAGAACCCAATGCTCCGTTTGCTCGTTGTCATGGAAGTACCATTTTTGGGGGATTGGCAGCGGGCAACGAGTTCTCTCACATCATAATATCCTGCGATACGACCCATTTTGAAGCAATTAAATAGCCGGAAATGTCCGGAAAATGCCGAACGTGTACATAACCCGTTGCTCCGTATGCTCGTTGTAATGGGCGTACCATTTTTCGGGGATTGGCAGCGTGCAGCGAGATCTCACACATCATAATATCCTGCGATACGACTCGTTTTTAATCACATAAAATGCCGGAAATGTCCAAAAAAGGCCGAAGGTGTACAGAACCCGTTGCTCCGTATGCTCGTTGTAATGGAAGGACCATTTTTCGGGGATTGGCAGCGTGCAGCTAGTTCTCACACATCATAATATCCTGCGATACGACCCTTTTTGAAACAATTAAAAAGCCGGAAATATCCGGAAAAGGCCGAAGGTGTACAGAACCCGTTGCTCCGTATGCTCGTTGTAATGGAAGGACCATTTTTGGAGGATTGGCAACGCTCAACGCGTTTTTACACATCATAATATCCTGCTATTCGGCCCATTTTTGATCACTTAAAATGCCGGAAATGTCCGGAAAAGGCCGAAGGTGTACAGAACCTGATGCTCCGTATGCTCGTTGTAAGGGGCGTACCATTTCTCGGGGATTGGCAGCGCGTAACGAGTTCTCTCACATCCTAATATCCTGAAATACGGCCCATTTTGAAACAATTAAAAAGCCGGAAATGTCCGGAAAAGGCCGAAGGTGTACAGAACCTGATGCTCCGTATGCTCGTTGTAATGGAAGTACCATTCTTCGGGGATTGGCAGCGCGCAACGAGTTCTCTCACATCATAATATCCTGCGATACGACCCATTTTGAAACAATTAAAAAGCCGGAAATGTCCGGAAAATGCCAAAGGTGTACAGAACCCGTTGCTCCGTATGCTCGTTGTAATGGGCGTACCATATTTCGGGGATTGGCAGCGTGCAGCGAGTTCTCACACCTCATAATATCCTGCGATACGACCCATTTTGAAACTATTAAAAAGCCGAAACTGGCCGGAAAAGGCCGAATATGTACAAGACAGGATTCTCCGCATTCTCGTTGTAATGGATGTACCATTCTTCGGGGATTGGCAGCGCGCAACGAGTTATCTCACATCATAATATCCCGCGATACGACCCATTTTGACACAATTAAAAAGCCGGAAATGTCCGGAAAATGCCGAAGGTGTACAGAACCCGTTGCTCCGTATGCTCGTTGTAATGGAAGGACCATATTTGGGGGATTGGCAGCGTGCAGCGAGTTCTCACACATCATAATATCCTGCGATACGACCCGTTTTTAATCACATAAAATGCCGGAAATGTCCGGAAAAGGCCGAAGGTGTACAGAACCCGATGCTCCGTTTGCTCGTTGTAATGGAAGTACCATTTTTGGGGAGTTGGCAGAGAGCAACTGGCTCTTACACATCATAATAATCTGATATACGGCCCATTTTGAAACAATTAAAAAGCCGGAAATGTCCGGAAAAGGCCGAAGGTGTACAGAACCCGTTGCTCCGTATGCTCGTTGTAATGGGCGTACCATTTTTCGGGGATTGGCAGCGTGCAGCGAGTTCCCACACTTCATAATATCCTGCGATACGACCCATTTTGAAACTATTAAAAAGCCGAAACTGGCCGGAAAAGGCCGAATATGTACAAGACAGGATTCTCCGCATGCTCGTTGTAATGGATGTACCATTCTTCGGGGATTGGCAGCGCGCAACGAGTTCTCTCACATCATAATATCCTGCGATACGACCCATTTTGAAGCAATTAAATAGCCGGAAATGTCCGGAAAATGCCGAACGTGTACATAACCCGTTGCTCCGTATGCTCGTTGTAATGGGCGTACCATTTTTCGGGGATTGGCAGCGTGCAGCGAGATCTCACACATCATAATATCCTGCGATACGACCCGTTTTTAATCACATAAAATGCCGGAAATGTCCAAAAAAGGCCGAAGGTGTACAGAACCCGTTGCTCCGTATGCTCGTTGTAATGGAAGGACCATTTTTCGGGGATTGGCAGCGTGCAGCTAGTTCTCACACATCATAATATCCTGCGATACGACCCTTTTTGAAACAATTAAAAAGCCGGAAATATCCGGAAAAGGCCGAAGGTGTACAGAACCCGTTGCTCCGTATGCTCGTTGTAATGGAAGGACCATTTTTGGAGGATTGGCAACGCTCAACGCGTTTTTGCACATCATAATATCCTGCTATTCGGCCCATTTTTGATCACTTAAAATGCCGGAAATGTCCGGAAAAGGCCGAAGGTGTACAGAACCTGATGCTCCGTATGCTCGTTGTAAGGGGCGTGCCATTTCTCGGGGATTGGCAGCGCGTAACGAGTTCTCTCACATCATAATTTCCTGAAATACGGCCCATTTTGAAACAATTAAAAAGCCGGAAATGTCCGGAAAAGGCCGAAGGTGTACAGAACCTGATGCTCCGTATGCTCGTTGTAATGGAAGTACCATTCTTCGGGGATTGGCAGCGCGCAACGAGTTCTCTCACATCATAATATCCTGCGATACGACCCATTTTGAAACAATTAAAAAGCCGGAAATGTCCGGAAAATGCCAAAGGTGTACAGAACCCGTTGCTCCGTATGCTCGTTGTAATGGGCGTACCATATTTCGGGGATTGGCAGCGTGCAGCGAGTTCTCACACCTCATAATATCCTGCGATACGACCCATTTTGAAACTATTAAAAAGCCGAAACTGGCCGGAAAAGGCCGAATATGTACAAGACAGGATTCTCCGCATTCTCGTTGTAATGGATGTACCATTCTTCGGGGATTGGCAGCGCGCAACGAGTTATCTCACATCATAATATCCCGCGATACGACCCATTTTGAAACAATTAAAAAGCCGGAAATGTCCGGAAAATGCCGAAGGTGTACAGAACCCGTTGCTCCGTATGCTCGTTGTAATGGAAGGACCATATTTGGGGGATTGGCAGCGTGCAGCGAGTTCTCACACATCATAATATCCTGCGATACGACCCGTTTTTAATCACATAAAATGCCGGAAATGTCCGGAAAAGGCCGAAGGTGTACAGAACCCGATGCTCCGTTTGCTCGTTGTAATGGAAGTACCATTTTTGGGGAGTTGGCAGAGAGCAACTGGCTCTTACACATCATAATAATCTGATATACGGCCCATTTTGAAACAATTAAAAAGCCGGAAATGTCCGGAAAAGGCCGAAGGTGTACAGAACCCGTTGCTCCGTATGCTCGTTGTAATGGGCGTACCATTTCTCGGGGATTGGCAGCGCGTAACGAGTTCTCTCACATCATAATATCCTGAAATACGGCCCATTTTGAAACAACTAAATAGCCGGAAATGTCCGGAAAAGGCCGAAGGTGTACAGAACCTGATGCTACGTATACTCGTTGTAAGGGGCGTACCATTTCTCGGGGATTGGCAGCGCGCAACGAGGTCTCACACATCATAATATCCTGCGATACGACCCTTTTTGAAACAATTAAAAAGCGGGAAATATCCGGAAAAGGCTGAAGGTGTACAGAACCCGTTGCTCCGTATGCTCGTTGTAATGGGCGTACCATTTTTCGGGGATTGGCAGCGTGCAGCGAGTTCCCACACTTCATAATATCCTGCGATACGACCCATTTTGAAACTATTAAAAAGCCGAAACTGGCCGGAAAAGGCCGAATATGTACAAGACAGGATTCTCCGCATGCTCGTTGTAATGGATGTACCATTCTTCGGGGATTGGCAGCGCGCAACGAGTTCTCTCACATCATAATATCCTGCGATACGACCCATTTTGAAGCAATTAAATAGACGGAAATGTCCGGAAAATGCCGAACGTGTACAGAACCCGTTGCTCCGTATGCTCGTTGTAATGGAAGGACCATTTTTGAGGGATTGGCAGCGTGCAGCGAGTTCTCACACATCATAATATCCTGCGATACGACAAATTTTGAAACAATTAAAAAGACGAAACTGGCCGGAAAAGGCCGAATATGTACAAGACAGGATTCTCCGCATGCTCGTTTTATTGGAAGTATAATTCTTCGGGGATTGGCAGCGCGCACCGAGTTCCCTCACATCATAATATCCTGCTATACGGCCCGTTTTTAATCACATAAAATGCCGGAAATGTCCGGAAAAGGCCGAAGGTGTACAGAACCTGATGCTACGTATACTCGTTGTAAGGGGCGTACCATTTCTCGGGGATTGGCAGCGCGCAACGAGTTCTCTCACATCATAATATCCCGCGATACGACCCGTTTTTAATCACATAAAATGCCGGAAATGTCCGGAAAAGGCCGAAGGTGTACAGAACCCGTTGCTCCGTATGCTCGTTGTAATGGAAGGACCATTTTTCGGGGATTGGCAGCGTGCAGCGAGTTCTCACACATCATAATATCCTGCGATACGACCCGTTTTTAATCACATAAAATGCCGGAAATGTCCGGAAAAGGCCGAAGGTGTACAGAACCTGATGCTCCGTATGCTCGTTGTAATGGAAGGACCATTCTTCGGGGATTGGCTGCGCGCAACGAGTTTTCTCACATCATAATATCCTGCGATTCGACCCATTTTGAAACAATTAAAAAGCCGGAAATGTCCGGAAAATGCCAAAGGTGTACAGTGCACGTTCCTCCGTATGCTCGTTGTAATGGGCGTACCATTTTTCGGGAATTGGCAGCGTGCAGCGAGTTCTCACACCTCACAATATCCTGCCATACGACCCATTTTGAAACTATTAAAAAGCCGAAACTGGCCGGAAAAGGCCGAATATGTACAAGACAGGATTCTCCGCATGCTCGTTGTAATGGATGTACCATTCTTCGGGGATTGGCAGCGCGCAACGAGTTCTCTCACATCATAATATCCTGCGATACGACCCATTTTGAAACAATTAAAAAGCCGGAAATGTCCGGAAATGCCAAAGGTGTACAGAACCCGTTGCTCCGTATGCTCGTTGTAATGGGCGTACCATTTTTCGGGGATTGGAAGCGTGCAGCGAGATCTCACACATCATAATATCGTGCGATACTACCCTTTTTGAAACAATTAAAAAGCCGGAAATATCCGGAAAAGGCCGAAGGTGTACAGAACCCGTTGCTCCGTATGCTCGTTGTAATGGAAGGACCATTTTTGGGGGATTGGCAACGCTTAACGCGTTTTTACACATCATAATATCTTGCTATTCGGCCCATTTTTGATCACTTAAAATGCCCGAAATGTCCGGAAAAGGCCGAAGGTGTACAGAACCTGAAGCTCCGTATGCTCGTTGTAATGGAAGTACCATTCTTCGGGGATTGGCAGCGCGCAACGAGTTCTCTCACATCATAATATCCTGCGATACGACCCATTTTGAAACAATTAAAAAGCCGGAAATGTCCGGAAATGCCAAAGGTGTACAGAACCCGTTGCTCCGTATGCTCGTTGTAATGGGCGTACCATTTTTCGGGGATTGGAAGCGTGCAGCGAGATCTCACACATCATAATATCGTGCGATACTACCCTTTTTGAAACAATTAAAAAGCCGGAAATATCCGGAAAAGGCCGAAGGTGTACAGAACCCGTTGCTCCGTATGCTCGTTGTAATGGAAGGACCATTTTTGGGGGATTGGCAACGCTTAACGCGTTTTTACACATCATAATATCTTGCTATTCGGCCCATTTTTGATCACTTAAAATGCCCGAAATGTCCGGAAAAGGCCGAAGGTGTACAGAACCTGAAGCTCCGTATGCTCGTTGTAATGGAAGTACCATTCTTCGGGGATTGGCAGCGCGCAACGAGTTCTCTCACATCATAATATCCTGCGATACGACCCATTTTGAAACAATTAAAAAGCCGGAAATGTCCGGAAAATGCCAAAGGTGTACAGAACCCGTTCCTCCGTATGCTCGTTGTAATGGGCGTACCATTTTTCGGGGATTGGCAGCGTGCAGCGAGTTCTGACACCTCATAATATCCTGCGATACGACCCATTTTGAAACTATTAAAAAGCCGAAACTGGCCGGAAAAGGCCGAATATGTACAAGACAGGATTCTCCGCATGCTCGTTGTAATGGATGTACCATTCTTCGGGGATTGGCAGCGCGCAACGAGTTCTCTCACATCATAATATCCCGCGATACGACCCGTTTTTAATCACATAAAATGCCGGAAATATCCGGAAAAGGCCGAAGGTGTACAGAATCCGTTGCTCCGTATGCTCGTTGTAATGGAAGGACCATTTTTCGGCGATTGGCAGCGTGCAGCGAGATCTCACACATCATAGTATCCTGCGATACGACCCTTTTTGAAACAATTAAAAAGCGGGAAATATCCGGAAAAGCCTGAAGGTGTACAGAACCCGTTGCTCCGTATACTCGTTGTAATGTAAGGACCATTTTTGGGGGATTGGCAGCGTGCAGCGAGTTCTCACACATCATAATATCCTGCGATACGACCCGTTTTTAATCACATAAAATGCCGGAGATGTCCGGAAAAGGCCGAAGGTGTACAGAACCCAATGCTCCGTTTGCTCGTTGTAATGGAAGTACCATTTTTGGGGGGTTGGCAGAGAGCAACTGGTTCTTACACATCATAATATCCTGATATACGGCCCGTTTTTGATCACTTAAAATGCCGGAAATGTCCGGAAAAGGCCGAAGGTGTACAGAACCTGATGCTCCGTATGCTCGTTGTAAGGGGCGTACCATTTCTCGGGGATTGGCAGCGCGTAACGAGTTCTCTCACATCATGATATCCTGAAATGCGGCCCATTTTGAAACAATTAAAAAGCCGGAAATGTTCGGAAAAGGCCGAAGGTGTACAGAACCCGTTGCTCCGTATGCTCGTTGTAATGGGCGTACCATTTTTCGGGGATTGGAAGCGTGCAGCGAGATCTCACACATCATAATATCGTGCGATACGACCCTTTTTGAAACAATTAAAAAGCCGGAAATATCCGGAAAAGGCCGAAGGTGTACAGAACCCGTTGCTCCGTATGCTCGTTGTAATGGAAGGACCATTTTTGGGTGATTGGCAACGCTCAACGCGTTTTTACACATCATAATATCCTGCTATTCGGCCCATTTTTGATCAGTTAAAATGCCGGAAAGGTCCGGAAATGGCCGAAGGTGTACAGAACCTGATGCTCCGCATGCTCGTAGTAAGGGGCGTACCATTTCTCGGGGATTGGCAGCGCGTAACGAGTTCTCTCACATCATAATATCCTGAAATACGGCCCATTTTGAAACAACTAAAAAGCCGGAAATGTCCGGAAAAGGCCGAAGGTGTACAGAACCTGATGCTCCGTATGCTCGTTGTAATTTAAGTACCATTCTTCGGGGATTGGCAGCGCGCAACGAGTTCTCTCACATCATAATATCCTGCGATACGACCCATTTTGAAACAATTAAAAAGCCGGAAATGTCCGGAAAATGCCAAAGGTGTACAGAACCCGTTCCTCCGTATGCTCGTTGTAATGGGCGTACAATTTTTCGGGGATTGGCAGCGTGCAGCGAGTTCCCACACCTCATAATATCCTGCGATACGACCCATTTTGAAACTATTAAAAAGCCGAAACTGGCCGGGAAAGGCCGAATATGTACAAGACAGGATTCTCCGCATGCTCGTTGTAATGGAAGTACCATTCTTCGGGGATTGGCAGCGCGCAACGAGTTCTCTCACATCATAATATCCCGCGATACGACCCGTTTTTAATCACATAAAATGCCGGAAATGTCCGGAAAAGGCCGAAGGTGTACAGAACCCGTTGCTCCGTATGCTCGTTGTAATGGGCGTACCATTTTTCGGGGATTGGCAGCGTGCAGCGAGATCTCACACATCATAGTATCCTGCGATACGACCCTTTTTGAAACAATTAAAAAGCGGGAAATATCCGGAAAAGGCTGAAGGTGTACAGAACCCGTTGCTCCGTATGCTCGTTGTAATGTAAGGACCATTTTTGGGGGGTTGGCAGAGAGCAACTGGTTCTTACACATCATAATATCCTGATATACGGCCCGTTTTTGATCACTTAAAATGCCGGAAATGTCCGGAAACGGCCGAAGGTGTACAGAACCTGATGCTCCGTATGCTCGTTGTAAGGGGCGGACCATTTCTCGGGGATTGGCAGTGCGTAACGAGTTCTCTCACATCATGATATCCTGAAATGCGGCCCATTTTGAAACAATTAAAAAGCCGGAAATGTTCGGAAAAGGCCGAAGGTGTACAGAACCTGATGCTCCGTATGCTCGTTGTAAGGGGCGTACCATTTCTCGAGGATTGGCAGCCCGTAACGAATTCTCTCACATCATAATATCCTGATATACGGCCCATTTTGAAACAATTAAAAAGCCGGAAATGTCCGGAAAAGGCCGAAGGTGTACAGAACCCGTTGCTCCGTATGCTCGTTGTAATGGGCGTACCATTTTTCGGGGATTGGAAGCGTGCAGCGAGATCTCACACATCATAATATCGTGCGATACGACCCTTTTTGAAACAATTAAAAAGCCGGAAATATCCGGAAAAGGCCGAAGGTGTACAGAACCCGTTGCTCCGTATGCTCGTTGTAATGGAAGGACCATTTTTGGGTGATTGGCAACGCTCAACGCGTTTTTACACATCATAATATCCTGCTATTCGGCCCATTTTTGATCACTTAAAATGCCGGAAATGTCCGGAAAAGGCCGAAGGTGTACAGAACCTGATGCTCCGTATGCTCGTTGTAAGGGGCGTACCATTTCTCGGGGATTGGCAGCGCGTAACGAGTTCTCTCACATCATAATATCCTGAAATACGGCCCATTTTGAAACTATTAAAAAGCCGGAAATGTCCGGTAAAGGCCGAAGGTGTACAGAACCCGTTGCTCCGTATGCTCGTTGTAGTGGGCGTACCATTTCTCGGGGATTGGCAGCGCGTAACGAGTTCTCTCACATCATAATATCCTGAAATACGGCCCATTTTGAAACTATTAAAAAGCCGGAAATGTCCGGGAAAGGCCGAAGGTGTACAGAACCCGTTGCACCGTATGCTCGTTGTAGTGGGCGTACCATTTTTCGGGGATTGGCAGCATGCAGCGAGTTCTCACACCTCATAATATCCTGCGATACAACCCATTTTGAAACAACTAAAAAGACGAAACTGGCCGGAAAAGGCCGAATATGTACAAGACAGGATTCTCCGCATGCTCGTTGTATTGGAAGTACCATTCTTCGGGGATTGGCAGCGCGCACCGAGTTCCCTCACATCATAATATCCTGCTATACGGTCCGTTTTTAATCACATAAAATGCCGGAGATGTCCGGAAAAGGCCGAAGGTGTACAGAACCCGATGCTCCGTTTGCTCGTTGTAATGGAAGTACCATTTTTGGGGGGTTGGCAGAGAGCAACTGGCTCTTACACATCATAATAATCTGATATACGGCCCATTTTGAAACAATTAAAAAGCCGGAAATGTCCGGAAAAGGCCGAAGGTGTACAGAACCCGTTGCTCCGTATGCTCGTTGTAGTGGGCGTACCATTTTTCGGGGATTGGCAGCGTGCAGCGAGTTCTCACACCTCATAATATCCTGCGATACGACTTATTTTGAAACTATTAAAAAGCCGAAACTGGCCGGAAAACGCCGAATATGTACAAGACAGGATTCTCGTCATGCTCGTTGTAATGGAAGTACCATTCTTCGGGGATTTGCAGCGCGCAACGAGTTCCCTCACATCATAATATCCTGCTATACGGCCCGTTTTTAATCACATAAAATGCCGGAGATGTCCGGAAAAGGCCGAAGGTGTACAGAACCCAATGCTCCGTTTGCTCGTTGTAATGGAAGTACCATTTTTGGGGGGTTGGCAGAGAGCAACTGGTTCTTACACATCATAATATCCTGATATACGGCCCATTTTGAAACAATTAAAAAGCCGGAAATATCCGGAAAAGGCCGAAGGTGTACAGAACCCGTTGCTCCGTATGCTCGTTGTAATGGGCGTACCATTTTTCGGTGATTGGCAGCGTGCAGCGAGATCTCACACATCATAATATCCTGCGATACGACCCTTTTTGAAACAATTAAAAAGCCGGAAATATCCGGAAAAGGCCGAAGGTGTACAGAACCCGTTGCTCCGTATGCTCGTTGTAATGGAAGGACCATTTTTTGGGGATTGGCAACGCTCAACGCGTTTTTACACATAAAAATATCCTGCTATTCGGCCCATTTTAGATCACTTAAAATGCCGGAAATGTCCGGAAAAGGCCGAAGGTGTACAGAACCTGATGCTCCGTATGCTCGTTGTAAGGGGCGTACCATTTCTCGGGGATTGGCAGCGCGTAACGAGTTCTGTCACATCATAATATCCTGAAATACGGCCCATTTTGAAACAATTAAAAAGCCGGAAATGTCCGGAAAAGGGCGAAGGTGTACAGAACCTGATGCTCCGTATGCTCGTTGTAATGGAAGTACCATTCTTCGGGGATTGGCAGCGCGCAACGAGTTCTCTCACATCATAATATCCTGCGATACGACCCATTTTGAAACAATTAAAAAGCCGGAAATGTCCGGAAAATGCCAAAGGTGTACAGGACCCGTTGCTCCGTATGCTCGTTGTAATGGGCGTACCATTTTGCGGGGATTGGCAGCGTGCTGCGAGTTCTCACACCTCATAATATCCTGCGATACGACCCATTTTGAAACTATTAAAAAGCCGAAACTGGCCGGGAAAGGCCGAATATGTACA
This sequence comes from Bombus muscorum, assembly GCA_963971185.1. Taxonomy (NCBI): domain Eukaryota; kingdom Metazoa; phylum Arthropoda; class Insecta; order Hymenoptera; family Apidae; genus Bombus; species Bombus muscorum. The sequence continues at coordinate 6,228,305 of OZ020130.1, forward strand.
AGACAGGATTCTCCGCATGCTCGTTGTAATGGATGTACCATTCTTCGGGGATTGGCAGCGCGCAACGAGTTCTCTCACGTCATAATATCCCGCGATACGACCCATTTTGAAACAATTAAAAAGACGAAACTGGCCGGAAAAGGCCGAATATGTACAAGACAGGATTCTCCGCATGCTCGTTGTATTGGAAGTACCATACTTCGGGGATTGGCAGCGCGCACCGAGTTCCCTCACATCATAATATCCTGCTATACGGCCCGTTTTTAATCACATAAAATGCCGGAGATGTCCGGAAAAGGCCGAAGGTGTACAGAACCCGATACTCCGTTTGCTCGTTGTAATGGAAGTACCATTTTTGGGGGGTTGGCAGCGTGCAGCGAGTTCTCACACATCATAATATCCTGCGATACGACCCATTTTGAAACAACTAAAAAGACGAAACTGGCCGGAAAAGGCCGAATATGTACATGACAGGATTCTCCGCATGCTCGTTGTATTGGAAGTACCATTCTTCGGGGATTGGCAGCGCGCACCGAGTTCCCTCACATCATAATATCCTGCTATACGGCCCGTTTTTAATCACATAAAATGCCGGAGATGTCCGGAAAAGGCCGAAGGTGTACAGAAACCGATGCTCCGTTTGCTCGTTGTAATGGAAGTACCATTTTTGGGGGGTTGGCAGAGAGCAACTGGCTCTTACACATCATAATAATCTGATATACGGCCCATTTTGAAACAATTAAAAAGCCGGAAATGTCCGGAAAAGGCCGAAGGTGTACAGAACCCGTTGCTCCGTATGCTCGTTGTAATGTGCGTACCATTTTTCGGGGATTGGCAGCGTGCAGCGAGTTCTCACACCTCATAATATCCTGCGATACGACTCATTTTGAAACTATTAAAAAGCCGAAACTGGCCGGAAAAGGCCGAATACGTACAAGACAGGATTGTCGTCATGCTCGTTGTAATGGAAGTACCATTCTTCGGGGATTGGCAGCGTGCAGCGAGTTCTCACACCTCATAATATCCTGCGATACGACTCATTTTGAAACTATTAAAAAGCCGAAACTGGCCGGAAAAGGCCGAATATGTACAAGACAGGATTCTCGTCATGCTCGTTGTAATGGAAGTACCATTCTTCGGGGATTTGCAGCGCGCAACGAGTTCCCTCACATCATAATATCCTGCTATACGGCCCGTTTTTAATCACATAAAATGCCGGAGATGTCCGGAAAAGGCCGAAGGTGTACAGAACCCAATGCTCCGTTTGCTCGTTGTAATGGAAGTACCATTTTTGGGGGGTTGGCAGAGAGCAACTGGTTCTTACACATCATAGTATCCTGCTATTCGGCCCATATTTGATCACTTAAAATGCCGGAAATGTCCGGAAAAGGCCGAAGGTGTACAGAACCTGATGCTCCGTATGCTCGTTGTAAGGGGCGTACCATTTCTCGGGGATTGGCAGCGAGTAACGATTTCTGTCACATCATAATATCCTGAAATACGGCCCATTTTGAAACAATTAAAAAGCCGGAAATGTCCGGAAAAGGGCGAAGGTGTACAGAACCTGATGCTCCGTATGCTCGTTGTAATGGAAGTACCATTCTTCGGGGATTGGCAGCGCGCAACGAGTTCTCTCACATCATAATATCCTGCGATACGACCCATTTTGAAACAATTAAAAAGCCGGAAATGTCCGGAAAATGCCAATGGTGTACAGAACCCGTTGCTCCGTATGCTCGTTGTAATGGGCGTACCATTTTGCGGGGATTGGCAGGGTGCTGCGGGTTCTCACACCTCATAATATCCTGCGATACGACCCATTTTGAAACTATTAAAAAGCCGAAACTGGCCGGGAACGGCCGAATATGTACAAGACAGGATTCTCCGCATGCTCGTTGTAATGGATGTACCATTCTTCGGGGATTGGCAGCGCGCAACGAGTTCTCTCACGTCATAATATCCCGCGATACGACCCATTTTGAAACAATTAAAAAGACGAAACTGGCCGGAAAAGGCCGAATATGTACAAGACAGGATTCTCCGCATGCTCGTTGTAATGGATGTACCATTTTTCGGGGATTGGAAGCGTGCAGCGAGATCTCACACATCATAATATCCCGCGATACGACCCATTTTGAAACAATTAAAAAGACGAAACTGGCCGGAAAAGGCCGAATATGTACAAGACAGGATTCTCCGCATGCTCGTTGTATTGGAAGTACCATTCTTCGGGGATTGGCAGCGCGCACCGAGTTCCCTCACATCATAATATCCTGCTATACGGCCCGTTTTTAATCACATAAAATGCCGGAGATGTCCGGAAAAGGCCGAAGGTGTACAGAACCCGATGCTCCGTTTGCTCGTTGTAATGGAAGTACCATTTTTGGGGGGTTGGCAGCGTGCAGCGAGTTCTCACACATCATAATATCCTGCGATACGACCCATTTTGAAACAACTAAAAAGACGAAACTGGCCGGAAAAGGCCGAATATGTACATGACAGGATTCTCCGCATGCTCGTTGTATTGGAAGTACCATTCTTCGGGGATTGGCAGCGCGCACCAAGTTCCCTCACATCATAATATCCTGCTATACGGCCCGTTTTTAATCACATAAAATGCCGGAGATGTCCGGAAAAGGTCGAAGGTGTACAGAACCCGATGCTCCGTTTGCTCGTTGTAATGGAAGTACCATTTTTGGGGGGTTGGCAGAGAGCAACTGGCTCTTACACATCATAATAATCTGATATACGGCCCATTTTGAAACAATTAAAAAGCCGGAAATGTCCGGAAATGGCCGAAGGTGTACAGAACCCGTTGCTCCGTATGCTCGTTGTAATGGGCGTACCATTTTTCGGGGATTGGAAGCGTGCAGCGAGATCTCACACATCATAATATCGTGCGATACGACCCATTTTGAAACAATTAAAAAGCCGGAAATGTCCGGAAAATGCCAAAGGTGTACAGAACCCGTTGCTCCGTATGCTCGTTGTAATGGGCGTACCATTTTTCGGGGATTGGCAGCGTGCAGCGAGTTCTCACACCTCATAACATCCTGCGAAACGACTCATTTTGAAACTATTAAAAAGCCGAAACTTGCCGGAAAAGGCCGAATATGTAAAAGACAGGATTCTCCGCATGCTCGTTGTAATGGAAGTACCATTCTTCGGAGATTGGCAGCGCGCAACGAGTTCTCTCACATCATAATATCCTGATATACGGCCCGTTTTTAATCACATAAAATGCCGGAGATGTCCGGAAAAGGCCGAAGGTGTACAGAACCCGATGCCCCGTTTGCTCGTTGTAATGGAAGTACCATTTTTCGGGGATGGGCAGCGTGCAGCGAGTTCTCACACCTCATAATATCCTGCGATACGACCCATTTTGAAACTATTAAAAAGCCGAAACTGGTCGGAAAAGGCCGAATATGCACAAGACAGGATTCTCCGCATGCTCGTTGTAATGGAAGTACCATTCTTCGGGGATAGGCAGCGCGCAACCAGTTCTCTCACATCATAATATCCTGATATACAGCCCATTTTGAAACAATTAAAAAGCCGGAAATGTCCGGAAAAGGCCGAAGGTGTACAGAACCCGTTGCTCCGTATGCTCGTTGTAATGGGCGTACCATTTTTCGGGGATTGGAAGCGTGCAGCGAGATCACACACATCATAATATCGTGCGATACGACCCTTTTTGGAACAATTAAAAAGCCGGAAATATCCGGAAAAGGCCGAAGGTTTACAGAACCCGATGCTCCGTATGCTCGTTGTAAGGGAAGGACCATTTTTGGGGGATCGGCAACGCTCAACGCGTTTTTACACATCATAATATACTGGTGTACAGAACCTGATGCTCCGTATGCTCGTTGTAAGGGGCGTACCATTTCTCGGGGATTGGCAGCGCGTAACGTGTTCTCTCACATCATAATATCCTGATAAACGGCACATTTTGAAACAATTAAAAAGCCGGAAATGTCCGGAAAAGGCCGAAGGTGTACAGAACCCGTTGCTCCGTATGCTCGTTGTAGTGGGCGTACCATTTTTCGGGGATTGGCAGCGTGCAGCGAGCTCTCACACCTCATAATATCCTGCGATACGACTCATTTTGAAACTATTAAAAAGCCGAAACTGGTCGGAAAAGGCCGAATATGTACAAGACAGGATACTCGTCATGCTCGTTGTAATGGAAGTACCATTCTTCGGGGATTTGCAGCGCGCAACGAGTTCCCTCACATCATAATATCCTGCTATACGGCCCGTTTTTAATCACATAAAATGCCGGCGATGTCCGGAAAAGGCCGAAGGTGTACAGAACCCGATGCTCCGTTTTCTCGTTGTAATGGAAGTACCATTTTTGGCGGGTTGGCAGAGAGCAACGAGTTCTCTCACATCATAATATCCTGCGATACGACCCGTTTTGAAACAATAAAATAGCCGGAAATGTCCGGAAAATGCCGAAGGTGTACAGAACCCGTTGCTCCGTATGCTCGTTGTAATGGAAGGACCATTTTTGGGGGATTGGCAGCGTGCAGCGAGTTCTCACACATCATAATATCCTGCGATACGACCCGTTTTTAATCACATAAAATGCCGGAAATGTTCGGAAAAGGCCGAAGGTGTACAGAACCTGATGCTACGTATACTCGTTGTAAGGGGCGTTCCATTTCTCGGGGATTGGCTGCGCGTAACGTGTTCTCTCACCTCATAATATCCTGCGAAACGACTCATTTTGAAACTATTAAAAAGCCGAAACTTGCCGGAAAAGGCCGAATATGTACAAGACAGTATTCTCCGCATGCTCGTTGTATTGGAAGTACCATTCTTCGGGGAATGGCAGCGCGCAACGAGTTCTCTCACATCATAATATCCTGATATACGGCCCATTTTGAAACAATTAAAAAGCCGGAAATGTCCGGAAAAGGCCGAAGGTGTACAGAACCCGTTGCTCCCTTTGCTTGTTGTAATGGAAGTACCATTTTTGGGGGGTTGGCAGAGAGCAACTGGTTCTTACACATCATAATATCCTGATATACGGCCCATTTTGAAGCAATTAAAAAGCCGGAAATGTCCGGAAAAGGCCGAAGGTGTACAGAACCCGTTGCTCCGTATGCTCGTTGTAATGGGCGTACCATTTTTCGGGGATTGGCAGCGTGCAGCCAGTTCTCACACCTCATAATATCCTGCGATACGACCCATTTTGAAACTATTAAAAAGCCGAAACTGGCCGGAAAAGGCCGAATATGTACATGACAGGATTCTCGTCATGCTCGTTGTAATGGAAGTACCATTCTTCGGGGATTTGCAGCGCGCAACGAGTTCCCTGACATCATAATATCCTGCTATACGGCCCGTTTTTGATCACTTAAAATGCCGGAAATGTCCTCAAAAGGCCGAAGGTGTACAGAACCTGATGCTCCGTATGCTCGTTGTAAGGGGCGTACCATTTCTCGGGGATTGGCAGCGTGCAGCGAGATCTCACACATCATAATATCCTGCGATACGACCCTTTTTGAAACAATTAAAAAGCCGGAAATATCCGGAAAAGGCCGAAGGTGTACAGAACCCGTTGCTCCGTATGCTCGTTGTAATGGAAGGACCATTTTTGGGGGATTGGCAACGCTCAACGCGTTTTTACACATCATAGTATCCTGCTATTCGGCCCATTTTTGATCACTTAAAATGCCGGAAATGTCCGGAAAAGGCCGAAGGTGTACAGAACCTGATGCTCCGTATGCTCGTTGTAAGGGGCGTACCATTTCTCGGGGATTGGCAGCGCGTAACGAGTTCTGTCACATCATAATATCCTGAAATACGGCCCATTTTGAAACAATTAAAAAGCCGGAAATGTCCGGAAAAGGCCGAAGGTGTACAGAACCCGATGCTCCGTTTGCTCGTTCTAATGGAAGTACCATTTTTGGCGGGTTGGCAGAGAGCAACGAGTTCTCTCACATCATAATATCCTGCGATACGACCCGTTTTGAAACAATAAAATAGCCGGAAATGTCCGGAAAATGCCGAAGGTGTACAGAACCCGTTGCTCCGTATGCTCGTTGTAATGGAAGGACCATTTTTGGGGGATTGGCAGCGTGCAGCGAGTTCTCACACATCATAATATCCTGCGATACGACCCGTTTTTAATCACATAAAATGCCGGAAATGTTCGGAAAAGGCCGAAGGTGTACAGAACCTGATGCTACGTATACTCGTTGTAAGGGGCGTTCCATTTCTCGGGGATTGGCTGCGCGTAACGAGTTCTCTCACACATCATAATATCCCGCGATACGACCCATTTTGAAACAATTAAAAAGACGAAACTGGCCGGAAAAGGCCGAATATGTACAAGACAGGATTCTCCGCATGCTCGTTGTATTGGAAGTACCATTCTTCGGGGATTGGCAGCGCGCACCGAGTTCCCTCACATCATAATATCCTGCTATACGGCCCGTTTTTAATCACATAAAATGCCGGAGATGTCCGGAAAAGGCCGAAGGTGTACAGAACCCGATGCTCCGTTTGCTCGTTGTAATGGAAGTACCATTTTTGGGGGGTTGGCAGCGTGCAGCGAGTTCTCACACATCATAATATCCTGCGATACGACCCATTTTGAAACAACTAAAAAGACGAAACTGGCCGGAAAAGGCCGAATATGTACATGACAGGATTCTCCGCATGCTCGTTGTATTGGAAGTACCATTCTTCGGGGATTGGCAGCGCGCACCAAGTTCCCTCACATCATAATATCCTGCTATACGGCCCGTTTTTAATCACATAAAATGCCGGAGATGTCCGGAAAAGGTCGAAGGTGTACAGAACCCGATGCTCCGTTTGCTCGTTGTAATGGAAGTACCATTTTTGGGGGGTTGGCAGAGAGCAACTGGCTCTTACACATCATAATAATCTGATATACGGCCCATTTTGAAACAATTAAAAAGCCGGAAATGTCCGGAAATGGCCGAAGGTGTACAGAACCCGTTGCTCCGTATGCTCGTTGTAATGGGCGTACCATTTTTCGGGGATTGGAAGCGTGCAGCGAGATCTCACACATCATAATATCGTGCGATACGACCCATTTTGAAACAATTAAAAAGCCGGAAATGTCCGGAAAATGCCAAAGGTGTACAGAACCCGTTGCTCCGTATGCTCGTTGTAATGGGCGTACCATTTTTCGGGGATTGGCAGCGTGCAGCGAGTTCTCACACCTCATAACATCCTGCGAAACGACTCATTTTGAAACTATTAAAAAGCCGAAACTTGCCGGAAAAGGCCGAATATGTAAAAGACAGGATTCTCCGCATGCTCGTTGTAATGGAAGTACCATTCTTCGGAGATTGGCAGCGCGCAACGAGTTCTCTCACATCATAATATCCTGATATACGGCCCGTTTTTAATCACATAAAATGCCGGAGATGTCCGGAAAAGGCCGAAGGTGTACAGAACCCGATGCCCCGTTTGCTCGTTGTAATGGAAGTACCATTTTTCGGGGATGGGCAGCGTGCAGCGAGTTCTCACACCTCATAATATCCTGCGATACGACCCATTTTGAAACTATTAAAAAGCCGAAACTGGTCGGAAAAGGCCGAATATGCACAAGACAGGATTCTCCGCATGCTCGTTGTAATGGAAGTACCATTCTTCGGGGATAGGCAGCGCGCAACCAGTTCTCTCACATCATAATATCCTGATATACAGCCCATTTTGAAACAATTAAAAAGCCGGAAATGTCCGGAAAAGGCCGAAGGTGTACAGAACCCGTTGCTCCGTATGCTCGTTGTAATGGGCGTACCATTTTTCGGGGATTGGAAGCGTGCAGCGAGATCACACACATCATAATATCGTGCGATACGACCCTTTTTGGAACAATTAAAAAGCCGGAAATATCCGGAAAAGGCCGAAGGTTTACAGAACCCGATGCTCCGTATGCTCGTTGTAAGGGAAGGACCATTTTTGGGGGATCGGCAACGCTCAACGCGTTTTTACACATCATAATATACTGGTGTACAGAACCTGATGCTCCGTATGCTCGTTGTAAGGGGCGTACCATTTCTCGGGGATTGGCAGCGCGTAACGTGTTCTCTCACATCATAATATCCTGATAAACGGCACATTTTGAAACAATTAAAAAGCCGGAAATGTCCGGAAAAGGCCGAAGGTGTACAGAACCCGTTGCTCCGTATGCTCGTTGTAGTGGGCGTACCATTTTTCGGGGATTGGCAGCGTGCAGCGAGCTCTCACACCTCATAATATCCTGCGATACGACTCATTTTGAAACTATTAAAAAGCCGAAACTGGTCGGAAAAGGCCGAATATGTACAAGACAGGATACTCGTCATGCTCGTTGTAATGGAAGTACCATTCTTCGGGGATTTGCAGCGCGCAACGAGTTCCCTCACATCATAATATCCTGCTATACGGCCCGTTTTTAATCACATAAAATGCCGGCGATGTCCGGAAAAGGCCGAAGGTGTACAGAACCCGATGCTCCGTTTTCTCGTTGTAATGGAAGTACCATTTTTGGCGGGTTGGCAGAGAGCAACGAGTTCTCTCACATCATAATATCCTGCGATACGACCCGTTTTGAAACAATAAAATAGCCGGAAATGTCCGGAAAATGCCGAAGGTGTACAGAACCCGTTGCTCCGTATGCTCGTTGTAATGGAAGGACCATTTTTGGGGGATTGGCAGCGTGCAGCGAGTTCTCACACATCATAATATCCTGCGATACGACCCGTTTTTAATCACATAAAATGCCGGAAATGTTCGGAAAAGGCCGAAGGTGTACAGAACCTGATGCTACGTATACTCGTTGTAAGGGGCGTTCCATTTCTCGGGGATTGGCTGCGCGTAACGAGTTCTCTCACCTCATAATATCCTGCGAAACGACTCATTTTGAAACTATTAAAAAGCCGAAACTTGCCGGAAAAGGCCGAATATGTACAAGACAGTATTCTCCGCATGCTCGTTGTATTGGAAGTACCATTCTTCGGGGAATGGCAGCGCGCAACGAGTTCTCTCACATCATAATATCCTGATATACGGCCCATTTTGAAACAATTAAAAAGCCGGAAATGTCCGGAAAAGGCCGAAGGTGTACAGAACCCGTTGCTCCCTTTGCTTGTTGTAATGGAAGTACCATTTTTGGGGGGTTGGCAGAGAGCAACTGGTTCTTACACATCATAATATCCTGATATACGGCCCATTTTGAAGCAATTAAAAAGCCGGAAATGTCCGGAAAAGGCCGAAGGTGTACAGAACCCGTTGCTCCGTATGCTCGTTGTAATGGGCGTACCATTTTTCGGGGATTGGCAGCGTGCAGCCAGTTCTCACACCTCATAATATCCTGCGATACGACCCATTTTGAAACTATTAAAAAGCCGAAACTGGCCGGAAAAGGCCGAATATGTACATGACAGGATTCTCGTCATGCTCGTTGTAATGGAAGTACCATTCTTCGGGGATTTGCAGCGCGCAACGAGTTCCCTGACATCATAATATCCTGCTATACGGCCCGTTTTTGATCACTTAAAATGCCGGAAATGTCCTCAAAAGGCCGAAGGTGTACAGAACCTGATGCTCCGTATGCTCGTTGTAAGGGGCGTACCATTTCTCGGGGATTGGCAGCGTGCAGCGAGATCTCACACATCATAATATCCTGCGATACGACCCTTTTTGAAACAATTAAAAAGCCGGAAATATCCGGAAAAGGCCGAAGGTGTACAGAACCCGTTGCTCCGTATGCTCGTTGTAATGGAAGGACCATTTTTGGGGGATTGGCAACGCTCAACGCGTTTTTACACATCATAGTATCCTGCTATTCGGCCCATTTTTGATCACTTAAAATGCCGGAAATGTCCGGAAAAGGCCGAAGGTGTACAGAACCTGATGCTCCGTATGCTCGTTGTAAGGGGCGTACCATTTCTCGGGGATTGGCAGCGCGTAACGAGTTCTGTCACATCATAATATCCTGAAATACGGCCCATTTTGAAACAATTAAAAAGCCGGAAATGTCCGGAAAAGGCCGAAGGTGTACAGAACCCGATGCTCCGTTTGCTCGTTCTAATGGAAGTACCATTTTTGGCGGGTTGGCAGAGAGCAACGAGTTCTCTCACATCATAATATCCTGCGATACGACCCGTTTTGAAACAATAAAATAGCCGGAAATGTCCGGAAAATGCCGAAGGTGTACAGAACCCGTTGCTCCGTATGCTCGTTGTAATGGAAGGACCATTTTTGGGGGATTGGCAGCGTGCAGCGAGTTCTCACACATCATAATATCCTGCGATACGACCCGTTTTTAATCACATAAAATGCCGGAAATGTTCGGAAAAGGCCGAAGGTGTACAGAACCTGATGCTACGTATACTCGTTGTAAGGGGCGTTCCATTTCTCGGGGATTGGCTGCGCGTAACGAGTTCTCTCACCTCATAATATCCTGCGAAACGACTCATTTTGAAACTATTAAAAAGCCGAAACTTGCCGGAAAAGGCCGAATATGTACAAGACAGTATTCTCCGCATGCTCGTTGTATTGGAAGTACCATTCTTCGGGGAATGGCAGCGCGCAGCGAGTTCTCTCACATCATAATATCCTGATATACGGCCCATTTTGAAACAATTAAAAAGCCGGAAATGTCCGGAAAAGGCCGAAGGTGTACAGAACCCGTTGCTCCCTTTGCTTGTTGTAATGGAAGTACCATTTTTGGGGGGTTGGCAGAGAGCAACTGGTTCTTGCACATCATAATATCCTGCGATACGACCCATTTTGAAACTATTAAAAAGCCGAAACTGGCCGGAAATGGCCGAATATGTACAAGACAGGATTCTCCGCATGCTCGTTGTAATGGATGTACCATTCTTCGGGGATTGGCAGCGCGCAACGAGTTCTCTCACGTCATAATATCCCGCGATACGACCCATTTTGAAACAATTAAAAAGACGAAACTGGCCGGAAAAGGCCGAATATGTACAAGACAGGATTCTCCGCATGCTCGTTGTAATGGATGTACCATTTTTCGGGGATTGGAAGCGTGCAGCGAGATCTCACACATCATAATATCCCGCGATACGACCCATTTTGAAACAATTAAAAAGACGAAACTGGCCGGAAAAGGCCGAATATGTACAAGACAGGATTCTCCGCATGCTCGTTGTATTGGAAGTACCATTCTTCGGGGATTGGCAGCGCGCACCGAGTTCCCTCACATCATAATATCCTGCTATACGGCCCGTTTTTAATCACATAAAATGCCGGAGATGTCCGGAAAAGGCCGAAGGTGTACAGAACCCGATGCTCCGTTTGCTCGTTGTAATGGAAGTACCATTTTTGGGGGGTTGGCAGCGTGCAGCGATTTCTCACACATCATAATATCCTGCGATACGACCCATTTTGAAACAACTATAAAGACGAAACTGGCCGGAAAAGGCCGAATATGTACATGACAGGATTCTCCGCATGCTCGTTGTATTGGAAGTACCATTCTTCGGGGATTGGCAGCGCGCACCGAGTTCCCTCACATCATAATATCCTGCTATACGGCCCGTTTTTAATCACATAAAATGCCGGAGATGTCCGGAAAAGGCCGAAGGTGTACAGAACCCGATGCTCCGTTTGCTCGTTGTAATGGAAGTACCATTTTTGGGGGGTTGGCAGAGAGCAACTGGCTCTTACACATCATAATAATCTGATATACGGCCCATTTTGAAACAATTAAAAAGCCGGAAATGTCCGGAAAAGGCCGAAGGTGTACAGAACCCGTTGCTCCGTATGCTCGTTGTAATGGGCGTACCATTTTTCGGGGATTGGAAGCGTGCAGCGAGATCTCACACATCATAATATCGTGCGATACGACCCATTTTGAAACAATTAAAAAGCCGGAAATGTCCGGAAAATGCCAAAGGTGTACAGAACCCGTTGCTCCGAATGCTCGTTGTAATGGGCGTACCATTTTTCGGGGATTGGCAGCGTGCAGCGAGTTCTCACACCTCATAATATCCTGCGAAACGACTCATTTTGAAACTATTAAAAAGCCGAAACTTGCCGGAAAAGGCCGAATATGTAAAAGACAGGATTCTCCGCATGCTCGTTGTAATGGAAGTACCATTCTTCGGAGATTGGCAGCGCGCAACGAGTTCTCTCACATCATAATATCCTGATATACGGCCCGTTTTTAATGACATAAAATGCCGGAGATGTCCGGAAAAGGCCGAAGGTGTACAGAACCCGATGCCCCGTTTGCTCGTTGTAATGGAAGTACCATTTTTCGGTGATGGGCAGCGTGCAGCGAGTTCTCACACCTCATAATATCCTGCGAAACGAATCATTTTGAATCTATTAAGAAGCCGAAACTTGCCGGAAAAGGCCGAATATGTACAAGACAGGATTCTCCGCATGCTCGTTGTAATGGAAGTACCATTCTTCGGGGATAGGCAGCGCGCAACGAGTTCTCTCACATCATAATATCCTGATATACGGCCCATTTTGAAACAATTAAAAAGCCGGAAATTTCCGGAAAAGGCCGAAGGTGTACAGAACCCGTTGCTCCGTATGCTCGTTGTAATGGGCGTACCATATTTCGGGGATTGGAAGCGTGCAGCGAGATCACACACATCATAATATCGTGCGATACGACCCTTTTTGAAACAATTAAAAAGCCGGAAATATCCGGAAAAGGCCGAAGGTTTACAGAACCCGATGCTCCGGATGCTCGTTGTAAGGGAAGGACCATTTTTGGGGGATCGGCAACGCTCAACGCGTTTTTACACATCATAATATACTGGTGTACAGAACCTGATGCTCCGTATGCTCGTTGTAAGGGGCGTACCATTTCTCGGGGATTGGCAGCGCGTAACGTGTTCTCTCACATCATAATATCCTGATAAACGGCACATTTTGAAACAATTAAAAAGCCGGAAATGTCCGGAAAAGGCCGAAGGTGTACAGCACCCGTTGCTCCGTATACTCGTTGTAGTGGGCGTACCATTTTTCGGGAATTGGCAGCGTGCAGCGAGTTCTCACACCTCACAATATCCTGCGATACGAGCCATTTTGAAACTATTAAAAAGCCGAAACTGGCCGGAAAAGGCCGAATATGTACAAGACAGGATTCTCCGCATGCTCGTTGTAATGGATGTACCATTCTTCGGGGATTGGCAGCGCGCAACGAGTTCTCTCACATAATAATATCCTGCGATACGACCCATTTTGAAACAATTAAAAAGCCGGAAATGTCCGGAAAATGCCAAAGGTGTACAGAACCCGTTGCTCCGTATGCTCGTTGTAATGGGCGTACCATTTTTCGGGGATTGGAAGCGTGCAGCGAGATCTCACACATCATAATATCGTGCGATACGACCCTTTTTGAAACAATTAAAAATCCGGAAATATCCGGAAAAGGCCGAAGGTGTACAGAACCCGTTGCTCCGTATGCTCGTTGTAATGGAAGGACCATTTTTGGGGGATTGGCAACGCTCAACGCATTTTTACACATCATAATATCCTGCTATTCGGCCCATTTTTGATCACTTAAAATGCCGGAAATGTCCGGAAAAGGCCGAAGGTGTACAGAACCTGATGCTCCGTATGCTCGTTGTAAGGGGCGTACCATTTCTCGGGGATTGGCAGCGCGTAACGAGTTCTCTCACATCATAATATCCTGAAATACGGCCCATTTTGAAACAACTAAAAAGCCGGAAATGTCCGGAAAAGGCCGAAGGTGTACAGAACCTGATGCTCCGTATGCTCGTTGTAATGGATGTACCATTCTTCGGGGATTGGCAGCGCGTAACATGTTCTCTCACATCATAATATCCTGATAAACGGCACATTTTAAACTATTAAAAAGCCGGAAATGTCCGGAAAAGGCCGAAGGTGTACAGAACCCGTTGCTCCGAATGCTCGTTGTAATGGAAGTACCATTTTTGGGGGGTTGGCAGAGAGCAACTGGTTCTTACACATCATAATATCCTGATATACGGCCCATTTTGAAACAATTAAAAAGCCGGAAATGTCCGGAAAAGGCCGAAGGTGTACAGAACCCGTTGCTCCGTATGCTCGTTGTAATGGGCGTACCATTTTTCGGGGATTGGCAGCGTGCAGCGAGATCTCACACATCATAATATCCTGCGATACGACCCTTTTTGAAACAATTATAAAGCCGGAAAAATCCGGAAAAGGCCGAAGGTGTACAAAACCCGTTGCTCCGTATGCTCGTTGTAATGGAAGGACCATTTTTGGGGGATTGGCAACGCTCAACGCGTTTTTACACATCATAATATCCTGCTATTCGGCCCATTTTTGATCACTTAAAATGCCGGAAATGTCCGGAAAAGGCCGAAGGTGTACAGAACCTGATGCTCCGTATGCTCGGTGTAATGGAAGTACCATTCTTCGGGGATTGGCACCGCGCAACGAGTTCTCTCACATCATAATATCCTGCGATACGACCCATTTTGAAACAATTAAAAAGCCGGAAATGTCCGGAAAATGCCAAAGGTGTACAGAACCCGTTGCTCCGTATGCTCGTTGTAATGGGCGTACCATTTTTCGGGGATTGGCAGCGTGCAGCGAGTTCTCTCACATCATAATATCCTGCTATACGGCCCGTTTTTAATCACATAAAATGCCGGAGATGTCCGGAAAAGGCCGAAGGTGTACAGAACCTGATGCTCCGTATGCTCGTTGTAATGGAAGTACCATTCTTCGGGGATTGGCACCGCGCAACGAGTTCTCTCACATCATAATATCCCGCGATACGACCCATTTTGAAACAATTAAAAAGCCGGAAATGTCCGGAAAATGCCGAAGGTGTACAGAACCCGTTGCTCCGTATGCTCGTTGTAATGGGCGTACCATTTTTCGGGGATTGGCAGCGTGCAGCGAGTTCTCACACCTCATAATATCCTGCGATACGACCAATTTTGAAACTATTAAAAAGCCGAAACTGGCCGGAAAAGGCTGAATATGTACAAGACAGGATTCTCCGCATGCTCGTTGAAATGGATGTACCATTCTTCGGGGATTGGCAGCGCGCAACGAGTTCCCTCACATCATAATATCCCGCGATACGACCCATTTTGAAACAATTAAAAAGCCGGAAATGTCCGGAAAATGCCGAAGGTGTACAGAACCCGTTGCTCCGTATGCTCGTTGTAATGGAAGGACCATTTTTGGGGGATTGGCAGCGTGCAGCGAGTTCTCACACATCATACTATCCTGCGATACGACAAATTTTGAAACAATTAAAAAGACGAAACTGGCCGGAAAAGGCCGAATATGTACAAGACAGGATTCTCCGCATGCTCGTTTTATTGGAAGTACCATTCTTCGGGGATTGGCAGCGCGCACCGAGTTCCCTCACATCATAATATCCTGCTATACGGCCCGTTTTTAATCACATAAAATGCCGGAGATGTCCGGAAAAGGCCGAAGGTGTACAGAACCCGATGCTCCGTTTGCTCGTTGTAATGGAAGTACCATTTTTGGGGGGTAGGCAGAGAGCAACTGGTTCTTACACATCATAATATCCTGATATACGGCCCATTTTGAAACAATTAAAAAGCCGGAAATGTCCGGAAAAGGCCGAAGGTGTACAGAACCCGTTGCTCCGTATGCTCGTTGTAATGGGCGTACCATTTTTCGGGGATTGGAAGCGTGTAGCGAGATCTCACACATCATAATATCGTGCGATACGACCCTTTTTGAAACAATTAAAAAGCCGGAAATATCCGGAAAAGGGCGAAGGTGTACAGAACCCGTTGCTCCGTATGCTCGTTGTAATGGAAGGACCATTTTTGGGGGATTGGCAACGCTCAACGCATTTTTACACATCATAATATCCTGCTATTCGGCCCATTTTTGATCACTTAAAATGCCGGAAATGTCCGGAAAAGGCCGAAGGTGTACAGAACCTGATGCTCCGTATGCTCGTTGTAAGGGGCGTACCATTTCTCGGGGATTGGCAGCGCGTAACGAGTTCTCTCACATCATAATATCCTGCAATACGGCCCATTTTGAAACAACTAAAAAGCCGGAAATGTCCGGAAAAGGCCGAAGGTGTACAGAACCTGATGCTCCGTATGCTCGTTGTAATGGATGTACCATTCTTCGGGGATTGGCAGCGCGCAACGAGTTCTCTCACATCATAATATCCCGCGATACGACCCGTTTTTAATCACATAAAATGCCGGAAATGTCCGGAAAAGGCCGAAGGTGTACAGAACTCGTTGCTCCGTATGCTCGTTGTAATGGAAGGACCATTTTTCGGGGATTGGCAGCGTGCAGCGAGTTCTCACACATCATAATATCCTGCGATACGACCCGTTTTTAATCACATGAAATGCCGGAAATGTCCGGAAAAGGCCGAAGGTGTACAGAACCTGATGCTCCGTATGCTCGTTGTAATGGAAGGACCATTCTTCGGGGATTGGCAGCGCGCAACGAGTTCTCTCACATCATAATATCCTGCGATACGACCCATTTTGAAATAATTAAAAAGCCGGAAATGTCCGGAAAATGCCAAAGGTGTACAGAACCCGTTCCTCCGTATGCTCGTTGTAATGGGCGTACCATTTTTCGGGAATTGGCAGCGTGCAGCGAGTTCTCACACCTCACAATATCCAGCGATACGAGCCATTTTGAAACTATTAAAAAGCCGAAACTGGCCGGAAAAGGCCGAATATGTACAAGACAGGATTCTCCGCATGCTCGTTGTAATGGATGTACCATTCTTCGGGGATTGGCAGCGCGCAACGAGTTCTCTCACATCATAATATCCTGCGATACGACCCATTTTGAAACAATTAAAAAGCCGGAAATGTCCGGAAAATGCCAAAGGTGTACAGAACCCGTTGCTCCGTATGCTCGTTGTAATGGGCGTACCATTTTTCGGGGATTGGAGGCGTGCAGCGAGATCTCACACATCATAATATCGTGCGATACGACCCTTTTTGAAACAATTAAAAAGCCGGAAATATCCGGAAAAGGCCGAAGGTGTACAGAACCCGTTGCTCCGTATGCTCGTTGTAATGGAAGGACCATTTTTGGGGGATTGGCAACGCTCAATGCGTTTTTACACATCATAATATCCTGCTATTCGGCCCATTTTTGATCACTTAAAATGCCGGAAATGTCCGGAAAAGGCCGAAGGTGTACAGAACCTGATGCTCCGTATGCTCGTTGTAATGGAAGTACCATTCTTCGGGGATTGGCAGCGCGCAACGAGTTCTCTCACATCATAATATCCTGCGATACGACCCATTTTGAAACAATTAAAAAGCCGGAAATGTCCGGAAAATGCCAAAGGTGTACAGAACCCGTTCCTCCGTATGCTCGTTGTAATGGGCGTACCATTTTTCGGGGATTGGCAGCGTGCAGCGAGTTCTGACACCTCATAATATCCTGCGATACGACCCATTTTGAAACTATTAAAAAGCCGAAACTGGCCGGAAAAGGCCGAATATGTACAAGACAGGATTCTCCGCATGCTCGTTGTAATGGATGTACCATTCTTCGGGGATTGGCAGCGCGCAACGAGTTCTCTCACATCATAATATCCCGCGATACGACCCGTTTTTAATCACATAAAATGCCGGAAATGTCCGGAAAAGGCCGAAGGTGTACAGAACCGGTTGCTCCGTATGCTCGTTGTAATGGAAGGACCATTTTTCGGGGATTGGCAGCGTGCAGCGAGTTCTCACACATCATAATATCCGACGATACGACCCGTTTTTAATCACTTAAAATGCCGGAAATGTCCGGAAAAGGTCGAAGGTGTACAGAACCTGATGCTCCGTATGCTCGTTGTAATGGAAGTACCATTCTTCGGGGATTGGCAGCGCGTAACGAATTCTCTCACATCATAATATCCTGATATACGGCCCATTTTGAAACAATTAAAAAGCCGGAAATGACCAGAAAATGCCGAAGGTGTACAGAACCCGTTGCTCCGTATGCTCGTTGTAATGGGCGTACCATTTTTCGGGGATTGGAAGCGTGCAGCGAGATCTCACACATCATAATATCGTGCGATGCGACCCTTTTTGAAACAATTAAAAAGCCGGAAATATCCGGAAAAGGCCGAAGGTGTACAGAACCCGATGCTCCGTATGCTCGTTGTAAGGGAAGGACCATTTTTGGGGGATCGGCAACGCTCAACGCGTTTTTACACATCATAATATCCTGCTATTCGGCCCGTTTTTGATCACTTAAAATGCCGGAAATGTCCGGAAGAGGCCGAAGGTGTACAGAACCTGATGCTCCGTATGCTCGTTGTAAGGGAAGGACCATTTTTGGGGGATCGGCAACGCTCAACGCGTTTTTACACATCATAATATCCTGCTATTCGGCCCGTTTTTGATCACTTAAAATGCCGGAAATGTCCGGAAGAGGCCGAAGGTGTACAGAACCTGATGCGCCGTATGCTCGTTGTAAGGGGCGTACCATTTCTCGGGGATTTGCAGCGCGTAACATGTTCTCTCACATCATAATATCCTGATAAACGGCACATTTTGAAACAATTAAAAAGCCGGAAATGTCCAGAAAAGGCCGAAGGTGTACAGAACCCGTTGCTCCGTATGCTCGTTGTAATGGAAGTACCATTTTTGGGGGGTTGGCAGAGAGCAACTGGTTCTTACACATCATAATATCCTGATATACGGCCCATTTTGAAACAATTATAAAGCCGGAAAAATCCGGAAAAGGCCGAAGGTGTACAAAACCCGTTGCTCCGTATGCTCGTTGTAATGCAAGGACCATTTTTGGGGGATTGGCAACGCTCAACGCGTTTTTACACATCATAATATCCTGCTATTCGGCCCATTTTTGATCACTTAAAATGCCGGAAATGTCCGGAAAAGGCCGAAGGTGTACAGAACCTGATGCTCCGTATGCTCGGTGTAATGGAAGTACCATTCTTCGGGGATTGGCACCGCGCAACGAGTTCTCTCACATCATAATATCCTGCGATACGACCCATTTTGAAACAATTAAAAAGCCGGAAATGTCCGGAAAATGCCAAAGGTGTACAGAACCCGTTGCTCCGTATGCTCGTTGTAATGGGCGTACCATTTTTCGGGGATTGGCAGCGTGCAGCGAGTTCTCTCACATCATAATATCCTGCTATACGGCCCGTTTTTAATCACATAAAATGCCGGAGATGTCCGGAAAAGGCCGAAGGTGTACAGAACCTGATGCTCCGTATGCTCGTTGTAATGGAAGTACCATTCTTCGGGGATTGGCACCGCGCAACGAGTTCTCTCACATCATAATATCCCGCGATACGACCCATTTTGAAACAATTAAAAAGCCGGAAATGTCCGGAAAATGCCGAAGGTGTACAGAACCCGTTGCTCCGTATGCTCGTTGTAATGGAAGGACCATTTTTCGGGGATTGGCAGCGTGCAGCGAGTTCTCACACCTCATAATATCCTGCGATACGACCCATTTTGAAACTATTAAAAAGCCGAAACTGGCCGGAAAAGGCCGAATATGTACAAGACAGGATTCTCCGCATGCTCGTTGTAATGGATGTACCATTCTTCGGGGATTGGCAGCGCGCAACGAGTTCTCTCACATCATAATATCCCGCGATACGACCCGTTTTTAATCACATAAAATGCCGGAAATGTCCGGAAAAGGCCGAAGGTGTACAGAACCCGTTACTCCGTATGCTCGTTGTAATGGAAGAACCATTTTTCGGGGATTGGCAGCGTGCAGCGAGTTCTCACACATCATAATATCGTGCGATACGACCCTTTTTGAAACAATTAAAAAGCGGGAAATATCCGGAAAAGGCTGAAGGTGTACATAACCCGTTGCTCCGTATGCTCGTTGTAATGTAAGGACCATTTTTGGGGGATTGGCAGCGTGCAGCGAGTTCTCACACATCATAATATCCTGCGATACGTCCCGTTTTTAATCACATAAAATGCCGGAGATGTCCGGAAAAGGCCGAAGGTGTACAGAACCCGTTGCTCCGTATGCTCGTTGTAATGGGCGTACCATTTTTCGGGGATTGGAAGCGTGCAGCGAGATCTCACACATCATAATATCGTGCGATACGACCCTTTTTGAAACAATTAAAAAGACGGAAATATCCGGAAAAGGCCGAAGGTGTACAGAACCCGATGCTCCGTATGCTCTTTGTAAGGGAAGGACCATTTTTGGGGGATCGGCAACGCTCAACGCGTTTTTACACATCATAATATGCTGGTGTACAGAACCCAATGCTCCGTTTGCTCGTTGTAATGGAAGTACCATTTTTGGGGGGTTGGCAGAGAGCAACTGGTTCCTACACATCATAATATCCTGATATACGGCCCATTTTGAAACAATTAAAAAGCCGGAATTGTCCGGAAAAGGCCGAAGGTGTACAGAACCCGTTGCTCCGTATGCTCGTTGTAATGGGCGTACCATTTTTCGGGGATTGGCAGCGTGCAGCGAGATCTCACACATCATAATATCCTGCGATACGACCCTTTTTGAAACAATTATAAAGCCGGAAAAATCCGGAAAAGGCCGAAGGTGTAGAAAACCCGTTGCTCCGTATGCTCGTTGTAATGGGCGTACCATTTTTCGGGGATTGGCAGCGTGCAGCGAGTTCTCACACCTCATAATATCCTGCGATACGACCAATTTTGAAACTATTAAAAAGCCGAAACTGGCCGGAAAAGGCTGAATATGTACAAGACAGGATTCTCCGCATGCTCGTTGAAATGGATGTACCATTCTTCGGGGATTGGCAGCGCGCAACGAGTTCCCTCACATCATAATATCCCGCGATACGACCCATTTTGAAACAATTAAAAAGCCGGAAATGTCCGGAAAATGCCGAAGGTGTACAGAACCCGTTGCTCCGTATGCTCGTTGTAATGGAAGGACCATTTTTGGGGGATTGGCAGCGTGCAGCGAGTTCTCACACATCATACTATCCTGCGATACGACAAATTTTGAAACAATTAAAAAGACGAAACTGGCCGGAAAAGGCCGAATATGTACAAGACAGGATTCTCCGCATGCTCGTTTTATTGGAAGTACCATTCTTCGGGGATTGGCAGCGCGCACCGAGTTCCCTCACATCATAATATCCTGCTATACGGCCCGTTTTTAATCACATAAAATGCCGGAGATGTCCGGAAAAGGCCGAAGGTGTACAGAACCCGATGCTCCGTTTGCTCGTTGTAATGGAAGTACCATTTTTGGGGGGTAGGCAGAGAGCAACTGGTTCTTACACATCATAATATCCTGATATACGGCCCATTTTGAAACAATTAAAAAGCCGGAAATGTCCGGAAAAGGCCGAAGGTGTACAGAACCCGTTGCTCCGTATGCTCGTTGTAATGGGCGTACCATTTTTCGGGGATTGGAAGCGTGCAGCGAGATCTCACACATCATAATATCGTGCGATACGACCCTTTTTGAAACAATTAAAAAGCCGGAAATATCCGGAAAAGGCCGAAGGTGTACAGAACCCGTTGCTCCGTATGCTCGTTGTAATGGGCGTACCATTTTTCGGGGATTGGCAGCGTGCAGCGAGTTCTCACACCTCATAATATCCTGCGATACGACCCATTTTGAAACTATTAAAAAGCCGAAACTGGCCGGAATAGGCCGAATATGTACAAGACAGGATTCTCCGCATGCTCGTTGTAATGGAAGTACCATTCTTCGGGGATTGGCAGCGCGCAACGAGTTCTCTCACATCATAATATCCCGCGATACGACCCGTTTTTAATCACATAAAATGCCGGAAATGTCCGGAAAAGGCCGAAGGTGTACAGAACCCGTTGCTCCGTATGCTCGTTGTAATGGGCGTACCATTTTTCGGGGATTGGGAGCGTGCAGCGAGATCTCACACATCATAGTATCCTGCGATACGACCCTTTTTGAAACAATTAAAAAGCGGGTAATATCCGGAAAAGGCTGAAGGTGTACAGAACCCGTTGCTCCGTATGCTCGTTGTAATGTAAGGACCATTTTTGGGGGATTGGCAGCGTGCAGCGAGATCTCACACATCATAGTATCCTGCGCTACGACCCTTTTTGAAACAATTAAAAAGCGGGTAATATCCGGAAAAGGCTGAAGGTGTACAGAACCCGATGCTCCGTTTGCTCGTTGTAATGGAAGTACCATTTTTGGGGGTTGGCAGAGAGCAACTGGTTCTTACACATCATAATATCCTGATCTACGGCCCGTTTTTGATCACTTAAAATGCCGGAAATGTCCGGAAAAGGCCGAAGGTGTACAGAACCTGATGCTCCGTATGCTCGTTGTAAGGGGCGTACCATTTCTCGGGGATTGGCAGCGCGTAACGAGTTCTCTCACATCATGATATCCTGAAATGCGGCCCATTTTGAAACAATTAAAAAGCCGGAAATGTTCGGAAAAGGCCGAAGGTGTACAGAACCTGATGCTCCGTATGCTCGTTGTAAGGGGCGTACCATTTCTCGAGGATTGGCAGCGCGAAACGAATTCTCTCACATCATAATATCCTGATATACGGCCCATTTTGAAACAATTAAAAAGCCGGAAATGTCCGGAAAAGGCCGAAGGTGTACAGAACCCGTTGCTCCGTATGCTCGTTGTAATGGGCGTACCATTTTTCGGGGATTGGAAGCGTGCAGCGAGATCTCACACATCATAATATCGTGCGATACGACCCTTTTTGAAACAATTAAAAAGCCGTAAATATCCGGAAAAGGCCTAAGGTGTACAGAACCCGTTGCTCCGTATGCTCGTTGTAATGGAAGGACCATTTTTGGGTGATTGGCAACGCTCAACGCGTTTTTACACATCATAATATCCTGCTATTCGGCCCATTTTTGATCACTTAAAATGCCGGAAATGTCCGGAAAAGGCCGAAGGTGTACAGAACCTGATGCTCCGTATGCTCGTAGTAAGGGGCGTACCATTTCTCGGGGATTGGCAGCGCGTAACGAGTTCTCTCACATCATAATATCCTGAAATACGGCCCATTTTGAAACAACTAAAAAGCCGGAAATGTCCGGAAAAGGCCGAAGGTGTACAGAACCTGATGCTCCGTATGCTCGTTGTAATGGAAGTACCATTCTTCGGGGATTGGCAGCGCGCAACGAGTTCTCTCACATCATAATATCCTGCGATACGACCCATTTTGAAACAATTAAAAAGCCGGAAATGTCCGGAAAATGCCAAAGGTGTACAGAACCCGTTCCTCCGTATGCTCGTTGTAATGGGCGTACCATTTTTCGGGGATTGGCAGCGTGCAGCGAGTTCTCACACCTCATAATATCCTGCGATACGACCCATTTTGAAACTATTAAAAAGCCGAAACTGGCCAGAAAAGGCCGAATATGTACAAGACAGGATTCTCCGCATGCTCGTTGAAATGGATGTACCATTCTTCGGGGATTGGCAGCGCGCAACGAGTTCTCTCACATCATAATATCCCGCGATACGACCCATTTTAAAACAATTAAAAAGCCGGAAATGTCCGGAAAATGCCGAAGGTGTACAGAACCCGTTGCTCCGTATGCTCGTTGTAATGGAAGGACCATTTTTGGGGGATTGGCAGCGTGCAGCGAGTTCTCACACATCATACTATCCTGCGATACGACAAATTTTGAAACAATTAAAAAGACGAAACTGGCCGGAAAAGGCCCAATATGTACAAGACAGGATACTCCGCATGCTCGTTTTATTGGAAGTACCATTCTTCTGGGATTGGCAGCGCGCACCGAGTTCCCTCACATCATAATATCCTGCTATACGGCCCGTTTTTAATCACACAAAATGCCGGAGATGTCCGGAAAAGGCCGAAGGTGTACAGAACCAGATGCTCCGTTTGCTCGTTGTAATGGAAGTACCATTTTTGGGGGGTTGGCAGAGAGCAACTGGTTCTTACACATCATAATATCCTGATATACGGCCCATTTTGAAACAACTAAAAAGCCGGAAATGTCCGGAAAAGGCCGAAGGTGTACAGAACCCGTTGCTCCGTATGCTCGTTGTAATGGGCGTACCATTTTTCGGGGATTGGAAGCGTGCAGCGAGATCTCACACATCATAATATCGTGCGATACGACCCTTTTTGAAACAATTAAAAAGCCGGAAATATCCGGAAAAGGCCGAAGGTTTACAGAACCCGTTGCTCCGTATGCTCGTTGTAATGGAAGGACCATTTTTGGGTGATTGGCAACGCTCAACGCGTTTTTACACATCATAATATCCTGCTATTCGGCCCATTTTTGATCACTTAAAATGCCGGAAATGTCCGGAAAAGGCCGAAGGTGTACAGAACCTGATGCTCCGTATGCTCGTTGTAAGGGGCGTACCATTTCTCGGGGATTGGCAGCGCGTAACGAGTTCTCTCACATCATAATATCCTGAAATACGGCCCATTTTGAAACTATTAAAAAGCCGGAAATGTCCGGAAAAGGCCGAAGGTGTACAGAACCCGTTGCACCGTATGCTCGTTGTAGTGGGCGTACCATTTTTCGGGGATTGGCAGCATGCAGCGAGTTCTCACACCTCATAATATCCTGCGATACGACCCATTTTGAAACAACTAAAAAGACGAAACTGGCCGGAAAAGGCCGAATATGTACAAGACAGGATTCTCCGCATGCTCGTTGTATTGGAAGTACCATTCTTCGGGGATTGGCAGCGCGCACCGAGTTCCCTCACATCATAATATCCCACGATACGACCCATTTTGAAACAATTAAAAAGCCGGAAATCTTCGGAAAATGCCGAAGGTGTACAGAACCCGTTGCTCCGTATGCTCGTTGTAATGGAAGGACCATTTTTGGGGGATTGGCAGAGTGCAGCGAGTTCTCACACATCATAATATCCTGCGATACAACCCATTTTGAAACAACTAAAAAGACGAAACTGGCCGGAAAAGGCCGAATATGTACAAGACAGGATTCTCCGCATGCTCGTTGTATTGGAAGTACCATTCTTCGGGGATTGGCAGCGCGCACCGAGTTCCCTCACATCATAATATCCTGCTATACGGTCCGTTTTTAATCACATAAAATGCCGGAGATGTCCGGAAAAGGCCGAAGGTGTACAGAACCCGATGCTCCGTTTGCTCGTTGTAATGGAAGTACCATTTTTGGGGGGTTGGCAGAGAGCAACTGGCTCTTACACATCATAATAATCTGATGTACGGCCCATTTTGAAACAATTAAAAAGCCGGAAATGTCCGGAAAAGGCCGAAGGTGTACAGAACCCGTTGCTCCGTATGCTCGTTGTAGTGGGCGTACCATTTTTCGGGGATTGGCAGCGTGCAGCGAGTTCTCACACCTCATAATATCCTGCGATACGACTCATTTTGAAACTATTAAAAAGCCGAAACTGGCCGGAAAAGGCCGAATATGTACAAGACAGGATTCTCGTCATGCTCGTTGTAATGGAAGTACCATTCTTCGGGGATTTGCAGCGCGCAACGAATTCCCTCACATCATAATATCCTGCTATACGGCCCGTTTTTAATCACATAAAATGCCGGAGATGTCCGGAAAAGGCCGAAGGTGTACAGAACCCAATGCTCCGTTTGCTCGTTGTAATGGAAGTACCATTTTTGGGGGGTTGGCAGAGAGCAACTGGTTCTTACACATCATAATATCCTGATATACGGCCCATTTTGAAACAATTAAAAAGCCGGAAATATCCGGAAAAGGCCGAAGGTGTACAGAACCCGTTGCTCCGTATGCTCGTTGTAATGGGCGTACCATTTTTCGGGGATTGGCAGCGTGCAGCGAGATCTCACACATCATAATATCCTGCGATACGACCCTTTTTGAAACAATTAAAAAGCCGGAAATATCCGGAAAAGGCCGAAGGTGTACAGAACCCGTTGCTCCGTATGCTCGTTGTAGTGGGCGTACCATTTTTCGGGGATTGGCAGCGTGCAGCGAGTTCTCACACCTCATAATATCCTGCGATACGACTCATTTTGAAACTATTAAAAAGCCGAAACTGGCCGGAAAAGGCCGATTATGTACAAGACAGGATTCTCCGCATGCTCGTTGTAATGGATGTACCATTCTTCGGGGATTGGCAGCGCGCAACGAGTTCTCTCACGTCATAATATCCCGCGATACGACCCATTTTGAAACAATTAAAAAGACGAAACTGGCCGGAAAAGGCCGAATATGTACAGGACAGGATTCTCCGCATGCTCGTTGTATTGGAAGTACCATTCTTCGGGGATTGGCAGCGCGCACCGAGTTCCCTCACATCATAATATCCTGCTATACGGCCCGTTTTTAATCACATAAAATGCCGGCGATGTCCGGAAAAGGCCGAAGGTGTACAGAACCCGATGCTCCGTTTGCTCGTTGTAATGGAAGTACCATTTTTGGGGGGTTGGCAGAGAGCAACGAGTTTTCTCACATCATAATATCCTGCGATACGACCCGTTTTGAAACAATAAAATAGCCGGAAATGTCCGGAAAATGCCGAAGGTTTACAGAACCCGTTGCTCCGTATGCTCGTTGTAATGGAAGGACCATTTTTGGGGGATTGGCAGCGTGCAGCGAGTTCTCACACATCATAATATCCTGCGATACGACCCGTTTTTAATCACATAAAAAGCCGGAAATGTCCGGAAAAGGCCGAAGGTGTACAGAACCCGTTGCTCCGTATGCTCGTTGTAATGGGCGTACCATTTTTCGGGGATTGGCAGCGTGCAGCGAGTTCTCACACCTCATAATATCCTGCGATACGACTCATTTTGAAACTATTAAAAAGCCGAAACTGGCCGGAAAAGGCCGAATATGTACAAGACAGGATTCTCGTCATGCTCGTTGTAATGGAAGTACCATTCTTCGGGGATTGGCAGCGTGCAGCGAGTTCCCACACCTCATAATATCCTGCGATACGACTCATTTTGAAACTATTAAAAAGCCGAAACTGGCCGGAAAAGGCCGAATATGTACAAGACAGGATTCTCGTCATGCTCACTGTAATGGGCGTACCATTCTTCGGGGATTGGCAGCGCGCAACGAGTTCTCTCACATCATAATATCCTGCGATACGACCCATTTTGAAACAATTAAAAAGCCGGAAATGTCCGGAAAAGGCCGAAGGTGTACAGAACTCGTTGCTCCGAATGCTCGTTGTAATGGGCGTACCATTTTTCGGGGATTGGCAGCGTGCAGCGAGTTCTCACACCTCATAATATCCTGCGATACGACTCATTTTGAAACTATTAAAAAGCCGAAACTGGCCGGAAAAGGCCGAATATGTACAAGACAGGATTTTCCGCATGCTCGTTGTAATGGATGTACCATTCTTCGGGGATTGGCAGCGCGCAACGAGTTCTCTCACATCATAATATCGCGCGATACGACCCATTTTGAAACAATTAAAAAGCCGGAAATGTCCGGAAAATGCCAAAGGAGTACAGAACCCGTTGCTCCGTATGCTCGTTGTAATGGGCGTACCATTTTTCGGGGATTGGCAGCGTGCAGCGAGTTCTCACACATCATAATATCCTGCGATACGACCCTTTTTGAAACAATTAAAAAGCCGGAAATATCCGGAAAAGGCCGAAGGTGTACAGAACCCGTTGCTCCGTATGCTCGTTGTAATGGACGGACCATTTTTGGGGGATCGGCACCGCTCAACGCGTTTTTACACATCATAATATACTTGTGTACAGAACCTGATGCTCCGTATGCTCGTTGTAAGGGGCGTACCATTTCTCGGGGATTGGCAGCGCGTAACGTGTTCTCTCACATCATAATATCCTGATAAACGGCACATTTTGAAACAATTAAAAAGCCGGAAATGTCCGGAAAAGGCCGAAGGTGTACAGAACCCGTTGCTCCGTATGCTCGTTGTAATGGGCGTACCATTCTTCGGGGATTGGCAGCGCGCAACGAGTTCTCTCACATCATAATATCCTGCTATACGGCCCGTTTTTAATCACATAAAATGCCGGAGATGTCCGGAAAAGGCCGAAGGTGTACAGAACCCGATGCCCCGTTTGCTCGTTGTAATGGAAGTACCATTTTTCGGGGATGGGCAGCGTGCAGCGAGTTCTCACACCTCATAATATCCTGCGAAACGACTCATTTTGAAACTATTAAAAAGCCGAAACTTGCCGGAAAAGGCCGAATATGTACAAGACAGGATTCTCCGCACGCTCGTTGTAATGGAAGTACCATTCTTCGGGGATAGGCAGCGCGCAACGAGTTCTCTCACATCATAATATCCTGATATACGGCCCATTTTGAAACAATTTAAAAGCCGGAAATGTCCGGAAAAGGCCGAAGGTGTACAGAACCCGTTGCTCCGTATGCTCGTTGTAATGGGCGTACCATTTTTCGGGGATTGGAAGCGTGCAGCGAGATCTCACACATCATAATATCGTGCGATACGACCCTTTTTGAAACAATTAAAAAGCCGGAAATATCCGGAAAAGGCCGAAGGTTTACAGAACACGATGCTCCGTATGCTCGTTGTAAGGGAAGGACCATTTTTGGGGGATCGGCAACGCTCAACGCGTTTTTACACATCATAATATACTGGTGTACAGAACCTGATGCTCCGTATGCTCGTTGTAACGGGCGTACCATTTCTCGGGGATTGGCAGCGCGTAACGTGTTCTCTCACATCATAATATCCTGATAAACGGCACATTTTGAAACAATTAAAAAGCCGGAAATGTCCGGAAAAGGCCGAAGGTGTACAGAACCCGTAGCTCCGTATGCTCGTTGTAGTGGGCGTACCATTTTTCGTGGATTGGCAGCGTGCAGCGAGCTCTCACACCTCATAATATCCTGCGATACGACTCATTTTGAAACTATTAAAAAGCCGAAACTGGCCGGAAAAGGCCGAATATGTACAAGACAGGATTCTCGTCATGCTCGTTGTAATGGAAGTACCATTCTTCGGGGATTTGCAGCGCGCAACGAGTTCCCTCACATCATAATATCCTGCTATACGGCCCGTTTTTAATCACATAAAATGCCGGCGATGTCCGGAAAAGGACGAAGGTGTACAGAACCCGTTGCTCAGTATGCTCGTTGTAATGGAAGGACCATTTTTGGGGGATTGGCAGCGTGCAGCGAGTTCTCACACATCATAATATCCTGCGATACGACCCGTTTTTAATCACATAAAATGCCGGAAATGTTCGGAAAAGGCCGAAGGTGTACAGAACCTGATGCTACGTATACTCGTTGTAAGGGGCGTTCCATTTCTCGGGGATTGGCTGCGCGTAACGAGTTCTCTCACATCATAATATCCTGATATACGGCCCATTTTGAAACAATTAAAAAGCCGGAAATGTCCGGAAAAGGCCGAAGGTATACAGAACCCGTTGCTCAGTATGCTCGTTGTAGTGGGCGTACCATTTTTCGGGGATTGGCAGCGTGCAGCGAGTTCTCTCACCTCATAATATCCTGCGAAACAACTCATTTTGAAACTATTAAAAAGCCGAAACTTGCCGGAAAAGGCCGAATATGTACAAGACAGTATTCTCCGCATGCTCGTTGTATTGGAAGTACCATTCTTCGGGGAATGGCAGCGCGCAACGAGTTCTCTCACATCATAATATCCTGATATACGGCCCATTTTGAAACAATTAAAAAGCCGGAAATGTCCGGAAAAGGCCGAAGTTGTACAGAACCCGTTGCTCCCTTTGCTTGTTGTAATGGAAGTACCATTTTTGGGGGGTTGGCAGAGAGCAACTGGTTCTTACACATCATAATATCCTGATATACGGCCCATTTTGAAGCAATTAAAAAGCCGGAAATGTCCGGTAAAGGCCGAAGGTGTACAGAACCCGTTGCTCCGTATGCTCGTTGTAATGGGCGTACCATTTTTCGGGGATTTCCAGCGTGCAGCCAGTTCTCACACCTCATAATATCCTGCGGTACGACCCATTTTGAAACTATTAAAAAGCCGAAACTGGCCGGAAATGGCCGAATATGTACAAGACAGGATTCTGCGCATGCTCGTTGTAATGGAAGTACCATTCTTCGGGGATTTGCAGCGCGCAACGAGTTCCCTTACATCATAATATCCTGCTATACGGCCCGTTTTTAATCACATAAAATGCCGGAGATGTCCGGAAAATGCCGAAGGTGTACAGAACCTGATGCTCCGTATGCTCGTTGTAAGGGGCGTACCATTTCTCGGGGATTGGCAGCGCGTAACGTGTTCTCTCACAACATAATATCCTGATAAACGGCACATTTTGAAACAATTAAAAAGCCGGAAATGTCCGGAAAAGGCCGAAGGTGTACAGAACCCGTTGCTCCGTATGCTCGTTGTAGTGGGCGTACCATTTTTCGGGGATTGGCAGCGTGCAGCGAGTTCTCACACCTCATAATATCCTGCGATACGACTCATTTTGAAACTATTAAAAAGCCGAAACTGGCCGGAAAAGGCCGAATATGTACAAGACAGGATTCTCGTCATGCTCGTTGTAATGGAAGTACCATTCTTCGGGGATTTGCAGCGCGCAACGAGTTCCCTCACATCATAATATCCTGCTATACGGCCCGTTTTTAATCACATAAAATGCCGGAGATGTCCGGAAAAGGCCGAAGGTGTACGGAACCCGTTGCTCCGTATGCTCGTTGTAATGGGCGTACCATTTTGCGGGGTTTGGCAGCGTGCAGCGAGATCTCACACATCATAATATCCTGCGATACGACCCTTTTCGAAACAATTAAAAAGCCTGAAATATCCGGAAAAGGCCGAAGGTGTACAGAACCCGTTGCTCCGTATGCTCGTTGTAATGGAAGGACCATTTTTGGGGGATTGGCAACGCTCAACGAGTTTTTACACATCATAATATCCTGCTATTCGGCCCATTTTTGATCACTTAAAATGCCGGAAATGTCCGGAAAAGGCCGAAGGTGTACAGAACCTGATGCTCCGTATGCTCGTTGTAACAGGCGTACCATTTCTCGGGGATTGGCAGCGCGTAACGAGTTCTCTCACATCATAATATCCTGCGATACGACCCATTTTGAAACAATTAAAAAGCCGGAAATATCCGGAAAAGGCCGAAGGTGTACAGAACCCGTTGCTCCGTATGCTCGTTGTAATGGGCGTACCATTTTTCGGGGATTGGCAGCGTGCAGCGAGTTCTCACACCTCATAATATCCTGCGATATACCCATTTTGAAACTATTAAAAAGCCGAAACTGGCCGGAAAAGGCCGAATATGTACTAGACAGGATTCTCCGCATGCTCGTTGTAATGGATGTACCATTCTTCGGGGATTGGCAGCGCGCAACGAGTTCTCTCACATCATAATATCATGATATACGGCCCATTTTGAAACAATGAAAAAGCCGGAAATGTCCGGAAAAGGCCGAAGGTGTACAGAACCCGTTGCTCCGTATGCTCGTTGTAATGGGCGTACCATTTTTCGGGGATTTCCAGCGTGCAGCCAGTTCTCACACCTCATAATATCCTGCGATACGACCCATTTTGAAACTATTAACAAGCCGAAACTGGCCGGAAAAGGCCGAATATGTACTAGACAGGATTCTCCGCATGCTCGTTGTAATGGAAGTACCATTCTTCGGGGATTGGCACTGCGCAACGAGTTCTCTCACATCATAATATCCTGATATACGGCCCATTTTGAAACAATTAAAAAGCCGGAAATGTCCGGAAAAGGCCGAAGTTGTACAGAACCTGATGCTCCGTATGCTCGTTGTAATGGATGTACCATTCTTCGGGGATTGGCAGCGCGCAACGAGTTCTCTCACATCATAATATCGCGCGATGCGACCCATTTTGAAACAATTAAAAAGCCGGAAATGTCCGGAAAATGCCGAAGGTGTACAGAACCCGTTGCTCCGTATGCTCGTTGTAATGGAAGGACCATTTTTGGGGGATTGGCAGCGTGCAGCGAGTTCTCACACCTCATAATATCCTGCGATACGACTCATTTCGAAACTATTAAAAAGGCGAAACTGGCCGGAAAAGGCCGAATATGTACAAGACAGGATTCTCGTCATGCTCGTTGTAATGGAAGTACCATTCTTCGGGGATTTGCAGCGCGCAACGAGTTCCCTCACATCATAATATCCTGCTATACGGCCCGTTTTTAATCACATAAAATGCCGGAGATGTCCGGAAAAGGCCGAAGGTGTACAGAACCCAATGCTCCGTTTGCTCGTTGTAATGGAAGTACCATTTTTGGGTGGTTGGCAGAGAGCAACTGGTTCTTACACATCATAATATCCTGATATACGGCCCATTTTGAAACAATTAGAAAGCCGGAAATATCCGGAAAAGGCCGAAGGTGTACAGAACCCGTTGCTCCGTATGTTCGTTGTAATGGGCGTACAATTTTTCGGGGATTGGCAGCGTGCAGCGAGATCTCACACATCATAATATCCTGCGATACGACCCTTTTTGAAACAATTAAAAAGCCGGAAATATCCGGAAAAGGCCGAAGGTGTACAGAACCCGTTGCTCCGTATGCTCGTTGTAATGGGCGTACAATTTTTCGGGGATTGGCAGCGTGCAGCGAGATCTCACACATCATAATATCCTGCGATACGACTCATTTTGAAACTATTAAAAAGCCGAAACTGGCCGGAAAAGGCCGAATATGTACAAGACAGGATTCTCCGCATGCTCATTGTAATGGAAGTACCATTCTTCGGGGATTGGCAGCGCGCAACGAGTTCTCTCACATCATAATATGCTGATATACGGCCCATTTGAAACAATTAAAAAGCCGGAAATGTCCGGAAAAGGCCGAAGGTGTACAGAACCCGTTGCTCCCTTTGCTTGTTGTAATGGAAGTACCATTTTTGGGGGGTTGGCAGAGAGGAACTGGTTCTTACACATCATAATATCCTGATATACGGCCCATTTTTGATCACTTAAAATGCCGGAAATGTCCGGAAAAGGCCGAAGGTGTACAGAACCCGATGCTCCGTTTGCTCGTTGTAATGGAAGTACCATTTTTGGGGGGTTGGCAGCGTGCAGCGAGTTCTCACACATCATAATATCCTGCGATACGACCCATTTTGAAACAACTAAAAAGACGAAACTGGCCGGAAAAGTCCGAATATGTACATGACAGGATTCTCCGCATGCTCGTTGTATTGGAAGTACCATTCTTCGGGGATTGGCAGCGCGCACCGAGTTCCCTCACATCATAATATCCTGCTATACGGCCCGTTTTTAATCACATAAAATGCCGCAGATGTCCGGAAAAGGCCGAAGGTGTACAGAACCTGATGCTCCGTATGCTCGTTGTAATGGAAGTACCATTCTTCGGGGATTGGCAGCGCGCAACGAGTTCTCTCACATCATAATATCCTGCGATACGACCCATTTTGAAACAATTAAAAAGCCGGAAATGTCCGGAAAATGCCAAAGGTGTACAGAACCCGTTGCTCCGTATGCTCGTTGTAATGGGCGTACCATTTTTCGGGGATTGGCAGCGTGCAGCGAGTTCTCACACCTCATAATATCCTGCGATACGACTCATTTTGAAACTATTAAAAAGCCGAAACTGGCCGGAAAAGGCCGAATATGTACAAGACAGGATTCTCGTCATGCTCGTTGTAATGGAAGTACCATTCTTCTGGGATTGGCAGCGTGCAGCGAGTTCTCACACCTCATAATATCCTGCGATACGACTCATTTTGAAACTATTAAAAAGCCGACACTGGCCGGAAAAGGCCGAATATGTACAAGACAGGATTCTCGTCATGCTCGTTGTAATGGAAGTACCATTCTTCGGGGATTTGCAGCGCGCAACGAGTTCCCTCACATCATAATATCCTGCTATACGGCCCGTTTTTAATCACATAAAATGGCGGAGATGTCCGGAAAAGGCCGAAGGTGTACAGAACCCAATGCTCCGTTTGCTCGTTGTAATGGAAGTACCATTTTTGGGAGGTTGGCAGAGAGCAACTGGTTCTTACACATCATAATATCCTGATATACGGCCCATTTTGAAACATTTAAAAAGCCGGAAATGTCCGGAAAAGGCCGAAGGTGTACAGAACCTGATGCTCCGTATGCTCGTTGTAATGGAAGTACCATTCTTCGGGGATTGGCAGCGCGCAACGAGTTCTCTCACATCATAATATCCTGCGATACGACCCATTTTGAAACAATTAAAAAGCCGGAAATGTCCGGAAAATGCCAAAGGTGTACAGAACCCGTTGCTCCGTATGCTCGTTGTAATGGGCGTACCATTTTTCGGGGATTGGCAGCGTGCAGCGAGTTCTCACACCTCATAATATCCTGCGATACGACCTATTTTGAAACTATTAAAAAGCCGAAACTGGCCGGAAAAGGCCGAATATGTACAAGACAGGATTCTCGTCATGCTCGTTGTAATGGAAGTACCATTCTTCGGGGATTTGTAGCGCGCAACGAGTTCCCTCACATCATAATATCCTGCTATACGGCCCGTTTTTAATCACATAAAATGCCGGAGATGTCCGGAAAAGGCCGAAGGTGTACAGAACCCAATGCTCCGTTTGCTCGTTGTAATGGAAGTACCATTTTTGGGGGTTGGCAGGGAGCAACTGGTTCTTACACATCATAATATCCTGATATACGGCCCATTTTGAAACAATTAAGAAGCCGGAAATGTCCGGAAAAGGCCGAAGGTGTACAGAACCCGTTGCTCCGTATGCTCGTTGTAATGGGCGTACCATTTTTCGGGGTATGGCAGCGTGCAGCGAGATCTCACACATCATAATATCCTGCGATACGACCCTTTTTGAAACAACTAAAAAGCCGGAAATATCCGGAAAAGGCCGAAGGTGTACAGAACCCGTTGCTCCGTATGCTCGTTGTAATGGAAGGACCATTTTTGGGGGATTGGCAGCGTGCAGCGAGTTCTCACACATCATAATATCCTGCGATACGACCCGTTTTTAATCACATAAAATGCCGGAAATGTTCGGAAAAGGCCGAAGGTGTACAGAACCTGATGCTACGTATACTCGTTGTAAGGGGCGTTCCATTTCTCGGGGATTGGCTGCGCGTAACGAGTTCTCTCACATCATAATATCCTGATATACGGCCCATTTTGAAACAATTAAAAAGCCGGAAATGTCCGGAAAAGGCCGAAGGTATACAGAACCCGTTGCTCCGTATGCTCGTTGTAGTGGGCGTACCATTTTTCGGGGATTGGCAGCGTGCAGCGAGTTCTCTCACCTCATAATATCCTGCGAAACGACTCATTTTGAAACTATTAAAAAGCCGAAACTTGCCGGAAAAGGCCGAATATGTACAAGACAGTATTCTCCGCATGCTCGTTGTATTGGAAGTACCATTCTTCGGGGAATGGCAGCGCGCAACGTGTTCTCTCACATCATAATATCCTGATATACGGCCCATTTTGAAACAATTAAAAAGCCGGAAATGTCCGGAAAAGGCCGAAGTTGTACAGAACCCGTTGCTCCCTTTGCTTGTTGTAATGGAAGTACCATTTTTGGGGGGTTGGCAGAGAGCAACTGGTTCTTACACATCATAATATCCTGATATACGGCCCATTTTGAAGCAATTAAAAAGCCGGAAATGTCCGGAAAAGGCCGAAGGTGTACAGAACCCGTTGCTCCGTATGCTCGTTGTAATAGGCGTACCCTTTTTCGGGGATTTCCAGCGTGCAGCCAGTTCTCACACCTCATAATATCCTGCGATACGACTCATTTTGAAACTATTAAAAAGCCGAAACTGGCCGGAAAAGGCCGAATATGTACAAGACAGGATTCTCGTCATGCTCGTTGTAATGGAAGTACCTTTCTTCGGGGATTTGCAGCGCGCAACGAGTTCCCTCACATCATAATATCCTGCTATACGGCCCGTTTTCAATCACATAAAATGCCGGCGATGTCCGGAAAAGGCCGAAGGTGTACAGAACCCGATGCTCCGTTTGCTCGTTGTAATGGAAGTACCATTTTTGGGGGGTTGGCAGAGAGCAACGAGTTCTCTCACATCATAATATCCTGCGATACGACCCGTTTTGAAACAATAAAATAGCCGGAAATGTCCGGAAAATGCCGAAGGTGTACAGAACCCGTTGCTCCGTATGCTCGTTGTAATGGAAGGACCATTTTTGGGGGATTGGCAGCGTGCAGCGAGTTCTCACACATCATAATATCCTGCGATACGACCCGTTTTTAATCACATAAAATGCCGGAAATGTTCGGAAAAGGCCGAAGGTGTACAGAACCTGATGCTACGTATACTCGTTGTAAGGGGCGTTCCATTTCTCGGGGATTGGCTGCGCGTAACGAGTTCTCTCACATCATAATATCCTGATATACGGCCCATTTTGAAACAATTAAAAAGCCGGAAATGTCCGGAAGAGGCCGAAGGTATACAGAACCCGTTGCTCCGTATGCTCGTTGTAGTGGGCGTACCATTTTTCGGGGATTGGCAGCGTGCAGCGAGTTCTCACACCTCATAATATCCTGCGAAACGACTCATTTTGAAACTATTAAAAAGCCGAAACTTGCCGGAAAAGGCCGAATATGTACAAGACAGTATTCTCCGCATGCTCGTTGTATTGGAAGTACCATTCTTCGGGGATTTGCAGCGCGCAAAAAGTTCCCTCACATCATAATATCCTGCTATACGGCCCGTTTTTAATCACATAAAATGCCGGAGATGTCCGGAAAAGGCCGAAGGTGTACAGAACCCAATGCTCCGTTTGCTCGTTGTAATGGAAGTACCATTTTTGGGGGGTTGGCAGAGAGCAACTGGTTCTTACACATCATAATATCCTGATATACGGCCCAGTTTGAAACAATTAAAAAGCCGGAAATATCCGGAAAAGGCCGAAGGTGTACAGAACCCGTTGCTCCGTATGCTCGTTGTAATGGGCGTACGATTTTTCGGGGATTGGCAGCGTGCAGCGAGATTTCACACATCATAATATCCTGCGATACGACCCTTTTTGAAACAATTAAAAAGCCGGAAATATCCGGAAAAGGCCGAAGGTGTACAGAACCCGTTGCTACGTATACTCGTTGTAAGGGGCGTACCATTCCTCGGGGATTGGCAGCGCGCAACGAGGTCTCACACATAATAATATCCTGCGATACGACCCTCTTTGAAACAATTAAAAAGCAAGAAATATCCGGAAAAGGCCGAAGGTGTACAGAACCCGTTGCTCCGTATGCTCGTTGTAATGGGCGAACCATTTTTCGGGGATTGGCTGCGTGCAGCGAGATCTCACACATCATAATATCCTGCGATACGACCCGTTTTTAGTCACATAAAATGCTGGAAATGTCCGGAATAGGCCGAAGGTGTACAGAACCTGATGCTACGTATACTCGTTGTAAGGGGCGTACCATTTCTCGGGGATTGGCAGCGCGTAACGAGTTCTGTCACATCATAATATCCTGATATACGGCCCATTTTTGATCACTTAAAATGCCGGAAATGTCCGGAAAAGGCCGAAGGTGTACAGAATCTGATGCTCCGTATGCTCGTTGTAATAGGCGTACCATTTTTCGGGGATTTCCAGCGTGCAGCCAGTTCTCACACCTCATAATATCCTGCGATACGACCCATTTTGAAACTATTAAAAAGCCGAAACTGGCCGGAAATGGCCGAATATGTACAAGACAGGATTCTCCGCATGCTCGTTGTAATGGAAGTACCATACTTCGGGGATTGGCAGCGCGCAACGAGTTCTCTCACATCGTAATATCCTGCTATATGGCCCGTTTTTAATCACATAAAATGCCGGAGATGTCCGGAAAAGGCAGAAGGTGTACAGAACCCGATGCTCCGTTTGCTCGTTGTAATGGAAGTACCATTTTTCGGGGATGGGCAGCGTGCAGCGTGTTCTCATACATCATAATAACCTGCGATACGACCCATTTTGAAACAATTAAAAAGACGAAACTGCCCGGGAAAGGCCGAATATGTACAAGACAGGATTCTCCGCATGCTCGTTGTAATGGAAGTACCATTCTTCGGGGATTTGCAGCGCGCAACGAGTTCCCTCACATCATAATATCCTGCTATACGGCCCGTTTTTAATCACATAAAATGCCGGAAATGTCCGGAATAGGCCGAAGGTGTACAGAACCCGTTGCTCCGTATGCTCGTTGTAATGGGCGTACCATTTTTCGGGGATTGGAAGCGTGCAGCGAGATCTCACACATCATATTATCGTGCGATACGACCCTTTTTGAAACAATTAAAAAGCCGGAAATATCCGGAAAAGGCCGAAGGTTTACAGAACCCGATGCTCCGTATGCTCGTTGTAAGGGGCGTACCATTTCTCGGGGATTGGCAGCGCGTAACGTGTTCTCTCACATCATAATATCCTGATAAACGGCACATTTTGAAACAATTAAAAAGCCGGAAATGTCCGGAAAATGCCGAAGGTGTACAGAACCCGATGCTCCGTATGCTCGTTGTAAGGGGCGTACCATTTCTCGGGGATTGGCAGCGCGCAACGAGTTCCCTCACATCATAATATCCTGCTATACGGCCCGTTTTTAATCACATAAAATGCCGGAAATGTCCGGAAATGGCCGAAGGTGTACAGAACCCGTTGCTCCGTATGCTCGTTGTAATGGGCGAACCATTTTTCGGGGATTGGCTGCGTGCAGCGAGATCTCACACATCATAATATCCTGCGATACGACCCGTTTTTAGTCACATAAAATGCTGGAAATGTCCGGAATAGGCCGAAGGTGTACAGAACCTGATGCTACGTATACTCGTTGTAAGGGGCGTACCATTTCTCGGGGATTGGCAGCGCGTAACGAGTTCTGTCACATCATAATATCCTGATATACGGCCCATTTTGAAACAATTAAAAAGCCGGAAATGTCCGGAAAAGGCCGAAGGTGTACAGAACCCGTTGCTCCGTATGCTCGTTGTAGTGGGCGTACAATTTTTCGGGGATTGGCAGCGTGCAGCGAGTTCTCACACCTCATAATATCCTGCGATACGACTCATTTTGAAACTATTAAAAAGCCGAAACTGGCCGGAAAAGGCCGAATATGTACAAGACAGGATTCTCCGCAATGCTCATTGTAATGGAAGTACCATTCTTCGGGGATTGGCAGCGCGCAACGAGTTCTCTCACATCATAATATCCTGATATACGGCCCATTTGAAACAATTAAAAAGCCGGAAATGTCCGGTAAAGGCCGAAGGTGTACAGAACCCGTTGCTCCCTTTGCTTGTTGTAATGGAAGTACCATTTTTGGGGGGTTGGCAGAGAGGAACTGGTTCTTACACATCATAATATCCTGATATACGGCCCATTTTTGATCACTTAAAATGCCGGAAATGTCCGGAAAAGGCCGTAGGTGTACAGAACCTGATGCTCCGTATGCTCGTTGTAAGGGGCGTACCATTTCTCGGGGATTGGCAGCGCGTAACGAGTTCTCTCACATCATAATATCCTGAAATACGGCCCAATTTGAAACAATTAAAAAGCCGGAAATGTCCGGAAAAGGGCGAAGGTGTACAGAACCTGATGCTCCGTATGCTCGTTGTAATGGAAGTACCATTCTTCGGGGATTGGCAGCGCGCAACGAGTTCTCTCACATCATAATATCCTGCGATACGACCCACTTTGTAACAATTAAAAAGCCGGAAATGTCCGGAAAATGCCAAAGGTGTATAGAACCCGTTGCTCCATATGCTCGTTGTAATGGGCGTACCATTTTGCGGGGATTGGCAGCGTGCTGCGAGTTCTCACACCTCATAATATCCTGCGATACGACCCATTTTGAAACTATTAAAAAGCCGAAACTGGCCGGGAAAGGCCGAATATGTAGAAGACAGGATTCTCCGCATGCTCGTTGTAATGGAAGTACCATTCTTCGGGGATTGGCAGCGCGCAACGAGTTCTCTCACATCATAATATCCTGCGATACGACCCATTTTGAAACAATTAAAAAGCCGGAAATGTCCGGAAAAGGCCGAAGGTGTACAGAACCCGTTGCTCCCTTTGCTTGTTGTAATGGAAGTACCATTTTTGGGGGGTTGGCAGAGAGCAACTGGTTCTGACACATCATAATATCCTGATATACGGCCCTTTTTGAAACAATTAAAAAGCCGGAAATATCCGGAAAAGGCCGAAGGTGTACAGAACCCGTTGCTCCCTTTGCTTGTTGTAATGGAAGTACCATTTTTGGGGGGTTGGCAGAGAGCAACTGGTTCTTACACATCATAATATCCTGATATACGGCCCGTTTTTAATCACATAAAATGCCGGAGATGTCCGGAAAAGGCCGAAGGTGTACAGAACCCAATGCTCCGTTTGCTCGTTGTAATGGAAGTACCATTTTGGGGGGATTTCCAGCGTGCAACCAGTTCTCACACCTCATAATATCCTGCGATACGACCGATTTTGAAACTATTAAAAAGCCGAAACTGGCCGGAAATGGCCGAATATGTACAAGACAGGATTCTCCGCATGCTCGTTGTAATGCAAGTACCATTCTTCGGGGATTGGCAGCGCGCAACGAGTTCTCTCACATCATAATATCCTGCTCTACGGCCCGTTTTTAATCACATAAAATGCCGGAGATGTCCGGAAAAGGCCGAAGGTGTACAGAACCCAATGCTCCGTTTGCTCGTTGTAATGGAAGTACCATTTTTGGGGGGTTGGCAGAGAGCAACTGGTTGTTACACATCATAATATCCTGATATACGGCCCATTTTGAAACAATTATAAAGCCGGAAATATCCGGAAAAGGCCGAAGGTGTACAGAACCCGTTGCTCCGTATGCTCGTTGTAATGGGCGTACCATTTTTCGGGGTATGGCAGCGTGCAGCGAGATCTCACACATCATAATATCCTGCGATACGACCCTTTTTGAAACAACTAAAAAGCCGGAAATATCCGGAAATGGCCGAAGGTGTACAGAACCCGTTGCTCCGTATGCTCGTTGTAATGGAAGGACCATTTTTGGGGGATTGGCAGCGTGCAGCGAGTTCTCACACATCATAATATCCTGCGATACGACCCGTTTTTAATCACATAAAATGCCGGAAATGTTCGGAAAAGGCCGAAGGTGTACAGAACCTGATGCTACGTATACTCGTTGTAAGGGGCGTTCCATTTCTCGGGGATTGGCTGCGCGTAACGAGTTCTCTCACATCATAATATCCTGATATACGGCCCATTTTGAAACAATTAAAAAGCCGGAAATGTCCGGAAAAGGCCGAAGGTATACAGAACCCGTTGCTCCGTATGCTCGTTGTAGTGGGCGTACCATTTTTCGGGGATTGGCAGCGTGCAGCGAGTTCTCTCACCTCATAATATCCTGCGAAACGACTCATTTTGAAACTATTAAAAAGCCGAAACTTGCCGGAAAAGGCCGAATATGTACAAGACAGTATTCTCCGCATGCTCGTTGTATTGGAAGTACCATTCTTCGGGGAATGGCAGCGCGCAACGTGTTCTCTCACATCATAATATCCTGATATACGGCCCATTTTGAAACAATTAAAAAGCCGGAAATGTCCGGAAAAGGCCGAAGTTGTACAGAACCCGTTGCTCCCTTTGCTTGTTGTAATGGAAGTACCATTTTTGGGGGGTTGGCAGAGAGCAACTGGTTCTTACACATCATAATATCCTGATATACGGCCCATTTTGAAGCAATTAAAAAGCCGGAAATGTCCGGAAAAGGCCGAAGGTGTACAGAACCCGTTGCTCCGTATGCTCGTTGTAATAGGCGTACCCTTTTTCGGGGATTTCCAGCGTGCAGCCAGTTCTCACACCTCATAATATCCTGCGATACGACTCATTTTGAAACTATTAAAAAGCCGAAACTGGCCGGAAAAGGCCGAATATGTACAAGACAGGATTCTCGTCATGCTCGTTGTAATGGAAGTACCTTTCTTCGGGGATTTGCAGCGCGCAACGAGTTCCCTCACATCATAATATCCTGCTATACGGCCCGTTTTCAATCACATAAAATGCCGGCGATGTCCGGAAAAGGCCGAAGGTGTACAGAACCCGATGCTCCGTTTGCTCGTTGTAATGGAAGTACCATTTTTGGGGGGTTGGCAGAGAGCAACGAGTTCTCTCACATCATAATATCCTGCGATACGACCCGTTTTGAAACAATAAAATAGCCGGAAATGTCCGGAAAATGCCGAAGGTGTACAGAACCCGTTGCTCCGTATGCTCGTTGTAATGGAAGGACCATTTTTGGGGGATTGGCAGCGTGCAGCGAGTTCTCACACATCATAATATCCTGCGATACGACCCGTTTTTAATCACATAAAATGCCGGAAATGTTCGGAAAAGGCCGAAGGTGTACAGAACCTGATGCTACGTATACTCGTTGTAAGGGGCGTTCCATTTCTCGGGGATTGGCTGCGCGTAACGAGTTCTCTCACATCATAATATCCTGATATACGGCCCATTTTGAAACAATTAAAAAGCCGGAAATGTCCGGAAGAGGCCGAAGGTATACAGAACCCGTTGCTCCGTATGCTCGTTGTAGTGGGCGTACCATTTTTCGGGGATTGGCAGCGTGCAGCGAGTTCTCACACCTCATAATATCCTGCGAAACGACTCATTTTGAAACTATTAAAAAGCCGAAACTTGCCGGAAAAGGCCGAATATGTACAAGACAGTATTCTCCGCATGCTCGTTGTATTGGAAGTACCATTCTTCGGGGATTTGCAGCGCGCAAAAAGTTCCCTCACATCATAATATCCTGCTATACGGCCCGTTTTTAATCACATAAAATGCCGGAGATGTCCGGAAAAGGCCGAAGGTGTACAGAACCCAATGCTCCGTTTGCTCGTTGTAATGGAAGTACCATTTTTGGGGGGTTGGCAGAGAGCAACTGGTTCTTACACATCATAATATCCTGATATACGGCCCAGTTTGAAACAATTAAAAAGCCGGAAATATCCGGAAAAGGCCGAAGGTGTACAGAACCCGTTGCTCCGTATGCTCGTTGTAATGGGC
This sequence comes from Bombus muscorum, assembly GCA_963971185.1. Classification (NCBI taxonomy): domain Eukaryota; kingdom Metazoa; phylum Arthropoda; class Insecta; order Hymenoptera; family Apidae; genus Bombus; species Bombus muscorum. The sequence goes on from OZ020130.1 coordinate 6,271,206, forward strand.
GTACGATTTTTCGGGGATTGGCAGCGTGCAGCGAGATTTCACACATCATAATATCCTGCGATACGACCCTTTTTGAAACAATTAAAAAGCCGGAAATATCCGGAAAAGGCCGAAGGTGTACAGAACCCGTTGCTACGTATACTCGTTGTAAGGGGCGTACCATTCCTCGGGGATTGGCAGCGCGCAACGAGGTCTCACACATAATAATATCCTGCGATACGACCCTCTTTGAAACAATTAAAAAGCAAGAAATATCCGGAAAAGGCCGAAGGTGTACAGAACCCGTTGCTCCGTATGCTCGTTGTAATGGGCGAACCATTTTTCGGGGATTGGCTGCGTGCAGCGAGATCTCACACATCATAATATCCTGCGATACGACCCGTTTTTAGTCACATAAAATGCTGGAAATGTCCGGAATAGGCCGAAGGTGTACAGAACCTGATGCTACGTATACTCGTTGTAAGGGGCGTACCATTTCTCGGGGATTGGCAGCGCGTAACGAGTTCTGTCACATCATAATATCCTGATATACGGCCCATTTTTGATCACTTAAAATGCCGGAAATGTCCGGAAAAGGCCGAAGGTGTACAGAATCTGATGCTCCGTATGCTCGTTGTAATAGGCGTACCATTTTTCGGGGATTTCCAGCGTGCAGCCAGTTCTCACACCTCATAATATCCTGCGATACGACCCATTTTGAAACTATTAAAAAGCCGAAACTGGCCGGAAATGGCCGAATATGTACAAGACAGGATTCTCCGCATGCTCGTTGTAATGGAAGTACCATTCTTCGGGGATTGGCAGCGCGCAACGAGTTCTCTCACATCGTAATATCCTGCTATATGGCCCGTTTTTAATCACATAAAATGCCGGAGATGTCCGGAAAAGGCAGAAGGTGTACAGAACCCGATGCTCCGTTTGCTCGTTGTAATGGAAGTACCATTTTTCGGGGATGGGCAGCGTGCAGCGTGTTCTCATACATCATAATAACCTGCGATACGACCCATTTTGAAACAATTAAAAAGACGAAACTGCCCGGGAAAGGCCGAATATGTACAAGACAGGATTCTCCGCATGCTCGTTGTAATGGAAGTACCATTCTTCGGGGATTTGCAGCGCGCAACGAGTTCCCTCACATCATAATATCCTGCTATACGGCCCGTTTTTAATCACATAAAATGCCGGAAATGTCCGGAATAGGCCGAAGGTGTACAGAACCCGTTGCTCCGTATGCTCGTTGTAATGGGCGTACCATTTTTCGGGGATTGGAAGCGTGCAGCGAGATCTCACACATCATATTATCGTGCGATACGACCCTTTTTGAAACAATTAAAAAGCCGGAAATATCCGGAAAAGGCCGAAGGTTTACAGAACCCGATGCTCCGTATGCTCGTTGTAAGGGGCGTACCATTTCTCGGGGATTGGCAGCGCGTAACGTGTTCTCTCACATCATAATATCCTGATAAACGGCACATTTTGAAACAATTAAAAAGCCGGAAATGTCCGGAAAATGCCGAAGGTGTACAGAACCCGATGCTCCGTATGCTCGTTGTAAGGGGCGTACCATTTCTCGGGGATTGGCAGCGCGCAACGAGTTCCCTCACATCATAATATCCTGCTATACGGCCCGTTTTTAATCACATAAAATGCCGGAAATGTCCGGAAATGGCCGAAGGTGTACAGAACCCGTTGCTCCGTATGCTCGTTGTAATGGGCGAACCATTTTTCGGGGATTGGCTGCGTGCAGCGAGATCTCACACATCATAATATCCTGCGATACGACCCGTTTTTAGTCACATAAAATGCTGGAAATGTCCGGAATAGGCCGAAGGTGTACAGAACCTGATGCTACGTATACTCGTTGTAAGGGGCGTACCATTTCTCGGGGATTGGCAGCGCGTAACGAGTTCTGTCACATCATAATATCCTGATATACGGCCCATTTTGAAACAATTAAAAAGCCGGAAATGTCCGGAAAAGGCCGAAGGTGTACAGAACCCGTTGCTCCGTATGCTCGTTGTAGTGGGCGTACAATTTTTCGGGGATTGGCAGCGTGCAGCGAGTTCTCACACCTCATAATATCCTGCGATACGACTCATTTTGAAACTATTAAAAAGCCGAAACTGGCCGGAAAAGGCCGAATATGTACAAGACAGGATTCTCCGCAATGCTCATTGTAATGGAAGTACCATTCTTCGGGGATTGGCAGCGCGCAACGAGTTCTCTCACATCATAATATCCTGATATACGGCCCATTTGAAACAATTAAAAAGCCGGAAATGTCCGGTAAAGGCCGAAGGTGTACAGAACCCGTTGCTCCCTTTGCTTGTTGTAATGGAAGTACCATTTTTGGGGGGTTGGCAGAGAGGAACTGGTTCTTACACATCATAATATCCTGATATACGGCCCATTTTTGATCACTTAAAATGCCGGAAATGTCCGGAAAAGGCCGTAGGTGTACAGAACCTGATGCTCCGTATGCTCGTTGTAAGGGGCGTACCATTTCTCGGGGATTGGCAGCGCGTAACGAGTTCTCTCACATCATAATATCCTGAAATACGGCCCAATTTGAAACAATTAAAAAGCCGGAAATGTCCGGAAAAGGGCGAAGGTGTACAGAACCTGATGCTCCGTATGCTCGTTGTAATGGAAGTACCATTCTTCGGGGATTGGCAGCGCGCAACGAGTTCTCTCACATCATAATATCCTGCGATACGACCCACTTTGTAACAATTAAAAAGCCGGAAATGTCCGGAAAATGCCAAAGGTGTATAGAACCCGTTGCTCCATATGCTCGTTGTAATGGGCGTACCATTTTGCGGGGATTGGCAGCGTGCTGCGAGTTCTCACACCTCATAATATCCTGCGATACGACCCATTTTGAAACTATTAAAAAGCCGAAACTGGCCGGGAAAGGCCGAATATGTACAAGACAGGATTCTCCGCATGCTCGTTGTAATGGAAGTACCATTCTTCGGGGATTGGCAGCGCGCAACGAGTTCTCTCACATCATAATATCCTGCGATACGACCCATTTTGAAACAATTAAAAAGCCGGAAATGTCCGGAAAAGGCCGAAGGTGTACAGAACCCGTTGCTCCCTTTGCTTGTTGTAATGGAAGTACCATTTTTGGGGGGTTGGCAGAGAGCAACTGGTTCTGACACATCATAATATCCTGATATACGGCCCTTTTTGAAACAATTAAAAAGCCGGAAATATCCGGAAAAGGCCGAAGGTGTACAGAACCCGTTGCTCCCTTTGCTTGTTGTAATGGAAGTACCATTTTTGGGGGGTTGGCAGAGAGCAACTGGTTCTTACACATCATAATATCCTGATATACGGCCCGTTTTTAATCACATAAAATGCCGGAGATGTCCGGAAAAGGCCGAAGGTGTACAGAACCCAATGCTCCGTTTGCTCGTTGTAATGGAAGTACCATTTTGGGGGGATTTCCAGCGTGCAACCAGTTCTCACACCTCATAATATCCTGCGATACGACCGATTTTGAAACTATTAAAAAGCCGAAACTGGCCGGAAATGGCCGAATATGTACAAGACAGGATTCTCCGCATGCTCGTTGTAATGCAAGTACCATTCTTCGGGGATTGGCAGCGCGCAACGAGTTCTCTCACATCATAATATCCTGCTCTACGGCCCGTTTTTAATCACATAAAATGCCGGAGATGTCCGGAAAAGGCCGAAGGTGTACAGAACCCAATGCTCCGTTTGCTCGTTGTAATGGAAGTACCATTTTTGGGGGGTTGGCAGAGAGCAACTGGTTGTTACACATCATAATATCCTGATATACGGCCCATTTTGAAACAATTAAAAAGCCGGAAATATCCGGAAAAGGCCGAAGGTGTACAGAACCCGTTGCTCCGTATGCTCGTTGTAATGGAAGGACCATTTTTGGGGGATTGGCAGCGTGCAGCGAGTTCTCACACCTCATAATATCCTGCGAAACGACTCATTTTGAAACTATTAAAAAGCCGAAACTGGCCGGAAAAGGCCGAATATGTAAAAGACAGGATTCTCGTCATGCTCGTTGTAATGGATGTACCATTTTTCGGGGATTGGCAGCGCGCAACGAGTTCTCTCACATCATAATATCCTGATATACGGCCCATTTTGAAACTATTAAAAAGCCGAAACTTGCCGGAAAAGGCCGAAGGTATACAGAACCCGTTGCTCCGTATGCTCGTTGTAGTGGGCGTACCATTTTTCGGGGATTGGCAGCGTGCAGCGAGTTCTCACACCTCATAATACCCTGCTATTCTGCCCGTTTTTGATCACTTAATATGCCGGAAATGTCCGGAAAAGGCCGAAGATGTACAGAACCTGATGCTCCGTATGCTCGTTGTAAGGGGCGTACCATTTCTCGGGGATTGGCAGCGCGTAACGAGTTATCTCATAACATAATATCCTGAAATACGGCCCATTTTGAAACAATTAAAAAGCCGGAAATGTCCGGAAAAGGCCGAAGGTGTACAGAACCTGATGCTCCGTATGCTCGTTGTAATGGAAGTACCATTCTTCGGGGATTGGCAGCGCGCAACGAGTTCTCTCACATCATAATATCCTGCGATACGACCCATTTTGAAACAATTAAAAAGCCGGAAATGTCCGGAAAATGCCAAAGGTGTACAGAACCCGTTGCTCCGTATGCTCGTTGTAATGGGCGTACCATTTTTCGGGGATTGGCAGCGTGCAGCGAGTTCTCACACCTCATAATAACCTGCGATACGACCCATTTTGAAACTATTAAAAAGCCGAAACTGGTCGGAAAAGGCCGAATATGCACAAGACAGGATTCTCCGCATGCTCGTTGTAATGGATGTACCATTTTTCGGGGATTGGCAGCGCGCAACGAGTTCTCTCACATCATAATATCCTGATATACGGCCCATTTTGAAACAATTAAAAAGCCGGAAATGTCCGGAAAAGGCCGAAGGTGTACAGAACCCGTTGCTACCTTTGCTTGTTGTAATGGAAGTACCATTTTTGGGGGGTTGGCAGAGAGCAACTGGTTCTTACACATCATAATATCCTGATATACGGCCCATTCTGAAGCAATTAAAAAGCCGGAAATGTCCGGAAAAGGCCGAAGGTGTACAGAACCCGTTGCTCCGTATGCTCGTTGTAATGGGCGTACCATTTTTCGGGGATTTCCAGCGTGCAGCCAGTTCTCACACCTCATAATATCCTGCGATACGACCCATTTTGAAACTATTAAAAAGCCGAAACTGGCCGGAAATGGCCGAATATGTACAAGACAGGATTCTCCGCATGCTCGTTGTAATGGAAGTACCATTCTTCGGGGATAGGCAGCGCGCAACGAGTTCTCTCACATCATAATATCCTGATATACGGCCCATTTTGAAACAATTAAAAAGCCGGAAATGTCCGGAAAAGGCCGAAGGTGTACAGAACCCGTTGCTCCCTTTGCTTGTTGTAATGGAAGTACCATTTTTGGGGGGTTGGCAGAGAGCAACTGGTTCTTACACATCATAATATCCTGATATACGGCCCTTTTTGAAACAATTAAAAAGCCGGAAATATCCGGAAAAGGCCGAAGGTGTACAGAACCCGTTGCTCCCTTTGCTTGTTGTAATGGAAGTACCATTTTTGGGGGGTTGGCAGAGAGCAACTGGTTCTTACACATCATAATATCCTGATATACGGCCCGTTTTTAATCACATAAAATGCCGGAGATGTCCGGAAAAGGCCGAAGGTGTACAGAACCCAATGCTCCGTTTGCTCGTTGTAATGGAAGTACCATTTTTGGGGGATTTCCAGCGTGCAACCAGTTCTCACACCTCATAATATCCTGCGATACGACCGATTTTGAAACTATTAAAAAGCCGAAACTGGCCGGAAAAGGCCGAATATGTAAAAGACAGGATTCTCGTCATGCTCGTTGTAATGGATGTACCATTTTTCGGGGATTGGCAGCGCGCAACGAGTTCTCTCACATCATAATATCCTGATATACGGCCCATTTTGAAACTATTAAAAAGCCGAAACTTGCCGGAAAAGGCCGAAGGTATACAGAACCCGTTGCTCCGTATGCTCGTTGTAGTGGGCGTACCATTTTTCGGGGATTGGCAGCGTGCAGCGAGTTCTCACACCTCATAATATCCTGCTATTCTGCCCGTTTTTGATCACTTAATATGCCGGAAATGTCCGGAAAAGGCCGAAGATGTACAGAACCTGATGCTCCGTATGCTCGTTGTAAGGGGCGTACCATTTCTCGGGGATTGGCAGCGCGTAACGAGTTATCTCATAACATAATATCCTGAAATACGGCCCATTTTGAAACAATTAAAAAGCCGGAAATGTCCGGAAAAGGCCGAAGGTGTACAGAACCTGATGCTCCGTATGCTCGTTGTAATGGAAGTACCATTCTTCGGGGATTGGCAGCGCGCAACGAGTTCTCTCACATCATAATATCCTGCGATACGTCCCATTTTGAAACAATTAAAAAGCCGGAAATGTCCGGAAAATGCCAAAGGTGTACAGAACCCGTTGCTCCGTATGCTCGTTGTAATGGGCGTACCATTTTTCGGGGATTGGCAGCGTGCAGCGAGTTCTCACACCTCATAATAACCTGCGATACGACCCATTTTGAAACTATTAAAAAGCCGAAACTGGTCGGAAAAGGCCGAATATGCACAAGACAGGATTCTCCGCATGCTTGTTGTAATGGATGTACCATTTTTCGGGGATTGGCAGCGCGCAACGAGTTCTCTCACATTATAATATCCTGATATACGGCCCATTTTGAAACAATTAAAAAGCCGGAAATGTCCGGAAAAGGCCGAAGGTGTACAGAACCCGTTGCTCCGTATGCTCGTTGTAATGGGCGTACCATTTTTCGGGGATTTCCAGCGTGCAGCCAGTTCTCACACCTCATAATATCCTGCGATACGACCCATTTTGAAACTATTAAAAAGCCGAAACTGGCCGGAAATGGCCGAATATGTACAAGACAGGATTCTCCGCATGCTCGTTGTAATGGAAGTACCATTCTTCGGGGATAGGCAGCGCGCAACGAGTTCTCTCACATCATAATATCCTGATATACGGCCCATTTTGAAACAATTAAAAAGCCGGAAATGTCCGGAAAAGGCCGAAGGTGTACAGAACCCGTTGCTCCGTATGCTCGTTGTAATGGGCGTACCATTTTTCGGGGATTTCCAGCGTGCAGCCAGTTCTCACACCTCATAATATCCTGCGATACGACCCATTTTGAAACTATTAAAAAGCCGAAACTGGCCGGAAATGGCCGAATATGTACAAGACAGGATTCTCCGCATGCTCGTTGTAATGGAAGTACCATTCTTCGGGGATAGACAGCGCGCAACGAGTTCTCTCACATCATAATATCCTGATATACGGCCCATTTTGAAACAATTAAAAAGCCGGAAATATCCGGAAAGGGCCGAAGGTGTACAGAACCCGCTGCTCCGTATGCTAGTTGTAATGGGCGTACCATTTTTCGGGGATTTCCAGCGTGCAACCAGTTCTCACACCTCATAATATCCTGCGATACGACCCATTTTGAAACTATTAAAAAGCCGAAACTGGCCGGAAATGGCCGAATATGTACAAGACAGGATTCTCCGCATGCTCGTTGTAATGGAAGTACCATTCTTCGGGGATTGGCAGCGCGCAACGAGTTCTCTCACATCATAATATCCTGCTATACGGCCCGTTTTGAAACAATTAAAAAGCCGAAACTGGCCGGAAAAGGCCGAAAATGTACAAGACAGGATTCTCCGGATGCTGGTTGTATTGGAAGTACCATTCTTCGGGGATTGGCAGCGCGCACCGTGTTCTCTCACATCATAATATCCTGCTATTCTGCCCGTTTTTGATCACTTAATATGCCGGAAATGTCCGGAAAAGGCCGAAGGTGTACAGAACCTGATGCTCCGTATGCTCGTTGTAAGGGGCGTACCATTTCTCGGGGATTGGCAGCGCGTAACGTGTTCTCTCACATCATAATATCCTGATAAACGGCACATTTTGAAACAATTAAAAAGCCGGAAATGTCCGGAAAAGGCCGAAGGTGTACAGAACCCGTTGCTCCGTATGCTCGTTGTAGTGGGCGTACCATTTTTCGGGGATTGGCAGCGTGCAGCGAGATCTCAAACATCATAATATCCTGCGATACGACCCTTTTTGAAACAATTAAAAAGCCGGTAATATCCGGAAAAGGCCGAAGGTGTACAGAACCCGTTGCTCCGTATGCTCGTTGTAATGGAAGTACCATTCTTCGGGGATTGGCAGCGCGCAACGAGTTCTCTCACATCATAATATCCTGCTATACGGCCCGTTTTTAATCACATAAAATGCCGGAGATGTCCGGAAAAGGCCGAAGGTGTACAGAACCCAATGCTCCGTTTGCTCGTTGTAATGGAAGTACCATTTTTGGGGGGTTGGCAGAGAGCAACTGGTTCTTACACATCATAATATCCTGATATACGGCCCATTTTGAAACAATTAAAAAGCCGGAAATATCCGGAAAAGGCCGAAGGTGTACAGAACCCGTTGCTCCGTATGCTCGTTGTAATGGAATTACCATTTTTGGGGGATTGGCAACGCTCAACGCGTTTTTACACATCATAATATCCTGCTATTCGGCCCATTTTTGATCACTTAAAATGCCGGAAATGTCCGGAAAAGGCCGATGGTGTACAGAACCTGATGCTCCGTATGCTCGTTGTAAGGGGCGTACCATTTCTCGGGGATTGGCAGCACGTAACGTGTTCTCTCTCATCATAATATCCTGCTATTCTGCCCGTTTTTGATCACTTAATATGCCGGAAATATCCGGAAAAGGCCGAAGGTGTACAGAACCCGTTGCTCCGTATGCTCGTTGTAATGGAATTACCATTTTTGGGGGATTGGCAACGCTCAACGCGTTTTTACACATCATAATATCCTGCTATTCGGCCCATTTTTGATCACTTAAAATGCCGGAAATGTCCGGAAAAGGCCGAAGGTGTACAGAACCTGATGCTCCGTATACTCGTTGTAAGGGGCGTACCATTTCTCGGGGATTGGCAGCACGTAACGTGTTCTCCATCATCATAATATCCTGATAAACGGCACATTTAGAAACAATTAAAAAGCCGGAAATGTCCGGAAAAGGCCGAAGGTGTACAGAACCCGTTACTCCGTATGCTCGTTGTAGTGGGCGTACCATTTTTAGGGGATTGGCAGCGTGCAGCGAGATCTCAAACATCAGAATATCCTGCGATACGACCCTTTTTGAAACAATTAAAAAGCCGGTAATATCCGGAAAAGGCCGAAGGTGTACAGAACCCGTTGCTCCGTATGCTCGTTGTAATGGAAGTACCATTCTTCGGGGATTGGCAGCGCGCAACGAGTTCTCTCACATCATAATATCCTGCTATACGGCCCGTTTTTAATCACATAAAATGCCGGAGATGTCCGGAAAAGGCCGAAGGTGTACAGAACCCAATGCTCCGTTTGCTCGTTGTAATGGAAGTACCATTTTTGGGGGGTTGGCAGAGAGCAACTGGTTCTTACACATCATAATATCCTGATATACGGCCCATTTTGAAACAATTAAAAAGCCGGAAATATCCGGAAAAGGCCGAAGGTGTACAGAACCCGTTGCTCCGTATGCTCGTTGTAATGGAATTACCATTTTTGGGGGATTGGCAACGCTCAACGAGTTTTTACACATCATAATATCCTGCGATACGACTCATTTTGAAACTATAAAAAGCCGAAACTGGCCGGAAAAGGCTGAATATGTACCAGACAGGATTCTCGTCATGCTCGTTGTAATGGAAGTACCATTCTTCGGGGATTTGCAGCGCGCAACGAGTTCCCTCACATCATAATATCCTGCTATACGGCCCGTTTTTAATCACATAAAATGCCGGAGATGTCCGGAAAAGGCCGAAGGTGTACAGAACCCAATGCTCCGTTTGCTCGTTGTCATGGAAGTACCATTTTTGGGGGGTTGGCAGAGAGCAACTGGTTCTTACACATCATAATATCCTGATATACGGCCCATTTTGAAACAATTAAAAAGCCGGAAATATCCGGAAAAGGCCGAAGGTGTACAGAACCCGTTGCTCCGTATGCTCGTTGTAATGGAATTACCATTTTTGGGGGATTGGCAACGCTCAACGCGTTTTTACACATCATAATATCCTGCTATTCGGCCCATTTTTGATCACTTAAAATGCCGGAAATGTCCGGAAAAGGCCGAAGGTGTACAGAACCTGATGCTCCGTATGCTCGTTGTAAGGGGCGTACCATTTCTCGGGGATTGGCAGCACGTAACGTGTTCTCTCTCATCATAATATCCTGATAAACGGCACATTTAGAATCAATTAAAAAGCCGGAAATGTCCGGAAAAGGCCGAAGGTGTACAGAACCCGTTGCTCCCTTTGCTTGTTGTAATGGAAGTACCATTTTTGGGGGGTTGGCAGAGAGCAACTGGTTCTTACACATCATAATATCCTGATATATGGCCCCTATTGAAGCAATTAAAAAGCCAGAAATGTCCGGAAAAGGCCGAAGGTGTACAGAACCCGCTGCTCCGTATGCTCGTTGTAATGGGCGTACCATTTTTCGGGGATTTCCAGCGTGCAGCCAGTTCTCACACCTCATAATATCCTGCGATACGACCCATTTTGAAACTATTAAAAAGCCGAAACTGGCCGGAAATGGCCGAATATGTACAAGTCAGGATTCTCCGCATGCTCATTGTAATGGAAGTACCATTCTTCGGGGATTGGCAGCGCGCAACGAGTTCTCTCACATCATAATATCCTGCTATACGGCCCGTTTTTAATCACATAAAATGCCGGAGATGTCCGGAAAAGGCCGAAGGTGTACAGAACCCAATGCTCCGTTTGCACGTTGTAATGGAAGTACCATTTTTGGGGGGTTGGCAGAGAGCAACTGGTTCTTATACATCATAATATCCTGATATACGGCCCATTTTGAAACAATTAAAAAGCCGGAAATATCCGGAAAAGGCCGAAGGTGTACAGAACCCGCTGCTCCGTATGCTCGTTGTAATGGGCGTACCTTTTTTCGGGGATTTCCAGCGTGCAACCAGTTCTCACACCTCATAATATCCTGCGATACGACCCATTTTGAAACTATTAAAAAGCCGAAACTGGCCGGAAAAGGCCGAATATGTACAAGACAGGATTCTCCGCATGCTCGTTGTAATGGATGTACCATTCTTCGGGGATTGGCAGCGCGCAACGAGTTCTCTCACATCATAATATCGCACGATACGACCCATTTTGAAATAATTAAAAAGCCGGAAATGTCCGGAAAATGCCGAAGGTGTACAGAACCCGTTGCTCCGTATGCTCGTTGTAATGGAAGGACCATTTTTGGGGGATTGGCAGCGTGCAGCGAGTTCTCACACCTCATAATATCCTGCGATACGACTCATTTTGAAACTATTAAAAAGCCGAAACTGGCCGGAAAAGGCCGAATATGTACAAGACAGGATTCTCGTCATGCTCGTTGTAATGGAAGTACCATTCCTCGGGGATTTGCAGCTCGCAACGAGTTCCCTCACATCATAATATCCTGCTATACGGCCCGTTTTTAATCACATAAAATGCCGGAGATGTCCGGAAAAGGCCGAAGGTGTACAGAACCCAATGCTCCGTTTGCTCGTTGTAATGGAAGTACCATTTTTGGGGGGTTGGCAGAGAGCAACTGGTTCTTACACATAATAATATCCTGATATACGGCCCATTTTGAAACAATTAAAAAGCCGGAAATGTCCGGAAAAGGCCGAAGGTGTACAGAACCCGTTGCTCCGTATGCTCGTTGTAATGGGCGTACCATTTTTCGGGGATTGGCAGCGTGCAGCGAGATCTCACACATCATAATATCCTGCGATACGACCCTTTTTTAAACAATTAAAAAGCCGGAAATATCCGGAAAAGGCCGAAGGTGTACAGAACCCGTTGCTCCGTATGCTCGTTGTAATGGAAGGACCATTTTTGGGGGATTGGCAACGCTCAACGCGTTTTTACACATCATAATATCATGCTATTCGGCCCATTTTTGATCACTTAAAATGCCGGAAATGTCCGGAAAAGGCCGAAGATGTACAGAACCTGATGCTCAGTATGCTCGTTGTAAGGGGCGTACCATTTCTCGGGGATTGGCAGCGCGTATCGAGTTATCTCATATCATAATATCCTGAAATACGGCCCATTTTGAAACAATTAAAAAGCCGGAAATGTCCGGAAAAAGCCGAAGGTGTACAGAACCCGTTGCTCCGTATGCTCGTTGTAATGGGCGTACCATTTTTCGGGGATTGGCAGCGTGCAGCGAGTTCTCACACCTCATAATAACCTGCGATACGACCCATTTTGAAACTATTAAAAAGCCGAAACTGGTCGGAAAAGGCCGAGTATGCACAAGACAGGATTCTCCGCATGCTCGTTGTAATGGATGTACCATTTTTCGGGGATTGGCAGCGCGCAACGAGTTCTCTCACATCATAATATCCTGATATACGGCCCATTTTGAAACAATTAAAAAGCCGGAAATGTCCGGAAAAGGCCGAAGGTGTACAGAACCCGTTGCTCCCTTTGCTTGTTGTAATGGAAGTACCATATTTGGGGGGTTGGCAGAGAGCAACTGGTTCTTACACATCATAATATCCTGATATACGGCCCATTCTGAAGCAATTAAAAAGCCGGAAATGTCCGGAAAAGGCCGAAGGTGTACAGAACCCGTTGCTCCGTATGCTCGTTGTAATGGGCGTACCATTTTTCGGGGATTTCCAGCGCGTAACGAGTTCTCTCACATCATAATATCCTGAAATACGGCCCAATTTGAAACAATTAAAAAGCCGGAAATGTCCGGAAAAGGGCGAAGGTGTACAGAACCTGATGCTCCGTATGCTCGTTGTAATGGAAGTACCATTCTTCGGGGATTGGCAGCGCGCAACGAGTTCTCTCACATCATAATATCCTGCGATACGACCCACTTTGTAACAATTAAAAAGCCGGAAATGTCCGGAAAATGCCAAAGGTGTATAGAACCCGTTGCTCCATATGCTCGTTGTAATGGGCGTACCATTTTGCGGGGATTGGCAGCGTGCTGCGAGTTCTCACACCTCATAATATCCTGCGATACGACCCATTTTGAAACTATTAAAAAGCCGAAACTGGCCGGGAAAGGCCGAATATGTACAAGACAGGATTCTCCGCATGCTCGTTGTAATGGATGTACCATTCTTCGGGGATTGGCAGCGCGCAACGAGTTCTCTCACGTCATAATATCCCGCGATACGACCCATTTTGAAACAATTAAAAAGACGAAACTGGCCGGAAAAGGCCGAATATGTACAAGACAGGATTCTCCGCATGCTCGTTGTATTGGAAGTACCATTCTTCGGGGATTGGCAGCGCGCACCGAGTTCCCTCACATCATAATATCCTGCTATACGGCCCGTTTTTAGTCACATAAAATGCCGGAGATGTCCGGAAAAGGCCGAAGGTGTACAGAACCCGATGCTCCGTTTGCTCGTTGTAATGGAAGTACCATTTTTGGGGGGTTGGCAGCGTGCAGCGAGTTCTCACACATCATAATATCCTGCGATACGACCCATTTTGATACAACTAAAAAGACGAATCTGGCCGGAAAAGGCCGAATATGTACATGACAGGATTCTCCGCATGCTCGTTGTATTGGAAGTACCATTCTTCGGGGATTGGCAGCGCGCACCGAGTTCCCTCACATCATAATATCCTGCTATACGGCCCGTTTTTAATCAGATAAAATGCCGGAGATGTCCGGAAAAGGCCGAAGGTGTACAGAACCCGATGCTCCGTTTGCTCGTTGTAATGGAAGTACCATTTTTGGGGGGTTGGCAGAGAGCAACTGGCTCTTACACATCATAATAATCTGATATACGGCCCATTTTGAAACAATTAAAAAGCCGGGAATGTCCGGAAAAGGCCGAAGGTGTACAGAACCCGTTGCTCCGTATGCTCGTTGTACTGGGCGTACCATTTTTTGGGGATTGGAAGCGTGCAGCGAGATCTCACACATCATAATATCGCGCGATACGACCCATTTTGAAACAATTAAAAAGCCGGAAATGTCCGGAAAATGCCAAAGGTGTACAGAACCCGTTGCTCCGTATGCTCGTTGTAATGGGCGTACCATTTTTCGGGGATTTGCAGCGCGCAACGAGTTCCCTCACATCATAATATCCTGCTATACGGCCCGTTTTTAATCACATAAAATGGCGGAGATGTCCGGAAAAGGCCGAAGGTGTACAGAACCCAATGCTCCGTTTGCTCGTTGTAATGGAAGTACCATTTTTGGGGGGTTGGCAGAGAGCAACTGGTTCTTACACATCATAGTATCCTGATATACGGCCCATTTTGAAACATTTAAAAAGCCGGAAATGTCCGGAAAAGGCCGAAGGTGTACAGAACCTGATGCTCCGTATGCTCGTTGTAATGGAAGTACCATTCTTCGGGGATTGGCAGCGCGCAACGAGTTCTCTCACATCTTAATATCCTGCGATACGACCCATTTTGAAACAATTAAAAAGCCGGAAATGTCCGGAAAATGCCAAAGGTGTACAGAACCCGTTGCTCCGTATGCTCGTTGTAATGGAAGGACCGTTTTTGGGGGATTGGCAGCGTGCTGCGAGTTCTCACACCTCATAATATCCTGCGAAACGACTCATTTTGAAACTATTAAAAAGCCGAAACTTGCCGGAAAAGGCCGAATATGTAAAAGACAGGATTCTCGTCATGCTCGTTGTAATGGAAGTACCATTCTTCGGGGATTTGCAGCGCGCAACGAGTTCCCTCACATCATAATATCCTGCTATACGGCCCGTTTTTAATCACATAAAATGCCGGCGATGTCCGGAAAAGGCCGAAGGTGTACAGAACCCGATGCTCCGTTTGCTCGTTGTAATGGAAGTACCATTTTTGGGGGGTTGGCAGAGAGCAACGAGTTCTCTCACATCATAATATCCTGCGATACGACCCGTTTTGAAACAATAAAATAGCCGGAAATGTCCGGAAAATGCCGAAGGTGTACAGAACCCGTTGCTCCGTATGCTCGTTGTAATGGAAGGACCATTTTTGGGGGATTGGCAGCGTGCAGCGAGTTCTCACACATCATAATATCCTGCGATACGACCCTTTTTTAATCACATAAAATGCCGGAAATGTTCGGAAAAGGCCGAAGGTGTACAGAACCTGATGCTACGTATACTCGTTGTAAGGGGCGTTCCATTTCTCGGGGATTGGCTGCGCGTAACGAGTTCTCTCACATCATAATATCCTGATATACGGCCCATTTTGAAACTATTAAAAAGCCGAAACTTGCCGGAAAAGGCCGAATATGTACAAGACAGTATTCTCCGCATGCTCGTTGTATTGGAAGTACCATTCTTCGGGGAATGGCAGCGCGCAACGAGTTCTCTCACATCATAATATCCTGATATACGGCCCATTTTGAAACAATTAAAAAGCCGGAAATGTCCGGAAAAGGCCGAAGGTGTACAGAACCCGTTGCTCCGTATGCTCGTTGTAATGGGCGTACCATTATTCGGGGATTGGCAGCGTGCAGCGAGATCTCACACATCATAATATCCTGCGATACGACCCTTTTTGAAACAATTAAAAAGCCGGAAATGTCCGGAAAAGGCCGAAGGTGTACAGAACCCGTTGCTCCGTATGCTCGTTGTAATGGAAGGACCATTTTTGGGGGATTGGCAGCGTGCAGCGAGTTCTCACACCTCATAATATCCTGCGAAACGACTCATTTTGAAACTATTAAAAAGCCGAAACTTGCCGGAAAAGGCCGAATATGTAAAAGACAGGATTCTCGTCATGCTCGTTGTAATGGATGTACCATTTTTCGGGGATTGGCAGCGCGCAACGAGTTCTCTCACATCATAATTTCCTGATATACGGCCCATTTTGAAACAATTAAAAAGCCGGAAATGTCCGGAAAAGGCCGAAGGTGTACAGAACCCGTCGCTCCCTTTGCTTGTTGTAATGGAAGTACCATTTTTGGGGGGTTGGCAGAGAGCAACTGGTTCTTACACATCATAATATCCTGATATACGGCCCATTTTGAAGCAATTAAAAAGCCGGAAATGTCCGGAAAAGGCCGAAGGTGTACAGAACCCGTTGCTCCGTATGCTCGTTGTAATGGGCGTACCATTTTTCGGGGATTTCCAGCGTGCAGCCAGTTCTCACACCTCATAATATCCTGCGATACGACCCATTTTGAAACTATTAAAAAGCCGAAACTGGCCGGAAATGGCCGAATATGTACAAGACAGGATTCTCCGCATGCTCGTTGTAATGGAAGTACCATTTTTCGGGGATTGGCAGCGCGCAACGAGTTCTCTCACATCATAATATCCTGCTATACGGCCCGTTTTTAATCACATAAAATGCCGGAGATGTCCGGAAAAGGCCGAAGGTGTACAGAACCCAATGCTCCGTTTGCTCGTTGTAATGGTAGTACCATTTTTGGGGGTTGGCAGAGAGCAACTGGTTCTTACACATAATAATATCCTGATATACGGCCCATTTTGAAACAATTAAAAAGCCGGAAATGTCCGGAAAAGGCCGAAGGTGTACAGAACCCGTTGCTCCGTATGCTCGTTGTAATGGGCGTACCATTTTTCGGGGATTGGCAGCGTGCAGCGAGATCTCACACATCATATTATCCTGCGATACGACCCTTTTTTAAACAATTAAAAAGCCGGAAATATCCGGAAAAGGCCGAAGGTGTACAGAACCCGTTGCTCCGTATGCTCGTTGTAATGGAAGGACCATTTTTGGGGGATTGGCAACGCTCAACGCGTTTTTACACATCATAATATCATGCTATTCGGCCCATTTTTGATCACTTAAAATGCCGGAAATGTCCGGAAAAGGCCGAAGATGTACAGAACCTGATGCTCTGTATGCTCGTTGTAAGGGGCGTACCATTTCTCGGGGATTGGCAGCGCGTAACGAGTTATCTCATAACATAATATCCTGAAATACGGCCCATTTTGAAACAATTAAAAAGCCGGAAATGTCCGGAAAAGGCCGAAGGTGTACAGAACCTGATGCTCCGTATGCTCGTTGTAATGGAAGTACCATTCTTCGGGGATTGGCAGCGCGCAACGAGTTCTCTCACATCATAATATCCTGCGATACGACCCATTTTGAAACAATTAAAAAGCCGGAAATGTCCGGAAAAGGCCGAAGGTGTACAGAACCCGTTGCTCCCTTTGCTTGTTGTAATGGAAGTACCATTTTTGGGGGGTTGGCAGAGAGCAACTGGTTCTGACACATCATAATATCCTGATATACGGCCTTTTTTGAAACAATTAAAAAGCCGGAAATATCCGGAAAAGGCCGAAGGTGTACAGAACCCGTTGCTCCCTTTGCTTGTTGTAATGGAAGTACCATTTTTGGGGGGTTGGCAGAGAGCAACTGGTTCTTACACATCATAATATCCTGATATACGGCCCGTTTTTAATCACATAAAATGCCGGAGATGTCCGGAAAAGGCCGAAGGTGTACAGAACCCAATGCTCCGTTTGCTCGTTGTAATGGAAGTACCATTTTGGGGGGATTTCCAGCGTGCAACCAGTTCTCACACCTCATAATATCCTGCGATACGACCGATTTTGAAACTATTAAAAAGCCGAAACTGGCCGGAAATGGCCGAATATGTACAAGACAGGATTCTCCGCATGCTCGTTGTAATGCAAGTACCATTCTTCGGGGATTGGCAGCGCGCAACGAGTTCTCTCACATCATAATATCCTGCTCTACGGCCCGTTTTTAATCACATAAAATGCCGGAGATGTCCGGAAAAGGCCGAAGGTGTACAGAACCCAATGCTCCGTTTGCTCGTTGTAATGGAAGTACCATTTTTGGGGGGTTGGCAGAGAGCAACTGGTTGTTACACATCATAATATCCTGATATACGGCCCATTTTGAAACAATTAAAAAGCCGGAAATATCCGGAAAAGGCCGAAGGTGTACAGAACCCGTTGCTCCGTATGCTCGTTGTAATGGAAGGACCATTTTTGGGGGATTGGCAGCGTGCAGCTAGTTCTCACACCTCATAATATCCTGCGAAACGACTCATTTTGAAACTATTAAAAAGCCGAAACTGGCCGGAAAAGGCCGAATATGTAAAAGACAGGATTCTCGTCATGCTCGTTGTAATGGATGTACCATTTTTCGGGGATTGGCAGCGCGCAACGAGTTCTCTCACATCATAATATCCTGATATACGGCCCATTTTGAAACTATTAAAAAGCCGAAACTTGCCGGAAAAGGCCGAAGGTATACAGAACCCGTTGCTCCGTATGCTCGTTGTAGTGGGCGTACCATTTTTCGGGGATTGGCAGCGTGCAGCGAGTTCTCACACCTCATAATACCCTGCTATTCTGCCCGTTTTTGATCACTTAATATGCCGGAAATGTCCGGAAAAGGCCGAAGATGTACAGAACCTGATGCTCCGTATGCTCGTTGTAAGGGGCGTACCATTTCTCGGGGATTGGCAGCGCGTAACGAGTTATCTCATAACATAATATCCTGAAATACGGCCCATTTTGAAACAATTAAAAAGCCGGAAATGTCCGGAAAAGGCCGAAGGTGTACAGAACCTGATGCTCCGTATGCTCGTTGTAATGGAAGTACCATTCTTCGGGGATTGGCAGCGCGCAACGAGTTCTCTCACATCATAATATCCTGCGATACGACCCATTTTGAAACAATTAAAAAGCCGGAAATGTCCGGAAAATGCCAAAGGTGTACAGAACCCGTTGCTCCGTATGCTCGTTGTAATGGGCGTACCATTTTTCGGGGATTGGCAGCGTGCAGCGAGTTCTCACACCTCATAATAACCTGCGATACGACCCATTTTGAAACTATTAAAAAGCCGAAACTGGTCGGAAAAGGCCGAATATGCACAAGACAGGATTCTCCGCATGCTCGTTGTAATGGATGTACCATTTTTCGGGGATTGGCAGCGCGCAACGAGTTCTCTCACATCATAATATCCTGATATACGGCCCATTTTGAAACAATTAAAAAGCCGGAAATGTCCGGAAAAGGCCGAAGGTGTACAGAACCCGTTGCTACCTTTGCTTGTTGTAATGGAAGTACCATTTTTGGGGGGTTGGCAGAGAGCAACTGGTTCTTACACATCATAATATCCTGATATACGGCCCATTCTGAAGCAATTAAAAAGCCGGAAATGTCCGGAAAAGGCCGAAGGTGTACAGAACCCGTTGCTCCGTATGCTCGTTGTAATGGGCGTACCATTTTTCGGGGATTTCCAGCGTGCAGCCAGTTCTCACACCTCATAATATCCTGCGATACGACCCATTTTGAAACTATTAAAAAGCCGAAACTGGCCGGAAATGGCCGAATATGTACAAGACAGGATTCTCCGCATGCTCGTTGTAATGGAAGTACCATTCTTCGGGGATAGGCAGCGCGCAACGAGTTCTCTCACATCATAATATCCTGATATACGGCCCATTTTGAAACAATTAAAAAGCCGGAAATGTCCGGAAAAGGCCGAAGGTGTACAGAACCCGTTGCTCCCTTTGCTTGTTGTAATGGAAGTACCATTTTTGGGGGGTTGGCAGAGAGCAACTGGTTCTTACACATCATAATATCCTGATATACGGCCCTTTTTGAAACAATTAAAAAGCCGGAAATATCCGGAAAAGGCCGAAGGTGTACAGAACCCGTTGCTCCCTTTGCTTGTTGTAATGGAAGTACCATTTTTGGGGGGTTGGCAGAGAGCAACTGGTTCTTACACATCATAATATCCTGATATACGGCCCGTTTTTAATCACATAAAATGCCGGAGATGTCCGGAAAAGGCCGAAGGTGTACAGAACCCAATGCTCCGTTTGCTCGTTGTAATGGAAGTACCATTTTTGGGGGATTTCCAGCATGCAACCAGTTCTCACACCTCATAATATCCTGCGATACGACCGATTTTGAAACTATTAAAAAGCCGAAACTGGCCGGAAAAGGCCGAATATGTAAAAGACAGGATTCTCGTCATGCTCGTTGTAATGGATGTACCATTTTTCGGGGATTGGCAGCGCGCAACGAGTTCTCTCACATCATAATATCCTGATATACGGCCCATTTTGAAACTATTAAAAAGCCGAAACTTGCCGGAAAAGGCCGAAGGTATACAGAACCCGTTGCTCCGTATGCTCGTTGTAGTGGGCGTACCATTTTTCGGGGATTGGCAGCGTGCAGCGAGTTCTCACACCTCATAATATCCTGCTATTCTGCCCGTTTTTGATCACTTAATATGCCGGAAATGTCCGGAAAAGGCCGAAGATGTACAGAACCTGATGCTCCGTATGCTCGTTGTAAGGGGCGTACCATTTCTCGGGGATTGGCAGCGCGTAACGAGTTATCTCATAACATAATATCCTGAAATACGGCCCATTTTGAAACAATTAAAAAGCCGGAAATGTCCGGAAAAGGCCGAAGGTGTACAGAACCTGATGCTCCGTATGCTCGTTGTAATGGAAGTACCATTCTTCGGGGATTGGCAGCGCGCAACGAGTTCTCTCACATCATAATATCCTGCGATACGTCCCATTTTGAAACAATTAAAAAGCCGGAAATGTCCGGAAAATGCCAAAGGTGTACAGAACCCGTTGCTCCGTATGCTCGTTGTAATGGGCGTACCATTTTTCGGGGATTGGCAGCGTGCAGCGAGTTCTCACACCTCATAATAACCTGCGATACGACCCATTTTGAAACTATTAAAAAGCCGAAACTGGTCGGAAAAGGCCGAATATGCACAAGACAGGATTCTCCGCATGCTTGTTGTAATGGATGTACCATTTTTCGGGGATTGGCAGCGCGCAACGAGTTCTCTCACATTATAATATCCTGATATACGGCCCATTTTGAAACAATTAAAAAGCCGGAAATGTCCGGAAAAGGCCGAAGGTGTACAGAACCCGTTGCTCCGTATGCTCGTTGTAATGGGCGTACCATTTTTCGGGGATTTCCAGCGTGCAGCCAGTTCTCACACCTCATAATATCCTGCGATACGACCCATTTTGAAACTATTAAAAAGCCGAAACTGGCCGGAAATGGCCGAATATGTACAAGACAGGATTCTCCGCATGCTCGTTGTAATGGAAGTACCATTCTTCGGGGATAGGCAGCGCGCAACGAGTTCTCTCACATCATAATATCCTGATATACGGCCCATTTTGAAACAATTAAAAAGCCGGAAATGTCCGGAAAAGGCCGAAGGTGTACAGAACCCGTTGCTCCGTATGCTCGTTGTAATGGGCGTACCATTTTTCGGGGATTTCCAGCGTGCAGCCAGTTCTCACACCTCATAATATCCTGCGATACGACCCATTTTGAAACTATTAAAAAGCCGAAACTGGCCGGAAATGGCCGAATATGTACAAGACAGGATTCTCCGCATGCTCGTTGTAATGGAAGTACCATTCTTCGGGGATAGACAGCGCGCAACGAGTTCTCTCACATCATACTATCCTGATATACGGCCCATTTTGAAACAATTGAAAAGCCGGAAATATCCGGAAAAGGCCGAAGGTGTACAGAACCCGCTGCTCCGTATGCTAGTTGTAATGGGCGTACCATTTTTCGGGGATTTCCAGCGTGCAACCAGTTCTCACACCTCATAATATCCTGCGATACGACCCATTTTGAAACTATTAAAAAGCCGAAACTGGCCGGAAATGGCCGAATATGTACAAGACAGGATTCTCCGCATGCTCGTTGTAATGGAAGTACCATTCTTCGGGGATTGGCAGCGCGCAACGAGTTCTCTCACATCATAATATCCTGCTATACGGCCCGTTTTGAAACAATTAAAAAGCCGAAACTGGCCGGAAAAGGCCGAAAATGTACAAGACAGGATTCTCCGGATGCTGGTTGTATTGGAAGTACCATTCTTCGGGGATTGGCAGCGCGCACCGTGTTCTCTCACATCATAATATCCTGCTATTCTGCCCGTTTTTGATCACTTAATATGCCGGAAATGTCCGGAAAAGGCCGAAGGTGTACAGAACCTGATGCTCCGTATGCTCGTTGTAAGGGGCGTACCATTTCTCGGGGATTGGCAGCGCGTAACGTGTTCTCTCACATCATAATATCCTGATAAACGGCACATTTTGAAACAATTAAAAAGCCGGAAATGTCCGGAAAAGGCCGAAGGTGTACAGAACCCGTTGCTCCGTATGCTCGTTGTAGTGGGCGTACCATTTTTCGGGGATTGGCAGCGTGCAGCGAGATCTCAAACATCATAATATCCTGCGATACGACCCTTTTTGAAACAATTAAAAAGCCGGTAATATCCGGAAAAGGCCGAAGGTGTACAGAACCCGTTGCTCCGTATGCTCGTTGTAATGGAAGTACCATTCTTCGGGGATTGGCAGCGCGCAACGAGTTCTCTCACATCATAATATCCTGCTATACGGCCCGTTTTTAATCACATAAAATGCCGGAGATGTCCGGAAAAGGCCGAAGGTGTACAGAACCCAATGCTCCGTTTGCTCGTTGTAATGGAAGTACCATTTTTGGGGGGTTGGCAGAGAGCAACTGGTTCTTACACATCATAATATCCTGATATACGGCCCATTTTGAAACAATTAAAAAGCCGGAAATATCCGGAAAAGGCCGAAGGTGTACAGAACCCGTTGCTCCGTATGCTCGTTGTAATGGAATTACCATTTTTGGGGGATTGGCAACGCTCAACGCGTTTTTACACATCATAATATCCTGCTATTCGGCCCATTTTTGATCACTTAAAATGCCGGAAATGTCCGGAAAAGGCCGATGGTGTACAGAACCTGATGCTCCGTATGCTCGTTGTAAGGGGCGTACCATTTCTCGGGGATTGGCAGCACGTAACGTGTTCTCTCTCATCATAATATCCTGCTATTCTGCCCGTTTTTGATCACTTAATATGCCGGAAATATCCGGAAAAGGCCGAAGGTGTACAGAACCCGTTGCTCCGTATGCTCGTTGTAATGGAATTACCATTTTTGGGGGATTGGCAACGCTCAACGCGTTTTTACACATCATAATATCCTGCTATTCGGCCCATTTTTGATCACTTAAAATGCCGGAAATGTCCGGAAAAGGCCGAAGGTGTACAGAACCTGATGCTCCGTATACTCGTTGTAAGGGGCGTACCATTTCTCGGGGATTGGCAGCACGTAACGTGTTCTCCATCATCATAATATCCTGATAAACGGCACATTTAGAAACAATTAAAAAGCCGGAAATGTCCGGAAAAGGCCGAAGGTGTACAGAACCCGTTACTCCGTATGCTCGTTGTAGTGGGCGTACCATTTTTAGGGGATTGGCAGCGTGCAGCGAGATCTCAAACATCATAATATCCTGCGATACGACCCTTTTTGAAACAATTAAAAAGCCGGTAATATCCGGAAAAGGCCGAAGGTGTACAGAACCCGTTTCTCCGTATGCTCGTTGTAATGGAAGTACCATTCTTCGGGGATTGGCAGCGCGCAACGAGTTCTCTCACATCATAATATCCTGCTATACGGCCCGTTTTTAATCACATAAAATGCCGGAGATGTCCGGAAAAGGCCGAAGGTGTACAGAACCCAATGCTCCGTTTGCTCGTTGTAATGGAAGTACCATTTTTGGGGGGTTGGCAGAGAGCAACTGGTTCTTACACATCATAATATCCTGATATACGGCCCATTTTGAAACAATTAAAAAGCCGGAAATATCCGGAAAAGGCCGAAGGTGTACAGAACCCGTTGCTCCGTATGCTCGTTGTAATGGAATTACCATTTTTGGGGGATTGGCAACGCTCAACGAGTTTTTACACATCATAATATCCTGCGATACGACTCATTTTGAAACTATAAAAAGCCGAAACTGGCCGGAAAAGGCTGAATATGTACCAGACAGGATTCTCGTCATGCTCGTTGTAATGGAAGTACCATTCTTCGGGGATTTGCAGCGCGCAACGAGTTCCCTCACATCATAATATCCTGCTATACGGCCCGTTTTTAATCACATAAAATGCCGGAGATGTCCGGAAAAGGCCGAAGGTGTACAGAACCCAATGCTCCGTTTGCTCGTTGTCATGGAAGTACCATTTTTGGGGGGTTGGCAGAGAGCAACTGGTTCTTACACATCATAATATCCTGATATACGGCCCATTTTGAAACAATTAAAAAGCCGGAAATATCCGGAAAAGGCCGAAGGTGTACAGAACCCGTTGCTCCGTATGCTCGTTGTAATGGAATTACCATTTTTGGGGGATTGGCAACGCTCAACGCGTTTTTACACATCATAATATCCTGCTATTCGGCCCATTTTTGATCACTTAAAATGCCGGAAATGTCCGGAAAAGGCCGAAGGTGTACAGAACCTGATGCTCCGTATGCTCGTTGTAAGGGGCGTACCATTTCTCGGGGATTGGCAGCACGTAACGTGTTCTCTCTCATCATAATATCCTGATAAACGGCACATTTAGAATCAATTAAAAAGCCGGAAATGTCCGGAAAAGGCCGAAGGTGTACAGAACCCGTTGCTCCCTTTGCTTGTTGTAATGGAAGTACCATTTTTGGGGGGTTGGCAGAGAGCAACTGGTTCTTACACATCATAATATCCTGATATATGGCCCCTATTGAAGCAATTAAAAAGCCAGAAATGTCCGGAAAAGGCCGAAGGTGTACAGAACCCGCTGCTCCGTATGCTCGTTGTAATGGGCGTACCATTTTTCGGGGATTTCCAGCGTGCAGCCAGTTCTCACACCTCATAATATCCTGCGATACGACCCATTTTGAAACTATTAAAAAGCCGAAACTGGCCGGAAATGGCCGAATATGTACAAGTCAGGATTCTCCGCATGCTCATTGTAATGGAAGTACCATTCTTCGGGGATTGGCAGCGCGCAACGAGTTCTCTCACATCATAATATCCTGCTATACGGCCCGTTTTTAATCACATAAAATGCCGGAGATGTCCGGAAAAGGCCGAAGGTGTACAGAACCCAATGCTCCGTTTGCTCGTTGTAATGGAAGTACCATTTTTGGGGGGTTGGCAGAGAGCAACTGGTTCTTATACATCATAATATCCTGATATACGGCCCATTTTGAAACAATTAAAAAGCCGGAAATATCCGGAAAAGGCCGAAGGTGTACAGAACCCGCTGCTCCGTATGCTCGTTGTAATGGGCGTACCTTTTTTCGGGGATTTCCAGCGTGCAACCTGTTCTCACACCTCATAATATCCTGCGATACGACCCATTTTGAAACTATTAAAAAGCCGAAACTGGCCGGAAAAGGCCGAATATGTACAAGACAGGATTCTCCGCATGCTCGTTGTAATGGATGTACCATTCTTCGGGGATTGGCAGCGCGCAACGAGTTCTCTCACATCATAATATCGCACGATACGACCCATTTTGAAATAATTAAAAAGCCGGAAATGTCCGGAAAATGCCGAAGGTGTACAGAACCCGTTGCTCCGTATGCTCGTTGTAATGGAAGGACCATTTTTGGGGGATTGGCAGCGTGCAGCGAGTTCTCACACCTCATAATATCCTGCGATACGACTCATTTTGAAACTATTAAAAAGCCGAAACTGGCCGGAAAAGGCCGAATATGTACAAGACAGGATTCTCGTCATGCTCGTTGTAATGGAAGTACCATTCCTCGGGGATTTGCAGCTCGCAACGAGTTCCCTCACATCATAATATCCTGCTATACGGCCCGTTTTTAATCACATAAAATGCCGGAGATGTCCGGCAAAGGCCGAAGGTGTACAGAACCCAATGCTCCGTTTGCTCGTTGTAATGGAAGTACCATTTTTGGGGGGTTGGCAGAGAGCAACTGGTTCTTACACATAATAATATCCTGATATACGGCCCATTTTGAAACAATTAAAAAGCCGGAAATGTCCGGAAAAGGCCGAAGGTGTACAGAACCCGTTGCTCCGTATGCTCGTTGTAATGGGCGTACCATTTTTCGGGGATTGGCAGCGTGCAGCGAGATCTCACACATCATAATATCCTGCGATACGACCCTTTTTTAAACAATTAAAAAGCCGGAAATATCCGGAAAAGGCCGAAGGTGTACAGAACCCGTTGCTCCGTATGCTCGTTGTAATGGAAGGACCATTTTTGGGGGATTGGCAACGCTCAACGCGTTTTTACACATCATAATATCATGCTATTCGGCCCATTTTTGATCACTTAAAATGCCGGAAATGTCCGGAAAAGGCCGAAGATGTACAGAACCTGATGCTCAGTATGCTCGTTGTAAGGGGCGTACCATTTCTCGGGGATTGGCAGCGCGTATCGAGTTATCTCATATCATAATATCCTGAAATACGGCCCATTTTGAAACAATTAAAAAGCCGGAAATGTCCGGAAAAGGCCGAAGGTGTACAGAACCCGTTGCTCCGTATGCTCGTTGTATTGGGCGTACCATTTTTCGGGGATTGGCAGCGTGCAGCGAGTTCTCACACCTCATAATAACCTGCGATACGACCCATTTTGAAACTATTAAAAAGCCGAAACTGGTCGGAAAAGGCCGAGTATGCACAAGACAGGATTCTCCGCATGCTCGTTGTAATGGATGTACCATTTTTCGGGGATTGGCAGCGCGCAACGAGTTCTCTCACATCATAATATCCTGATATACGGCCCATTTTGAAACAATTAAAAAGCCGGAAATGTCCGGAAAAGGCCGAAGGTGTACAGAACCCGTTGCTCCCTTTGCTTGTTGTAATGGAAGTACCATATTTGGGGGGTTGGCAGAGAGCAACTGGTTCTTACACATCATAATATCCTGATATACGGCCCATTCTGAAGCAATTAAAAAGCCGGAAATGTCCGGAAAAGGCCGAAGGTGTACAGAACCCGTTGCTCCGTATGCTCGTTGTAATGGGCGTACCATTTTTCGGGGATTTCCAGCGCGTAACGAGTTCTCTCACATCATAATATCCTGAAATACGGCCCAATTTGAAACAATTAAAAAGCCGGAAATGTCCGGAAAAGGGCGAAGGTGTACAGAACCTGATGCTCCGTATGCTCGTTGTAATGGAAGTACCATTCTTCGGGGATTGGCAGCGCGCAACGAGTTCTCTCACATCATAATATCCTGCGATACGACCCACTTTGTAACAATTAAAAAGCCGGAAATGTCCGGAAAATGCCAAAGGTGTATAGAACCCGTTGCTCCATATGCTCGTTGTAATGGGCGTACCATTTTGCGGGGATTGGCAGCGTGCTGCGAGTTCTCACACCTCATAATATCCTGCGATACGACCCATTTTGAAACTATTAAAAAGCCGAAACTGGCCGGGAAAGGCCGAATATGTACAAGACAGGATTCTCCGCATGCTCGTTGTAATGGATGTACCATTCTTCGGGGATTGGCAGCGCGCAACGAGTTCTCTCACGTCATAATATCCCGCGATACGACCCATTTTGAAACAATTAAAAAGACGAAACTGGCCGGAAAAGGCCGAATATGTACAAGACAGGATTCTCCGCATGCTCGTTGTATTGGAAGTACCATTCTTCGGGGATTGGCAGCGCGCACCGAGTTCCCTCACATCATAATATCCTGCTATACGGCCCGTTTTTAGTCACATAAAATGCCGGAGATGTCCGGAAAAGGCCGAAGGTGTACAGAACCCGATGCTCCGTTTGCTCGTTGTAATGGAAGTACCATTTTTTGGGGATTGGAAGCGTGCAGCGAGATCTCACACATCATAATATCGCGCGATACGACCCATTTTGAAACAATTAAAAAGCCGGAAATGTCCGGAAAATGCCAAAGGTGTACAGAACCCGTTGCTCCGTATGCTCGTTGTAATGGGCGTACCATTTTTCGGGGATTTGCAGCGCGCAACGAGTTCCCTCACATCATAATATCCTGCTATACGGCCCGTTTTTAATCACATAAAATGGCGGAGATGTCCGGAAAAGGCCGAAGGTGTACAGAACCCAATGCTCCGTTTGCTCGTTGTAATGGAAGTACCATTTTTGGGGGGTTGGCAGAGAGCAACTGGTTCTTACACATCATAGTATCCTGATATACGGCCCATTTTGAAACATTTAAAAAGCCGGAAATGTCCGGAAAAGGCCGAAGGTGTACAGAACCTGATGCTCCGTATGCTCGTTGTAATGGAAGTACCATTCTTCGGGGATTGGCAGCGTGCAGCGAGATCTCACACATCATAATATCCTGCGATACGACCCTTTTTGAAACAATTAAAAAGCCGGAAATGTCCGGAAAAGGCCGAATATGTACATGACAGGATTCTCCGCATGCTCGTTGTATTGGAAGTACCATTCATCGGGGATTGGCAGCGCGCACCGAGTTCCCTCACATCATAATATCCTGCTATACGGCCCGTTTTTAATCACATAAAATGCCGGAGATGTCCGGAAAAGGCCGAAGGTGTACAGAACCCGATGCTCCGTTTGCTCGTTGTAATGGAAGTACCATTTTTGGGGGGTTGGCAGAGAGCAACTGGCTCTTACACATCATAATAATCTGATATACGGCCCATTTTGAAACAATTAAAAAGCCGGAAATGTCCGGAAAAGGCCGAAGGTGTACAGAACCCGTTGCTCCGTATGCTCGTTGTACTGGGAGTACCATTTTTCGGGGATTGGAAGCGTGCATCGAGATCTCACACATCATAATATCGTGCGATACGACCCATTTTGAAACAATTAAAAAGCCGGAAATGTCCGGAAAATGCCAAAGGTGTACAGAACCCGTTGCTCCGTATGCTCGTTGTAATGGAAGGACCATTTTTGGGGGATTGGCAGCGTGCAGCGAGTTCTCACACCTCATAATATCCTGCGATACGACCCTTTTTTAATCACATAAAATGCCGGAAATGTTCGGAAAAGGCCGAAGGTGTACAGAACCTGATGCTACGTATACTCGTTGTAAGGGGCGTTCCATTTCTCGGGGATTGGCTGCGCGTAACGAGTTCTCTCACATCATAATATCCTGATATACGGCCCATTTTGAAACTATTAAAAAGCCGAAACTTGCCGGAAAAGGCCGAAGGTATACAGAACCCTTTGCTCCGTATGCTCGTTGTAGTGGGCGTACCATTTTTCGGGGATTGGCAGCGTGCAGCGAGTTCTCACACCTCATAATAACCTGCGAAACGACTCATTTTGAAACTATTAAAAAGCCGAAACTTGCCGGAAAAGGCCGAATATGTACAAGACAGTATTCTCCGCATGCTCGTTGTATTGGAAGTACCATTCTTCGGGGAATGGCAGCGCGCAACGAGTTCTCTCACATCATAATATCCTGATATACGGCCCATTTTGAAACAATTAAAAAGCCGGAAATGTCCGGAAAAGGCCGAAGGTGTACAGAACCCGTTGCTCCGTATGCTCGTTGTAATGGGCGTACCATTTTTCGGGGATTGGCAGCGTGCAGCGAGATCTCACACATCATAATATCCTGCGATACGACCCTTTTTGAAACAATTAAAAAGCCGGAAATATCCGGAAAAGGCCGAAGGTGTACAGAACCCGTTGCTCCGTATGCTCGTTGTAATGGAAGGACCATTTTTGGGGGATTGGCAGCGTGCAGCGAGTTCTCACACCTCATAATATCCTGCGAAACGACTCATTTTGAAACTATTAAAAAGCCGAAACTTGCCGGAAAAGGCCGAATATGTAAAAGACAGGATTCTCGTCATGCTCGTTGTAATGGATGTACCATTTTTCGGGGATTGGCAGCGCGCAACGAGTTCTCTCACATCATAATTTCCTGATATACGGCCCATTTTGAAACAATTAAAAAGCCGCAAATGTCCGGAAAAGGCCGAAGGTGTACAGAACCCGTTGCTCCCTTTGCTTGTTGTAATGGAAGTACCATTTTTGGGGGGTTGGCAGAGAGCAACTGGTTCTTACACATCATAATATCCTGATATACGGCCCATTTTGAAGCAATTAAAAAGCCGGGAATGTCCGGAAAAGGCCGAAGGTGTACAGAACCCGTTGCTCCGTATGCTCGTTGTAATGGGCGTACCATTTTTCGGGGATTTCCAGCGTGCAGCCAGTTCTCACACCTCATAATATCCTGCGATACGACCCATTTTGAAACTATTAAAAAGCCGAAACTGGCCGGAAATGGCCGAATATGTACAAGACAGGATTCTCCGCATGCTCGTTGTAATGGAAGTACCATTTTTCGGGGATTGGCAGCGCGCAACGAGTTCTCTCACATCATAATATCCTGCTATACGGCCCGTTTTTAATCACATAAAATGCCGGAGATGTCCGGAAAAGGCTGAAGGTGTACAGAACCCAATGCTCCGTTTGCTCGTTGTAATGGTAGTACCATTTTTGGGGGTTGGCAGAGAGCAACTGGTTCTTACACATAATAATATCCTGATATACGGCCCATTTTGAAACAATTAAAAAGCCGGAAATGTCCGGAAAAGGCCGAAGGTGTACAGAACCCGTTGCTCCGTATGTTCGTTGTAATGGGCGTACCATTTTTCGGGGATTGGCAGCGTGCAGCGAGATCTCACACATCATATTATCCTGCGATACGACCCTTTTTTAAACAATTAAAAAGCCGGAAATATCCGGAAAAGGCCGAAGGTGTACAGAACCCGTTGCTCCGTATGCTCGTTGTAATGGAAGGACCATTTTTGGGGGATTGGCAACGCTCAACGCGTTTTTACACATCATAATATCATGCTATTCGGCCCATTTTTGATCACTTAAAATGCCGGAAATGTCCGGAAAAGGCCGAAGATGTACAGAACCTGATGCTCTGTATGCTCGTTGTAAGGGGCGTACCATTTCTCGGGGATTGGCAGCGCGTAACGAGTTATCTCATAACATAATATCCTGAAATACGGCCCATTTTGAAACAATTAAAAAGCCGGAAATGTCCGGAAAAGGCCGAAGGTGTACAGAACCTGATGCTCCGTATGCTCGTTGTAATGGAAGTACCATTCTTCGGGGATTGGCAGCGCGCAACGAGTTCTCTCACATCATAATATCCTGCGATACGACCCATTTTGAAACAATTAAAAAGCCGGAAATGTCCGGAAAAGGCCGAAGGTGTACAGAACCCGTTGCTCCCTTTGCTTGTTGTAATGGAAGTACCATTTTTGGGGGGTTGGCAGAGAGCAACTGGTTCTGACACATCATAATATCCTGATATACGGCCCTTTTTGAAACAATTAAAAAGCCGGAAATATCCGGAAAAGGCCGAAGGTGTACAGAACCCGTTGCTCCCTTTGCTTGTTGTAATGGAAGTACCATTTTTGGGGGGTTGGCAGAGAGCAACTGGTTCTTACACATCATAATATCCTGATATACGGCCCGTTTTTAATCACATAAAATGCCGGAGATGTCCGGAAAAGGCCGAAGGTGTACAGAACCCAATGCTCCGTTTGCTCGTTGTAATGGAAGTACCATTTTGGGGGGATTTCCAGCGTGCAACCAGTTCTCACACCTCATAATATCCTGCGATACGACCGATTTTGAAACTATTAAAAAGCCGAAACTGGCCGGAAATGGCCGAATATGTACAAGACAGGATTCTCCGCATGCTCGTTGTAATGCAAGTACCATTCTTCGGGGATTGGCAGCGCGCAACGAGTTCTCTCACATCATAATATCCTGCTCTACGGCCCGTTTTTAATCACATAAAATGCCGGAGATGTCCGGAAAAGGCCGAAGGTGTACAGAACCCAATGCTCCGTTTGCTCGTTGTAATGGAAGTACCATTTTTGGGGGGTTGGCAGAGAGCAACTGGTTGTTACACATCATAATATCCTGATATACGGCCCATTTTGAAACAATTAAAAAGCCGGAAATATCCGGAAAAGGCCGAAGGTGTACAGAACCCGTTGCTCCGTATGCTCGTTGTAATGGAAGGACCATTTTTGGGGGATTGGCAGCGTGCAGCGAGTTCTCACACCTCATAATATCCTGCGAAACGACTCATTTTGAAACTATTAAAAAGCCGAAACTGGCCGGAAAAGGCCGAATATGTAAAAGACAGGATTCTCGTCATGCTCGTTGTAATGGATGTACCATTTTTCGGGGATTGGCAGCGCGCAACGAGTTCTCTCACATCATAATATCCTGATATACGGCCCATTTTGAAACTATTAAAAAGCCGAAACTTGCCGGAAAAGGCCGAAGGTATACAGAACCCGTTGCTCCGTATGCTCGTTGTAGTGGGCGTACCATTTTTCGGGGATTGGCAGCGTGCAGCGAGTTCTCACACCTCATAATACCCTGCTATTCTGCCCGTTTTTGATCACTTAATATGCCGGAAATGTCCGGAAAAGGCCGAAGATGTACAGAACCTGATGCTCCGTATGCTCGTTGTAAGGGGCGTACCATTTCTCGGGGATTGGCAGCGCGTAACGAGTTATCTCATAACATAATATCCTGAAATACGGCCCATTTTGAAACAATTAAAAAGCCGGAAATGTCCGGAAAAGGCCGAAGGTGTACAGAACCTGATGCTCCGTATGCTCGTTGTAATGGAAGTACCATTCTTCGGGGATTGGCAGCGCGCAACGAGTTCTCTCACATCATAATATCCTGCGATACGACCCATTTTGAAACAATTAAAAAGCCGGAAATGTCCGGAAAATGCCAAAGGTGTACAGAACCCGTTGCTCCGTATGCTCGTTGTAATGGGCGTACCATTTTTCGGGGATTTCCAGCGTGCAGCGAGTTCTCACACCTCATAATAACCTGCGATACGACCCATTTTGAAACTATTAAAAAGCCGAAACTGGTCGGAAAAGGCCGAATATGCACAAGACAGGATTCTCCGCATGCTCGTTGTAATGGATGTACCATTTTTCGGGGATTGGCAGCGCGCAACGAGTTCTCTCACATCATAATATCCTGATATACGGCCCATTTTGAAACAATTAAAAAGCCGGAAATGTCCGGAAAAGGCCGAAGGTGTACAGAACCCGTTGCTACCTTTGCTTGTTGTAATGGAAGTACCATTTTTGGGGGGTTGGCAGAGAGCAACTGGTTCTTACACATCATAATATCCTGATATACGGCCCATTCTGAAGCAATTAAAAAGCCGGAAATGTCCGGAAAAGGCCGAAGGTGTACAGAACCCGTTGCTCCGTATGCTCGTTGTAATGGGCGTACCATTTTTCGGGGATTTCCAGCGTGCAGCCAGTTCTCACACCTCATAATATCCTGCGATACGACCCATTTTGAAACTATTAAAAAGCCGAAACTGGCCGGAAATGGCCGAATATGTACAAGACAGGATTCTCCGCATGCTCGTTGTAATGGAAGTACCATTCTTCGGGGATAGGCAGCGCGCAACGAGTTCTCTCACATCATAATATCCTGATATACGGCCCATTTTGAAACAATTAAAAAGCCGGAAATGTCCGGAAAAGGCCGAAGGTGTACAGAACCCGTTGCTCCCTTTGCTTGTTGTAATGGAAGTACCATTTTTGGGGGGTTGGCAGAGAGCAACTGGTTCTTACACATCATAATATCCTGATATACGGCCCTTTTTGAAACAATTAAAAAGCCGGAAATATCCGGAAAAGGCCGAAGGTGTACAGAACCCGTTGCTCCCTTTGCTTGTTGTAATGGAAGTACCATTTTTGGGGGGTTGGCAGAGAGCAACTGGTTCTTACACATCATAATATCCTGATATACGGCCCGTTTTTAATCACATAAAATGCCGGAGATGTCCGGAAAAGGCCGAAGGTGTACAGAACCCAATGCTCCGTTTGCTCGTTGTAATGGAAGTACCATTTTTGGGGGATTTCCAGCGTGCAACCAGTTCTCACACCTCATAATATCCTGCGATACGACCGATTTTGAAACTATTAAAAAGCCGAAACTGGCCGGAAAAGGCCGAATATGTAAAAGACAGGATTCTCGTCATGCTCGTTGTAATGGATGTACCATTTTTCGGGGATTGGCAGCGCGCAACGAGTTCTCTCACATCATAATATCCTGATATACGGCCCATTTTGAAACTATTAAAAAGCCGAAACTTGCCGGAAAAGGCCGAAGGTATACAGAACCCGTTGCTCCGTATGCTCGTTGTAGTGGGCGTACCATTTTTCGGGGATTGGCAGCGTGCAGCGAGTTCTCACACCTCATAATATCCTGCTATTCTGCCCGTTTTTGATCACTTAATATGCCGGAAATGTCCGGAAAAGGCCGAAGATGTACAGAACCTGATGCTCCGTATGCTCGTTGTAAGGGGCGTACCATTTCTCGGGGATTGGCAGCGCGTAACGAGTTATCTCATAACATAATATCCTGAAATACGGCCCATTTTGAAACAATTAAAAAGCCGGAAATGTCCGGAAAAGGCCGAAGGTGTACAGAACCTGATGCTCCGTATGCTCGTTGTAATGGAAGTACCATTCTTCGGGGATTGGCAGCGCGCAACGAGTTCTCTCACATCATAATATCCTGCGATACGTCCCATTTTGAAACAATTAAAAAGCCGGAAATGTCCGGAAAATGCCAAAGGTGTACAGAACCCGTTGCTCCGTATGCTCGTTGTAATGGGCGTACCATTTTTCGGGGATTGGCAGCGTGCAGCGAGTTCTCACACCTCATAATAACCTGCGATACGACCCATTTTGAAACTATAAAAAAGCCGAAACTGGTCGGAAAAGGCCGAATATGTACAAGACAGGATTCTCCGCATGCTCGTTGTAATGGAAGTACCATTCTTCGGGGATTGGCTGCGCGCAACGAGTTCTCTCACATCATAATATCCTGATATACGGCCCATTTTGAAACAATTAAAAAGCCGGAGATGTCCGGAAAAGGCCGAAGGTGTACAGAACCTGATGCTCCGTATGCTCGTTGTAATGGAAGTACCATTCTTCGGGGATTGGCAGCGCGCAACGAGTTCTCTCACATCATAATATCCTGCGATACGACCCATTTTGAAACAATTAAAAAGCCGGAAATGTCCGGAAAAGGCCGAATATGTACAAAACAGGATTCTCCGCATGCTCGTTGTAATGGATGTACCATTTTTCGGGGATTGGCAGCGCGCAACGAGTTCTCTCACATCATAATATCCTGATATACGGCCCATTTTGAAACAATTAAAAAGCCGGAAATGTCCGGAAAAGGCCGAAGGTGTACAGAACCCAATGCTCCGTTTGCTCGTTGTAATGGAAGTACCATTTTTGGGGGGTTGGCAGAGAGCAACTGGTTCTTACACATCATAATATCCTGATATACGGCCCATTTTGAAACAATTAAAAAGCCGGAAATATCCGGAAAAGGCCGAAGGTGTACAGAACCTGCTGCTCCGTATGCTCGTTGTAATGGGCGTACCATTTTTCGGGGATTTCCAGCGTGCAGCCAGTTCTCACACCTCATAATATCCTGCGATACGACCCATTTTGAAACTATTAAAAAGCCGAAACTGGCCGGAAAAGGCCGAATATGCACAAGACAGGATTCTCCGCATGCTCGTTGTAATGGATGTACCATTTTTCGGGGATTGGCAGCGCGCAACGAGTTCTCTCACATCATAATATCCTGATATACGGCCCGTTTTGAAACAATTAAAAAGCCGAAACTGGCCGGAAAAGGCCGAAAATGTACAAGACAGGATTCTCCGGATGCTGGTTGTATTGGAAGTACCATTCTTCGGGGATTGGTAGCGCGCACCGTGTTCTCTCACATCATAATATCCTGCTATTCTGCCCGTTTTTGATCACTTAATATGCCGGAAATGTCCGGAAAAGGCCGAAGGTGTACAGAACCTGATGCTCCGTATGCTCGTTGTAAGGGGCGTACCATTTCTCGGGGATTGGCAGCGCGTAACGTGTTCTCTCACATCATAATATCCTGATAAACGGCACATTTTGAAACAATTAAAAAGCCGGAAATGTCCGGAAAAGGCCGAAGGTGTACAGAACCCGTTGCTCCGTATGCTCGTTGTAGTGGGCGTACCATTTTTCGGGGATTGGCAGCGTGCAGCGAGTTCTCACACCTCATAATATCCTGCGATACGACTCATTTTGAAACTATTAAAAAGCCGAAACTGGCCGGAAAAGGCCGAATATGTACAAGACAGGATTCTCGTCATGCTCGTTGTGATGGATGTACCATTCTTCGGGGATTGGCAGCGCGCAACGAGTTCTCTCACATCATAATATCGCGCGATACGACCCATTTTGAAACAATTAAAAAGCCGGAAATGTCCGGAAAATGCCGAAGGTGTACAGAACCCGTTGCTCCGTATGCTCGTTGTAATGGAAGGACCATTTTTGGGGGATTGGCAGCGTGCAGCGAGTTCTCACACCTCATAATATCCTGCGATACGACTCATTTTGAAACTTTTAAAAAGCCGAAACTGGCCGGAAAATGCCGAATATGTACAAGACAGGATTCTCGTCATGCTCGTTGTAATGGAAGTACCATTCTTCGGGGATTTGCAGCGCGCAACGAGTTCCCTCACATCATAATATCCTGCTATACGGCCCGTTTTTAATCACATAAAATGCCGGAGATGTCCGGAAAAGGCCGAAGGTGTACAGAACCCAATGCTCCGTTTGCTCGTTGTAATGGAAGTACCATTTTTGGGGGGTTGGCAGAGAGCAACTGGTTCTTACACATAATAATATCCTGATATACGGCCCATTTTGAAACAATTAAAAAGCCGGAAATGTCCGGAAAAGGCCGAAGGTTTACAGAACCCGTTGCTCCGTATGCTCGTTGTAATGGGCGTACCATTTTTAGGGGATTGGCAGCGTGCAGCGAGATCTCACACATCATAATATCCTGCGATACGACCCTTTTTTAAACAATTAAAAAGCCGGAAATATCCGGAAAAGGCCGAAGGTGTACAGAACCCGTTGCTCCGTATGCTCGTTGTAATGGAAGGACCATTTTTGGGGGATTGGCAACGCTCAACGCGTTTTTACACATCATAATATCATGCTATTCGGCCCATTTTTGATCACTTAAAATGCCGGAAATGTCCGGAAAAGGCCGAAGATGTACAGAACCTGATGCTCCGTATGCTCGTTGTAAGGGGCGTACCATTTCTCGGGGATTGGCAGCGCGTAACGAGTTATCTCATATCATAATATCCTGAAATACGGCCCATTTTGAAACAATTAAAAAGCCGAAACTGGTCGGAAAAGGCCGAATATGTACAAAACAGGATTCTCCGCATGCTCGTTGTAATGGATGTACCATTCTTCGGGGATTGGCAGCGCGCAACGAGTTCTCACACCTCATAATATCCTGCGAAACGACTCATTTTGAAACTATTAAAATGCCGAAACTTGCCGGAAAAGGCCGAATATGTACAAGACAGGATTCTCCGCATGCTCGTTGTAATGGAAGTACCATTCTTCGGGGATTGGCTGCGCGCAACGAGTTCTCTCACATCATAATATCCTGCGATACGACCCATTTTGAAACAATTAAAAAGCCGAAACTGGCCGGAAAAGGCCGAAAATGTACAAGACAGGATTCTCCGGATGCTGGTTGTATTGGAAGTACCATTCTTCGGGGATTGGCAGCGCGCACCGTGTTCTCTCACATCATAATATCCTGCTATTCTGCCCGTTTTTGATCACTTAATATGCCGGAAATGTCCGGAAAAGGCCGAAGGTGTACAGAACCTGATGCTCCGTATGCTCGTTGTAAGGGGCGTACCATTTCTCTGGGATTGGCAGCGCGTAACGTGTTCTCTCACATCATAATATCCTGATAAACGGCACATTTTGAAACAATTAAAAAGCTGGAAATGTCCGGAAAAGGCCGAAGGTGTACAGAACCCGTTGCTCCGTATGCTCGTTGTAGTGGGCGTACCATTTTTCGGGGATTGGCAGCGTGCAGCGAGATCTCAAACATCATAATATCCTGCGATACGACCCTTTTTGAAACAATTAAAAAGCCGGTAATATCCGGAAAAGGCCGAAGGTGTACAGAACCCGTTGCTCCGTATGCTCGTTGTAATGGAAGGTCCATTTTTGGGGGATTGGCAGCGTGCAGCGAGTTCTCACACCTCATAATATCCTGCGAAACGACTCATTTTGCAACTATTAAAATGCCGAAACTTGCCGGAAAAGGCCGAATATGTACAAGACAGGATTCTCCGCATGCTCGTTGTAATGGAAGTACCATTCTTCGGGGATTGGCTGCGCGCAACGAGTTCTCTCACATCATAATATCCTGATATACGGCCCATTTTGAAACAATTAAAAAGCCGGAGATGTCCGGAAAAGGCCGAAGGTGTACAGAACCTGATGCTCCGTATGCTCGTTGTAATGGAAGTACCATTCTTCGGGGATTGGCAGCGCGCAACGAGTTCTCTCACATCATAATATCCTGCGATACGACCCACTTTGTAACAATTAAAAAGCCGGAACTGTCCGGAAAATGCCAAAGGTGTACAGAACCCGTTGCTCCGTATGCTCGTTGTAATGGGCGTACCATTTTTCGGGGATTGGCAGCGTGCAGCGAGTTCTCACACCTCATAATATCCTGCAATACGACCCATTTTGAAACTATTAAAAAGCCGAAACTGGTCGGAAAAGGCCGAATATGTACAAAACAGGATTCTCCGCATGCTCGTTGTAATGGATGTACCATTTTTCGGGGATTGGCAGCGCGCAACGAGTTCTCTCACATCATAATATCCTGATATACGGCCCATTTTGAAACAATTAAAAAGCCGGAAATGTCCGGAAAAGGCCGAAGGTGTACAGAACCCGTTGCTCCGTATGCTCGTTGTAATGGGCGTACCATTTTTGGGGGATTTCCAGCGTGCAGCCAGTTCTCACTCCTCATAATATCCTGCGATACGACCCATTTTGAAACTATTAAAAAGCCGAAACTGGCCGGAAATGGCCGAATATGTACAAGACAGGATTCTCCGCATGCTCGTTGTAATGGAAGTACCATTCTTCGGGGATAGGCAGCGCGCAACGAGATCTCTCACATCATAATATCCTGATATACGGCCCATTTTGAAACAATTAAAAAGCCGGAAATGTCCGGAAAAGGCCGAAGGTGTACAGAACCCAATGCTCCGTTTGCTCGTTGTAATGGAAGTACCATTTTTGGGGGGTTGGCAGAGAGCAACTGGTTCTTACACATCATAATATCCTGATATACGGCCCATTTTGAAACAATTAAAAAGCCGGAAATATCCGGAAAAGGCCGAAGGTGTACAGAACCCGCTGCTCCGTATGCTCGTTGTAATGGGCGTACCATTTTTCGGGGATTTCCAGCGTGCAGCCAGTTCTCACACCTCATAATATCCTGCGATACGACCCATTTTGAAACTATTAAAAAGCCGAAACTGGCCGGAAATGGCCGAATATGTACAAGACAGGATTCTCCGCATGCTCGTTGTAATGGAAGTACCATTCTTCGGGGATTGGCAGCGCGCAACGAGTTCTCTCACATCATAATATCCTGCTATACGGCCCGTTTTGAAACAATTAAAAAGCCGGAACTGGCCGGAAAAGGCCGAAAATGTACAAGACAGGATTCTCCGGATGCTGGTTGTATTGGAAGTACCATTCTTCGGGGATTGGCAGCGCGCACCGTGTTCTCTCATATCATAATATCCTGCTATTCTGCCCGTTTTTGATCACTTAATATGCCGGAAATGTCCGGAAAAGGCCGAAGGTGTACAGAACCTGATGCTCCGTATGCTCGTTGTAAGGGGCGTACCATTTCTCGGGGATTGGCAGCGCGTAACGTGTTCTCTCACATCATAATATCCTGATAAACGGCACATTTTGAAACAATTAAAAAGCCGGAAATGTCCGGAAAAGGCCGAAGGTGTACAGAACCCGTTGCTCCGTATGCTCGTTGTAGTGGGCGTACCATTTTTCGGGGATTGGCAGCGTGCAGCGAGTTCTCACACCTCATAATATCCTGCGATACGACCCATTTTGAAACTATTAAAAAGCCGAAACTGGCCGGAAAAGGCCGAATATGTACAAGACAGGATTCTCGTCATGCTCGTTGTGATGGATGTACCATTCTTCGGGGATTGGCAGCGCGCAACGAGTTCTCTCACATCATAATATCCTGCTATTCTGCCCGTTTTTGATCACTTAATATGCCGGAAATGTCCGGAAAAGGCCGAAGGTGTACAGAACCTGATGCTCCGTTTGCTCGTTGTAATGGAAGTACCATTTTTGGGGGGTTGGCAGAGAGCAACTGGTTCTTACACATAATAATATCCTGATATACGGCCCATTTTGAAACAATTAAAAAGCCGGAAATGTCCGGAAAAGGCCGAAGGTTTACAGAACCCGTTGCTCCGTATGCTCGTTGTAATGGGCGTACCATTTTTCGGGGATTGGCAGCGTGCAGCGAGATCTCAAACATCATAATATCCTGCGATACGACCCTTTTTGAAACAATTAAAAAGCCGGTAATATCCGGAAAAGGCCGAAGGTGTACAGAACCCGTTGCTCCGTATGCTCGTTGTAATGGAAGTACCATTCTTCGGGAATTGGCAGCGCGCAACGAGTTCTCTCACATCATAATATCCTGCTATACGGCCCGTTTTTAATCACATAAAATGCCGGAGATGTCCGGAAAAGGCCGAAGGTGTACAGAACCCAATGCTCCGTTTGCTCGTTGTAATGGAAGTACCATTTTTGGGGGGTTGGCAGAGAGCAACTGGTTCTTACACATCATAATATCCTGATATACGGCCCATTTTGAAACAATTAAAAAGCCGGAAATATCCGGAAAAGGCCGAAGGTGTACAGAACCCGTTGCTCCGTATGCTCGTTGTAATGGAATTACCATTTTTGGGGGATTGGCAACGCTCAACGCGTTTTTACACATCATAATATCCTGCGATACGACCCATTTTGAAACTATTAAAAAGCCGAAACTGGCCGGAAAAGGCCGAATATGTACAAGACAGGATTCTCCGCATGCTCGTTGTGATGGATGTACCATTCTTCGGGGATTGGCAGCGCGCAACGAGTTCTCTCACATCATAATATCGCGCGATACGACCCATTTTGAAACAATTAAAAAGCCGGAAATGTCCGGAAAATGCCGAAGGTGTACAGAACCCGTTGCTCCGTATGCTCGTTGTAATGGAAGGACCATTTTTGGGGGATTGGCAACGTGCAGCGAGTTCTCACACCTCATAATATCCTGCGATACGACTCATTTTGAAACTATTAAAAAGCCGAAACTGGCCGGAAAAGGCCGAATATGTACAAGACAGGATTCTCGTCATGCTCGTTGTAATGGAAGTACCATTCTTCGGGGATTTGCAGCGCGCAACGAGTTCCCTCACATCATAATATCCTGCTATACGGCCCGTTTTTAATCACATAAAATGCCGGAGATGTCCGGAAAAGGCCGAAGGTGTACAGAACCCAATGCTCCGTTTGCTCGTTGTAATGGAAGTACCATTTTTGTGGGGTTGGCAGAGAGCAACTGGTTCTTACACATAATAATATCCTGATATACGGCCCATTTTGAAACAATTAAAAAGCCGGAAATGTCCGGAAAAGTCCGAAGGTTTACAGAACCCGTTGCTCCGTATGCTCGTTGTAATGGGCGTACCATTTTTCGGGGATTGGCAGCGTGCAGCGAGATCTCACACATCATAATATCCTGCGATACGACCCTTTTTTAAACAATTAAAAAGCCGGAAATATCCGGAAAAGGCCGAAGGTGTACAGAACCCGTTGCTCCGTATGCTCGTTGTAATGGAAGGACCATTTTTGGGGGATTGGCAACGCTCAACGCGTTTTTACACATCATAATATCATGCTATTCGACCCATTTTTGATCACTTAAAATGCCGGAAATGTCCGGAAAAGGCCGAAGATGTACAGAACCTGATGCTCCGTATGCTCGTTGTAAGGGGCGTACCATTTCTCGGGGATTGGCAGCGCGTAACGAGTTATCTCATATCATAATATCCTGAAATACGGCCCATTTTGAAACAATTAAAAAGCCGGAAATGTCCGGAAAATGCCAAAGGTGTACAGAACCCGTTGCTCCGTATGCTCGTTGTAATGGGCGTACCATTTTTCGGGGAATGGCAGCGTGCAGCGAGTTCTCACACCTCATAATATCCTGCGATACGACCCATTTTGAAACTATTAAAAAGCCGAAACTGGTCGGAAAAGGCCGAATATGTACAAGACAGGATTCTCGTCATGCTCGTTG
Organism: Bombus muscorum; assembly: GCA_963971185.1. NCBI lineage: Eukaryota > Metazoa > Arthropoda > Insecta > Hymenoptera > Apidae > Bombus > Bombus muscorum. Next base: position 6,313,470 of record OZ020130.1, read on the forward strand.
TAATGGAAGTACCATTCTTCGGGGATTTGCAGCGCGCAACGAGTTCCCTCACATCATAATATCCTGCTATACGGCCCGTTTTTAATCACATAAAATGCCGGAGATGTCCGGAAAAGGCCGAAGGTGTACAGAACCCAATGCTCCGTATGCTCGTTGTAATGGAATTACCATTTTTGGGGGATTGGCAACGCTCAACGCGTTTTTACACATCATAATATCCTGCGATACGACCCATTTTGAAACTATTAAAAAGCCGAAACTGGCCGGAAAAGGCCGAATATGTACAAGACAGGATTCTCCGCATGCTCGTTGTGATGGATGTACCATTCTTCGGGGATTGGCAGCGCGCAACGAGTTCTCTCACATCATAATATCGCGCGATACGACCCATTTTGAAACAATTAAAAAGCCGGAAATGTCCGGAAAATGCCGAAGGTGTACAGAACCCGTTGCTCCGTATGCTCGTTGTAATGGAAGGACCATTTTTGGGGGATTGGCAGCGTGCAGCGAGTTCTCACACCTCATAATATCCCGCGATACGACTCATTTTGAAACTATTAAAAAGCCGAAACTGGCCGGAAAAGGCCGAATATGTACAAGACAGGATTCTCGTCATGCTCGTTGTAATGGAAGTACCATTCTTCGGGGATTTGCAGCGCGCAACGAGTTCCCTCACATCATAATATCCTGCTATACGGCCCGTTTTTAATCACATAAAATGCCGGAGATGTCCGGAAAAGGCCGAAGGTGTACAGAACCCAATGCTCCGTTTGCTCGTTGTAATGGAAGTACCATTTTTGGGGGGTTGGCAGAGAGCAACTGGTTCTTACACATAATAATATCCTGATATACGGCCCATTTTGAAACAATTAAAAAGCCGGAAATGTCCGGAAAAGGCCGAAGGTTTACAGAACCCGTTGCTCCGTATGCTCGTTGTAATGGGCGTACCATTTTTCGGGGATTGGCAGCGTGCAGCGAGATCTCACACATCATAATATCCTGCGATACGACCCTTTTTTAAACAATTAAAAAGCCGGAAATATCCGGAAAAGGCCGAAGGTGTACAGAACCCGTTGCTCCGTATGCTCGTTGTAATGGAAGGACCATTTTTGGGGGATTGGCAACGCTCAACGCGTTTTTACACATCATAATATCATGCTATTCGACCCATTTTTGATCACTTAAAATGCCGGAAATGTCCGGAAAAGGCCGAAGATGTACAGAACCTGATGCTCCGTATGCTCGTTGTAAGGGGCGTACCATTTCTCGGGGATTGGCAGCGCGTAACGAGTTATCTCATATCATAATATCCTGAAATACGGCCCATTTTGAAACAATTAAAAAGCCGGAAATGTCCGGAAAATGCCAAAGGTGTACAGAACCCGTTGCTCCGTATGCTCGTTGTAATGTGCGTACCATTTTTCGGGGAATGGCAGCGTGCAGCGAGTTCTCACACCTCATAATATCCTGCGATACGACCCATTTTGAAACTATTAAAAAGCCGAAACTGGTCGGAAAAGGCCGAATATGCACAAGACAGGATTCTCCGCATGCTCGTTGTAATGGATGTACCATTTTTCGGGGATTGGCAGCGCGCAACGAGTTCTCTCACATCATAATATCCTGATATACGGCCCATTTTGAATCAATTAAAAAGCCGGAAATGTCCGGAAAAGGCCGAAGGTGTACAGAACCCGTTGCTCCCTTTGCTTGTTGTAATGGAAGTACCATTTTTGGGGGGTTGGCAGAGAGCAACTGGATCTTACACCTCATAATATCCTGATATACGGCCCATTTTGAAGCAATTAAAAAGCCGGAAATGTCCGGAAAAGGCCGAAGGTGTACAGAACCCGTTGCTCCGTATGCTCGTTGTAATGGGCGTACCATTTTTCGGGGATTTCCAGCGTGCAGCCAGTTCTCACACCTCATAATATCCTGCGATACGACCCATTTTGAAACTATTAAAAAGCCGAAAATGGCCGGAAATGGCCGAATATGTACAAGACAGGATTCTCCGCATGCTCGTTGTAATGGAAGTACCATTCTTCGGGGATAGGCAGCGCGCAACGAGTTCTCTCACATCATAATATCCTGATATACGGCCCATTTTGAAACAATTAAAAAGCCGGAAATGTCCGGAAAAGGCCGAAGGTGTACAGAACCCGTTGCTCCCTTTGCTTGTTGTAATGGAAGTACCATTTTTGGGGGGTTGGCAGAGAGCAACTGGTTCTTACACATCATAATATCCTGATATACGGCCCCTATTGAAGCAATTAAAAAGCCGGAAATGTCCGGAAAAGGCCGAAGGTGTACAGAACCCGCTGCTCCGTATGCTCGTTGTAATTGGTCGTACCATTTTTCGGGGATTTCCAGCGTGCAGCCAGTTCTCACACCTCATAATATCCTGCGATACGACCCATTTTGAAACTATTAAAAAGCCGAAACTGGCCGGAAATGGCCGAATATGTACAAGACAGGATTCTCCGCATGCTCGTTGTAATGGAAGTACCATTCTTCGGGGATTGGCAGCGCGCAACGAGTTCTCTCACATCATAATATCCTGCTATACGGCCCGTTTTTAATCACATAAAATGCCGGAGATGTCCGGAAAAGGCCGAAGGTGTACAGAACCCAATGCTCCGTTTGCTCGTTGTAATGGAAGTACCATTTTTGGGGGGTTGGCAGAGAGCAACTGGTTCTTACACATCATAATATCCTGATATACGGCCCATTTTGAAACAATTAAAAAGCCGGAAATATCCGGAAAAGGCCGAAGGTGTACAGAACCCGTTGCTCCGTATGCTCGTTGTAATGGAATTACCATTTTTGGGGGATTGGCAACGCTCAACGCGTTTTTACACATCATAATATCCTGCGATACGACTCATTTTGAAACTATTAAAAAGCCGAAACTGGCCGGAAAAGGCCGAATATGTACCAGACAGTATTCTCGTCATGCTCGTTGTAATGGAAGTACCATTCTTCGGGGATTTGCAGCGCGCAACGAGTTCCCTCACATCATAATATCCTGCGATACGACCCATTTTGAAACAATTAAAAAGCCGGAAATGTCCGGAAAATGCCAAAGGTGTACAGAACCCGTTGCTCCGTATGCTCGTTGTAATGGGCGTACCATTTTTCGGGGATTGGCAGCGTGCAGCGAGTTCTCACACCTCATAATATCCTGCGATACGACCCATTTTGAAACTATTAAAAAGCCGAAACTGGTCGGAAAAGGCCGAATATGTACAAGACAGGATTCTCCGCATGCTCGTTGTAATGGAAGTACCATTCTTCGGGGATTGGCTGCGCGCAACGGGTTCTCTCACATCATAATATCCTGCGATACGACCCATTTTGAAACAATTAAAAAGCCGAACTGGCCGGAAAAGGCCGAAAATGTACAAGACAGGATTCTCCGGATGCTGGTTGTATTGGAAGTACCATTCTTCGGGGATTGGCAGCGCGCACCGTGTTCTCTCACATCATAATATCCTGCTATTCTGCCCGTTTTTGATCACTTAATATGCCGGAAATGTCCGGAAAAGGCCGAAGGTGTACAGAACCTGATGCTCCGTATGCTCGTTGTAAGGGGCGTACCATTTCTCGGGGATTGGCAGCGCGTAACGTGTTCTCTCACATCATAATATCCTGATAAACGGCACATTTTGAAACAATTAAAAAGCCGGAAATGTCCGGAAAAGGCCGAAGGTGTACAGAACCCGTTGCTCCGTATGCTCGTTGTAGTGGGCGTACCATTTTTCGGGGATTGGCAGCGTGCAGCGAGATCTCAAACATCATAATATCCTGCGATACGACCCTTTTTGAAACAATTAAAAAGCCGGTAATATCCGGAAAAGGCCGAAGGTGTACAGAACCCGTTGCTCCGTATGCTCGTTGTAATGGAAGGTCCATTTTTGGGGGATTGGCAGCGTGCAGCGAGTTCTCACACCTCATACTATCCTGCGAAACGACTCATTTTGATACTATGAAAATGCCGAAACTTGCCGGAAAAGGCCGAATATGTACAAGACAGGATTCTCCGCATGCTCGTTGTAATGGAAGTACCATTCTTCGGGGATTGGCTGCGCGCAACGAGTTCTCTCACATCATAATATCCTGATATACGGCCCATTTTGAAACAATTAAAAAGCCGGAGATGTCCGGAAAAGGCCGAAGGTGTACAGAACCTGATGCTCCGTATGCTCGTTGTAATGGAAGTACCATTCTTCGGGGATTGGCAGCGCGCAACGAGTTCTCTCACATCATAATATCCTGCGATACGACCCATTTTGAAACAATTAAAAAGCCGGAAATGTCCGGAAAATGCCAAAGGTGTACAGAACCCGTTGCTCCGTATGCTCGTTGTAATGGGCGTACCATTCTTCGGGGATTGGCAGCGTGCAGCGAGTTCTCACACCTCATAATATCCTGCGATACGACCCATTTTGAAACTATTAAAAAGCCGAAACTTGTCGGAAAAGGCCGAATATGTACAAAACAGGATTCTCCGCATGCTCGTTGTAATGGATGTACCATTTTTCGGGGATTGGCAGCGCGCAACGAGTTCTCTCACATCATAATATCCTGATATACGGCCCATTTTGAAACAATTAAAAAGCCGGAAATGTCCGGAAAAGGCCGAAGGTGTACAGAACCCGTCGCTCCGTATGCTCGTTGTAATGGGCGTACCATTTTTGGGGGATTTCCAGCGTGCAGCCAGTTCTCACACCTCATAATATCCTGCGATACGACCCATTTTGAAACTATTAAAAAGCCGAAACTGGCCGGAAATGGCCGAATATGTACAAGACAGGATTCTCCGCATGCTCGTTGTAATGGAAGTACCATTCTTCGGGGATAGGCAGCGCGCAACGAGTTCTCTCACATCATAATATCCTGATATACGGCCCATTTTGAAACAATTAAAAAGCCGGAAATGTCCGGAAAAGGCCGAAGGTGTACAGAACCCAATGCTCCGTTTGCTCGTTGTAATGGAAGTACCATTTTTGGGGGGTTGGCAGAGAGCAACTGGTTCTTACACATCATAATATCCTGATATACGGCCCATTTTGAAACAATTAAAAATCCGGAAATATCCGGAAAAGGCCGAAGGTGTATAGAACCCGCTGCTCCGTATGCTCGTTGTAATGGGCGTACCATTTTTCGGGGATTTCCAGCGTGCAGCCAGTTCTCACACCTCATAATATCCTGCGATACGACCCATTTTGAAACTATTAAAAAGCCGAAACTGGCCGGAAATGGCCGAATATGTACAAGACAGGATTCTCCGCATGCTCGTTGTAATGGAAGTACCATTCTTCGGGGATTGGCAGCGCGCAACGAGTTCTCTCACATCATAATATCCTGCTATACGGCCCGTTTTGAAACAATTAAAAAGCCGAAACTGGCCGGAAAAGGCCGAAAATGTACAAGACAGGATTCTCCGGATGCTGGTTGTATTGGAAGTACCATTCTTCTGGGATTGGCAGCGCGCACCGTGTTCTCTCACATCATAATATCCTGCTATTCTGCCCGTTTTTGATCACTCAATATGCCGGAAATGTCCGGAAAAGGCCGAAGGTGTACAGAACCTGATGCTCCGTATGCTCGTTGTAAGGGGCGTACCATTTCTCGGGGATTGGCAGCGCGTAACGTGTTCTCTCACATCATAATATCCTGAAATACGGCCCATTTTGAAACAATTAAAAAGCCGGAAATGTCCGGAAAAGGCCGAAGGTGTACAGAACCTGATGCTCCGTATGCTCGTTGTAATGGAAGTACCATTCTTCGGGGATTGGCAGCGCGCAACGAGTTCTCTCACATCATAATATCCTGCTATACGGCCCGTTTTTAATCACATAAAATGCCGGAGATGTCCGGAAAAGGCCGAAGGTGTACAGAACCCAATGCTCCGTTTGCTCGTTGTAATGGAAGTACCATTTTTGGGGGGTTGGCAGAGAGCAACTGGTTCTTACACATCATAATATCCTGATATACGGCCCATTTTGAAACAATTAAAAAGCCGGAAATATCCGGAAAAGGCCGAAGGTGTACAGAACCCGTTGCTCCGTATGCTCGTTGTAATGGAATTACCATTTTTGGGGGATTGGCAACGCTCAACGCGTTTTTACACATCATAATATCCTGCGATACGACTCATTTTGAAACTATAAAAAGCCGAAACTGGCCGGAAAAGGCCGAATATGTACCAGACAGGATTCTCGTCATGCTCGTTGTAATGGAAGTACCATTCTTCGGGGATTTGCAGCGCGCAACGAGTTCCCTCACATCATAATATCCTGCTATACGGCCCGTTTTTAATCACATAAAATGCCGGAGATGTCCGGAAAAGGCCGAAGGTGTACAGAACCCAATGCTCCGTTTGCTCGTTGTCATGGAAGTACCATTTTTGGGGGGTTGGCAGAGAGCAACTGGTTCTTACACATCATAATATCCTGATATACGGCCCATTTTGAAACAATTAAAAAGCCGGAAATATCCGGAAAAGGCCGAAGGTGTACAGAACCCGTTGCTCCGTATGCTCGTTGTAATGGAATTACCATTTTTGGGGGATTGGCAACGCTCAACGCGTTTTTACACATCATAATATCCTGCTATTCGGCCCATTTTTGATCACTTAAAATGCCGGAAATGTCCGGAAAAGGCCGAAGGTGTACAGAACCTGATGCTCCGTATGCTCGTTGTAAGGGGCGTACCATTTCTCGGGGATTGGCAGCACGTAACGTGTTCTCTCTCATCATAATATCCTGATAAACGGCACATTTAGAAACAATTAAAAAGCCGGAAATGTCCGGAAAAGGCCGAAGGTGTACAGAACCCGTTGCTCCGTATGCTCGTTGTAGTGGGCGTACCATTTTTCGGGGATTGGCAGCGTGCAGCGAGATCTCAAACATCATAATATCCTGCGATACGACCCTTTTTGAAACAATTAAAAAGCCGGTAATATCCGGAAAAGGCCGAAGGTGTACAGAACCCGTTGCTCCGTATGCTCGTTGTAATGGAAGTACCATTCTTCGGGGATTGGCAGCGCGCAACGAGTTCTCTCACATCATAATATCATGCTATACGGCCCGTTTTTAATCACATAAAATGCCGGAGGTGTCCGGAAAAGGCCGAAGGTGTACAGAACCCAATGCTCCGTTTGCTCGTTGTAATGGAAGTACCATTTTTGGGGGGTTGGCAGAGAGCAACTGGTTCTTACACATCATAATATCCTGATATACGGCCCATTTTGAAACAATTAAAAAGCCGAAACTGGCCGGAAAAGGCCGAATGTGTACAAGACAGGATTCTCCGCATGCTCGTTGTAATGGAAGTACCATTCTTCGGGGATTGGCTGCGCGCAACGAGGTCTCTCACATCATAATATCCTGCGATACGACCCATTTTGAAACAATTAAAAAGCCGAAACTGGCCGGAAAAGGCCGGAAATGTACAAGACAGGATTCTCCGGATGCTGGTTGTATTGGAAGTACCATTCTTCGGGGATTGGCAGCGCGCACCGTGTTCTCTCACATCATAATATCCTGCTATTCTGCCCGTTTTTGATCACTTAATATGCCGGAAATATCCGGAAAAGGCCGAAGGTGTACAGAACCCATTGCTCCGTATGCTCGTTGTAATGGAATTACCATTTTTGGGGGATTGGCAACGCTCAACGCGTTTTTACACATCATAATATCCTGCTATTCGGCCCATTTTTGATCACTTAAAATGCCGGAAATGTCCGGAAAAGGCCGAAGGTGTACAGAACCTGATGCTCCGTATGCTCGTTGTAAGGGGCGTACCATTTCTCGGGGATTGGCAGCACGTAACGTGTTCTCTCTCATCATAATATCCTGATAAACGGCACATTTAGAAACAATTAAAAAGCCGGAAATGTCCGGAAAAGGCCGAAGGTGTACAGAACCCGTTGCTCCGTATGCTCGTTATAGTGGGCGTACCATTTTTCGGGGATTGGCAGCGTGCAGCGAGTTCTCACACCTCATAATATCCTGCGATACGACTCATTTTGAAACTATTAAAAAGCCGAAACTGGCCGGAAAAGGCCGAATATGTACAAGACAGGATTCTCCGCATGCTCGTTGTAATGGAAGTACCATTCTTCGAGGATTGGCTGCGCACAACGAGTTCTCTCACATCATAATATCCTGCGATACGACCTATTTTGAAACAATTAAAAAGCCGAAACTGGCCGGAAAAGGCCGAAAATGTACAAGACAGGATTCTCCGGATGCTGGTTGTATTGGAAGTACCATTCTTCGGGGATTGGCAGCGCGCACCGTGTTCTCTCACATCATAATATCCTGCTATTCTGCCCGTTTTTGATCACTTAATATGCCGGAAATGTCCGGAAAAGGCCGAAGGTGTACAGAACCTGATGCTCCGTATGCTCGTTGTAAGGGGCGTACCATTTCTCGGGGATTGGCAGCGCGTAACGTGTTCTCTCACATCATAATATCCTGATAAACGGCACATTTTGAAACAATTAAAAAGCCGGAAATGTCCGGAAAAGGCCGAAGGTGTACAGAACCCGTTGCTCCGTATGCTCGTTGTAGTGGGCGTACCATTTTTCGGGGATTGGCAGCGTGCAGCGAGATCTCAAACATCACAATATCCTGCGATACGACCCTTTTTGAAACAATTAAAAAGCCGGTAATATCCGGAAAAGGCCGAAGGTGTACAGAACCCGTTGCTCCGTATGCTCGTTGTAATGGGCGTACCATTTTTCGGGGATTGGCAGCGTGCAGCGAGTTCTCACACCTCATACTATCCTGCGAAACGACTCATTTTGATACTATTAAAATGCCGAAACTTGCCGGAAAAGGCCGAATATGTACAAGACAGGATTCTCCGCATGCTCGTTGTAATGGAAGTACCATTCTTCGGGGATTGGTTGCGCGCAACGAGTTCTCTCACATCATAATATCCTGATATACGGCCCATTTTGAAACAATTAAAAAGCCGGAGATGTCCGGAAAAGGCCGAAGGTGTACAGAACCTGATGCTCCGTATGCTCGTTGTAATGGAAGTACCATTCTTCGGGGATTGGCAGCGCGCAACGAGTTCTCTCACATCATAATATCCTGCGATACGACCCATTTTGAAACAAGTAAAAAGCCGGAAATGTCCGGAAAATGCCAAAGGTGTACAGAACCCGTTGCTCCGTATGCTCGTTGTAATGGGCGTACCATTTTTCGGGGATTGGCAGCGTGCAGCGAGTTCTCACACCTCATAATATCCTGCGATACGACCCATTTTGAAACTATTAAAAAGCCGAAACTGGCCGGAAATGGCCGAATATGTACAAGACAGGATTCTCCGCATGCTCGTTGTAATGGAAGTACCATTCTTCGGGGATAGGCAGCGCGCAACGAGTTCTCTCACATCATAATATCCTGATATACGGCCCATTTTGAAACAATTAAAAAGCCGGAAATGTCCGGAAAAGGCCGAAGGTGTACAGAACCCAATGCTCCGTTTGCTCGTTGTAATGGAAGTACCATTTTTGGGGGGTTGGCAGAGAGCAACTGGTTCTTACACATCATAATATCCTGATATACGGCCCATTTTGAAACAATTAAAAAGCCGGAAATATCTGGAAAAGGCCGAAGGTGTACAGAACCCGCTGCTCCGTATGCTCGTTGTAATGGGCGTACCATTTTTCGGGGATTTCCAGCGTGCAGCCAGTTCTCACACCTCATAATATCCTGCGATACGACCCATTTTGAAACTATAAAAAGCCGAAACTGGCCGGAAATGGCCGAATATGTACAAGACAGGATTCTCCGCATGCTCGTTGTAATGGAAGTACCATTCTTCGGGGATTGGCAGCGCGCAACGAGTTCTCTCACATCATAATATCCTGCTATACGGCCCGTTTTGAAACAATTAAAAAGCCGAAACTGGCCGGAAAAGGCCGAAAATGTACAAGACAGGATTCTCCGGATGCTGGTTGAATTGGAAGTACCATTCTTCTGGGATTGGCAGCGCGCACCGTGTTCTCTCACATCATAATATCCTGCTATTCTGCCCGTTTTTGATCACTTAATATGCCGGAAATGTCCGGAAAAGGCCGAAGGTGTACAGAACCTGATGCTCCGTATGCTCGTTGTAAGGGGCGTACCATTTCTCGGGGATTGGCAGCGCGTAACGTGTTCTCTCACATCATAATATCCTGAAATACGGCCCATTTTGAAACAATTAAAAAGCCGGAAATGTCCGGAAAAGGCCGAAGGTGTACAGAACCTGATGCTCCGTATGCTCGTTGTAATGGAAGTACCATTCTTCGGGGATTGGCAGCGCGCAACGAGTTCTCTCACATCATAATATCCTGCTATACGGCCCGTTTTTAATCACATAAAATGCCGGAGATGTCCGGAAAAGGCCGAAGGTGTACAGAACCCAATGCTCCGTTTGCTCGTTGTAATGGAAGTACCATTTTTGGGGGGTTGGCAGAGAGCAACTGGTTCTTACACATCATAATATCCTGATATACGGCCCATTTTGAAACAATTAAAAAGCCGAAACTGGCCGGAAAAGGCCGAATATGTACCAGACAGGATTCTCGTCATGCTCGTTGTAATGGAAGTACCATTCTTCGGGGATTGGCAGCGCGCAACGAGTTCTCTCACATCATAATATCCTGATATACGGCCCATTTTGAAACAATTAAAAAGCCGGAAATATCCGGAAAAGGCCGAAGGTGTACAGAACCCGTTGCTCCGTATGCTCGTTGTAATGGAATTACCATTTTTGGGGGATTGGCAACGCTCAACGCGTTTTTACACATCATAATATCCTGCGATACGACTCATTTTGAAACTATAAAAAGCCGAAACTGGCCGGAAAAGGCCGAATATGTACCAGACAGGATTCTCGTCATGCTCGTTGTAATGGAAGTACCATTCTTCGGGGATTGGCAGCGTGCAGCGAGATCTCAAACATCATAATATCCTGCGATACGACCCTTTTTGAAACAATTAAAAAGCCGGTAATATCCGGAAAAGGCCGAATATGTACAAGACAGGATTCTCCGCATGCTCGTTGTGATGGATGTACCATTCTTCGGGGATTGGCAGCGCGCAACGAGTTCTCTCACATCATAATATCGCGCGATACGACCCATTTTGAAACAATTAAAAAGCCGGAAATGTCCGGAAAATGCCGAAGGTGTACAGAACCCGTTGCTCCGTATGCTCGTTGTAATGGAAGGACCATTTTTGGGGGATTGGCAGCGTGCAGCGAGTTCTCACACCTCATAATATCCTGCGATACGACTCATTTTGAAACTATTAAAAAGCCGAAACTGGCCGGAAAAGGCCGAATATGTACAAGACAGTATTCTCGTCATGCTCGTTGTAATGGAAGTACCATTCTTCGGGGATTTGCAGCGAACGACGAGTTCCCTCACATCATAATATCCTGCTATACGGCCCGTTTTTAATCACATAAAATGCCGGAGATGTCCGGAAAAGGCCGAAGGTGTACAGAACCCAATGCTCCGTTTGCTCGTTGTAATGGAAGTACCATTTTTGGGGGGTTGGCAGAGAGCAACTGGTTCTTACACATAATAATATCCTGATATACGGCCCATTTTGAAACAATTAAAAAGCCGGAAATGTCCGGAAAAGGCCGAAGGTTTACAGAACCCGTTGCTCCGTATGCTCGTTGTAATGGGCGTACCATTTTTCGGGGATTGGCAGCGTGCAGCGAGATCTCACACATCATAATATCCTGCGATACGACCCTTTTTTAAACAATTAAAAAGCCGGAAATATCCGGAAAAGGCAGAAGGTGTACAGAACCCGTTGCTCCGTATGCTCGTTGTAATGGAAGGACCATTTTTGGGGGATTGGCAACGCTCAACGCGTTTTTACACATCATAATATCATGCTATTCGGCCCATTTTTGATCACTTAAAATGCCGGAAATGTCCGGAAAAGGCCGAAGATGTACAGAACCTGATGCTCCGTATGCTCGTTGTAAGGGGCGTACCATTTCTCGGGGATTGGCAGCGCGTAACGAGTTATCTCATATCATAATATCCTGAAATACGGCCCATTTTGAAACAATTAAAAAGCCGGAAATGTCCGGAAAAGGCCGAAGGTGTACAGAACCTGATGCTCCGTATGCTCGTTGTAATGGAAGTACCATTCTTCGGGGATTGGCAGCGCGCAACGAGTTCTCTCACATCATAATATCCTGCGATACGACCCATTTTGAAACAATTAAAAAGCCGGAAATGTCCGGAAAATGCCAAAGGTGTACAGAACCCGTTGCTCCGTATGCTCGTTGTAATGGGCGTACCATTTTTCGCGGAATGGCTGCGTGCAGCGAGTTCTCACACCTCATAATATCCTGCGATACGACCCATTTTGAAACTATTAAAAAGCCGAAACTGGTCGGAAAAGGCCGAATATGCACAAGACAGGATTCTCCGCATGCTGGTTGTAATGGATGTACCATTTTTCGGGGATTGGCAGCGCGCAACGAGTTCTCTCACATCATAATATCCTGATATACGGCCCATTTTGAAACAATTAAAAAGCCGGAAATGCCCGGAAAAGGCCGAAGGTGTACAGAACCCGTTGCTCCCTTTGCTTGTTGTAATGGAAGTACCATTTTTGGGGGGTTGGCAGAGAGCAACTGGATCTTACACCTCATAATATCCTGATATACGGCCCATTTTGAAGGAATTAAAAAGCCGGAAATGTCCGGAAAAGGCCGAAGGTGTACAGAACCAATTGCTCCGTATGCTCGTTGTAATGGGCGTACCATTTTTCGGGGATTTCCAGCGTGCAGCCAGTTCTCACACCTCATAATATCCTGCGATACGACCCATTTTGAAACTATTAAAAAGCCGAAACTGGCCGGAAATGGCCGAATATGTACAAGACAGGATTCTCGTCATGCTCGTTGTAATGGAAGTACCATTCTTCGGGGATTTGCAGCGCGCAACGAGTTCCCTCACATCATAATATCCTGCTATACGGCCCGTTTTTAATCACATAAAAGGCCGGAGATGTCCGGAAAAGGCCGGAGGTTCACAGAACCTGATGCTCCGTATGCTCGTTGTAATGGAAGTACCATTCTTCGGGGATTGGCTGCGCGCAACGAGTTCTCTCACATCATAATATCCTGCGATACGACCCATTTTGAAACAATTAAAAAGCCGAAACTGGCCGGAAAAGGCCGAAAATGTACAAGACAGGATTCTCCGGATGCTGGTTGTATTGGAAGTACCATTCTTCGGGGATTGGCAGCGCGCACCGTGTTCTCTCACATCATAATATCCTGCTATTCTGCCCGTTTTTGATCACTTAATATGCCGGAAATGTCCGGAAAAGGCCGAAGGTGTACAGAACCTGATGCTCCGTATGCTCGTTGTAAGGGGCGTACCATTTCTCGGGGATTGGCAGCGCGTAACGTGTTCTCTCACATCATAATATCCTGATAAACGGCACATTTTGAAACAATTAAAAAGCCGGAAATGTCCGGAAAAGGCCGAAGGTGTACAGAACCCGTTGCTCCGTATGCTCGTTGTAGTGGGCGTACCATTTTTCGGGGATTGGCAGCGTGCAGCGAGATCTCAAACATCATAATATCCTGCGATACGACCCTTTTTGAAACAATTAAAAAGCCGGTAATATCCGGAAAAGGCCGAAGGAGTACAGAACCCGTTGCTCCGTATGCTCGTTGTAATGGAAGGTCCATTTTTGGGGGATTGGCAGCGTGCAGCGAGTTCTCACACCTCATAATATCCTGCGAAACGACTCATTTTGAAACTATTAAAATGCCGAAACTTGCCGGAAAAGGCCGAATATGTACAAGACAGGATTCTCCGCATGCTCGTTGTAATGGAAGTACCATTCTTCGGGGATTGGCTGCGCGCAACGAGTTCTCTCACATCATAATATCCTGATATACGGCCCATTTTGAAACAATTAAAAAGCCGGAGATGTCCGGAAAAGGCCGAAGGTGTACAGAACCTGATGCTCCGTATGCTCGTTGTAATGGAAGTACCATTCTTCGGGGATTGGCAGCGCGCAACGAGTTCTCTCACATCATAATATCCTGCGATACGACCCATTTTGAAACAATTAAAAAGCCGGAAATGTCCGGAAAATGCCACAGGTGTACAGAACCCGTTGCTCCGTATGCTCGTTGTAATGGGCGTACCATTTTTCGGGGATTGGCAGCGTGCAGCGAGTTCTCACACCTCATAATATCCTGCGATACGACCCATTTTGAAACTATTAAAAAGCCGAAACTGGTCGGAAAAGGCCGAATATGTACAAAACAGGATTATCCGCATGCTCGTTGTAATGGATGTACCATTCTTCGGGGATTGGCAGCGCGCAACGAGTTCTCTCACATCATAATATCCTGCTATACGGCCCGTTTTTAATCACATAAAATGCCGGAGATGTCCGGAAAAGGTCGAAGGTGTACAGAACCCAATGCTCCGTTTGCTCGTTGTAATGGAAGTACCATTTTTGGGGGGTTGGCAGAGAGCAACTGGTTCTTACACATCATAATATCCTGATATACGGCCCATTTTGAAACAATTAAAAAGCCGGGAATATCCGGAAAAGGCCGAAGGTGTACAGAACCCGTTGCCCGTATGCTCGTTGTAATGGAATTACCATTTTTGGGGGATTGGCAATGCTCAACGCGTTTTTACACATCATAATATCCTGCGATACGACTCATTTTGAAACTATTAAAAAGCCGAAACTGGCCGGAAAAGGCCGAATATGTACCAGACAGGATTCTCGTCATGCTCGTTGAAATGGAAGTACCATTCTTCGGGGATTTGCAGCGCGCAACGAGTTCCCTCACATCATAATATCCTGCTATACGGCCCGTTTTTAATCACATAAAATGCCGGAGATGTCCGGAAAAGGCCGAAGGTGTACAGAACCCAATGCTCCGTTTGCTCGTTGTAATGGAAGTACCATTTTTGGGGGGTTGGCAGAGAGCAACTGTTTCTTACACATCATAATATCCTGATATACGGCCCATTTTGAAACAATTAAAAAGCCGGAAATATCCGGAAAAGGCCGAAGGTGTACAGAACCCGTTGCTCCGTATGCTCGTTGTAATGGAATTACCATTTTTGTGGGATTGGCAACGCTCAACGCGTTTTCACACATCATAATATCCTGCTATTCGGCCCATTTTTGATCACTTAAAATGCCGGAAATGTCCGGAAAAGGCCGAAGGTGTACAGAAGCTGATGCTCCGTATGCTCGTTGTAAGGGGCGTACCATTTCTCGGGGATTGGCAGCGCGTAACGTGTTCTCTCTCATCATAATATCCTGATAAACGGCACATTTTGAAACAATTAAAAAGCCGGAAATGTCCGGAAAAGGCCGAAGGTGTACAGAACCCGTTGCTCCGTATGCTCGTTGTAGTGGGCGTACCATTTTTCGGGGATTGGCAGCGTGCAGCGAGTTCTCACACCTCATAATATCATGCGATACGACTCATTTTGAAACTATTAAAAAGCCG
This sequence comes from Bombus muscorum, assembly GCA_963971185.1. Lineage (NCBI taxonomy): Eukaryota > Metazoa > Arthropoda > Insecta > Hymenoptera > Apidae > Bombus > Bombus muscorum. The sequence goes on from OZ020130.1 coordinate 6,329,010, forward strand.
AAACTGGCCGGAAAAGGCCGAATATGTACAAGACAGGATTCTCCGCATGCTCGTTGTAATGGAAGTACCATTCTTCGGGGATTGGCTGCGCGCAACGAGTTCTCTCACATCATAATATCCTGCGATACGACCCATTTTGAAACAATTAAAAAGCCGAAACTGGCCGGAAAAGGCCGAAAATGTACAAGACAGGATTCTCCGGATGCTGGTTGTATTGGAAGTACCATTCTTCGGGGATTGGCAGCGCGCACCGTGTTCTCTCACATCATAATATCCTGCTATTCTGCCCGTTTTTGATCACTTAATATGCCGGAAATGTCCGGAAAAGGCCGAAGGTGTACAGAACCTGATGCTCCGTATGCTCGTTGTAAGGGGCGTACCATTTCTCGGAGATTGGCAGCGCGTAACGTGTTCTCTCACATCATAATATCCTGATATACGGCCCATTTTGAAGCAATTAAAAAGCCGGAAATGTCCGGAAAAGGCCGAAGGTGTACAGAACCCGTTGCTCCGTATGCTCGTTGTAATGGGCGCACCTTTTTTCTGGGATTTCCAGCGTGCAGCCAGTTCTCACACCTCATAATATCCTGCGATACGACCCATTTTGAAACTATTAAAAAGCCGAAACTGGCCGGAAATGGCCGAATATGTACAAGACAGGATTCTCCGCATGCTCGTTGTAATGGAAGTACCATTCTTCGGGGATAGGCAGCGCGCAACGAGTTCTCTCACATCATAATATCCTGATATACGGCCCATTTTGAAACAATTAAAAAGCCGGAAATGTCCGGAAAAGGCCGAAGTTGTACAGAACCCAATGCTCCGTTTGCCCGTTGTAATGGAAGTACCATTTTTGGGGGGTTGGCAGAGAGCAACTGGTTCTTACACATCATAATATCCTGATATACGGCCCATTTTGAAACAATTAAAAAGCCGGAAATATCCGGAAAAGGCCGAAGGTGTACAGAAACCGCTGCTCCGTATGCTCGTTGTAATGGGCGTACCATTTTTGGGGGATTTCCAGCGTGCAGCCAGTTCTCACACCTCATAATATCCTGCGATACGGCCCATTTTGAAACAATTAAAAAGCCGGAAATGTCCGGAAAAGGCCGAAGGTGTACAGAACCCGTTGCTCCCTTTGCTTGTTGTAATGGAAGTACCATTTTTGGGGGGTTGGCAGAGAGCAACTGGTTCTTACACATCATAATATCCTGATATACGGCCCCTATTGAAGCAATTAAAAAGCCGGAAATGTCCGGAAAAGGCCGAAGGTGTACAGAACCCGTTGCTCCGTATGCTCGTTGTAATGGGCGTACCATTTTTCGGGGATTGGCAGCGTGCAGCGAGTTCTCACACCTCATAATATCCTGCGATACGACCCATTTTGAAACTATTAAAAAGCCTAAACTGGTCGGAAAAGGCCGAATATGTACAAAACAGGATTCTCCGCATGCTCGTTGTAATGGATGTACCATTTTTCGGGGATTGGCAGCGCGCAACGAGTTCTCTCACATCATAATATCCTGATATACGGCCCATTTTGAAACAATTAAAAAGCCGGAAATGTCCGGAAAAGGCCGAAGTTTTACAGAACCCAATGCTCCGTTTGCTCGTTGTAATGGAAGTACCATTTTTGGGGGGTTGGCAGAGAGCAACTGGTTCTTACACATCATAATATCCTGATATACGGCCCATTTTGAAACAATTAAAAAGGCGGAAATATCCGGAAAAGGCCGAAGGTGTATAGAACCCGCTGCTCCGTATGCTCGTTGTAATGGGCGTACCATTTTTCGGGGATTTCCAGCGTGCAGCCAGTTCTCACACCTCATAATATCCTGCGATACGACCCATTTTGAAACTATTAAAAAGCCGAAACTGGCCGGAAATGGCCGAATATGTACAAGACAGGATTCTCCGCATGCTCGTTGTAATGGAAGTACCATTCTTCGGGGATTGGCAGCGCGCAACGAGTTCTCTCACATCATAATATCCTGCTATACGGCCCGTTTTTAATCACATAAAATGCCGGAGATGTCCGGAAAAGGTCGAAGGTGTACAGAACCCAATGCTCCGTTTGCTCGTTGTAATGGAAGTACCATTTTTGGGGGGTTGGCAGAGAGCAACTGGTTCTTACACATCATAATATCCTGATATACGGCCCATTTTGAAACAATTAAAAAGCCGGGAATATCCGGAAAAGGCCGAAGGTGTACAGAACCCGTTGCCCGTATGCTCGTTGTAATGGAATTACCATTTTTGGGGGATTGGCAACGCTCAACGCGTTTTTACACATCATAATATCCTGCGATACGACTCATTTTGAAACTATTAAAAAGCCGAAACTGGCCGGAAAAGGCCGAATATGTACAAGACAGGATTCTCCGCATGCTCGTTGTAATGGAAGTACCATTCTTCGGGGATTGGCTGCGCGCAACGAGTTCTCTCACATCATAATATCCTGCGATACGACCCATTTTGAAACAATTAAAAAGCCGAAACTGGCCGGAAAAGGCCGAAAATGTACAAGACAGGATTCTCCGGATGCTGGTTGTATTGGAAGTACCATTCTTCGGGGATTGGCAGCGCGCACCGTGTTCTCTCACATCATAATATCCTGCTATTCTGCCCGTTTTTGATCACTTAATATGCCGGAAATGTCCGGAAAAGGCCGAAGGTGTACAGAACCTGATGCTCCGTATGCTCGTTGTAAGGGGCGTACCATTTCTCGGGGATTGGCAGCGCGTAACGTGTTCTCTCACATCATAATATCCTGATATACGGCCCATTTTGAAGCAATTAAAAAGCCGGAAATGTCCGGAAAAGGCCGAAGGTGTACAGAACCCGTTGCTCCGTATGCTCGTTGTAATGGGCGTACCATTTTTCTGGGATTTCCAGCGTGCAGCCAGTTCTCACACCTCATAATATCCTGCGATACGAACCATTTTGAAACTATTAAAAAACCGAAACTGGCCGGAAATGGCCGAATATGTACAAGACAGGATTCTCCGCATGCTCGTTGTAATGGAAGTACCATTCTTCGGGGATTGGCAGCGCGCAACGAGTTCTCTCACATCATAATATCCTGATATACGGCCCATTTTGAAACAATTAAAAAGCCGGAAATGTCCGGAAGAGGCCGAAGGTGTACAGAACCCGTTGCTCCCTTTGCTTGTTGTAATGGAAGTACCATTTTTGGGGGGTTGGCAGAGAGCAACTGGTTCTTACACATCATAATATCCTGATATACGGCCCCTATTGAAGCAATTAAAAAGCCGGAAATGTCCGGAAAAGGCCGATGGTGTACAGAACCCGATGCCCCGTTTGCTCGTTGTAATGGAAGAACCATTTTTCGGGGATGGGCAGCGTGCAGCGAGTTCTCACACCTCATAATATCCTGCGAAACGACTCATTTTGAAACTATTAAAAAGCCGAAACTTGCCGGAAAAGGCCGAATATGTACAAGACAGGATTCTCCGCATGCTCGTTATAATGGAAGTACCATTCTTCGGGGATTGGCAGCGCGCAACGAGTTCTCTCACATCATAATATCCTGATATACGGCCCACTTTGAAACAATTAAAAAGCCGGAAATATCCGGAAAAGGCCGAAGGTGTACAGAACCCGTTGCTCCGTATGCTCGTTGTAATGGGCGTACCATTTTTCGGGGATTTCCAGCGTGCAGCCAGTTCTCACACCTCATAATATCCTGCGATACGACCCATTTTGAAACTATTAAAAAGCCGAAACTGGCCGGAAATGGCCGAATATGTACAAGACAGGATTCTCCGCATGCTCGTTGTAATGGAAGTACCATTCTTCGGGGATTGGCAGCGCGCAACGAGTACTCTCACATCATAATATCCTGCTATACGGCCCGTTTTTAATCACATAAAATGCCGGAGATGTCCGGAAAAGGCCGAAGGTGTACAGAACCCGATGCCCCGTTTGCTCGTTGTAATGGAAGTACCATTTTTCGGGGATGGGCAGCGTGCAGCGAGTTCTCACACCTCATAATATCCTGCGAAACGACTCATTTTGAAACTATTAAAAAGCCGAAACTTGCCGGAAAAGGCCGAATATGTACAAGACAGGATTCTCCGCATTCACGTTGTAATGGAAGTACCATTCTTCGGGGATTGGCAGCGCGCAACGAGTTCGCTCACATCATAATATCCTGATATACGGCCCACTTTGAAACAATTAAAAAGCCGGAAATGTCCGGAAAAGGCCGAAGGTGTACAGAACCCGTTGCTCCCTTTGCTCGTTGTAGTGGGCGTACCATTTTTCGGGGATTGGCAGCGTGCAGCGAGCTCTCACACCTCATAATACCCTGCGATACGACTCATTTTGAAACTATTAAAAAGCCGAAACTGGCCGGAAAAGGCCGAATATGTACAAGACAGGATTCTCGTCATGCTCGTTGTAATGGAAGTACCATTCTTCGGGGATTTGCAGCGCGCAACGAGTTCCCTCACATCATAATATCCTGCTATACGGCCCGTTTTTAATCACATAAAATGCCGGCGATGTCCGGAAAAGGCCGAAGGTGTACAGAACCCGATGCTCCGTTTGCTCGTTGTAATGGAAGTACCATTTTTGGGGGGTTGGCAGAGAGCAACGAGTTCTCTCACATCATAATATCCTGCGATACGACCCGTTTTGAAACAATAAAATAGCCGGAAATGTCCGGAAAATGCCGAAGGTGTACAGAACCTGATGCTCCGTATGCTCGTTGTAATGGAAGTACCATTCTTCGGGGATTGGCAGCGCGCAACGAGTTCTCTCACATCATAATATCCTGCGGTACGACCCATTTTGAAACAATTAAAAAGCCGGAAATGTCCGGAAAATGCCAAAGGTGTACAGAACCCGTTGCTCCGTATGCTCGTTGTAATGGGCGTACCATTTTTCGGGGATTGGCAGCGTGCAGCGAGTTCTCACACCTCATAATATCCTGCGATACGTCCCATTTTGAAACTATTAAAAAGCCGAAACTGGTCGGAAAAGGCCGAATATGTACAAGACAGGATTCTCCGCATGCTCGTTGTAATGGAAGTACCATTCTTCGGGGATTGGCAGCGCGCAACGAGTTCTCTCACATCATAATATACTGATATACGGCCCATTTTGAAACAATTAAAAAGCCGGAAATGTCCGGAAAAGGCCGAAGGTGTACAGAACCCGTTGCTCCCTTTGCTTGTTGTAATGGAAGTACCATTTTTGGGGGGTTGGCAGAGAGCAACTGGTTCTTACACATCATAATATCCTGATATACGGCCCCTATTGAAGCAATTAAAAAGCCGGATATGTCCGGAAAAGGCCGAAGGTGTACAGAACCCGTTGCTCCGTATGCTCGTTGTAATGGGCGTAGCATTTTTCGGGGATTGGCAGCGTGCAGCGAGATCTCACACATCATAATATCCTGCGATACGACCCTTTTTGAAACAATTAAAAAGCCGGAAATATCCGGGAAAGGCCGAAGGTGTACAGAACCCGTTGCTCCGTATGCTCGTTGTAATGGAAGGACCATTTTTGGGGGATTGGCAGCGTGCAGCGAGTTCTCACACCTCATAATATCCTGCGAAACGACTCATTTTGAAACTATTAAAAAGCCGAAACTTGCCGGAAAAGGCCGAATATGTAAAAGACATGATTCTCCGCATGCTCGTTGTAATGGAAGTACCATTCTTTGGAGATTGGCAGCGCGCAACGAGTTCTCTCACATCATAATATCCTGCTATACGGCCCATTTTGAAACCATTAAAAAGCCGGAGATGTCCGGAAAAGGCCGAAGGTGTACAGAACCTGATGCTCCGTATGCTCGTTGTAATGGAAGTACCATCCTTCGGGGATTGGCAGCGCGCTACGAGTTCTCTCACATCATAATATCCTGCGATACGACCCATTTTGAAACAATTAAAAAGCCGGAAATGTCCGGAAAATGCCAAAGGTGTACAGAACCCGTTGCTCCGTATGCTCGTTGTAATGGGCGTACCATTTTTCGGGGATTGGCAGCGTGCAGCGAGTTCTCACACCTCATAATATCCTGCGATACGACCCATTTTGAAACTATTAAAAAGCCGAAACTGGTCGGAAAAGGCAGAATATGTACAAAACAGGATTCTCCGCATGCTCGTTGTAATGGATGTACCATTTTTCGGGGATTGGCAGCGCGCAACGAGTTCTCTCACATCATAATATCCTGATATACGGCCCATTTTGAAACAATTAAAAAGCCGGAAATGTCCGGAAAAGGCCGAAGGTGTACAGAACCCGTTGCTCCGTATGCTCGTTGTAATGGGCGTACCATTTTTGGGGGATTTCCAGCGTGCAGCCAGTTCTCACACCTCATAATATCCTGCGATACGACCCATTTTGAAACTATTAAAAAGCCGAAACTGGCCGGAAATGGCCGAATATGTACAAGACAGGATTCTCCGCATGCTCGTTGTAATGGAAGTACCATTCTTCGGGGATAGGCAGCGCGCAACGAGTTCTCTCACATCATAATATCCTGATATACGGCCCATTTTGAAACCATTAAAAAGCCGGAGATGTCCGGAAAAGGCCGAAGGTGTACAGAACCTGATGCTCCGTATGCTCGTTGTAATGGAAGTACCATTCTTCGGGGATTGGCAGCGCGCAACGAGTTCTCTCACATCATAATATCCTGCGATACGACCCATTTTGAAACAATTAAAAAGCCGGAAATGTCCGGAAAATGCCAAAGGTGTACAGAACCCGTTGCTCCGTATGCTCGTTGTAATGGGCGTACCATTTTTCGGGGATTGGCAGCGTGCAGCGAGTTCTCACACCTCATAATATCCTGCGATACGACCCATTTTGAAACTATTAAAAAGCCGAAACTGGTCGGAAAAGGCAGAATATGTACAAAACAGGATTCTCCGCATGCTCGTTGTAATGGATGTACCATTTTTCGGGGATTGGCAGCGCGCAACGAGTTCTCTCACATCATAATATCCTGATATACGGCCCATTTTGAAACAATTAAAAAGCCGGAAATGTCCGGAAAAGGCCGAAGGTGTACAGAACCCGTTGCTCCGTATGCTCGTTGTAATGGGCGTACCATTTTTGGGGGATTTCCAGCGTGCAGCCAGTTCTCACACCTCATAATATCCTGCGATACGACCCATTTTGAAACTATTAAAAAGCCGAAACTGGCCGGAAATGGCCGAATATGTACAAGACAGGATTCTCCGCATGCTCGTTGTAATGGAAGTACCATTCTTCGGGGATAGGCAGCGCGCAACGAGTTCTCTCACATCATAATATCCTGATATACGGACCATTTTGAAACAATTAAAAAGCCGGAAATGTCCGGAAAAGGCCGAAGGTGTACAGAACCCAATGCTCCGTTTGCTCGTTGTAATGGAAGTACCATTTTTGGGGGGTTGGCAGAGAGCAACTGGTTCTTACACATCATAATATCCTGATATACGGCCCATTTTGAAACAATTAAAAAGCCGGAAATATCCGGAAAAGGCCGAAGGTGTACAGAACCCGCTGCTCCGTATGCTCGTTGTAATGGGCGTACCATTTTTCGGGGATTTCCAGCGTGCAGCCAGTTCTCACACCTCATAATATCCTGCGATACGACCCATTTTGAAACTATTAAAAAGCCGAAACTGGCCGGAAATGGCCGAATATGTACAAGACAGGATTCTCCGCATGCTCGTTGTAATGGAAGTACCATTCTTCGGGGATTGGCAGCGCGCAACGAGTTCTCTCACATCATAATATCCTGCTATACGGCCCGTTTTTAATCACATAAAATGCCGGAGATGTCCGGAAAAGGTCGAAGGTGTACAGAACCCAATGCTCCGTTTGCTCGTTGTAATGGAAGTACCATTTTTGGGGGGTTGGCAGAGAGCAACTGGTTCTTACAGATCATAATATCCTGATATACGGCCCATTTTGAAACAATTAAAAAGCCGGGAATATCCGGAAAAGGCCGAAGGTGTACAGAACCCGTTGCCCGTATGCTCGTTGTAATGGAATTACCATTTTTGGGGGATTGGCAACGCTCAACGCGTTTTTACACATCATAATATCCTGCGATACGACTCATTTTGAAACTATTAAAAAGCCGAAACTGGCCGGAAAAGGCCGAATATGTACAAGACAGGATTCTCCGCATGCTCGTTGTAATGGAAATACCATTCTTCGGGGATTGGCTGCGCGCAACGAGTTCTCTCACATCATAATATCCTGCGATACGACCCATTTTGAAACAATTAAAAAGCCGAAACTGGCCGGAAAAGGCCGAAAATGTACAAGACAGGATTCTCCGGATGCTGGTTGTATTGGAAGTACCATTCTTCGGGGATTGGCAGCGCGCACCGTGTTCTCTCACATCATAATATCCTGCTATTCTGCCCGTTTTTGATCACTTAATATGCCGGAAATGTCCGGAAAAGGCCGAAGGTGTACAGAACCTGATGCTCCGTATGCTCGTTGTAAGGGGCGTACCATTTCTCGGAGATTGGCAGCGCGTAACGTGTTCTCTCACATCATAATATCCTGATATACGGCCTATTTTGAAGCAATTAAAAAGCCGGAAATGTCCGGAAAAGGCCGAAGGTGTACAGAACCCGTTGCTCCGTATGCTCGTTGTAATGGGCGTACCATTTTTCGGGGATTGGCAGCGCGTAACGTGTTCTCTCACATCATAATATCCTGATATACGGCCCATTTTGAAGCAATTAAAAAGCCGGAAATGTCCGGAAAAGGCCGAAGGTGTACAGAACCCGTTGCTCCGTATGCTCGTTGTAATGGGCGTACCATTTTTCTGGGATTGGCAGCGTGCAGCGAGCTCTCGCACCTCATAATATCCTGCGATACGACTCATTTTGAAACTATTAAAAAGCCGAAACTGGCCGGAAAAGGCCGAATATGTACAAGACAGGATTCTCCGCATGCTCGTTGTAATGGAAGTACCATTCTTCGGGGATTGGCAGCGCGCAACGAGTACTCTCACATCATAATATCCTGCTATACGGCCCGTTTTTAATCACATAAAATGCCGGAGATGTCCGGAAAAGGCCGAAGGTGTACAGAACCCGATGCCCCGTTTGCTCGTTGTAATGGAAGTACCATTTTTCGGGGATGGGCAGCGTGCAGCGAGTTCTCACACCTCATAATATCCTGCGAAACGACTCATTTTGAAACTATTAAAAAGCCGAAACTTGCCGGAAAAAGCCGAATATGTACAAGACAGGATTCTCCGCATGCTCGTTGTAATGGAAGTACCATTCTTCGGGGATTGGCAGCGCGCAACGAGTTCTCTCACATCATAATATCCTGATATACGGCCCACTTTGAAACAATTAAAAAGCCGGAAATGTCCGGAAAAGGCCGAAGGTGTACAGAACCCGTTGCTCCCTTTGCTCGTTGTAGTGGGCGTACCATTTTTCGGGGATTGGCAGCGTGCAGCGAGCTCTCACACCTCATAATATCCTGCGATACGACTCATTTTGAAACTATTAAAAAGCCGAAACTGGCCGGAAAAGGCCGAATATGTACAAGACAGGATTCTCCGCATGCTCGTTGTAATGGAAGTACCATTCTTCGGGGATTGGCTGCGCGCAACGAGTTCTCTCACATCATAATATCCTGCGATACGACCCATTTTGAAACAATTAAAAAGCCGAAACTGGCCGGAAAAGGCCGAAAATGTACAAGACAGGATTCTCCGGATGCTGGTTGTATTGGAAGTACCATTCTTCGGGGATTGGCAGCGCGCACCGTGTTCTCTCACATCATAATATCCTGCTATTCTGCCCGTTTTTGATCACTTAATATGCCGGAAATGTCCGGAAAAGGCCGAAGGTGTACAGAACCTGATGCTCCGTATGCTCGTTGTAAGGGGCGTACCATTTCTCGGGGATTGGCAGCGCGTAACGTGTTCTCTCACATCATAATATCCTGATATACGGCCCATTTTGAAGCAATTAAAAAGCCGGAAATGTCCGGAAAAGGCCGAAGGTGTACAGAACCCGTTGCTCCGTATGCTCGTTGTAATGGGCGTACCATTTTTCTGGGATTTCCAGCGTGCAGCCAGTTCTCACACCTCATAATATCCTGCGATACGAACCATTTTGAAACTATTAAAAAACCGAAACTGGCCGGAAATGGCCGAATATGTACAAGACAGGATTCTCCGCATGCTCGTTGTAATGGAAGTACCATTCTTCGGGGATTGGCAGCGCGCAACGAGTTCTCTCACATCATAATATCCTGATATACGGCCCATTTTGAAACAATTAAAAAGCCGGAAATGTCCGGAAGAGGCCGAAGGTGTACAGAACCCGTTGCTCCCTTTGCTTGTTGTAATGGAAGTACCATTTTTGGGGGGTTGGCAGAGAGCAACTGGTTCTTACACATCATAATATCCTGATATACGGCCCCTATTGAAGCAATTAAAAAGCCGGAAATGTCCGGAAAAGGCCGAAGGTGTACAGAACCCGTTGCTCCGTATGCTCGTTGTAATGGGCGTAGCATTTTTCGGGGATTGGCAGCGTGCAGCGAGATCTCACACATCATAATATCCTGCGATACGACCCTTTTTGAAACAATTAAAAAGCCGGAAATATCCGGAAAAGGCCGAAGGTGTACAGAATCCGTTGCTCCGTATGCTCGTTGTAATGGAAGGACCATTTTTGGGGGATTGGCAGCGCGCAACGAGTTCTCTCACATCATAATATCCTGATATACGGCCCACTTTGAAACGATTAAAAAGCCGGAAATGTACGGAAAAGGCCGAAGGTGTACAGAACCCGTTGCTCCCTTTGCTTGTTGTAATGGAAGTACCATTTTTGGGGGGTTGGCAGAGAGCAACTGGTTCTTACACATCATAATATCCTGATATACGGCCCATTTTGAAGCAATTAAAAAGCCGGAGATGTCCGGAAAAGGCCGAAGGTGTACAGAACCCGTTGCTCCGTATGCTCGTTGTAATGGGCGTACCATTTTTCGGGGATTTCCAGCGTGCAGCCAGTTCTCACACCTCATAATATCCTGCGAAACGACCCATTTTGAAACTATTAAAAAGCCGAAACTGGCCGGAAATGGCCGAATATGTACAAGACAGGATTCTCCGCATGCTCGTTGTAATGGAAGTACCATTCTTCGGGGATTGGCAGCGCGCAACGAGTACTCTCACATCATAATATCTTGCTATACGGCCCGTTTTTAATCACATAAAATGCCGGAGATGTCCGGAAAAGGCCGATGGTGTACAGAACCCGATGCCCCGTTTGCTCGTTGTAATGGGAGTACCATTTTTCGGGGATGGGCAGCGTGCAGCGAGTTCTCACACCTCATAATATCCTGCGAAACGACTCATTTTGAAACTATTAAAAAGCCGAAACTTGCCGGAAAAGGCCGAATATGTACAAGACAGGATTCTCCGCATGCTCGTTGTAATGGAAGTACCATTCTTCGGGGATTGGCAGCGCGCAACGAGTTCTCTCACATCATAATATCCTGATATACGGCCCACTTTGAAACAATTAAAAAGCCGGAAATGTCCGGAAAAGGCCGAAGGTGTACAGAACCCGTTGCTCCCTTTGCTCGTTGTAGTGGGCGTACCATTTTTCGGGGATTGGCAGCGTGCAGCGAGATCTCACACATCATAATATCCTGCGATACGACCCTTTTTGAAACAATTAAAAAGCCGGAAATATCCGGAAAAGGCCGAAGGTGTACAGAACCCGTTGCTCCGTATGCTCGTTGTAATGGAAGGACCATTTTTGGGGGATTGGCAGCGTGCAGCGAGTTCTCACACCTCATAATATCCTGCGAAACGACTCATTTTGAAACTATTAAAAAGCCGAAACTTGCCGGAAAAGGCCGAATATGTAAAAGACATGATTCTCCGCATGCTCGTTGTAATGGAAGTACCATTCTTCGGAGATTGGCAGCGCGCAACGAGTTCTCTCACATCATAATATCCTGATATACGGCCCACTTTGAAACAATAAAAAAGCCGGAAATGTCCGGAAAAGGCCGAAGGTGTACAGAACCCGTTGCTCCCTTTGCTTGTTGTAATGGAAGTACCATTTTTGGGGGGTTGGCAGAGAGCAACTGGTTCTTACACATCATAATATCCTGATATACGGCCCGTTTTTAATCACATAAAATGCCGGAGATGTCCGGAAAAGGCCGAAGGTGTACAGAACCCGATGCCCCGTTTGCTCGTTGTAATGGAAGTACCATTTTTCGGGGATGGGCAGCGTGCAGCGAGTTCTCACACCTCATAATATCCTGCGAAACGACTCATTTTGAAGCTATTAAAAAGTCGAAACTTGCCGGAAAAGGCCGAATATGTACAAGACAGTATTCTCCGCATGCTCGTTGTATTGGAAGTACCATTCTTCGGGGAATGGCAGCGCGCAACGAGTTCTCTCACATCATAATATCCTGATATACGGCCCATTTTGAAACAATTAAAAAGCCGGAAATGTCCGGAAAAGGCCGAAGGTGTACAGAACCCGTTGCTCCGTATGCTCGTTGTAATGGGCGTACCATTTTTCGGGGATAGGAAGCGTGCAGCGAGATCTCACACATCATAATATCGTGCGATACGACCCTTTTTGAAACAATTAAAAAGCCGGAAATATCCGGAGAAGGCCGAAGGTTTACAGAACCCGATGCTCCGTATGCTCGTTGTAAGGGAAGGACCATTTTTGGGGGATGGGCAACGCTCAACGCGTTTTTACACATCATAATATACTGGTGTACAGAACCTGATGCTCCGTATGCTCGTTGTAAGGGGCGTACCATTTCTCGGGGATTGGCTGCGCGTAACGAGTTCTCTCACATCATAATATCCTGATATACGGCCCATTTTGAAACAATTAAAAAGCCGGAAATGTCCGGAAAAGGCCGAAGGTGTACAGAACCCGTTGCTCCGTATGCTCGTTGTAGTGGGCGTACCATTTTTCGGGGATTGGCAGCGTGCAGCGAGTTCTCACACCTCATAATATCCTGCGATACGACTCATTTTGAAACTATTAAAAAGCCGAAACTGGCCGGAAAAGGCCGAATATGTACAAGACAGGATTCTCCGCATGCTCGTTGTAATGGAAGTACCATTCTTCGGGGAATGGCAGCGCGCAACGAGTTCTCTCACATCATAATATCCTGATATACGGCCCATTTTGAAACAATTAAAAAGCCGCAAATGTCCGGGAAAGGCCGAAGGTGTACAGAACCCGTTGCTCCGTATGCTCGTTGTAATGGGCGTACCATTTTTCGGGGACTTCCAGCGTGCAGCCAGTTCTCACACCTCATAATATCCTGCGATACGACCCATTTTGAAACTATTAAAAAGCCGAAACTGGCCGGAAATGGCCGAATATGTACAAGACAGGATTCTCCGCATGCTCGTTGTAATGGAAGTACCATTCTTCGGTGATTGGCAGCGCGCAACGAGTTCTCTCACATCGTAATATCCTGCTGTACGGCCCGTTTTTAATCACATAAAATGCCGGAGATGTCCGGAAAAGGCAGAAGGTGTACAGAACCCGATGCTCCGTTTGCTCGTTGTAATGGAAGTACCATTTTTCGGGGATGGGCAGCGTGCAGCGAGTTCTCACACCTCATAATATCCTGCGAAACGACTCATTTTGAAACTATTAAAAAGCCGAAACTTGCCGGAAAAGGCCGAATATGTACAAGACAGTATTCTCCGCATGCTCGTTGTATTGGAAGTACCATTCTTCGGGGAATGGCAGCGCGCAACGAGTTCTCTCACATCATAATATCCTGATATACGGCCCATTTTGAAACAATTAAAAAGCCGGAAATGTCCGGAAAAGGCCGAAGGTGTACAGAACCCGTTGCTCCGTATGCTCGTTGTAATGGGCGTACCATTTTTCGGGGATTGGAAGCGTGCAGCGAGATCTCACACATCATAATATCGTGCGATACGACCCTTTTTGAAACAATTAAAAAGCCGGAAATATCCGGAGAAGGCGGAAGGTTTACAGAACCCGATGCTCCGTATGCTCGTTGTAAGGGAAGGACCATTTTTGTGGGATGGGCAACGCTCAACGCGTTTTTACACATCATAATATACTGGTGTACAGAACCTGATGCTCCGTATGCTCGTTGTAAGGGGCGTACCATTTCTCGGGGATTGGCAGCGCGTAACGTGTTCTCTCACATCATAATATCCTGATAAACGGCACATTTTGAAACAATTAAAAAGCCGGAAATATCCGGAAAAGGCCGAAGGTGTACAGAACCCGTTGCTCCGTATGCTCGTTGTAGTGGGCGTACAATTTTTCGGGGATTGGCAGCGTGCAGCGAGCTCTTACACCTCATAATATCCTGCGATACGACTCATTTTGAAACTATTAAAAAGCCGAAACTGGCCGGAAAAGGCCGAATATGTACAAGACAGGATTCTCGTCATGCTCGTTGTAATGGAAGTACCATTCTTCGGGGATTTGCAGCGCGCAACGAGTTCCCTCACATCATAATATCCTGCTATACGGCCCGTTTTTAATCACATAAAATGCCGGCGATGTCCGGAAAAGGCCGAAGGTGTACAGAACCCGATGCTCCGTTTGCTCGTTGTAATGGAAGTACCATTTTTGGGGGGTTGGCAGAGAGCAACGAGTTCTCTCACATCATAATATCGTGCGATACGACCCGTTTTGAAACAATAAAATAGCCGGAAATGTTCGGAAAAGGCCGAAGGTGTACAGAACCTGATGCTACGTATACTCGTTGTAAGGGGCGTTCCATTTCTCGGGGATTGGCTGCGCGTAACGAGTTCTCTCACATCATAATATCCTGATATACGGCCCATTTTGAAACAATTAAAAAGCCGGAAATGTCCGGAAAAGGCCGAAGGTGTACAGAACCCGTTGCTCCGTATGCTCGTTGTAATGGAAGGACCATTTTTGGGGGATTGGCAGCGTGCAGCGTGTTCTCACACATCATAATAACCTGCGATACGACCCATTTTGAAACAATTAAAAAGACGAAACTGGCCGGTAAAGGCCGAATATGTACAAGACAGGATTATCCGCATGCTCGTTGTAATGGAAGTACCATTCTTCGGGGATTTGCAGCGCGCAACGAGTTCCCTCACATCATAATATCCTGCTATACGGCCCGTTTTTAATCACATAAAATGCCGGAGATGTCCGGAAAAGGCCGAAGGTGTACAGAACCCGATGCTCCGTTTGCTCGTTGTAATGGAAGTACCATTTTTGGGGGGTTGGCAGAGAGCAACGAGTTCTCTCACATCATAATATCCTGCGATACGACCCGTTTTGAAACAATAAAATAGCCGGAAATGTTCGGAAAAGGCCGAAGGTGTACAGAACCTGATGCTACGTATACTCGTTGTAAGGGGCGTTCCATTTCTCGGGGATTGGCTGCGCGTAACGAGTTCTCTCACATCATAATATCCTGATATACGGCCCATTTTGAAACAATTAAAAAGCCGGAAATGTCCGGAAAAGGCCGAAGGTGTACAGAACCCGTTGCTCCGTATGCTCGTTGTAATGGGCGTACCATTTTTCGGGGATTGGAAGCGTGCAGCGAGATCTCACACATCATAATATCGTGCGATACGACCCTTTTTGAAACAATTAAAAAGCCGGAAATATCCGGAGAAGGCCGTAGGTTTACAGAACCCGATGCTCCGTATGCTCGTTGTAAGGGAAGGACCATTTTTGGGGGATGGGCAACGCTCAACGCGTTTTTACACATCATAATATACTGGTGTACAGAACCTGATGCTCCGTATGCTCGTTGTAAGGGGCGTACCATTTCTCGGGGATTGGCAGCGCCTAACGTGTTCTCTCACATCATAATATCCTGATAAACGGCACATTTTGAAACAATTAAAAAGCCGGAAATATCCGGAAAAGGCCGAAGGTCTACAGAACCCGTTGCTCCGTATGCTCGTTGTAGTGGGCGTACAATTTTTCGGGGATTGGCAGCGTGCAGCGAGCTCTTACACCTCATAATATCCTGCGATACGACTCATTTTGAAACTATTAAAAAGCCGAAACTGGCCGGAAAAGGCCGAATATGTACAAGACAGGATTCTCGTCATGCTCGTTGTAATGGAAGTACCATTCTTCGGGGATTTGCAGCGCGCAACGAGTTCCCTCACATCATAATATCCTGCTATACGGCCCGTTTTTAATCACATAAAATGCCGGCGATGTCCGGAAAAGGCCGAAGGTGTACAGAACCCGATGCTCCGTTTGCTCGTTGTAATGGAAGTACCATTTTTGGGGGGTTGGCAGAGAGCAACGAGTTCTCTCACATCATAATATCCTGCGATACGACCCGTTTTGAAACAATAAAATAGCCGGAAATGTTCGGAAAAGGCCGAAGGTGTACAGAACCTGATGCTACGTATACTCGTTGTAAGGGGCGTTCCATTTCTCGGGGATTGGCTGCGCGTAACGAGTTCTCTCACATCATAATATCCTGATATACGGCCCATTTTGAAACAATTAAAAAGCCGGAAATGTCCGGAAAAGGCCGAAGGTGTACAGAACCCGTTGCTCCGTATGCTCGTTGTAATGGAAGGACCATTTTTGGGGGATTGGCAGCGTGCAGCGTGTTCTCACACATCATAATAACCTGCGATACGACCCATTTTGAAACAATTAAAAAGACGAAACTGGCCGGTAAAGGCCGAATATGTACAAGACAGGATTATCCGCATGCTCGTTGTAATGGAAGTACCATTCTTCGGGGATTTGCAGCGCGCAACGAGTTCCCTCACATCATAATATCCTGCTATACGGCCCGTTTTTAATCACATAAAATGCCGGAGATGTCCGGAAAAGGCCGAAGGTGTACAGAACCCGATGCTCCGTTTGCTCGTTGTAATGGAAGTACCATTTTTGGGGGGTTGGCAGAGAGCAACGAGTTCTCTCACATCATAATATCCTGCGATACGACCCGTTTTGAAACAATAAAATAGCCGGAAATGTTCGGAAAAGGCCGAAGGTGTACAGAACCTGATGCTACGTATACTCGTTGTAAGGGGCGTTCCATTTCTCGGGGATTGGCTGCGCGTAACGAGTTCTCTCACATCATAATATCCTGATATACGGCCCATTTTGGAACAATTAAAAAGCCGGAAATGTCCGGAAAAGGCCGAAGGTGTACAGAACCCGTTGCTCCGTATGCTCGTTGTAGTGGGCGTACCATTTTTCGGGGATTGGCAGCGTGCAGCGAGTTCTCACACCTCATAATATCCTGCGATACGACTCATTTTGAAACTATTAAAAAGCCGAAACTGGCCGGAAAAGGCCGAATATGTACAAGACAGGGTTCTACGCATGCTCGTTGTAATGGAAGTACCATTCTTCGGTGATTGGCAGCGCGCAACGAGTTCTCTCACATCGTAATATCCTGCTATACGGCCCGTTTTTAATCACATATAATGCCGGAGATGTCCGGAAAAGGCAGAAGGTGTACAGAACCCGATGCTCCGTTTGCTCGTTGTAATGGAAGTACCATTTTTCGTGGATGGGCAGCGTGCAGCGTGTTCTCACACATCATAATAACCTGCGATACGACCCATTTTGAAACAATTAAAAAGACGAAACTGGCCGGGAAAGGCCGAATATGTACAAGACAGGATTCTCCGCATGCTCGTTGTAATGGAAGTACCATTCTTCGGGGATTTGCAGCGCGCAACGAGTTCCCTCACATCATAATATCCTGCTATACGGCCCGTTTTTAATCACATAAAATGCCGGAAATGTCCGGAAAAGGCCGAAGGTGTACAGAACCCGTTGCTCCGTATGCTCGTTGTAATGGGCGTACCATTTTTCGGGGATTGGAAGCGTGCTGCGAGATCTCACACATCATAATATCGTGCGATACGACCCTTTTTGAAACAATTAAAAAGCCGGAAATATCCGGAAAAGGCCGAAGGTTTACAGAACCCGATGCTCCGTATGCTCGTTGTAAGGGAAGTACCATTTTTGGGGGATCGGCAACGCTCAACGCGTTTTTACACATCATAATATACTGGTGTACAGAACCTCATGCTCCGTATGCTCGTTGTAAGGGGCGTACCATTTCTCGGGGATTGGCAGCGCGTAACGTGTTCTCTCACATCATAATATCCTGATAAACGGCACATTTTGAAACAATTAAAAAGCCGGAAATGTCCGGAAAAGGCCGAAGGTGTACAGAACCCGTTGCTCCGTATGCTCGTTGTAGTGGGCGTACCATTTTTCGGGGATTGGCAGCGTGCAGCGAGTTCTCACACCTCATAATATCCTGCGATACGACTCATTTTGAAACTATTAAAAAGCCGAAACTGGCCGGAAAAGGCCGAATATGTACAAGACAGGATTCTCGTCATGCTCGTTGTAATGGAAGTACCATTCTTCGGGGATTTGCAGCGCGCAACGAGTTCCCTCACATCATAATATCCTGCTATACGGCCCGTTTTTAATCACATAAAATGCCGGAGATGTCCGGAAAAGGCCGAAGGTGAACAGAACCCAATGCTCCGTTTGCTCGTTGTAATGGAAGTACCATTTTTGAGGGGTTGGCAGAGAGCAACTGGTTCTTACATATCATAATATCCTGATATACGGCCCATTTTGAAACAATTAAAAAGCCGGAGATGTCCGGAAAAGGCCGAAGGTGTACAGAACCTGATGCTCCGTATGCTCGTTGTAATGGAAGTACCATTCTTCGGGGATTGGCAGCGCGCAACGAGTTCTCTCACATCATAATATCCTGCGATACGACCCATTTTGAAACAATTAAAAAGCCGAAACTGGCCGGAAGTGGCCGAATATGTACAAGACAGGGTTCTCCGCATGCTCGTTGTAATGGAAGTACCATTCTTCGGTGATTGGCAGCGCGCAACGAGTTCTCTCACATCGTAATATCCTGCTATACGGCCCGTTTTTAATCACATAAAATGCCGGAGATGTCCGGAAAAGGCAGAAGGTGTACAGAACCCGATGCTCCGTTTGCTCGTTGTAATGGAAGTACCATTTTTCGTGGATGGTCAGCGTGCAGCGTGTTCTCACACATCATAATAACCTGCGATACGACCCATTTTGAAACAATTAAAAAGACGAAACTGGCCGGGAAAGGCCGAATATGTACAAGACAGGATTCTCCGCATGCTCGTTGTAATGGAAGTACCATTCTTCGGGGATTTGCAGCGCGCAACGAGTTCCCTCACATCATAATATCCTGCTATACGGCCCGTTTTTAATCACATAAAATGCCGGAAATGTCCGGAAAAGGCCGAAGGTGTACAGAACCCGTTGCTCCGTATGCTCGTTGTAATGGGCGTACCATTTTTCGGGGATTGGAAGCGTGCTGCGAGATCTCACACATCATAATATCGTGCGATACGACCCTTTTTGAAACAATTAAAAAGCCGGAAATATCCGGAAAAGGCCGAAGGTTTACAGAACCCGATGCTCCGTATGCTCGTTGTAAGGGAAGGACCATTTTTGGGGGATCGGCAACGCTCAACGCGTTTTTACACATCATAATATACTGGTGTACAGAACCTCATGCTCCGTATGCTCGTTGTAAGGGGCGTACCATTTCTCGGGGATTGGCAGCGCGTAACGTGTTCTCTCACATCATAATATCCTGATAAACGGCACATTTTGAAACAATTAAAAAGCCGGAAATGTCCGGAAAAGGCCGAAGGTGTACAGAACCCGTTGCTCCGTATGCTCGTTGTAGTGGGCGTACCATTTTTCGGGGATTGGCAGCGTGCAGCGAGTTCTCACACCTCATAATATCCTGCGATACGACTCATTTTGAAACTATTAAAAAGCCGAAACTGGCCGGAAAAGGCCGAATATGTACAAGACAGGATTCTCGTCATGCTCGTTGTAATGGAAGTACCATTCTTCGGGGATTTGCAGCGCGCAACGAGTTCCCTCACATCATAATATCCTGCTATACGGCCCGTTTTTAATCACATAAAATGCCGGAGATGTCCGGAAAAGGCCGAAGGTGTACAGAACCCGATGCTCCGTTTGCTCGTTGTAATGGAAGTACCATTTTTGGGGGGTTGACAGAGAGCAACTGGTTCTTACACATCATAATATCCTGATATACGGCCCATTTTGAAACAATTAAAAAGCCGGAAATGTCCGGAAAAGGCCGAAGGTGTACAGAACCTGATGCTCCGTATGCTCGTTGTAATGGAAGTACCATTCTTCGGGGATTGGCAGCGCGCAACGAGTTCTCTCACATCATAATATCCTGCGATACGACCCATTTTGAAACAATTAAAAAGCCGAAACTGGCCGGAAGTGGCCGAATATGTACAAGACAGGGTTCTCCGCATGCTCGTTGTAATGGAAGTACCATTCTTCGGTGATTGGCAGCGCGCAACGAGTTCTCTCACATCGTAATATCCTGCTATACGGCCCGTTTTTAATCACATAAAATGCCGGAGATGTCCGGAAAAGGCAGAAGGTGTACAGAACCCGATGCTCCGTTTGCTCGTTGTAATGGAAGTACCTTTTTTCGTGGATGGTCAGCGTGCAGCGTGTTCTCACACATCATAATAACCTGCGATACGACCCATTTTGAAACAATTAAAAAGACGAAACTGGCCGGGAAAGGCCGAATATGTACAAGACAGGATTCTCCGCATGCTCGTTGTAATGGAAGTACCATTCTTCGGGGATTTGCAGCGCGCAACGAGTTCCCTCACATCATAATATCCTGCTATACGGCCCGTTTTTAATCACATAAAATGCCGGAAATGTCCGGAAAAGGCCGAAGGTGTACAGAACCCGTTGCTCCGTATGCTCGTTGTAATGGGCGTACCATTTTTCGGGGATTGGAAGCGTGCTGCGAGATCTCACACATCATAATATCGTGCGATACGACCCTTTTTGAAACAATTAAAAAGCCGGAAATATCCGGAAAAGGCCGAAGGTTTACAGAACCCGATGCTCCGTATGCTCGTTGTAAGGGAAGGACCATTTTTGGGGGATCGGCAACGCTCAACGCGTTTTTACACATCATAATATACTGGTGTACAGAACCTCATGCTCCGTATGCTCGTTGTAAGGGGCGTACCATTTCTCGGGGATTGGCAGCGCGTAACGTGTTCTCTCACATCATAATATCCTGATAAACGGCACATTTTGAAACAATTAAAAAGCCGGAAATGTCCGGAAAAGGCCGAAGGTGTACAGAACCCGTTGCTCCGTATGCTCGGTGTAGTGGGCGTACCATTTTTCGGGGATTGGCAGCGTGCAGAGAGCTCTCACACCTCATAATATCCTGCGATACGACTCATTTTGAAACTATTAAAAAGCCGAAACTGGCCGGAAAAGGCCGAATATGTACAAGACAGGATTCTCGTCATGCTCGTTGTAATGGAAGTACCATTCTTCGGGGATTTGCAGCGCGCAACGAGTTCCCTCACATCATAATATCCTGCTATACGGCCCGTTTTTAATCACATAAAATGCCGGCGATGTCCGGAACAGGCCGAAGGTGTACAGAACCCGATGCTCCGTTTGCTCGTTGTAATGGAAGTACCATTTTTGGGGGGTTGGCAGAGAGCAACGAGTTCTCTCACATCATAATATCCTGCGACACGACCCGTTTTGAAACAATAAAATAGCCGGAAATGTCCGGAAAATGCCGAAGGTGTACAGAACCCGTTGCTCCGTATGCTCGTTGTAATGGAAGGACCATTTTTGGGGGATTGGCAGCGTGCAGCGAGTTCTCACACATCATAATATCCTGCGATACGACCCGTTTTTAATCACATAAAATGCCGGAAATGTTCGGAAAAGGCCGAAGGTGTACAGAACCTGATGCTACGTATACTCGTTGTAAGGGGCGTTCCATTTCTCGGGGATTGGCTGCGCGTAACGAGTTCTCTCACATCATAATATCCTGATATACGGCCCATTTTGAAACAATTAAAAAGCCGGAAATGTCCGGAAAAGGCCGAAGGTGTACAGAACCCGTTGCTCCGTATGCTCGTTGTAATGGAAGGACCATTTTTGGGGGATTGGCAGCGTGCAGCGTGTTCTCACACATCATAATAACCTGCGATACGACCCATTTTGAAACAATTAAAAAGACGAAACTGGCCGGTAAAGGCCGAATATGTACCAGACAGGATTCTCGTCATGCTCGTTGTAATGGAAGTACCATTCTTCGGGGATTGGCAGCGTGCAGCGAGATCTCAAACATCATAATATCCTGCGATACGACCCTTTTTGAAACAATTAAAAAGCCGGAAATGTCCGGAAAAGGCCGAATATGTACAAGACAAGATTCTCCGCATGCTCGTTGTAATGGATGTACCATTCTTCGGGGATTGGCAGCGCGCAACGAGTTCTCTCACATCATAATATCCTGCGATACGACTCATTTTGAAACTATTAAAAAGGCGAAACTGGCCGGAAAAGGCCGAATATGTACAAGACAGGATTCTCGTCATGCTCGTTGTAATGGAAGTACCATTCTTCGGGGATTTGCAGCGCGCAACGAGTTCCCTCACATCATAATATCCTGCTATACGGCCCGTTTTTAATCACATAAAATGCCGGAGATGTCCGGAAAAGGCCGAAGGTGTACAGAACCCAATGCTCCGTTTGCTCGTTGTAATGGAAGTACCATTTTTGGGGGGTTGGCAGAGAGCAACTGCTTCTTACACATCATAATATCCTGATATACGGCCCATTTTGAAGCAATTAAAAAGCCGGAAATGTCCGGAAAAGGCCGAAGGTGTACAGAACCCGTTGCTCCGTATGCTCGTTGTAATGGGCGTACCATATTTCGGGGATTTCCAGCGTGCAGCGAGTTCTCACACCTCATAATATCCTGCGATACGACCCATTTTGAAACTATTAAAAAGCCGAAACTGGCCGGAAAAGGCCGAATATGTACAAGACAGGATTCTCCGCATGCTCGTTGTAATGGATGTACCATTCTTCGGGGATTGGCAACGCGCAACGAGTTCTCTCACATCATAATATCGCGCGATACGACCCATTTTGAAACAATTAAAAAGCCGGAAATGTCCGGAAAATGCCGAAGGTGTACAGAACCCGTTGCTCCGTATGCTCGTTGTAATGGAAGGACCATTTTTGGGGGATTGGCAGCGTGCAGCGAGTTCTCACACCTCATAATATCCTGCGATACGACTCATTTTGAAACTATTAAAAAGCCGAAACTGGCCGGAAAAGGCCGAATATGTACAAGACCGGATTCTCGTCATGCTCGTTGTAATGGAAGTACCAATCTTCGGGGATTTGCAGCGCGCAACGAGTTCCCTCACATCATAATATCCTGCTATACGGCCCGTTTTTAATCACATAAAATGCCGGAGATGTCCGGAAAAGGCCGAAGGTGTACAGAACCCGTTTTTCCGTATGCTCGTTGTAATGGGCGTACCATTTTTCGGGGATTGGCAGCGTGCAGCGAGATCTCACACATCATAATATCCTGCGATACGACCCTTTTTTAAACAATTAAAAAGCCGGAAATATCCGGAAAAGGCCGAAGGTGTACAGAACCCGTTGCTCCGTATGCTCGTTGTAATGGAAGGACCATTTTTGGGGGATTGGCAACGCTCAACGCGTTTTTACACATCATAATATCATGCTATTCGGCCCATTTTTGATCACTTAAAATGCCGGAAATGTCCGGAAAAGGCCGAAGATGTACAGAACCTGATGCTCCGTATGCTCGTTGTAAGGGGCGTACCATTTCTCGGGGATTGGCAGCGCGTAACGAGTTATCTCATATCATAATATCCTGAAATACGGCCCATTTTGAAACAATTAAAAAGCCGGAAATGTCCGGAAAAGGCCGAAGGTGTACAGAACCTGATGCTCCGTATGCTCGTTGTAATGGAAGTACCATTCTTCGGGGATTGGCAGCGCGCAACGAGTTCTCTCACATCATAATATCCTGCGATACGACCCATTTTGAAACAATTAAAAAGCCGGAAATGTCCGGAAAATGCCAAAGGTGTACAGAACCCGTTGCTCCGTATGCTCGTTGTAATGGGCGTACCATTTTTCGGGGAGTGGCAGCGTGCAGCGAGTTCTCACACCTCATAATATCCTGCGATACGACCCATTTTGAAACTATTAAAAAGCCGAAACTGGTCGGAAAAGGCCGAATATGCACAAGACAGGATTCTCCGCATGCTCGTTGTAATGGATGTACCATTTTTCGGGGATTGGCAGCGCGCAACGAGTTCTCTCACATCATAATATCCTGATATACGGCCCATTTTGAAACAATTAAAAAGCCGGAAATGTCCGGAAAAGGCCGAAGGTGTACAGAACCCGTTGCTCCCTTTGCTTGTTGTAATGGAAGTACCATTTTTGGGGGGTTGGCAGAGAGCAACTGGATCTTACACATCATAATATCCTGATATACGGCCCATTTTGAAGCAATTAAAAAGCCGGAAATGTCCGGAAAAGGCCGAAGGTGTACAGAACCCGTTGCTCCGTATGCTCGTTGTAATGAGCGTACCATTTTTCGGGGATTTCCAGCGTGCAGCCAGTTCTCACACCTCATAATATCCTGCGATACGACCCATTTTGAAACTATTAAAAAGCCGAAACTGGCCGGAAATGGCCGAATATGTACAAGACAGGATTCTCCGCATGCTCGTTGTAATGGAAGTACCATTCTTCGGGGATAGGCAGCGCGCAACGAGTTCTCTCACATCATAATATCCTGATATACGGCCCATTTTGAAACAATTAAAAAGCCGGAAATGTCCGGAAAAGGCCGAAGGTGTACAGAACCCGTTGCTCCGTATGCTCGTTGTAATGGGCGTACCATTTTTCGGGGATTGGAAGCGTGCTGCGAGATCTCACACATCATAATATCGTGCGATACGACCCTTTTTGAAACAATTAAAAAGCCGGAAATATCCGGAAAAGGCCGAAGGTTTACAGAACCCGATGCTCCGTATGCTCGTTGTAAGGGAAGGACCATTTTTGGGGGATCGGCAACGCTCAACGCGTTTTTACACATCATAATATACTGGTGTACAGAACCTCATGCTCCGTATGCTCGTTGTAAGGGGCGTACCATTTCTCGGGGATTGGCAGCGCGTAACGTGTTCTCTCACATCATAATATCCTGATAAACGGCACATTTTGAAACAATTAAAAAGCCGGAAATGTCCGGAAAAGGCCGAAGGTGTACAGAACCCGTTGCTCCGTATGCTCGTTGTAGTGGGCGTACCATTTTTCGGGGATTGGCAGCGTGCAGCGAGTTCTCACACCTCATAATATCCTGCGATACGACTCATTTTGAAACTATTAAAAAGCCGAAACTGGCCGGAAAAGGCCGAATATGTACAAGACAGGATTCTCGTCATGCTCGTTGTAATGGAAGTACCATTCTTCGGGGATTTGCAGCGCGCAACGAGTTCCCTCACATCATAATATCCTGCTATACGGCCCGTTTTTAATCACATAAAATGCCGGAGATGTCCGGAAAAGGCCGAAGGTGTACAGAACCCGATGCTCCGTTTGCTCGTTGTAATGGAAGTACCATTTTTGGGGGGTTGACAGAGAGCAACTGGTTCTTACACATCATAATATCCTGATATACGGCCCATTTTGAAACAATTAAAAAGCCGGAAATGTCCGGAAAAGGCCGAAGGTGTACAGAACCTGATGCTCCGTATGCTCGTTGTAATGGAAGTACCATTCTTCGGGGATTGGCAGCGCGCAACGAGTTCTCTCACATCATAATATCCTGCGATACGACCCATTTTGAAACAATTAAAAAGCCGAAACTGGCCGGAAGTGGCCGAATATGTACAAGACAGGGTTCTCCGCATGCTCGTTGTAATGGAAGTACCATTCTTCGGTGATTGGCAGCGCGCAACGAGTTCTCTCACATCGTAATATCCTGCTATACGGCCCGTTTTTAATCACATAAAATGCCGGAGATGTCCGGAAAAGGCAGAAGGTGTACAGAACCCGATGCTCCGTTTGCTCGTTGTAATGGAAGTACCATTTTTCGTGGATGGTCAGCGTGCAGCGTGTTCTCACACATCATAATAACCTGCGATACGACCCATTTTGAAACAATTAAAAAGACGAAACTGGCCGGGAAAGGCCGAATATGTACAAGACAGGATTCTCCGCATGCTCGTTGTAATGGAAGTACCATTCTTCGGGGATTTGCAGCGCGCAACGAGTTCCCTCACATCATAATATCCTGCTATACGGCCCGTTTTTAATCACATAAAATGCCGGAAATGTCCGGAAAAGGCCGAAGGTGTACAGAACCCGTTGCTCCGTATGCTCGTTGTAATGGGCGTACCATTTTTCGGGGATTGGAAGCGTGCTGCGAGATCTCACACATCATAATATCGTGCGATACGACCCTTTTTGAAACAATTAAAAAGCCGGAAATATCCGGAAAAGGCCGAAGGTTTACAGAACCCGATGCTCCGTATGCTCGTTGTAAGGGAAGGACCATTTTTGGGGGATCGGCAACGCTCAACGCGTTTTTACACATCATAATATACTGGTGTACAGAACCTCATGCTCCGTATGCTCGTTGTAAGGGGCGTACCATTTCTCGGGGATTGGCAGCGCGTAACGTGTTCTCTCACATCATAATATCCTGATAAACGGCACATTTTGAAACAATTAAAAAGCCGGAAATGTCCGGAAAAGGCCGAAGGTGTACAGAACCCGTTGCTCCGTATGCTCGGTGTAGTGGGCGTACCATTTTTCGGGGATTGGCAGCGTGCAGAGAGCTCTCACACCTCATAATATCCTGCGATACGACTCATTTTGAAACTATTAAAAAGCCGAAACTGGCCGGAAAAGGCCGAATATGTACAAGACAGGATTCTCGTCATGCTCGTTGTAATGGAAGTACCATTCTTCGGGGATTTGCAGCGCGCAACGAGTTCCCTCACATCATAATATCCTGCTATACGGCCCGTTTTTAATCACATAAAATGCCGGCGATGTCCGGAACAGGCCGAAGGTGTACAGAACCCGATGCTCCGTTTGCTCGTTGTAATGGAAGTACCATTTTTGGGGGGTTGGCAGAGAGCAACGAGTTCTCTCACATCATAATATCCTGCGACACGACCCGTTTTGAAACAATAAAATAGCCGGAAATGTCCGGAAAATGCCGAAGGTGTACAGAACCCGTTGCTCCGTATGCTCGTTGTAATGGAAGGACCATTTTTGGGGGATTGGCAGCGTGCAGCGAGTTCTCACACATCATAATATCCTGCGATACGACCCGTTTTTAATCACATAAAATGCCGGAAATGTTCGGAAAAGGCCGAAGGTGTACAGAACCTGATGCTACGTATACTCGTTGTAAGGGGCGTTCCATTTCTCGGGGATTGGCTGCGCGTAACGAGTTCTCTCACATCATAATATCCTGATATACGGCCCATTTTGAAACAATTAAAAAGCCGGAAATGTCCGGAAAAGGCCGAAGGTGTACAGAACCCGTTGCTCCGTATGCTCGTTGTAATGGAAGGACCATTTTTGGGGGATTGGCAGCGTGCAGCGTGTTCTCACACATCATAATAACCTGCGATACGACCCATTTTGAAACAATTAAAAAGACGAAACTGGCCGGTAAAGGCCGAATATGTACAAGACAGGATTATCCGCATGCTCGTTGTAATGGAAGTACCATTCTTCGGGGATTTGCAGCGCGCAACGAGTTCCCTCACATCATAATATCCTGCTATACGGCCCGTTTTTAATCACATAAAATGCCGGAGATGTGCGGAAAAGGCCGAAGGTGTACAGAACCCGTTGCTCCGTATGCTCGTTGTAATGGGCGTACCATTTTTCGGGGATGGGCAGTGTGCAGCGTGTTCTCACACATCATAATATCCTGCGATACGACCCATTTTGAAACAATTAAATAGCCGGAAATATCCGGAAAAGGCCGAAGGTGTACAGATCCCGATGCTCCGTATGCTCGTTGTAAGGGAAGGACCATTTTTGGGGGATCGGCAACGCTCAACGCGTTTTTACACATCATAATATCCTGCTATTCGGCCCGTTTTTGATCACATAAAATGCCGGAAATGTCCGGAAAAGGCCGAAGGTGTACAGAACTTCATGCTCCGTATGCTCGTTTTAAGGGGCGTACCATTTCTCGGGGATTGGCAGCGCGTAACGTGTTCTCTCACATCATAATATCTTGATAAACGGCACATTTTGAAACAATTAAAAAGCCGAAACTGGCCGGAAAAGGCCGAATATGTACAAGACAGGATTCTCGTCATGCTCGTTGTAATGGAAGTACCATTCTTCGGGGATTTGCAGCGCGCAACGAGTTCCCTCACATCATAATATCCTGCTATACGGCCCGTTTTTAATCACATAAAATGCCGGCGATGTCCGGAAAAGGCCGAAGGTGTACAGAACCCGATGCTCCGTTTGCTCGTTGTAATGGAAGTACCATTTTTGGGGGGTTGGCAGAGAGCAACGAATTCTCTCACATCATAATATCCTGCGATACGACCCGTTTTGAAACAATAAAATAGCCGGAAATGTTCGGAAAAGGCCGAAGGTGTACAGAACCTGATGCTACGTATACTCGTTGTAAGGGGCGTTCCATTTCTCGGGGATTGGCTGCGCGTAACGAGTTCTCTCACATCATAATATCCTGATATACGGCCCATTTTGGAACAATTAAAAAGCCGGAAATGTCCGGAAAAGGCCGAAGGTGTACAGAACCCGTTGCTCCGTATGCTCGTTGTAGTGGGCGTACCATTTTTCGGGGATTGGCAGCGTGCAGCGAGTTCTCACACCTCATAATATCCTGCGATACGACTCATTTTGAAACTATTAAAAAGCCGAAACTGGCCGGAAAAGGCCGAATATGTACAAGACAGGATTCTCCGCATGCTCATTGTAATGGAAGTACCATTCTTCGGGGAATGGCAGCGCGCAACGAGTTCTCTCACATCATAATATCCTGATATACGGCCCATTTTGAAACAATTAAAAAGCCGGAAATGTCCGGGAAAGGCCGAAGGTGTACAGAACCCGTTGCTCCCTTTGCTTGTTGTAATGGAAGTACCATTTTTGGGGGGTTGGCAGAGAGCAACTGGTTCTTACACATCATAATATCCTGATATACGGCCCATTTTGAAGCAATTAAAAAGCCGGAAATGTCCGGAAAAGGCCGAAGGTGTACAGAACCCGTTGCTCCGTATGCTCGTTGTAATGGGCGTACCATTTTTCGGGGACTCCCAGCGTGCAGCCAGTTCTCACACCTCATAATATCCTGCGATACGACCCATTTTGAAACTATTAAAAAGCCGAAACTGGCCGGAAGTGGCCGAATATGTACAAGACAGGGTTCTACGCATGCTCGTTGTAATGGAAGTACCATTCTTCGGTGATTGGCAGCGCGCAACGAGTTCTCTCACATCGTAATATCCTGCTATACGGCCCGTTTTTAATCACATAAAATGCCGGAGATGTCCGGAAAAGGCAGAAGGTGTACAGAACCCGATGCTCCGTTTGCTCGTTGTATTGGAAGTACCATTTTTCGTGGATGGGCAGCGTGCAGCGTGTTCTCACACATCATAATAACCTGCGATACGACCCATTTTGAAACAATTAAAAAGACGAAACTGGCCGGGAAATGCCGAATATGTACAAGACAGGATTCTCCGCATGCTCGTTGTAATGGAAGTACCATTCTTCGGGGATTTGCAGCGCGCAACGAGTTCCCTCACATCATAATATCCTGCTATACGGCCCGTTTTTAATCACATAAAATGCCGGAAATGTCCGGAAAAGGCCGAAGGTTTACAGAACCCGTTGCTCCGTATGCTCGTTGTAATGGAAGGACCATTTTTCGGGGATTGGCAGCGTGCAGAGAGCTCTCACACCTCATAATATCCTGCGATACGACTCATTTTGAAACTATTAAAAAGCCGAAACTGGCCGGAAAAGGCCGAATATGTACAAGACAGGATTCTCGTCATGCTCGTTGTAATGGAAGTACCATTCTTCGGGGATTTGCAGCGCGCAACGAGTTCCCTCACATCATAATATCCTGCTATACGGCCCGTTTTTAATCACATAAAATGCCGGCGATGTCCGGAACAGGCCGAAGGTGTACAGAACCCGATGCTCCGTTTGCTCGTTGTAATGGAAGTACCATTTTTGGGGGGTTGGCAGAGAGCAACGAGTTCTCTCACATCATAATATCCTGCGACACGACCCGTTTTGAAACAATAAAATAGCCGGAAATGTCCGGAAAATGCCGAAGGTGTACAGAACCCGTTGCTCCGTATGCTCGTTGTAATGGAAGGACCATTTTTGGGGGATTGGCAGCGTGCAGCGAGTTCTCACACATCATAATATCCTGCGATACGACCCGTTTTTAATCACATAAAATGCCGGAAATGTTCGGAAAAGGCCGAAGGTGTACAGAACCTGATGCTACGTATACTCGTTGTAAGGGGCGTTCCATTTCTCGGGGATTGGCTGCGCGTAACGAGTTCTCTCACATCATAATATCCTGATATACGGCCCATTTTGAAACAATTAAAAAGCCGGAAATGTCCGGAAAAGGCCGAAGGTGTACAGAACCCGTTGCTCCGTATGCTCGTTGTAATGGAAGGACCATTTTTGGGGGATTGGCAGCGTGCAGCGTGTTCTCACACATCATAATAACCTGCGATACGACCCATTTTGAAACAATTAAAAAGACGAAACTGGCCGGTAAAGGCCGAATATGTACAAGACAGGATTATCCGCATGCTCGTTGTAATGGAAGTACCATTCTTCGGGGATTTGCAGCGCGCAACGAGTTCCCTCACATCATAATATCCTGCTATACGGCCCGTTTTTAATCACATAAAATGCCGGAGATGTCCGGAAAAGGCCGAAGGTGTACAGAACCCGTTGCTCCGTATGCTCGTTGTAATGGGCGTACCATTTTTCGGGGATGGGCAGCGTGCAGCGTGTTCTCACACATCATAATATCCTGCGATACGACCCATTTTGAAACAATTAAATAGCCGGAAATATCCGGAAAAGGCCGAAGGTGTACAGAACCCGATGCTCCGTATGCTCGTTGTAAGGGAAGGACCATTTTTGGGGGATCGGCAACGCTCAACGCGTTTTTACACATCATAATATCCTGCTATTCGGCCCGTTTTTGATCACTTAAAATGCCGGAAATGTCCGGAAAAGGCCGAAGGTGTACAGAACCTCATGCTCCGTATGCTCGTTTTAAGGGGCGTACCATTTCTCGGGGATTGGCAGCGCGTAACGTGTTCTCTCACATCATAATATCCTGATAAACGGCACATTTTGAAACAATTAAAAAGCCGGAAATGTCCGGAAAAGGCCGAAGGTGTACAGAACCCGTTGCTCCGTATGCTCGTTGTAGTGGGCGTACCATTTTTCGGGGATTGGCAGCGTGCAGCGAGTTCTCACACCTCATAATATCCTGCGATACGACTCATTTTGAAACTATTAAAAAGCCGAAACTGGCCGGAAAAGGCCGAATATGTACAAGACAGGATTCTCGTCATGCTCGTTGTAATGGAAGTACCATTCTTCGGGGATTTGCAGCGCGCAACGAGTTCCCTCACATCATAATATCCTGCTATACGGCCCGTTTTTAATCACATAAAATGCCGGAGATGTCCGGAAAAGGCCGAAGGTGTACAGAACCCAATGCTCCGTTTGCTCGTTGTAATGGAAGTACCATTTTTGAGGGGTTGGCAGAGAGCAACTGGTTCTTACATATCATAATATCCTGATATACGGCCCATTTTGAAACAATTAAAAAGCCGGAGATGTCCGGAAAAGGCCGAAGGTGTACAGAACCTGATGCTCCGTATGCTCGTTGTAATGGAAGTACCATTCTTCGGGGATTGGCAGCGCGCAACGAGTTCTCTCACATCATAATATCCTGCGATACGACCCATTTTGAAACAATTAAAAAGCCGAAACTGGCCGGAAATGGCCGAATATGTACAAGACAGGATTCTCCGCATGCTCGTTGTAATGGAAGTACCATTCTTCGGGGATTGGCAGCGCGCAACGAGTTCTCTCACATCGTAATATCCTGCTATACGGCCCGTTTTTAATCACATAAAATGCCGGAGATGTCCGGAAAAGGCAGCAGGTGTACAGAACCCGATGCTCCGTTTGCTCGTTGTAATGGAAGTACCATTTTTCGGGGATGGGCAGCGTGCAGCGTGTTCTCACAGATCATAATAACCTGCGATACGACCCATTTTGAAACAGTTAAAAAGCCGAAACTGGCCGGAAAAGGCCGAATATGTACAAGACAGGATTCTCGTCATGCTCGTTGTAATGGAAGTACCATTCTTCGGGGATTTGCAGCGCGCAACGAGTTCCCTCACATCATAATATCCTGCTATACGGCCCGTTTTTAATCACATAAAATGCCGGAGATGTCCGGAAAAGGCCGAAGGTGTACAGAACCCGATGCTCCGTTTGCTCGTTTTAATGGAAGTACCATTTTTGGGGGGTAGGCAGAGAGCAACTGGCTCTTACACATCATAATAATCTGATATACGGCCCATTTTGAAACAATTACAAAGCCGGAAATGTCCGGAAAAGGCCGAAGGTGTACAGAAACCGTTGCTCCGTATGCTCGTTGTAATGGGCGTACCATTTTTCGGAGATTGGAAGCGTGCAGCGAGATCTCACACATCATAATATCGTGCGATACGACCCTTTATGAAACAATTAAAAAGCCGGAACTATCCGGAAAAGGCCGAAGGTGTACAGAACCCGATGCACCGTATGCTCGTTGTAAGGGAAGGACCATTTTTGGGGGATCGGCAACGCTCAACGCGTTTTTACACATCATAATATCCTGCTATTCGGCCCGTTTTTGATCACTTAAAATGCCGGAAATGTCCGGAAAAGGCCGAAGGTGTACAGAACCTGATGCTCCGTATGCTCGTTGTAAGGGGCGTACAATTTCTCGGGGATTGGCAGCGCGTAACGTGTTCTCTCACATCATAATATCCTGATAAACGGCACATTTTGAAACAATTAAAAAGCCGGAAATGTCCGGAAAAGGCCGAAGGTGTACAGATCCCGTTGCTCCGTATGCTCGTTGTAGTGAGCGTACCATTTTTCGGGGATTGGCAGCGTGCAGCGAGTTCTCACACCTCACAATATCCTGCGATACGACTCATTTTGAAACTATTAAAAAGCCGAAACTGGCCGGAAAAGGCCGAATATGTACAAGACAGGATTCTCGTCATGCTCGTTGTAATGGAAGTACCATTCTTCGGGGACTTGCAGCGCGCAACGAGTTCCCTCACATCATAATATCCTGCTATACGGCCCGTTTTTAATCACATAAAATGCCGGAGATGTCCGGAAAAGGCCGAAGGTGTACGGAACCCGTTGCTCCGTATGCTCGTTGTAATGGGCGTACCACTTTGCGGGGATTGGCAGCGCGAAGCGAGATCTCACACATCATAATATCCTGCGATACGACCCTTTTTGAAACAATTAAAAAGCCTGAAATATCCGGAAAAGGCCGAAGGTGTACAGAACCCGTTGCTCCGTATGCTCGTTGTAATGGAAGGACCATTTTTGGGGGATTGGCAACGCTCAACGCGTTGTTACACATCATAATATCCTGCTATTCGGCCCACTTTTGATCACTTAAAATGCCGGAAATGTTCGGAAAAGGCCGAAGGTGTACAGAACCCGTTGCTCCGTATGCTCGTTGTAATGGGCTTACCATTTTTCGGGGATTGGCAGCGTGCAGCGAGTTCTCACACCTCATAATATCCTGCGATACGATTCATTTTGAAACTATTAAAAAGCCGATACTGGCCGGAAAAGGCCGAATATGTACAAGACAGGATTCTCCGGATGCTGGTTGTATTGGAAGTTCTATTCTTCGGGGATTGGCAGCGCGCACCGTGTTCTCTCACATCATAATATCCTGCGATACGACCCGTTTTTAATCACATAAAATGCCGGAAATGTCCGGAAAAGGCCGAAGGTGTACAGAACCTGATGCTCCGTATGCTCGTTGTAAGGGCCGTACCATTTCTCGGGGATTGGCAGCGCGTAACGTGTTCTCTCACATCATAATATCCTGCGATACGACCCATTTTGAAACAATTAAAAAGACGAAACTGGCCGGAAAAGGCCGAATATGTACAAGACAGGATTCTCCGCATGCTCGTTGTAATGGAAGTACCATTCTTCGGGGATTGGCAGCGCGCAACGAGTTCTCTCACATCATAATATCCTGATATACGGCCCATTTTGAAATAATTAAAAAGCCGGAAATATCCGGAAAAGGCCGAAGGTGTACAGAACCCGTTGCTCCGTATGCTCGTTGTAATGGGCGTACCATTTTTCGGGGATTGGCAGCATGCAGCGAGATCTCACACATCATAATATCCTGCGATACGACCCTTTTTGAAACAATTAAAAAGCCGGAACTGGCCGGAAAAGGCCGAATATGTACAAGACAGGATTCTCCGGATGCTGGTTGTATTGGAAGTACCATTCTTCGGGGATTGGCAGCGCGCAACGAGTTCTCACACATCATAATATCCTGCGATACGACCCATTTTGAAACAATTAAAAAGACGAAACTGGCCGGAAAAGGCCGAATATGTACAAGACAGGATTGTCCGCATGCTCGTTGTATTGGAAGTACCATTCTTCGGGGAATGGCAGCGCGCACCGAGTTCTCTCACACCATAATATCCTGCGATACGACCCGTTATTATCACATAAAATGCCGGAGATGTCCGGAAAAGGCCGAAGGTGTACAGAACCCAATGCTCCGTTTGCTCGTTGTAATGGAAGTACCATTTTTGGGGGGTTGGCAGAGAGCAACTGGTTCTTACACATCATAATATCCTGATATACGGCCCGTTTTTGATCACTTAAAATGCCGGAAATGTCCGGAAAAGGCCGAAGGTGTACAGAACCTGATGCTCCGTATGCTCGTTGTAAGGGGCGTACCATTTCTCGGGGATTGGCAGCGCGTAACGAGTTCTCTCACATCATAATATCCTTAAATACGGCCCATTTTGAAACAATTAAAAAGCCGGAAGTGTTCGGAAAAGGCCGAAGGTGTACAGAACCCGTTGCTCCGTATGCTCGTTGTAATGGGCGTACCATTTTTCGGGGATTCGAAGCGTGCAGCGAGATCTCACACATCATAATATCGTGCGATACGACCCTTTTTGAAACAATTAAAAAGCCGGAAATGTCCGGAAAAGGCCGAAGGTTTACAGAACCCGTTGCTCCGTATGCTCGTTGTAATGGGCGTACCATTTTTCGGGGATTCGAAGCGTGCAGCGAGATCTCACACATCATAATATTGTGCGATACGACCCTTTTTGAAACAATTAAAAAGCCGGAAATATCCGGAAAAGGCCGAAGGTGTACAGAACCCGATGCTCCGTATGCTCGTTGTAAGGGAAGGACCATTTTTGGGGGATCGGCAACGCTCAACGCGTTTTTACACATCATAATATCCTGCTATTCGGCCCGTTTTTGATCACTTAAAATGCCGGAAATGTCCGGAAAAGGCCGAAGGTGTACAGAACCTGATGCTCCGTATGCTCGTTGTGAGGGGCGTACCATTTCTCGGGGATTGGCAGCGCGTAACGTGTTCTCTCACATCATAATATCCTGATGAACGGCACATTTTGAAACAATTAAAAAGCCGGAAATGTCCGGAAAAGGCCGAAGGTGTACAGAACCCAATGCTCCGTTTGCTCGTTGTAATGGAAGTACCATTTTTGGGGGGTTGGCAGAGAGCAACTGGTTCTTACACATCATAATATCCTGATATACGGCCCATTTTGAAACAATTAAAAAGCCGGAAATGTCCGGAAAAGGCCGAAGGTGTACAGAACCCGTTGCTCCGTATGCTCGCTGTAATGGGCGTACCATTTTTCGGGGATTGGCAGCGTGCAGCGAGATCTCACACATCATAATATCCTGCGATACGACCCTTTTTGAAACAATTATAAAGCCGGAAAAATCCGGAAAAGGCCGAAGGTGTACAAAACCCGTTGCTCCGTATGCTCGTTGTAATGGAAGGACCATTTTTGGGGGATTGGCAACGCTCAACGCGTTTTTACACATCATAATATCCTGCTATTCGGCCCATTTTGAAACAATTAAAAAGCCGGAAATGTCCGGAAAAGGCCGAAGGTGTACAGAACCCGTTGCTCCGTATGCTCGTTGTAATGGGCGTACTATTTTTCGGGGATTGGCAGCGTGCAGCGAGTTCTCACACCTCATAATATCCTGCGATACGACTCATTTTGAAACTATTAAAAAGCCGAAACTGGCCGGAAAAGGCCGAATATGTACAAGACAGGATTCTCGTCATGCTCGTTGTAATGGAAGTACCATTCTTCGGGGATTGGCAGCGCGCAACGAGGTCTCACACATCATAATATCCTGCGATACGACCCATTTTGAAACTATTAAAAAGCCGAAACTGGCCGGAAAAGGCCGAATATGTACAAGACAGGATTCTCCGCATGCTCGTTGTAATGGATGTACCATTCTTCGGGGATTGGCAGCGCGCAACGAGTTCTCTCACATCATAATATCCTGCGATACGACCCATTTTGAAACAATTAAATAGCCGGAAATGTCCGGAAAATGCCGAACGTGTACAGAACCCGTTGCTCCGTATGCTCGTTGTAATGGAAGTACCATTTTTGGGGGGTTGGCAGAGAGCAACTGGTTCTTACACATCATAATATCCTGATATACGGCCCGTTTTTGATCACTTAAAATGCCGGAAATGTCCGGAAAAGGCCGAAGGTGTACAGAACCTGATGCTCCGTATGCTCGTTGTAAGGGGCGTACCATTTCTCGGGGATTGGCAGCGCGTAACGAGTTCTCTCACATCATAATATCCTTAAATACGGCCCATTTTGAAACAATTAAAAAGCCGGAAGTGTTCGGAAAAGGCCGAAGGAGTACAGAACCTGATGCTCCGTATGCTCGTTGTAAGGGGCGTACCATTTCTCGGGGATTGGCAGCGCGTAACGAATTCTCTCACATCATAATATCCTGATATACGGCCCATTTTGAAACTATTAAAAAGCCGGAAATGTCCAGAAAAGGCCGAAGGTGTACAGAACCCGTTGCTCCGTATGCTCGTTGTAATGGGCGTACCATTTTTCGGGGATTCGAAGCGTGCAGCGAGATCTCACACATCATAATATCGTGCGATACGACCCTTTTTGAAACAATTAAAAAGCCGGAAATGTCCGGAAAAGGCCGAAGGTTTACAGAACCCGTTGCTCCGTATGCTCGTTGTAATGGGCGTACCATTTTTCGGGGATTCGAAGCGTGCAGCGAGATCTCACACATCATAATATTGTGCGATACGACCCTTTTTGAAACAATTAAAAAGCCGGAAATATCCGGAAAAGGCCGAAGGTGTACAGAACCCGATGCTCCGTATGCTCGTTGTAAGGGAAGGACCATTTTTGGGGGATCGGCAACGCTCAACGCGTTTTTACACATCATAATATCCTGCTATTCGGCCCGTTTTTGATCACTTAAAATGCCGGAAATGTCCGGAAAAGGCCGAAGGTGTACAGAACCTGATGCTCCGTATGCTCGTTGTGAGGGGCGTACCATTTCTCGGGGATTGGCAGCGCGTAACGTGTTCTCTCACATCATAATATCCTGATGAACGGCACATTTTGAAACAATTAAAAAGCCGGAAATGTCCGGAAAAGGCCGAAGGTGTACAGAACCCAATGCTCCGTTTGCTCGTTGTAATGGAAGTACCATTTTTGGGGGGTTGGCAGAGAGCAACTGGTTCTTACACATCATAATATCCTGATATACGGCCCATTTTGAAACAATTAAAAAGCCGGAAATGTCCGGAAAAGGCCGAAGGTGTACAGAACCCGTTGCTCCGTATGCTCGCTGTAATGGGCGTACCATTTTTCGGGGATTGGCAGCGTGCAGCGAGATCTCACACATCATAATATCCTGCGATACGACCCTTTTTGAAACAATTATAAAGCCGGAAAAATCCGGAAAAGGCCGAAGGTGTACAAAACCCGTTGCTCCGTATGCTCGTTGTAATGGAAGGACCATTTTTGGGGGATTGGCAACGCTCAACGCGTTTTTACACATCATAATATCCTGCTATTCGGCCCATTTTGAAACAATTAAAAAGCCGGAAATGTCCGGAAAAGGCCGAAGGTGTACAGAACCCGTTGCTCCGTATGCTCGTTGTAATGGGCGTACTATTTTTCGGGGATTGGCAGCGTGCAGCGAGTTCTCACACCTCATAATATCCTGCGATACGACTCATTTTGAAACTATTAAAAAGCCGAAACTGGCCGGAAAAGGCCGAATATGTACAAGACAGGATTCTCGTCATGCTCGTTGTAATGGAAGTACCATTCTTCGGGGATTGGCAGCGCGCAACGAGGTCTCACACATCATAATATCCTGCGATACGACCCATTTTGAAACTATTAAAAAGCCGAAACTGGCCGGAAAAGGCCGAATATGTACAAGACAGGATTCTCCGCATGCTCGTTGTAATGGAAGTACCATTCTTCGGGGATTGGCAGCGCGCAACGAGTACTCTCACATCATAATATCCTGCGATACGACCCATTTTGAAACAATTAAATAGCCGGAAATGTCCGGAAAATGCCGAACGTGTACAGAACCCGTTGCTCCGTATGCTTGTTGTAATGTAAGGACCATTTTTGGGGGATTGGCAGCGTGCAGCGAGTTCTCACACATCATAATATCCTGCGATAGGACCCGTTTTTAATCACATAAAATGCCGGAGATGTCCGGAAAAGGCCGAAGGTGTACAGAACCCAATGCTCCGTTTGCTCGTTGTAATGGAAGTACCATTTTTGGAAGGTTGGCAGAGAGCAACTGGTTCTTACACATCATAATATCCTGATATACGGCCCGTTTTTGATCACTTAAAATGCCGGAAATGTCCGGAAAAGGCCGAAGGTGTACAGAACCTGATGCTCCGTATGCTCGTTGTGAGGGGCGTACCATTTCTCGGGGATTGGCAGCGCGTAACGTGTTCTCTCACATCATAATATCCTGATAAACGGCACATTTTGAAACAATTAAAAAGCCGGAAATGTACGGAAAAGGCCGAAGGTGTACAGAACCCAATGCTCCGTTTGCTCGTTGTAATGGAAGTACCATTTTTGGGGGGTTGGCAGAGAGCAACTGGTTCTTACACATCATAATATCTTGATATACGGCCCATTTTGAAACAATTAAAAAGCCGGAAATGTCCGGAAAAGGCCGAAGGTGTACAGAACCCGATTCTCCGTATGCTCGTTGTAATGGGCGTACCATTTTTCGGGGATTGGCAGCGTGCAGCGAGATCTCACACATCATAATATCCTGCGATACGACCCTTTTTGAAACAATTGTAAAGCCGGAAAAATCCGGAAAAGGCCGAAGGTGTACAAAACCCGTTGCTCCGTATGCTCGTTGTAATGGAAGGACCATTTTTGGGGGATTGGCAACGCTCAACGCGTTTTTACACATCATAATATCCTGCTATTCGGCCCATTTTGAAACAATTAAAAAGCCGGAAATGTCCGGAAAAGGCCGAAGGTGTACAGAACCTGATGCTACGTATACTCGTTGTAAGGGGCGTACCATTTCTCGGGGATTGGCAGCGCGCAACGAGATCTCACACATCATAATATCCTGCGATACGACCCTTTTTGAAACAATTAAAAAGCCGGAAATATCCGGAAAAGGCCGAAGGTGTACAGAACCCGTTGCTCCGTATGCTCGTTGTAATGGGCGTACCATTTTTCAGGGATTGGCAGCGTGCAGCGAGATCTCACACATCATAATATCCTGCGATACGACCCTTTTTGAAACAATTAAAAAGCGGGAAATATCCGGAAAAGGCTGAAGGTGTACAGAACCCGTTGCTCCGTATGCTCGTTGTAATGGGCGTACCATTTTTCGGGGATTGGCAGCGTGCAGCGAGTTCTCACACTTCATAATATCCTGCGATACGACCCATTTTGAAACTATTAAAAAGCCGAAACTGGCCGGAAAAGGCCGAATATGTACAAGACAGGATTCTCCGCATGCTCGTTGTAATGGAAGTACCATTCTTCGGTGATTGGCAGCGCGCAACGAGTACTCTCACATCATAATATCCTGCGATACGACCCATTTTGAAACAATTAAATAGCCGGAAATGTCCGGAAAATGCCGAACGTGTACAGAACCCGTTGCTCCGTATGCTCGTTGTAATGTAAGGACCATTTTTGGGGGATTGGCAGCGTGCAGCGAGTTCTCACACATCATAATATCCTGCGATAGGACCCGTTTTTAATCACATAAAATGCCGGAGATGTCCGGAAAAGGCCGAAGGTGTACAGAACCCAATGCTCCGTTTGCTCGTTGTGAGGGGCGTACCATTTCTCGGGGATTGGCAGCGCGTAACGTGTTCTCTCACATCATAATATCCTGATAAACGGCACATTTTGAAACAATTAAAAAGCCGGAAATGTACGGAAAAGGCCGAATATGTACAAGACAGGATTCTCCGCATGCTCGTTGTAATGGAAGTACCATTCTTCGGGGATTGGCAGCGCGCAACGAGTACTCTCACATCATAATATCCTGCGATACGACCCTTTTTGAAACAATTAAAAAGCGGGAAATATCCGGAAAAGGCTGAAGGTGTACAGAACCCGTTGCTCCGTATGCTCGTTGTAATGGGCGTACCATTTTTCGGGGATTGGCAGCGTGCAGCGAGTTCTCACACTTCATAATATCCTGCGATACGACCCATTTTGAAACTATTAAAAAGCCGAAACTGGCCGGAAAAGGCCGAATATGTACAAGACAGGATTCTCCGCATGCTCGTTGTAATGGAAGTACCATTCTTCGGGGATTGGCAGCGCGCAACGAGTACTCTCACATCATAATATCCTGCGATACGACCCATTTTGAAACAATTAAATAGCCGGAAATGTCCGG
This sequence comes from Bombus muscorum, assembly GCA_963971185.1. Lineage (NCBI taxonomy): Eukaryota > Metazoa > Arthropoda > Insecta > Hymenoptera > Apidae > Bombus > Bombus muscorum. The sequence goes on from OZ020130.1 coordinate 6,370,058, forward strand.
AAAATGCCGAACGTGTACAGAACCCGTTGCTCCGTATGCTCGTTGTAATGTAAGGACCATTTTTGGGGGATTGGCAGCGCGCAACGAGTACTCTCACATCATAATATCCTGCGATACGACCCATTTTGAAACAATTAAATAGCCGGAAATGTCCGGAAAATGCCGAACGTGTACAGAACCCGTTGCTCCGTATGCTCGTTGTAATGTAAGGACCATTTTTGGGGGATTGGCAGCGTGCAGCGAGTTCTCACACATCATAATATCCTGCGATAGGACCCGTTTTTAATCACATAAAATGCCGGAGATGTCCGGAAAAGGCCGAAGGTGTACAGAACCTGATGCTCCGTATGCTCGTTGTGAGGGGCGTACCATTTCTCGGGGATTGGCAGCGCGTAACGTGTTCTCTCACATCATAATATCCTGATAAACGGCACATTTTGAAACAATTAAAAAGCCGGAAATGTACGGAAAATGCCGAATATGTACAAGACAGGATTCTCCGCATGCTCGTTGTAATGGAAGTACCATTCTTCGGGGATTGGCAGCGCGCAACGAGTACTCTCACATCATAATATCCTGCGATACGACCCATTTTGAAACAATTAAATAGCCGGAAATGTCCGGAAAATGCCGAACGTGTACATAACCCGTTGCTCCGTATGCTCGTTGTAATGGGCGTACCATTTTTCGGGGATTGGCAGCGTGCAGCGAGATCTCACACATCATAATATCCTGCGATACGACCCGTTTTTAATCACATAAAATGCCGGAAATGTCCGGAAAAGGCCGAAGGTGTACAGAACCCGTTGCTCCGTATGCTCGTTGTAATGGAAGGACCATTTTTCGGGGATTGGCAGCGTGCAGCTAGTTCTCACACATCATAATATCCTGCGATACGACCCGTTTTTAATCACATAAAATGCCGGAAATGTCCGCAAAAGGCCGAAGGTGTACAGAACCTGATGCTACGTATACTCGTTGTAAGGGGCGTACCATTTCTCGGGGATTGGCAGCGTGCAGCGAGATCTCACACATCATAATATCCTGCGATACGACCCTTTTTGAAACAATTAAAAAGCGGGAAATATCCGGAAAAGGCTGAAGGTGTACAGAACCCGTTGCTCCGTATGCTCGTTGTAATGGGCGTACCATTTTTCGGGGATTGGCAGCGTGCAGCGAGTTCTCACACTTCATAATATCCTGCGATACGACCCATTTTGAAACTATTAAAAAGCCGAAACTGGCCGGAAAAGGCCGAATATGTACAAGACAGGATTCTCCGCATGCTCGTTGTAATGGAAGTACCATTCTTCGGGGATTGGCAGCGCGCAACGAGTACTCTCACATCATAATATCCTGCGATACGACCCATTTTGAAACAATTAAATAGCCGGAAATGTCCGGAAAATGCCGAACGTGTACAGAACCCGTTGCTCCGTATGCTCGTTGTAATGGGCGTACCATTTTTCGGGGATTGGCAGCGTGCAGCGAGATCTCACACATCATAATATCCTGCGATACGACCCTTTTTGAAACAATTAAAAAGCGGGAAATATCCGGAAAAGGCTGAAGGTGTACAGAACCCGTTGCTCCGTATGCTCGTTGTAATGGGCGTACCATTTTTCGGGGATTGGCAGCGTGCAGCGAGTTCTCACACTTCATAATATCCTGCGATACGACCCATTTTGAAACTATTAAAAAGCCGAAACTGGCCGGAAAAGGCCGAATATGTACAAGACAGGATTCTCCGCATGCTCGTTGTAATGGAAGTACCATTCTTCGGGGATTGGCAGCGCGCAACGAGTACTCTCACATCATAATATCCTGCGATACGACCCATTTTGAAACAATTAAATAGCCGGAAATGTCCGGAAAATGCCGAACGTGTACAGAACCCGTTGCTCCGTATGCTCGTTGTAATGTAAGGACCATTTTTGGGGGATTGGCAGCGTGCAGCGAGTTCTCACACATCATAATATCCTGCGATAGGACCCGTTTTTAATCACATAAAATGCCGGAGATGTCCGGAAAAGGCCGAAGGTGTACAGAACCCAATGCTCCGTTTGCTCGTTGTAATGGAAGTACCATTTTTGGGGGGTTGGCAGAGAGCAACTGGTTCTTACACATCATAATATCCTGATATACGGCCCGTTTTTGATCACTTAAAATGCCGGAAATGTCCGGAAAAGGCCGAAGGTGTACAGAACCTGATGCTCCGTATACTCGTTGTGAGGGGCGTACCATTTCTCGGGGATTGGCAGCGCGTAACGTGTTCTCTCACATCATAATATCCTGATAAACGGCACATTTTGAAACAATTAAAAAGCCGGAAATGTCCGGAAAAGGCCGAAGGTGTACAGAACCCAATGCTCCGTTAGCTCGTTGTAATGGAAGTACCATTTTTGGGGGGTTGGCAGGGAGCAACTGGTTCTTACACATCATAATATCCTGATATACGGCCCATTTTGAAACAATTAAAAAGCCGGAAATGTCCGGAAAAGGCCGAAGGTGTACAGAACCCGTTGCTCCGTATGCTCGTTGTAATGGGCGTACCATTTTTCGGGGATTGGCAGCGTGCAGCGAGATCTCACACATCATAATATCCTGCGATACGACCCTTTTTGAAACAATTATAAAGCCGGAAAAATCCGGAAAAGGCCGAAGGTGTACAAAACCCGTTGCTCCGTATGCTCGTTGTAATGGAAGGACCATTGTTGGGGGATTGGCAACGCTCAACGCGTTTTTACACATCATAATATCCTGCTATTCGGCCCATTTTTGATCACTTAAAATGCCGGAAATGTCCGGAAAAGGCCGAAGGTGTACAGAACCTGATGCTCCGTATGCTCGTTGTAATGGAAGTACCATTCTTCGGGGATTGGCACCGCGCAACGAGTTCTCTCACATCATAATATCCTGCGATACGACCCATTTTGAAACAATTAAAAAGCCGGAAATGTCCGGAAAATGCCAAAGGTGTACAGAACCCGTTGCTCCGTATGCTCGTTGTAATGGGCGTACCATTTTTCGGGGATTGGCAGCGTGCAGCGAGTTCTCTCACATCATAATATCCTGCTATAGGGCCCGTTTTTAATCACATAAAATGCCGGAGATGTCCGGAAAAGGCCGAAGGTGTACAGAACCTGATGCTCCGTATGCTCGTTGTAATGGAAGTACCATTCTTCGGGGATTGGCACCGCGCAACGAGTTCTCTCACATCATAATATCCCGCGATACGACCCATTTTGAAACAATTAAAAAGCCGGAAATGTCCGGAAAATGCCGAAGGTGTACAGAACCCGTTGCTCCGTATGCTCGTTTTAATGTAAGGACCATTTTTCGGGGATTGGCAGCGTGCAGCGAGTTCTCACACATCATAATATCCTGCGATACGACCCGTTTTTAATCACATAAAATGCCGGAAATGTCCGGAAAAGGCCGAAGGTGTACAGAACCTGATGCTCCGTATGCTCGTTGTAATGGAAGGACCATTCTTCGGGGATTGGCAGCGCGCAACGAGTTCTCTCACATCATAATATCCTGCGATACGACCCATTTTGAAACAATTGAAAAGCCGGAAATGTCCGGAAAATGCCAAAGGTGTACAGAACCCGTTCCTCCGTATGCTCGTTGTAATGGGCGTACCATTTTTCGGGAATTGGCAGCGTGCAGCGAGTTCTCACACCTCACAATATCCTGCGATACGAGCCATTTTGAAACTATTAAAAAGCCGAAACTGGCCGGAAAAGGCCGAATATGTACAAGACAGGATTCTCCGCATGCTCGTTGTAATGGATGTACCATTCTTCGGGGATTGGCAGCGCGCAACGAGTTCTCTCACATCATAATATCCTGCGATACGACCCATTTTGAAACAATTAAAAAGCCGGAAATGTCCGGAAAATGCCAAAGGTGTACAGAACCCGTTGCTCCGTATGCTCGTTGTAATGGGCGTACCATTTTTCGGGGATTGGAAGCGTGCAGCGAGATCTCACACATCATAATATCGTGCTATACGACCCTTTTTGAAACAATTAAAAAGCCGGAAATATCCGGAAAAGGCCGAAGGTGTACAGAACCCGTTGCTCCGTATGCTCGTTGTAATGGAAGGACCATTTTTGGGGGATTGGCAACGCTCAATGCGTTTTTACACATCATAATATCCTGCTATTCGGCCTATTTTTGATCACTTAAAATGCCGGAAATGTCCGGAAAAGGCCGAAGGTGTACAGAACCTGATGCTCCGTATGCTCGTTGTAATGGAAGTACCATTCTTCGGGGATTGGCAGCGCGCAACGAGTTCTCTCACATCATAATATCCTGCGATACGACCCATTTTGAAACAATTAAAAAGCCGGAAATGTCCGGAAAATGCCAAAGGTGTACAGAACCCGTTCCTCCGTATGCTCGTTGTAATGGGCGTGCCATTTTTCGGGGATTGGCAGCGTGCAGCGAGTTCTGACACCTCATAATATCCTGCGATACGACCCATTTTGAAACTATTAAAAAGCCGAAACTGGCCGGAAAAGGCCGAATATGTACAAGACAGGATTCTCCGCATGCTCGTTGTAATGGATGTACCATTCTTCGGGGATTGGCAGCGCGCAACGAGTTCTCTCACATCATAATATCCCGCGATACGACCCGTTTTTAATCACATAAAATGCCGGAAATGTCCGGAAAAGGCCGAAGGTGTACAGAACCCGTTGCTCCGTATGCTCGTTGTAATGGAAGGACCATTTTTCGGGGATTGGCAGCGTGCAGCGAGTTCTCACACAAAATAATATCCTGCGATACGACCCGTTTTTAATCACATAAAATGCCGGAAATGTCCGGAAAAGGCCGAAGGTGTACAGAACCTGATGCTACGTATACTCGTTGTAAGGGGCGTACCATTTCTCGGGGATTGGCAGCGCGCAACGAGTTCTCTCACATCATAATATCCTGCGATACGACCCATTTTGAAACAATTAAAAAGCCGGAAATGTCCGGAAAATGCCAAAGGTGTACAGAACCCGTTCCTCCGTATGCTCGTTGTAATGGGCGTACCATTTTTCGGGGATTGGCAGCGTGCAGCGAGTTCTGACACCTCATAATATCCTGCGATAGGACCCATTTTGAAACTATTAAAAAGCCGAAACTGGACGGAAAAGGCCGAATATGTACAAGACTGGATTCTCCGCATGCTCGTTGTAATGGAAGGACCATTCTTCGGGGATTGGCAGCGCGCAACGAGTTCTCTCACATCATAATATCCTGCGATACGACCCATTTTGAAACAATTAAAAAGCCGGAAATGTCCGGAAAATGCCAAAGGTGTACAGAACCCGTTCCTCCGTATGCTCGTTGTAATGGGCGTACCATTTTTCGGGGATTGGCAGCGTGCAGCGAGTTCTCACACCTCATAATATCATGCGATACGACCCATTTTGAAACTATTAAAAAGCCGAAACTGGCCGGAAAAGGCCGAATATGTACAAGACAGGATTCTCCGCATGCTCGTTGTAATGGATGTACCATTCTTCGGGGATAGGCAGCGCGCAATGAGTTCTCTCACATCATAATATCCCGCGATACGACCCGTTTTTAATCACATAAAATGCCGGAAATGTCCGGAAAAGGCCGAAGGTGTACAGAATCCGTTGCTCCGTATGCTCGTTGTAATGGAAGGACCATTTTTCGGGGATTGGCAGCGTGCAGCGAGTTCTCACACATCATAATATCGTGCCATACGACCCTTTTTGAAACAATTAAAAAGCGGGAAATATCCGGAAAATGCTGAAGGTGTACAGAACCCGTTGTTCCGTATGCTCGTTGTAATGGGCGTACCATTTTTCGGGGATTGGCAGCGTGCAGCGAGTTCTCACACTTCATAATATCCTGCGATACGACCCATTTTGAAAGAATTAAATAGCCGGAAATGTCCGGAAAATGCCGAACGTGTACATAACCCGTTGCTCCGAATGCTCGTTGTAATGTAAGGACCATTTTTGGGGGATTGGCAGCGTGCAGAGAGTTCTCACAGATCATAATATCCTGCGATACGTCCCGTTTTTAATCACATAAAATGCCGGAGATGTCCGGAAAAGGCCGAAGGTGTACAGAACCCAATGCTCCGTTTGCTCGTTGTAATGGAAGTACCATTTTTGGGGGGTTGGCAGAGAGCAACTGGTTCTTACACATCATAATATCCTGATATACGGCCCGTTTTTGATCACTTAAAATGCCGGCAATGTCCGGAAAAGGCCGAAGGTGTACAGAACCTGATGCTCCGTATGCTCGTTGTAAGGGGCGTACCATTTATCGGGGATTGGCAGAGCGTAACGAATTCTCTCACATGATAATATCCTGATATACGGCCCATTTTGAAACAATTAAAAAGCCGGAAATGTCCGGAAAAGGCCGAAGGTGTACAGAACCCAATGCTCCGTATGCTCGTTTTAATGGAAGGACCATTTTTCGGGGATTGGCAACGCTCAATGCTTTTTTACACATCATAATATCCTGCTATTCGGCCTATTTTTGATCACTTAAAATGCCGGAAATGTCCGGAAAATGCCAAAGGTGTACAGAACCCGTTCCTCCGTATGCTCGTTGTAATGGGCGTACCATTTTTCGGGGATTGGCAGCGTGCAGCGAGTTCTGACACCTCATAATATCCTGCGATACGACCCATTTTGAAACTATTAAAAAGCCGAAACTGGCCGGAAAAGGCCGAATATGTACAAGACAGGATTCTCCGCATGCTCGTTGTAATGGATGTACCATTCTTCGGGGATTGGCAGCGCGCAACGAGTTCTCTCACATCATAATATCCCGCGATACGACCCGTTTTTAATCACATAAAATGCCGGAAATGTCCGGAAAAGGCCGAAGGTGTACAGAACCCGTTGCTCCGTATGCTCGTTGTAATGGAAGGACCATTTTTCGGGGATTGGCAGCGTGCAGCGAGTTCTCACACAAAATAATATCCTGCGATACGACCCGTTTTTAATCACATAAAATGCCGGAAATGTCCGGAAAAGGCCGAAGGTGTACAGAACCTGATGCTACGTATACTCGTTGTAAGGGGCGTACCATTTCTCGGGGATTGGCAGCGCGCAACGAGTTCTCTCACATCATAATATCCTGCGATACGACCCATTTTGAAACAATTAAAAAGCCGGAAATGTCCGGAAAATGCCAAAGGTGTACAGAACCCATTCCTCCGTATGCTCGTTGTAATGGGCGTACCATTTTTCGGGGATTGGCAGCGTGCAGCGAGTTCTGACACCTCATAATATCCTGCGATAGGACCCATTTTGAAACTATTAAAAAGCCGAAACTGGACGGAAAAGGCCGAATATGTACAAGACTGGATTCTCCGCATGCTCGTTGTAATGGAAGGACCATTCTTCGGGGATTGGCAGCGCGCAACGAGTTCTCTCACATCATAATATCCTGCGATACGACCCATTTTGAAACAATTAAAAAGCCGGAAATGTCCGGAAAATGCCAAAGGTGTACAGAACCCGTTCCTCCGTATGCTCGTTGTAATGGGCGTACCATTTTTCGGGGATTGGCAGCGTGCAGCGAGTTCTCACACCTCATAATATCATGCGATACGACCCATTTTGAAACTATTAAAAAGCCGAAACTGGCCGGAAAAGGCCGAATATGTACAAGACAGGATTCTCCGCATGCTCGTTGTAATGGATGTACCATTCTTCGGGGATAGGCAGCGCGCAATGAGTTCTCTCACATCATAATATCCCGCGATACGACCCGTTTTTAATCACATAAAATGCCGGAAATGTCCGGAAAAGGCCGAAGGTGTACAGAATCCGTTGCTCCGTATGCTCGTTGTAATGGAAGGACCATTTTTCGGGGATTGGCAGCGTGCAGCGAGTTCTCACACATCATAATATCGTGCCATACGACCCTTTTTGAAACAATTAAAAAGCGGGAAATATCCGGAAAATGCTGAAGGTGTACAGAACCCGTTGTTCCGTATGCTCGTTGTAATGGGCGTACCATTTTTCGGGGATTGGCAGCGTGCAGCGAGTTCTCACACTTCATAATATCCTGCGATACGACCCATTTTGAAAGAATTAAATAGCCGGAAATGTCCGGAAAATGCCGAACGTGTACATAACCCGTTGCTCCGAATGCTCGTTGTAATGTAAGGACCATTTTTGGGGGATTGGCAGCGTGCAGCGAGTTCTCACAGATCATAATATCCTGCGATACGTCCCGTTTTTAATCACATAAAATGCCGGAGATGTCCGGAAAAGGCCGAAGGTGTACAGAACCCAATGCTCCGTTTGCTCGTTGTAATGGAAGTACCATTTTTGGGGTGTTGGCAGAGAGCAACTGGTTCTTACACATCATAATATCCTGATATACGGCCCGTTTTTGATCACTTAAAATGCCGGCAATGTCCGGAAAAGGCCGAAGGTGTACAGAACCTGATGCTCCGTATGCTCGTTGTAAGGGGCGTACCATTTATCGGGGATTGGCAGAGCGTAACGAATTCTCTCACATGATAATATCCTGATATACGGCCCATTTTGAAACAATTAAAAAGCCGGAAATGTCCGGAAAAGGCCGAAGGTGTACAGAACCCAATGCTCCGTTTGCTCGTTGTAATGGAAGTACCATTTTTGGGGGGTTGGCAGAGAGCAACTGGTTCCTACACATCATAGTATCCTGATATACGGCCCATTTTGAAACAATTAAAAAGCCGGAAATGTCCGGAAAAGGCCGAAGGTGTACAGAACCCGTTGCTCCGTATGCTCGTTGTAATGGGCGTACCATTTTTCGGGGATTGGCAGCGTGCAGCGAGATCTCACACATCATAATATCCTGCGATACGACCCTTTTTGAAATAATTATAAAGCCGGAAAAATCCGGAAAAGGCCGAAGGTGTACAAAACCCGTTGTTCCGTATGCTCGTTGTAATGGGCGTACCATTTTTCGGGGATTGGCAGCGTGCAGCCAGTTCTCACACTTCATAATATCCTGCGATACGACCCATTTTGAAAGAATTAAATAGCCGGCAATGTCCGGAAAAGGCCGAAGGTGTACAGAACCTGATGCTCCGTATGCTCGTTGTAAGGGGCGTACCATTTATCGGGGATTGGCAGAGCGTAACGAATTCTCTCACATGATAATATCCTGATAAACGGCACATTTTGAAAAAATTAAAAAGCCGGAAATGTACGGAAAAGGCCGAATATGTACAAGACAGGATTCTCCGCATGCTCGTTGTAATGGAAGTACCATTCTTCGGGGATTGGCAGCGCGCAACGAGTACTCTCACATCATAATATCCTGCGATACGACCCATTTTGAAACAATTAAATAGCCGGAAATGTCCGGAAAATGCCTAACGTGTACAGAACCCGTTGCTCCGTATGCTCGTTGTAATGTAAGGACCATTTTTGGGGGATTGGCAGCGTGCAGCGAGTTCTCACACATCATAATATCCTGCGATAGGACCCGTTTTTAATCACATAAAATGCCGGAGATGTCCGGAAAAGGCCGAAGGTGTACAGAACCTGATGCTCCGTATGCTCGTTGTAATGGAAGTACCATTTTTGGGGGGTTGGCAGAGAGCAACTGGTTCTTACACATCATAATATCCTGATATACGGCCCGTTTTTGATCACTTAAAATGCCGGAAATGTCCGGAAAAGGCCGAAGGTGTACAGAACCTGATGCTCCGTATGCTCGTTGTAAGGGGCGCACCATTTCTCGGGGATTGGCAGCGCGTAACGAGTTCTCTCACATCATAATATCCTGAAATACGGCACATTTTGAAACAATTAAAAAGCCGGAAATGTTCGGAAAAGGCCGAAGGTGTACAGAACCTGATGCTCCGTATGCTCGTTGTAAGGGGCGTACCATTTCTCGGGGATTGGCAGCGCGTAACGAATTCTCTCACATCATAATATCCTGATATACGACCCATTTTGAAACAATTAAAAAGCCGGAAATGTCCAGAAAATGCCGAAGGTGTACAGAACCCGTTTCTCCGTATGCTCGTTGTAATGGGCGTACCATTTTTCGGGGATTGGAAGCGTGCAGCGAGATCTCACACATCATAATATCGTGCGATACGACCCTTTTTGAAACAATTAAAAAGCCGGAAATATCCGGAAAAGGCCGGAGGTGTACAGAACCCGATGCTCCGTATGCTCGTTGTAAGGGAAGGACCATTTTTGGGGGATCGGCAACGCTCAACGCGTTTTTACACATCATAATATCCTGCTATTCGGCCCGTTTTTGATCACTTAAAATGCCGGAAATGTCCGGAAGAGGCCGAAGGTGTACAGAACCTGATGCTCCGTATGCTCGTTGTAAGGGGCGTACCATTTTTCGGGGATTGGCAGCGCGTAACATGTTCTCTCACATCATAATATCCTGATAAACGGCACATTTTGAAACAATTAAAAAGCCGGAAATGTCCGGAAAAGGCCGAAGGTGTACAGAACCCAATGCTCCGTTAGCTCGTTGTAATGGAAGTACCATTTTTGGGGGGTTGGCAGGGAGCAACTGGTTCTTACACATCATAATATCCTGATATACGGCCCATTTTGAAACAATTAAAAAGCCGGAAATGTCCGGAAAAGGCCGAAGGTGTACAGAACCCGTTGCTCCGTATGCTCGTTGTAATGGGCGTACCATTTTTCGGGGATTGGCAGCGTGCAGCGAGATCTCACACATCATAATATCCTGCGATACGACCCTTTTTGAAACAATTATAAAGCCGGAAAAATCCGGAAAAGGCCGAAGGTGTACAAAACCCGTTGCTCCGTATGCTCGTTGTAATGGAAGGACCATTGTTGGGGGATTGGCAACGCTCAACGCGTTTTTACACATCATAATATCCTGCTATTCGGCCCATGTTTGATCACTTAAAATGCCGGTAATGTCCGGGAAAGGCCGAAGGTGTACAGAACCTGATGCTCCGTATGCTCGTTGTAATGGAAGTACCATTCTTCGGGGATTGGCACCGCGCAACGAGTTCTCTCACATCATAATATCCTGCGATACGACCCATTTTGAAACAATTAAAAAGCCGGAAATGTCCGGAAAATGCCAAAGGTGTACAGAACCCGTTGCTCCGTATGCTCGTTGTAATGGGCGTACCATTTTTCGGGGATTGGCAGCGTGCAGCGAGTTCTCTCACATCATAATATCCTGCTATAGGGCCCGTTTTTAATCACATAAAATGCCGGAGATGTCCGGAAAAGGCCGAAGGTGTACAGAACCTGATGCTCCGTATGCTCGTTGTAATGGAAGTACCATTCTTCGGGGATTGGCACCGCGCAACGAGTTCTCTCACATCATAATATCCCGCGATACGACCCATTTTTAACAATTAAAAAGCCGGAAATGTCCGGAAAATGCCGAAGGTGTACAGAACCCGTTGCTCCGTATGCTCGTTGTAATGGGCGTACCATTTTTCGGGGATTGGAAGCGTGCAGCGAGATCTCACACATCATAATATCGTGCGATACGACCCTTTTTGAAACAATTAAAAAGCCGGAAATATCCGGAAAAGGCCGAAAGTGTACAGAACCCGTTGCTCCGTATGCTCGTTGTAATGGAAGGACCATTTTTGGGGGATTGGCAACGCACAATGCGTTTTTACACATCATAATATCCTTCTATTCGACCCATTTTTGATCACTTAAAATGCCGGAAATGTCCGGAAAAGGCCGAAGGTGTACAGAACCTGATGCTCCGTATGCTCGTTTTAATGGAAGGACCATTTTTCGGGGATTGGCAACGCTCAATGCTTTTTTACACATCATAACATCCTGCTATTCGGCCTATTTTTGATCACTTAAAATGCCGGAAATGTCCGGAAAAGGCCGAAGGTGTACAGAACCTGATGCTCCGTATGCTCGTTGTAATGGAAGTACCATTCTTCGGGGATTGGCAGCGTGCAGCGAGTTCTCACACCTCATAATATCATGCGATACGACCCATTTTGAAACTATTAAAAAGCCGAAACTGGCCGGAAAAGGCCGAATATGTACAAGACAGGATTCTCCGCATGCTCGTTGTAATGGATGTACCATTCTTCGGGGATTGGCAGCGCGCAACGAGTTCTCTCACATCATAATATCCCGCGATACGACCCGTTTTTAATCACATAAAATGCCGGAAATGTCCGGAAAAGGCCGAAGGTGTACAGAACCCGTTGCTCCGTATGCTCGTTGTAATGGAAGGACCATTTTTCGGGGATTGGCAGCGTGCAGCGAGTTCTCACACAAAATAATATCCTGCGATACGACCCGTTTTTAATCACATAAAATGCCGGAAATGTCCGGAAAAGGCCGAAGGTGTACAGAACCTGATGCTACGTATACTCGTTGTAAGGGGCGTACCATTTCTCGGGGATTGGCAGCGCGCAACGAGTTCTCTCACATCATAATATCCTGCGATACGACCCATTTTGAAACAATTAAAAAGCCGGAAATGTCCGGAAAATGCCAAAGGTGTACAGAACCCGTTCCTCCGTATGCTCGTTGTAATGGGCGTACCATTTTTCGGGGATTGGCAGCGTGCAGCGAGTTCTGACACCTCATAATATCCTGCGATAGGACCCATTTTGAAACTATTAAAAAGCCGAAACTGGACGGAAAAGGCCGAATATGTACAAGACTGGATTCTCCGCATGCTCGTTGTAATGGAAGGACCATTCTTCGGGGATTGGCAGCGCGCAACGAGTTCTCTCACATCATAATATCCTGCGATACGACCCATTTTGAAACAATTAAAAAGCCGGAAATGTCCGGAAAATGCCAAAGGTGTACAGAACCCGTTCCTCCGTATGCTCGTTGTAATGGGCGTACCATTTTTCGGGGATTGGCAGCGTGCAGCGAGTTCTCACACCTCATAATATCATGCGATACGACCCATTTTGAAACTATTAAAAAGCCGAAACTGGCCGGAAAAGGCCGAATATGTACAAGACAGGATTCTCCGCATGCTCGTTGTAATGGATGTACCATTCTTCGGGGATTGGCAGCGCGCAATGAGTTCTCTCACATCATAATATCCCGCGATACGACCCGTTTTTAATCACATAAAATGCCGGAAATGTCCGGAAAAGGCCGAAGGTGTACAGAATCCGTTGCTCCGTATGCTCGTTGTAATGGAAGGACCATTTTTCGGGGATTGGCAGCGTGCAGCGAGTTCTCACACATCATAATATCGTGCCATACGACCCTTTTTGAAACAATTAAAAAGCGGGAAATATCCGGAAAAGGCTGAAGGTGTACAGAACCCGTTGTTCCGTATGCTCGTTGTAATGGGCGTACCATTTTTCGGGGATTGGCAGCGTGCAGCGAGTTCTCACACTTCATAATATCCTGCGATACGACCCATTTTGAAAGAATTAAATAGCCGGAAATGTCCGGAAAATGCCGAACGTGTACATAACCCGTTGCTCCGAATGCTCGTTGTAATGTAAGGACCATTTTTGGGGGATTGGCAGCGTGCAGCGAGTTCTCACAGATCATAATATCCTGCGATACGTCCCGTTTTTAATCACATAAAATGCCGGAGATGTCCGGAAAAGGCCGAAGGTGTACAGAACCCAATGCTCCGTTTGCTCGTTGTAATGGAAGTACCATTTTTGGGGTGTTGGCAGAGAGCAACTGGTTCTTACACATCATAATATCCTGATATACGGCCCGTTTTTGATCACTTAAAATGCCGGCAATGTCCGGAAAAGGCCGAAGGTGTACAGAACCTGATGCTCCGTATGCTCGTTGTAAGGGGCGTACCATTTATCGGGGATTGGCAGAGCGTAACGAATTCTCTCACATGATAATATCCTGATATACGGCCCATTTTGAAACAATTAAAAAGCCGGAAATGTCCGGAAAAGGCCGAAGGTGTACAGAACCCAATGCTCCGTTTGCTCGTTGTAATGGAAGTACCATTTTTGGGGGGTTGGCAGAGAGCAACTGGTTCCTACACATCATAGTATCCTGATATACGGCCCATTTTGAAACAATTAAAAAGCCGGAAATGTCCGGAAAAGGCCGAAGGTGTACAGAACCCGTTGCTCCGTATGCTCGTTGTAATGGGCGTACCATTTTTCGGGGATTGGCAGCGTGCAGCGAGATCTCACACATCATAATATCCTGCGATACGACCCTTTTTGAAACAATTATAAAGCCGGAAAAATCCGGAAAAGGCCGAAGGTGTACAAAACCCGTTGCTCCGTATGCTCGTTGTAATGGAAGGACCATTTTTGGGGGATTGACAACGCTCAACGCGTTTTTACACATCATAATATCCTGCTATTCGGCCCATTTTTGATCACTTAAAATGCCGGAAATGTCCGGAAAATGCCAAAGTTGTACAGAACCCGTTGCTCCGTATGCTCGTTGTAATGGGCGTACCATTCTTCGGGGATTGGCAGCGCGCAACGAGTTCTCTCACAACATAATATCCTGCGATACGACCCATTTTGAAACAATTAAAAAGCCGGAAATGTCCGGAAAATGCCAAAGGTGTACAGAACCCGTTGCTCCGTATGCTCGTTGTAATGGGCGTACCATTTTTCGGGGATTGGCAGCGTGCAGGGAGTTCTCACACCTCATAATATCCTGCGATACGACCCATTTTGAAACTATTAAAAAGCCGAAACTGGCCGGAAAAGGCTGAATACGTACAAGACAGGATTCTCCGCATGCTCGTTGAAATGGATGTACCATTCTTCGGGGATTGGCAGCGCGCAACGAGTTCTCTCACATCATAATATCCCGCGATACGACTCATTTTGAAACAATTAAAAAGCCGGAAATGTCCGGAAAATGCCGAAGGTGTACAGAACCCGTTGCTCCGTATGCTCGTTGTAATGGAAGGACCATTATTGGGGGATTGGCAGCGTGCAGCGAGTTCTCACACATCATACTATCCTGCGATACGACAAATTTTGAAACAATTTAAAAGACGATACTGGCCGGAAAAGGCCGAGTATGTACAAGACATGATACTCCGCATGCTCGTTTTATTGGAAGTACCATTCTTCGGGGATTGGCAGCGCGCACCGAGTTCCCTCACATCATAATATCCTGCTATACGGCCCGTTTTTAATTACATAAAATGCCGGAGATGTCCGGAAAAGGCCGAAGGTGTACAGAACCCGATGCTCCGTTTGCTCGTTGTAATGGGCGTACCATTTTTCGGGGATTGGCAGCGTGCAGCGAGATCTCACACATCATAGTATCCTGCGATACGACCCTTTTTGAAACAATTAAAAAGCCGGAAATATCCGGAAAAGGCCGAAGGTGTACAGAACCCGTTGCTCCGTATGCTCGTTGTAATGGAAGGACCATTTTTGGGTGATTGGCAACGCTCAACGCGTTTTTACACATCATAATATCCTGCTATTCGGCCCGTTTTTGATCACTTAATATGCCGGAAATGTCCGGAAAAGGCCGAAGGTGTACAGAACCTGATGCTACGTATACTCGTTGTAAGGGGCGTACCATTTCTCGGGGATTGGCAGCGCGTAACGAGTTCTCTCACATCATAATATCCTGATATACGACCCATTTTGAAACAATTAAATAGCCGGAAATGTCCGGAAAATGCCGAACGTGTACAGAACCCGTTGCTCCGTATGCTCGTTGTAATGGAAGTACCACTTTTTTGGGGGGTTGGCAGAGAGCAACTGGCTCTTACATATCATAATAATCAGATATACGGCCTATTTTGAAACAATTAAAAAGCCGGAAATGTCCGGAAAAGGCCGAAGGTGTATAGAACCCGTTGCTCCGTATACTCGTTGTGAGGGGCGTACCATTTCTCGGGGATTGGCAGCGCGTAACGTGTTCTCTCACATCATAATATCCTGATAAACGGCACATTTTGAAACAATTAAAAAGCCGGAAATGTCCGGAAAAGGCCGAAGGTGTACAGAACCCAATGCTCCGTTAGCTCGTTGTAATGGAAGTACCATTTTTGGGGGGTTGGCAGGGAGCAACTGGTTCTTACACATCATAATATCCTGATATACGGCCCATTTTGAAACAATTAAAAAGCCGGAAATGTCCGGAAAAGGCCGAAGGTGTACAGAACCCGTTGCTCCGTATGCTCGTTGTAATGGGCGTACCATTTTTCGGGGATTGGCAGCGTGCAGCGAGATCTCACACATCATAGTATCCTGCGATACGACACTTTTTGAAACAATTAAAAAGCGGGTAATATCCGGAAAAGGCTGAAGGTGTACAGAACCCGTTGCTCCGTATGCTCGTTGTAATGTAAGGACCATTTTGGGGGGATTGGCAGCGTGCAGCGAGATCTCACACATCATAGTATCCTGCGATACGACACTTTTTGAAACAATTAAAAAGCGGGTAATATCCGGAAAAGGCTGAAGGTGTACAGAACCCGTTCCTCCGTATGCTCGTTGTAATGGGCGTACCATTTTTCGGGGATTGGCAGCGTGCAGCGAGTTCTCACACATCATAGTATCCTGCGATACGACACTTTTTGAAACAATTAAAAAGCGGGTAATATCCGGAAAAGGCTGAAGGTGTACAGAACCTGATGCTCCGTATGCTCGTTGTAAGGGGCGTACCATTTCTCGGGGATTGGCAGCGCGTAACGAGTTCTCTCACATCATGATATCCTGAAATGCGGCCCATTTTGAAACAATTAAAAAGCCGGAAATGTTCGGAAAAGGCCGAAGGTGTACAGAACCTGATGCTCCGTATGCTCGTTGTAGGGGGCGTACCATTTCTCGAGGATTGGCAGCGCGTAACGAATCCTCTCACAGCATAATATCCTGATATACGGCCCATTTTGAAACAATTAAAAAGCCGGAAATGTCCGGAAAAGGCCGAAGGTGTACAGAACCCGTTGCTCCGTATGCTCGTTGTAATGGGCGTACCATTTTTCGGGGATTGGCAGCGTGCAGCGAGGTCTCACACATCATAATATCCTGCGATACGACCCTTTTTGAAACAATTATAAAGCCGGAAAAATCCGGAAAAGGCCGAAGGTGTACAAAACCCGTTGCTCCGTATGCTCGTTGTAATGGAAGGACCATTTTTGGGGGATTGGCAACGCTCAACGCGTTTTTACACATCACAATATCCTGCTATTCGGCCCATTTTTGATCACTTAAAATGCCGGAAATGTCCGGAAAATGCCAAAGGTGTACAGAACCCGTTGCTCCGTATGCTCGTTGTAATGGGCGTACCATTCTTCGGGGATTGGCAGCGCGCAACGAGTTCTCTCACAACATAATATCCTGCGATACGACCCATTTTGAAACAATTAAAAAGCCGGAAATGTCCGGAAAATGCCAAAGGTGTACAGAACCCGTTGCTCCGTATGCTCGTTGTAATGGGCGTACCATTTTTCGGGGATTGGCAGCGTGCAGCGAGTTCTCACACCTCATAATATCCTGCGATACGACCCATTTTGAAACTATTAAAAAGCCGAAACTGGCCGGAAAAGGCTGAATATGTACAAGACAGGATTCTCCGCATGCTCGTTGAAATGGATGTACCATTCTTCGGGGATTGGCAGCGCGCAACGAGTTCTCTCACATCATAATATCCCGCGATACGACTCATTTTGAAACAATTAAAAAGCCGGAAATGTCCGGAAAATGCCGAAGGTGTACAGAACCCGTTGCTCCGTATGCTCGTTGTAATGGAAGGACCATTATTGGGGGATTGGCAGCGTGCAGCGAATTCTCACACATCATACTATCCTGCGATACGACAAATTTTGAAACAATTTAAAAGACGAAACTGGCCGGAAAAGGCCGAATATGTACAAGACAGGATACTCCGCATGCTCGTTTTATTGGAAGTACCATTCTTCGGGGATTGGCAGCGCGCACCGAGTTCCCTCACATCATAATATCCTGCTATACGGCCCGTTTTTAATCACATAAAATGCCGGAGATGTCCGGAAAAGGCCGAAGGTGTACAGAACCCGATGCTCCGTTTGCTCGTTGTAATGGAAGTACCATTTTTGGGGGGTTGACAGAGAGCAACTGGTTCTTACACATCATAATATCCTGATATACGGCCCATTTTGAAACAATTAAAAAGCCGGAAATGTCCGGAAAAGGCCGAAGGTGTACAGAACCCGTTGCTCCGTATGCTCGTTGTAATGGGCGTACCATTTTTCGGGGATTGGAAGCGTGCAGCGAGATCTCACACATCATAATATCGTGCGATACGACCCTTTTTGAAACAATTAAAAAGCGGGAAATATCCGGAAAAGGCCGAAGGTGTACAGAACCCGTTGCTCCGTATGCTCGTTGTAATGGAAGGACCATTTTTGGGGGATTGGCAACGCTCAACGCGTTTTTACACATCATAATATCCTGCTATTCGGCCCATTTTTGATCACTTAAAATGCCGGAAATGTCCGGAAAAGGCCGAAGGTGTATAGAACCTGATGCTCCGTATGCTCGTTGTAAGGGGCGTACCATTTCTCGGGGATTGGCAGCGCGTAACGAGTTCTCTCACATCATAATATCCGGAAATACGGCCCATTTTGAAACTATTACAAAGCCGGAAATGTCCGGAAAAGGCCGAAGGTGTACAGAACCCGTTGCTCCGTATGCTCGTTGTAATGGGCGTACCATTTTTCGGGGATTGGAAGCGTGCAGCGAGTTCTCACACATCATAATATCCTGCGATACGACCCGTTTTTAATCACATAAAATGCCAGAAATGTTCGGAAAAGGCCGAAGGTGTACAGAACCTGATGCTACGTATACTCGTTGTAATGGAAGGACCATTTTTGGGGGATCGGCAACGCTCAACGCGTTTTTACACATCATAATATACTGGTGTACAGAACCTGATGCTCCGTATGCTCGTTGTAAGGGGCGTACCATTTCTCGGGGATTGGCAGCGCGTAACGTGTTCTCTCACATCATAATATCCTGATAAACGGCACATTTTGAAACAATTAAAAAGCCGGAAATGTCCGGAAAAGGCCGAAGGTGTACAGAACCCGTTGCTCCGTATGCTCGTTGTAATGGGCGTACCATTTTTCGGGGATTGGCAGCGTGCAGCGAGTTCTCACACCTCATAATATCCTGCGATACGACTCATTTTGAAACTATTAAAAAGCCGAAACTGGCCGGAAAAGGCCGAATATGTACAAGACAGGATTCTCGTCATGCTCGTTGTAATGGAAGTACCATTCTTCGGGGATTGGCAGCGTGCAGCGAGTTCTCACACCTCATAATATCCTGCGATACGACTCATTTTGAAACTATTAAAAAGCCGAAACTGGCCGGAAAAGGCCGAATATGTACAAGACAGGATTCTCGTCATGCTCGCTGTAATGGGCGTACCATTTTTCAGGGATTGGCAGCGCGCAACGAGTTCTCTCACATCATAATATCCTGCGATACGACCCATTTTGAAACAATTAAAAAGCCGGAAATGTCCGGAAAATGCCAAAGGAGTACAGAACCCGTTGCTCCGTATGCTCGTTGTAATGGGCGTACCATTTTTCGGGGATTGGCAGCGTGCAGCGAGTTCTCACACCTCATAATATCCTGCGATACGACCTATTTTGAAACTATTAAAAAGCCGAAACTGGCCGGAAAAGGCCGAATATGTACAAGACAGGATTTTCCGCATGCTCGTTGTAGTGGATGTACCATTCTTCGGGGATTGGCAGCGCGCAACGAGTTCTCTCACATCATAATATCGCGCGATACGACCCATTTTGAAACAATTAAAAAGCCGGAAATGTCCGGAAAATGCCGAAGGTGTACAGAACCCGTTGCTCCGTATGCTCGTTGTAATGGAAGGACCATTTTTGGGGGTTGGCAGAGAGCAACTGGTTCTTACACATCATAATATCCTGATATACGGCCCATTTAGAAACAATTAAAAAGCCGGAAATGTCCGGAAAAGGCCGAAGGTGTACAGAACCCGTTGCTCCGTATGCTCGTTGTAATGGGCGTACCATTTTTCGGGGATTGGCAGCGTGCAGCGAGATCTCACACATCATAATATCCTGCGATACGACCCTTTTTGAAACAATTAAAAAGCCGGAAATATCCGGAAAAGGCCGAAGGTGTACAGAACCCGTTGCTCCGTATGCTCGTTGTAATGGAAGGACCATTTTTGGGGGATCGGCAACGCTCAACGCGTTTTTACACATCATAATATACTGGTGTACAGAACCTGATGCTCCGTATGCTCGTTGTAAGGGGCGTACCATTTCTCGAAGATTGGCAGCGCGTAACGTGTTCTCTCACATCATAATATCCTGATAAACGGCACATTTTGAAACAATTAAAAAGACGGAAATGTCCGGAAAAGGCCGAAGGTGTACAGAACCCGTTGCTCCGTATGCTCGTTGTAATGGGCGTACCATTCTTCGGGGATTGGCAGCGGGCAACGAGTTCTCTCACATCATAATATCCTGCTATACGGCCCGTTTTTAATCACATAAAATGCCGGAGATGTCCGGAAAAGGCCGAAGGTGTACAGAACCCGATGCCCCGTTTGCTCGTTGTAATGGAAGTACCATTTTTCGGGGATGGGCAGCGTGCAGCGAGTTCTCACACCTCATAATATCCTGCGAAACGACTCATTTTGAAACTATTAAAAAGGGCGTACCATTTCTCGGGGATTGGCAGCGCGTAACGAGTTCTCTCACATCATAATATCATGATATACGGCCCATTTTGAAACAATTAAAAAGCCGGAAATGTCCGGAATGTTGTAATGTTGTAATGTTGTAAATGTTGTAATGGAAGCACCATTCTTCGGGGATTGGCAGCGTGCAGCGAGTTCTCACACCTCATAATATTCTGCGAAACGACTCATTCTGAAACTATTAAAAAGCCGAAACTTGCCGGAAAAGGCCGAATATGTACAAGACAGGATTCTCGTCATGCTCGTTGTAATGGAAGTACCATTCTTCGGGGATTGGCAGCGCGCAACGAGTTCTCTCACATCATAATATCCTGATATACGGCCCATTTTGAAACAATTAGAAAGGCGGAAATGTCCGGAAAAGTCCGAAGGTGTACAGAACCTGATGCTCCGTATGCTCGTTGTAATGGAAGTACCATTCTTCGGGGATTGGCAGCGCGCAACGAGTTCTCTCACATCATAATATCGCGCGATACGACCCATTTTGAAACAATTAAAAAGCCGGAAATGTCCGGAAAATGCCGAAGGTGTACAGAACCCGTTGCTCCGTATGCTCGTTGTAATGTGCGTACAATTTTTCGGGGATTGGCAGCGTGCAGCGAGATCTCACACATCATAATATCCTGCGATACGACCCTTTTTGAAACAATTAAAAAGCCGGAAATATCCGGAAAAGGCCGAAGGTGTACAGAACCCGTTGCTCCTTATGCTCGTTGTAATGGAAGGGCCATTTTTGGGGGATTGGAAACGCTCAACGCGTTTTTACACATCATAATATCCTGCTATTCGGCCCATTTTGAAACAATTAAAAAGCCGGAAATATCCGGAAAAGGCCGAAGGTGTACAGAACCTGATGCTACGTATACTCGTTGTAAGGGGCGTACCATTCCTCGGGGATTGGCAGCGCGCAACGAGGTCTCACACATAATAATATCCTGCGATACGACCCTTTTTGAAACAATTAAAAAGCAAGAAATATCCGGAAAAGGCCGAAGGTGTACAGAACCCGTTGCTCCGTATGCTCGTTGTAATGGGCGAACCATTTTTCGGGGATTGGCTGCGTGCAGCGAGATCTCACACATCATAATATCCTGCGATACGACCCTTTTTGAAACAATTAAAAAGCAAGAAATATCCGGAAAAGGCCGAAGGTGTACAGAAACCGTTGCTCCGTATGCTCGTTGTAATGGGCGAACCATTTTTCGGGGATTGGCTGCGTGCAGCGAGATCTCACACATCATAATATCCTGCGATACGACCCGTTTTTAGTCACATAAAATGCTGGAAATGTCCGGAATAGGCCGAAGGTGTACAGAACCTGATGCTACGTATACTCGTTGTAAGGGGCGTACCATTTCTCGGGGATTGGCAGCGCGTAACGAGTTCTGTCACATCATAATATGCTGATATACGGCCCATTTGAAACAATTAAAAAGCCGGAAATGTCCGGAAAAGGCCGAAGGTGTACAGAACCCGTTGCTCCCTTTGCTTGTTGTAATGGAAGTACCATTTTTGGGGGGTTGGCAGAGAGGAACTGGTTCTTACACATCATAATATCCTGATATACGGCCCATTTTGAAACAACTAAAAAGAGGAAACTGGCCGGAAAAGGCCGAATATGTACATGACAGGATTCTCCGCATGCTCGTTGTATTGGAAGTACCATTCTTCGGGGATTGGCAGCGCGCACCGAGTTCCCTCACATCATAATATCCTGCGATACGACCCTTTTTGAAACAATTAAAAAGCCGGAAATATCCGGAAAAGGCCGAAGGTGTACAGAACCCGTTGCTCCGTATGCTCGTTGTAATGGAAGGGCTATTTTTGGGGGATTGGAAACGCTCAACGCGTTTTTACACATCATAATATCCTGCTATTCGGCCCATTTTGAAACAATTAAAAAGCCGGAAATATCTGGAAAAGGCCGAAGGTGTACAGAACCTGATGCTACGTATACTCGTTGTAAGGGGCGTACCATTCCTCGGGGATTGGCAGCGCGCAACGAGATCTCACACATCATAATATCCTGCGATACGACCCGTTTTTAGTCACATAAAATGCTGGAAATATCCGGAATAGGCCGAAGGTGTACAGAACCTGATGCTACGTATACTCGTTGTAAGGGGCGTTCCATTTCTCGGGGATTTGCTGCGCGTAACGAGTTCTCTCACATCATAATATCCTGATATACGGCCCATTTTGAAACAATTAAAAAGCCGGAAATGTCCGGAAAAGGCCGAAGGTATACTGAACCCGTTGCTCCGTATGCTCGTTGTAGTGGGCGTACCATTTTTCGGGGATTGGCAGCGTGCAGCGAGTTCTCACACCACATAATATCCTGCGAAACGACTCATTTTGAAACTATTAAAAAGCCGAAACTTGCCGGAAAAGGCCGAATATGTACAAGACAGTATTCTCCGCATGCTCGTTGTATTGGAAGTAGCATTCTTCGGGGAATGGCAGCGCGCAACGAGTTCTCTCACATCATAATATCCTGATATACGGCCCATTTTGAAACAATTAAAAAGCCGGAAATGTCCGGAAAAGGCCGAAGGTGTACAGAACCCGTTGCTCCCTTTGCTTGTTGTAATGGAAGTACCATTTTTGGGGGGTTGGCAGAGAGCAACTGGTTCTTACACATCATAATATCCTGATATACGGCCCATTTCAAGCAATTAAAAAGCCGGAAATGTCCGGAAAAGGCCGTAGGTGTACAGAACCCGTTGCTCCGTATGCTCGTTGTAATAGGCGTACCATTTTTCGGGGATTTCCAGCGTGCAGCCAGTTCTCACACCTCATAATATCCTGCGATACGACCCATTTTGAAACTATTAAAAAGCCGAAACTGGCCGGAAATGGCCGAATATGTACAAGACAGGATTCTCCGCATGCTCGTTGTAATGGAAGTACCATTCTTCGGGGATTGGCAGCGCGCAACGAGTTCTCTCACATCGTAATATCCTGCTATACGGCCCGTTTTTAATCACATAAAATGCCGGAGATGTCCGGAAAAGGCAGAAGGTGTACAGAACCCGATGCTCCGTTTGCTCGTTGTAATGGAAGTACCATTTTTCGGGGATGGGCAACGTGCAGCGTGTTCTCACACATCATAATAACCTGCGATACGACCCATTTTGAAACAATTAAAAAGACGAAACTGCCCGGGAAAGGCCGAATATGTACAAGACAGGATTCTCCGCATGCTCGTTGTAATGGAAGTACCATTCTTCGGGGATTTGCAGCGCGCAACGAGTTCCCTCACATCATAATATCCTGCTATACGGCCCGTTTTTAATCACATAAAATGCCGGAAATGTCCGGAAAAGGCCGAAGGTGTACAGAACCCGTTGCTCCGTATGCTCGTTGTAATGGGCGTACCATTTTTCGGGGATTGGAAGCGTGCAGCGAGATCTCACACATCATAATATCGTGCGATACGACCCTTTTTGAAACAATTAAAAAGCCGGAAATATCCGGAAAAGGCCGAAGGTTTACAGAACCCGATGCTCCGTATGCTCGTTGTAAGGGAAGGACCATTTTTGGGGGATCGGCAACGCTCAACGCGTTTTTACACATCATAATATACTGGTGTACAGAACCTAATGCTCCGTATGCTCGTTGTAAGGGGCGTACCATTTCTCGGGGATTGGCAGCGCGTAACGTGTTCTCTCACATCATAATATCCTGATAAACGGCACATTTTGAAACAATTAAAAAGCCGGAAATGTCCGGAAAAGGCCGAAGGTGTACAGAACCCGTTGCTCCGTATGCTCGTTGTAGTGGGCGTACCATTTTTCGGGGATTGGCAGCGTGCAGCGAGCTCTCACACCTCATAATATCCTGCGATACGACCCATTTTGAAACTATTAAAAAGCCGAAACTGGCCGGAAATGGCCGAATATGTACAAGACAGGATTCTCCGCATGCTCGTTGTAATGGAAGTACCATTCTTCGGGGATTGGCAGCGCGCAACGAGTTCTCTCACATCGTAATATCCTGCTATACGGCCCGTTTTTAATCACATAAAATGCCGGAGATGTCCGGAAAAGGCAGAAGGTGTACAGAACCCGATGCTCCGTTTGCTCGTTGTAATGGAAGTACCATTTTTCGGGGATGGGCAACGTGCAGCGTGTTCTCACACATCATAATAACCTGCGATACGACCCATTTTGAAACAATTAAAAAGACGAAACTGCCCGGGAAAGGCCGAATATGTACAAGACAGGATTCTCCGCATGCTCGTTGTAATGGAAGTACCATTCTTCGGGGATTTGCAGCGCGCAACGAGTTCCCTCACATCATAATATCCTGCTATACGGCCCGTTTTTAATCACATAAAATGCCGGAGATGTCCGGAAAAGGCCGAAGGTGTACAGAACCCAATGCTCCGTTTGCTCGTTGTAATGGAAGTACCATTTTTGGGGGATTGGCAGAGAGCAACTGGTTCTTACACATCATAATATCCTGATATACGGCCCATTTTGAAACAATTAAAAAGCCGGAAATATCCGGAAAAGGCCGAAGGTGTACAGAACCCGTTGCTCCGTATGCTCGTTGTAATGGGCGTACAATTTTTCGGGGATTGGCAACGTGCAGCGAGATCTCACACATCATAATATCCTGCGATACGACCCTTTTTGAAACAATTAAAAAGCCGGAAATATCCGGAAAAGGCCGAAGGTGTACAGAACCCGTTGCTCCGTATGCTCGTTGTAATGGAAGGGCCATTTTTGGGGGATTGGAAACGCTCAACGCGTTTTTACACATCATAATATCCTGCTATTCGGCCCATTTTGAAACAATTAAAAAGCCGGAAATATCCGGAAAAGGCCGAAGGTGTACAGAACCTGATGCTACGTATACTCGTTGTAAGGGGCGTACCATTCCTCGGGGATTGGCAGCGCGCAACGAGATCTCACACATAATAATATCCTGCGATACGAATCTCTTTGAAACAATTAAAAAGCATGAAATATCCGGAAAAGGCCGAAGGTGTACAGAACCCGTTGCTCCGTATGCTCGTTGTAGTGGGCGTACCATTTTTCGGGGATTGGCAGCGTGCAGCGAGTTCTCACACCTCATAATATCCTGATATACGGCCCATTTTGAAACAATTAAAAAGCCGGAAATGTCCGGAAAAGGCCGAAGGTGTACAGAACCCGTTGCTCCGTATGCTCGTTGTAGTGGGCGTACCATTTTTCGGGGATTGGCAGCGTGCAGCGAGTTCTCACACCTCATAATATCCTGCGATACGACTCATTTTGAAACTATTAAAAAGCCGAAACTGGCCGGAAAATGCCGAATATGTACAAGACAGGATTCTCCGCATGCTCATTGTAATGGAAGTACCATTCTTCGAGGATTGGCAGCGCGCAACGAGTTCTCTCACATCATAATATCCTGATATACGGCCCATTTGAAACAATTAAAAAGCCGGAAATGTCCGGAAAAGGCCGAAGGTGTACAGAACCTGATGCTCCGTATGCTCGTTGTAAGGGGCGTACCATTTCTCGGGGATTGGCAGTGCGTAACGAGTTCTCTCATATCATAATATCCTGAAATACGGCCCATTTTGAAACAATTAAAAAGCCGGAAATGTCCGGAAAAGGGCGAAGGTGTACAGAACCTGATGCTCCGTATGCTCGTTGTAATGGATGTACCATTCTTCGGGGATTGGCAGCGCGCAACGAGTTCTCTCACATCATAATATCCTGCGATACGGCCCATTTTGAAACAATTAAAAAGCCGGAAATGTCCGGAAAAGGGCGAAGGTGTACAGAACCTGATGCTCCGTATGCTCGTTGTAGTGGGCGTACCATTCTTCGGGGATTGGCAGCGCGCAACGAGTTCTCTCACATCATAATATCCTGCGATACGACCCATTTTGTAACAATTAAAAAGCCGGAAATGTCCGGAAAATGCCAAAGGTGTACAGAATCCGTTGCTCCGTATGCTCGTTGTAATGGGCGTACCATTTTGCGGGGATTGGCAGCGTGCTGCGAGTTCTCACACCTCATAATATCCTGCGATACGACCCATTTTGAAACTATTAAAAAGACGAAACTGGCCGGGAAAGGCCGAATATGTACAAGACAGGATTCTCCGCATGCTCGTTGTAATGGATGTACCATTCTTCGGGGATTGGCAGCGCGCAACGAGTTCTCTCACGTCATAATATCCCGCGATACGACCCATTTTGAAACAATTAAAAAGACGAAACTGGCCGGAAAAGGCCGAATATGTACAAGACAGGATTCTCCGCATGCTCGTTGTATTGGAAGTACCATTCTTCGGGGATTGGCAGCGCGCACCGAGTTCCCTCACATCATAATATCCTGCTATACGGCCCGTTTTTAATCACATAAAATGCCGGAGATGTCCGGAAAAGGCCGAAGGTGTACAGAACCCGATGCTCCGTTTGCTCGTTGTAATGGAAGTACCATTTTTGGGGGGTTGGCAGCGTGCAGCGAGTTCTCACACATCATAATATCCTGCGATACGACCCATTTTGAAACAACTAAAAAGACGAAACTGGCCGGAAAAGGCCGAATATGTACATGACAGGATTCTCCGCATGCTCGTTGTATTGGAAGTACCATTCTTTGGGGATTGGCAGCGCGCACCGAGTTCCCTCACATCATAATATCCTGCTATACGGCCCGTTTTTAATCACATAAAATGCCGGAGATGTCCGGAAAAGGCCGAAGGTGTACAGAACCCGATGCTCCGTTTGCTCGTTGTAATGGAAGTACCATTTTTGGGGGGTTGGCAGAGAGCAACTGGCTCTTACAGATCATAATAATCTGATATACGGCCCATTTTGAAACAATTCAAAAGCCGGAAATGTCCGGAAAAGGCCGAAGGTGTACAGAACCCGTTGCTCCGTATGCTCCTTTTACTGGGCGTACCATTTTTCGGGGATTGGAAGCGTGCAGCGAGATCTCACACATCATAATATCGTGCGATACGACCCATTTTGAAACAATTAAAAAGCCGGAAATGTCCGGAAAATTCCAAAGGTGTACAGAACCCGTTGCTCCGTATGCTCGTTGTAATGGGCGTACCATTTTTCGGGGATTGGCAGCGTGCAGCGAGTTCTCACACTTCATAATATCCTGCGATACGACTCATTTTGAAACTATTAAAAAGCCGAAACTGGCCGGAAAAGGCCGAATATGTACAAGACAGGATTCTCGTCATGCTCGTTGTAATGGAAGTACCATTCTTCGGGGATTAGCAGCGTGCAGCGTGTTCTCACACCTCATAATATCTTGCGATACGACTCATTTTGAAACTATTAAAAAGCCGAAACTGGCCGGAAAAGGCCGAATATGTACAAGACAGGATTCTCGTCATGCTCGTTGTAATGGAAGTACCATTCTTCGGAGATTTGCAGCGCGCAACGAGTTCCCTCACATCATAATATCCTGCGATACGACCCATTTTGAAACAATTAAAAAGCCGGAAATGTCCGGAAAATGCCAAATGTGTACAGAACCCGTTGCTTCGTATGCTCGTTGTAATGGGCGTACCATTTTTCGGGGATTGGCAGCGTGCAGCGAGATCTCACACCTCATAATATCCTGCGATACGACCTATTTTGAAACTATTAAAAAGCCGAAACTGGCCGGAAAAGGCCGAATATGAACAAGACAGGATTCTCGTCATGCTCGTTGTAATGGAAGTACCATTCTTCGGGGATTTGTAGCGCGCA
Organism: Bombus muscorum; assembly: GCA_963971185.1. NCBI lineage: Eukaryota > Metazoa > Arthropoda > Insecta > Hymenoptera > Apidae > Bombus > Bombus muscorum. The sequence goes on from OZ020130.1 coordinate 6,398,438, forward strand.
ACGAGTTAACTCACATCATAATATCCTGCTATACGGCCCGTTTTTAATCACATAAAATGCCGGAGATGTCCGGAAAAGGCCGAAGGTGTACAGAACCCAATGCTCCGTTTGCTCGTTGTAATGGAAGTACCATTTTTGGGGGTTGGCAGAGAGCAACTGGTTCTTACACATCATAATATCCTGATATACGGCCCATTTTGAAACAATTAAAAAGCCGGAAATGTCCGGAAAAGGCCGAAGGTGTACAGAACCCGTTGCTTCGTATGCTCGTTGTAATGGGCGTACCATTTTTCGGGGATTGGCAGCGTGCAGCGAGATCTCACACATCATAATATCCTGCGATACGAACCTTTTTGAAACAATTAAAAAGCCGGAAATATCCGGAAAAGGCCAAAGGTGTACAGAACCCGTTGCTCCGTATGCTCGTTGTAATGGAAGGACCATTTTTGGGGGATTGGCAGCGTGCAGCGAGTTCTCACACCTCATAATATCCTGCGAAACGACTCATTTTGAAACTATTAAAAAGCCGAAACTTGCCGGAAAAGGCCGAATATGTAAAAGACAGGATTCTCGTCATGCTCGTTGTAATGGAAGTACCATTCTTCGGGGATTTGCAGCGCGCAACGAGTTCCCTCACATCATAATATCCTGCTATACGGCCCGTTTTTAATCACATAAAATGCCGGCGATGTCCGGAAAAGGCCGAAGGTGTACAGAACCCGATGCTCCGTTTGCTCGTTGTAATGGAAGTACCATTTTTGGGGGGTTGGCAGAGAGCAACGAGTTCTCTCACATCATAATATCCTGCGATACGACCCGTTTTGAAACAATAAAATAGCCGGAAATGTCCGGAAAATGCCGAAGGTGTACAGAACCCGTTGCTCCGTATGCTCGTTGAAATGGAAGGACCATTTTTGGGGGATTGGCAGCGTGCAGCGAGTTCTCACACATCATAATATCCTGCGATACGACCCTTTTTTAATCACATAAAATGCCGGAAATGTTCGGAAAAGGCCGAAGGTGTACAGAACCTGATGCTACGTATACTCGTTGTAAGGGGCGTTCCATTTCTCGGGGATTGGCTGCGCGCAACGAGTTCTCTCACATCATAATATCCTGATATTCGGCCCATTTTCAAGCAATTAAAAAGCCGGAAATGTCCGGAAACGGCCGAAGGTGTACAGAACCCGTTGCTCCGTATGCTCGTTGTAATGGAAGTACCATTTTTCGGGGATTTCCAGCGTGCAGCCAGTTCTCACGCCTCATAATATCCTGCGATACGACCCATTTTGAAACTATTAAAAAGCCGAAACTGGCCGGAAATGGCCGAATATGTACAAGACAGGATTCTCCGCATGCTCGTTGTAATGGAAGTACCATTCTTCGGGGAGTGGCAGCGCGCAACGAGTTCTCTCACATCGTAATATCCTGCTATACGGCCCGATTTTAATCACATAAAATGCCGGAGATGTCCGGAAAAGGCAGAAGGTGTACGGAACCCGAAGCTCCGTTTGCTCGTTGTAATGGAAGTACCATTTTTCGGGGATGGGCAGCGTGCAGCGTGTTCTCACACATCATAATAACCTGCGATACGACCCATTTTGAAACAATTAAAAAGACGAAACTGGCCGGGAAAGGCCGAATATGTACAAGACAGGATTCTCCGCATGCTCGTTGTAATGGAAGTACCATTCTTCGGGGATTTGCAGCGCGCAACGAGTTCCCTCACATCATAATATCCTGCTATACGGCCCGTTTTTAATCACATAAAATGCCGGAGATTCCGGAAAAGGCCGAAGGTGTACTGAACCCGTTGCTCCGTATGCTCGTTGTAATGGGCGTACCATTTTTCGGGGATGGGCAGCGTGCAGCGTGTTCTCACACATCATAATATCCTGCGATACGACCCATTTTGAAACAATTAAATAGCCGGAAATATCCGGAAAAGGCCGAAGGTGTACAGAACCCGATGCTCCGTATGCTCGTTGTAAGGGAAGGACCATTTTTGGGGGATCGGCAACGCTCAACGCGTTTTTACACATCATAATATCCTGCTATTCGGCCCGTTTTTGATCACTTAAAATGCCGGAAATGTCCGGAAAAGGCCGAAGGTGTACAGAACCTGATGCTCCGTATGCTCGTTGTAAGGGGCGTACCATTTCTCGGGGATTGGCAGCGCGTAACGTGTTCTCTCACATCATAATATCCTGATAAACGGCACATTTTGAAACAATTAAAAAGCCGGAAATGTCCGGAAAAGGCCGAAGGTGTACAGAACCCAATGCTCCGTTTGCTCGTTGTAATGGAAGTACCATTTTTGGGGGTTGGCAGAGAGCAACTGGTTCTTACACATCATAATATCCTGCTGTACGGCCCGTTTTTAATCACATAAAATGCCGGAAATGTCCGGAAAAGGCCGAAGGTGTACAGAACCCGTTGCTCCGTATGCTCGCTGTAATGGGCGTACCATTTTTCGGGGATTGGAAGCGTGCAGCGAGATCTCACACATCATAATATCGTGCGATACGACCCTTTTTGACACAATTAAAAAGCCGGAAATATCCGGAAAAGGCCGAAGATATACAGAACCCGATGCTCCGTATGCTCGTTGTAAGGGAAGGACCATTTTTGGTTGATCGGCAACGCTCAACGCGTTTTTACACATCATAATATACTGGTGTACAGAACCTAATGCTCCGTATGCTCGTTGTAAGGGGCGTACCATTTCTCGGGGATTGGCAGCGCGTAACGTGTTCTCTCACATCATAATATCCTGATAAACGGCACATTTTGAAACAATTAAAAAGCCGGAAATGTCCGGAAAAGGCCGAAGGTGTACAGAACCCGTTGCTCCGTATGCTCGTTGTAGTGGGCGTACCATTTTTCGGGGATTGGCAGCGTGCAGCGAGCTCTCACACCTCATAATATCCTGCGATACAACTCATTTTGTAACTATTAAAAAGCCGAAACTGGCCGGAAAAGGCCGAATATGTACAAGACAGGATTCTCGTCATGCTCGTTGTAATGGAAGTACCATTCTTCGGGGATTTGCAGCGCGCAACGAGTTCCCTCACATCATAATATCCTGCTATACGGCCCGTTTTTATCACATAAAATGCCGGCGATGTCCGGAAAAGGCCGAAGGTGTACAGAACCCGATGCTCCGTTTGCTCGTTGTAATGGAAGTACCATTTTTGGGTGGTTGGCAGAGAGCAACGAGTTCTCTCACATCATAATATCCTGCGATACGACCCGTTTTGAAACAATAAAATAGCCGGAAATGTCCGGAAAATGCCGAAGGTGTACAGAACCCGTTGCTCCGTATGCTCGTTGTAATGGAAGGACCATTTTTGGGGGATTGGCAGCGTGCAGCGAGTTCTCACACATCATAATATCCTGCGATACGACCCGTTTTTAATCACATAAAATGCCGGAAATGTTCGGAAAAGGCCGAAGGTGTACAGAACCTGATGCTACGTATACTCGTTGTAAGGGGCGTTCCATTTCTCGGGGATTGGCTGCGCGTAACGAGTTCTCTCACATCATAATATCCTGATATTCGGCCCATTTTCAAGCAATTAAAAAGCCGGAAATGTCCGGAAAAGGCCGAAGGTGTACAGAACCCGTTGCTCCGTATGCTCGTTGTAATGGAAGTACCATTTTTCGGGGATTTCCAGCGTGCAGCCAGTTCTCACGCCTCATAATATCCTGCGATACGACCCATTTTGAAACTATTAAAAAGCCGAAACTGGCCGGAAATGGCCGAATATGTACAAGACAGGATTCTCCGCATGCTCGTTGTAATGGAAGTACCATTCTTCGGGGAGTGGCAGCGCGCAACGAGTTCTCTCACATCGTAATATCCTGCTATACGGCCCGATTTTAATCACATAAAATGCCGGAGATGTCCGGAAAAGGCAGAAGGTGTACAGAACCCGAAGCTCCGTTTGCTCGTTGTAATGGAAGTACCATTTTTCGGGGATGGGCAGCGTGCAGCGTGTTCTCACACATCATAACAACCTGCGATACGACCCATTTTGAAACAATTAAAAAGACGAAACTGGCCGGGAAAGGCCGAATATGTACAAGACAGGATTCTCCGCATGCTCGTTGTAATGGAAGTACCATTCTTCGGGGATTTGCAGCGCGCAACGAGTTCCCTCACATCATAATATCCTGCTATTCGGCCCGTTTTTGATCACTTAAAATGCCGGAAATGTCCGGAAAAGGCCGAAGGTGTACAGAACCTGATGCTCCGTGTGCTCGTTGTAAGGGGCGTACCATTTCTCGGGGATTGGCAGCGCGTAACGTGTTCTCTCACATCATAATATCCTGATAAACGGCACATTTTGAAACAATTAAAAAGCCGGAAATGTCCGGAAAAGGCCGAAGGTGTACAGAACCCAATGCTCCGTTTGCTCGTTGTAATGGAAGTACCATTTTTGGGGGTTGGCAGAGAGCAACTGGTTCTTACACATCATAATATCCTGATATACGGCCCATTTTGAAACAATTAAAAAGCCGGAAATGTCCGGAAAAGGCCGAAGGTGTACAGAACCCGTTGCTTCGTATGCTCGTTGTAATGGGCGTACCATTTTTCGGGGTTTGGCAGCGTGCAGCGAGATCTCACACATCATAATATCCTGCGATACGACCCTTTTTGAAACAATTAAAAAGCCGGAAATATCCGGAAAAGGCCAAAGGTGTACAGAACCCGTTGCTCCGTATGCTCGTTGTAATGGAAGGACCATTTTTAGGGGATTGGCAGCGTGCAGCGAGTTCTCACACCTCATAATATCCTGCGAAACGACTCATTTTGAAACTATTAAAAAGCCGAAACTTGCCGGAAAAGGCCGAATATGTAAAAGACAGGATTCTCGTCATGCTCGTTGTAATGGGCGTACCATTTTTCGGGGATTGGCAGCGTGCAGCGAGTTCTCACACCTCATAATATCCTGCGATACGACCCATTTTGAAACTATTAAAAAGCCGAAACTGGCCGGAAAAGGCCGAATATGTACAAGACAGGATTCTCCACATGCTCGTTGTAATGGATGTACCATTCTTCGGGGATTGGCAGCGCGCAACGAGTTCTCTCACATCATAATATCCCGCGATACGACCCATTTTGAAACAATTAAAAAGCCGGAAATGTCCGGAAAATGCCGAAGGTGTACAGAACCTGATGCTACGTATATTCGTTGTAAGGGGCGTACCATTTCTCGGGGATTGGCAGCGCGCAACGAGGTCTCACACAACATAATATCCTGCGATACGACCCTTTTTGAAACAATTAAAAAGCCGGAAATATCCGGAAAAGGCCGAAGGTGTACAGAACCCGTTGCACCGTATGCTCGTTGTAATGGGAGTACCATTTTTCGGGGATTGGCAGCGTGCAGCGAGATCTCACACATCATAATATCCTGCGATACGACCCTTTTTGAAACAATTAAAAAGCCGGAAATGTCCGGAAAATGCCGAAGGTGTACAGAACCTGATGCTACGTATATTCGTTGTAAGGGGCGTACCATTTCTCGGGGATTGGCAGCGCGCAACGAGGTCTCACACAACATAATATCCTGCGATACGGCCCATTTTGAAACAATTAAAAAGCCGGAAATGTCCGGAAAAGGCCGAAGGTGTACAGAACCCGATGCTCCGTATGCTCGTTGTAAGGGAAGGACCATTTTTGGGGGATCGGCAACGCTCAACGCGTTTTTACACATCATAATATCCTGCTATTCGGCCCGTTTTTGATCACTTAAAATGCCGGAAATGTCCGGAAAAGGCCGAAGGTGTACAGAACCTGATGCTCCGTATGCTCGTTGTAAGGGGCGTACCATTTCTCGGGGATTGGCAGCGCGTAACGTGTTCTCTCACATCATAATATCCTGATAAACGGCACATTTTGAAACAATTAAAAAGCCGGAAATGTCCGGAAAAGGCCGAAGGTGTACAGAACCCAATGCTCCGTTTGCTCGTTGTAATGGAAGTACCATTTTTGGGGGTTGGCAGAGAGCAACTGGTTCTTACACATCATAATATCCTGCTGTACGGCCCGTTTTTAATCACATAAAATGCCGGAAATGTCCGGAAAAGGCCGAAGGTGTACAGAACCCGTTGCTCCGTATGCTCGCTGTAATGGGCGTACCATTTTTCGGGGATTGGAAGCGTGCAGCGAGATCTCACACATCATAATATCGTGCGATACGACCCTTTTTGACACAATTAAAAAGCCGGAAATATCCGGAAAAGGCCGAAGATATACAGAACCCGATGCTCCGTATGCTCGTTGTAAGGGAAGGACCATTTTTGGTTGATCGGCAACGCTCAACGCGTTTTTACACATCATAATATACTGGTGTACAGAACCTAATGCTCCGTATGCTCGTTGTAAGGGGCGTACCATTTCTCGGGGATTGGCAGCGCGTAACGTGTTCTCTCACATCATAATATCCTGATAAACGGCACATTTTGAAACAATTAAAAAGCCGGAAATGTCCGGAAAAGGCCGAAGGTGTACAGAACCCGTTGCTCCGTATGCTCGTTGTAGTGGGCGTACCATTTTTCGGGGATTGGCAGCGTGCAGCGAGCTCTCACACCTCATAATATCCTGCGATACAACTCATTTTGTAACTATTAAAAAGCCGAAACTGGCCGGAAAAGGCCGAATATGTACAAGACAGGATTCTCGTCATGCTCGTTGTAATGGAAGTACCATTCTTCGGGGATTTGCAGCGCGCAACGAGTTCCCTCACATCATAATATCCTGCTATACGGCCCGTTTTTATCACATAAAATGCCGGCGATGTCCGGAAAAGGCCGAAGGTGTACAGAACCCGATGCTCCGTTTGCTCGTTGTAATGGAAGTACCATTTTTGGGTGGTTGGCAGAGAGCAACGAGTTCTCTCACATCATAATATCCTGCGATACGACCCGTTTTGAAACAATAAAATAGCCGGAAATGTCCGGAAAATGCCGAAGGTGTACAGAACCCGTTGCTCCGTATGCTCGTTGTAATGGAAGGACCATTTTTGGGGGATTGGCAGCGTGCAGCGAGTTCTCACACATCATAATATCCTGCGATACGACCCGTTTTTAATCACATAAAATGCCGGAAATGTTCGGAAAAGGCCGAAGGTGTACAGAACCTGATGCTACGTATACTCGTTGTAAGGGGCGTTCCATTTCTCGGGGATTGGCTGCGCGTAACGAGTTCTCTCACATCATAATATCCTGATATTCGGCCCATTTTCAAGCAATTAAAAAGCCGGAAATGTCCGGAAAAGGCCGAAGGTGTACAGAACCCGTTGCTCCGTATGCTCGTTGTAATGGAAGTACCATTTTTCGGGGATTTCCAGCGTGCAGCCAGTTCTCACGCCTCATAATATCCTGCGATACGACCCATTTTGAAACTATTAAAAAGCCGAAACTGGCCGGAAATGGCCGAATATGTACAAGACAGGATTCTCCGCATGCTCGTTGTAATGGAAGTACCATTCTTCGGGGAGTGGCAGCGCGCAACGAGTTCTCTCAAATCGTAATATCCTGCTATACGGCCCGATTTTAATCACATAAAATGCCGGAGATGTCCGGAAAAGGCAGAAGGTGTACAGAACCCGAAGCTCCGTTTGCTCGTTGTAATGGAAGTACCATTTTTCGGGGATGGGCAGCGTGCAGCGTGTTCTCACACATCATAACAACCTGCGATACGACCCATTTTGAAACAATTAAAAAGACGAAACTGGCCGGGAAAGGCCGAATATGTACAAGACAGGATTCTCCGCATGCTCGTTGTAATGGAAGTACCATTCTTCGGGGATTTGCAGCGCGCAACGAGTTCCCTCACATCATAATATCCTGCTATTCGGCCCGTTTTTGATCACTTAAAATGCCGGAAATGTCCGGAAAAGGCCGAAGGTGTACAGAACCTGATGCTCCGTGTGCTCGTTGTAAGGGGCGTACCATTTCTCGGGGATTGGCAGCGCGTAACGTGTTCTCTCACATCATAATATCCTGATAAACGGCACATTTTGAAACAATTAAAAAGCCGGAAATGTCCGGAAAAGGCCGAAGGTGTACAGAACCCAATGCTCCGTTTGCTCGTTGTAATGGAAGTACCATTTTTGGGGGTTGGCAGAGAGCAACTGGTTCTTACACATCATAATATCCTGATATACGGCCCATTTTGAAACAATTAAAAAGCCGGAAATGTCCGGAAAAGGCCGAAGGTGTACAGAACCCGTTGCTTCGTATGCTCGTTGTAATGGGCGTACCATTTTTCGGGGTTTGGCAGCGTGCAGCGAGATCTCACACATCATAATATCCTGCGATACGACCCTTTTTGAAACAATTAAAAAGCCGGAAATATCCGGAAAAGGCCAAAGGTGTACAGAACCCGTTGCTCCGTATGCTCGTTGTAATGGAAGGACCATTTTTAGGGGATTGGCAGCGTGCAGCGAGTTCTCACACCTCATAATATCCTGCGAAACGACTCATTTTGAAACTATTAAAAAGCCGAAACTTGCCGGAAAAGGCCGAATATGTAAAAGACAGGATTCTCGTCATGCTCGTTGTAATGGGCGTACCATTTTTCGGGGATTGGCAGCGTGCAGCGAGTTCTCACACCTCATAATATCCTGCGATACGACCCATTTTGAAACTATTAAAAAGCCGAAACTGGCCGGAAAAGGCCGAATATGTACAAGACAGGATTCTCCACATGCTCGTTGTAATGGATGTACCATTCTTCGGGGATTGGCAGCGCGCAACGAGTTCTCTCACATCATAATATCCCGCGATACGACCCATTTTGAAACAATTAAAAAGCCGGAAATGTCCGGAAAATGCCGAAGGTGTACAGAACCTGATGCTACGTATATTCGTTGTAAGGGGCGTACCATTTCTCGGGGATTGGCAGCGCGCAACGAGGTCTCACACAACATAATATCCTGCGATACGACCCTTTTTGAAACAATTAAAAAGCCGGAAATATCCGGAAAAGGCCGAAGGTGTACAGAACCCGTTGCACCGTATGCTCGTTGTAATGGGAGTACCATTTTTCGGGGATTGGCAGCGTGCAGCGAGATCTCACACATCATAATATCCTGCGATACGACCCTTTTTGAAACAATTAAAAAGCCGGAAATATCCGGAAAAGGCTGAAGGTGTGCAGAACCCGTTGCTCCGTATGCTCGTTGTAATGGGCGTACCATTTTTCGGGGATTGGCAGCGTGCAGCGAGTTCTCACACCTCATAATATCCTGCGATACGACCCATTTTGAAACTATTGAAAAGCCGAAACTGGCCGGAAAAGGCCGAATATGTACTAGACAGGATTCTCCGCATGCTCGTTGTAATGGATGTACCATTCTTCGGGGATTGGCAGCGCGCAACGAGTTCTCTCACATCATAATATCCTGCCATACGACCCATTTTGAAACAATTAAATAGCCGGAAATGTCCGGAAAATGCCGAACGTGTACAGAACCCGTTGCTCCGTATGCTCGTTGTAATGGGCGTACCATTTTTCGGGGATTGGCAGCGTGCAGCGAGTTCTCACACATCATAATATCCTGCGATACGACCCGTTTTTAATCACATAAAATGCCGGAAATGTCCGGAAAAGGCCGAAGGTGTACAGAACCTGATGCTACGTATACTCGTTGTAAGGGGCGTACCATTTCTCGGGGATTGGCAGCGCGTAACGAGTTCTCTCACATCATAATATCATGATATACGGCCCATTTTGAAACAATTAAAAAGCCGGAAATGTCCGGAAAAGGCCGAAGGTGTACAGAAACCGTTGCTCCGTATGCTCGTTGTAGTGGGCGTACCATTTTTCGGGGATTGGCAGCGTGCAGCGAGTTCTCACACCTCATAATATTCTGCGAAACGACTCATTCTGAAACTATTAAAAAGCCGAAACTTGCCGGAAAAGGCTGAATATGTACAAGACAGGATTCTCCGCATGCTCGTTGTAATGGAAGTACCATTCTTCGGGGATTGGCAGCGCGCAACGAGTTCTCTCACATCATAATATCCTGATATACGGCCCATTTTGAAACAATTAGAAAGGCGGAAATGTCCGGAAAAGGCCGAAGGTGTACAGAACCCGTTGCTCCCTTTGCTTGTTGTAACGGAAGTACCATTTTTGGGGGGTTGGCAGAGAGCAACTGGTTCTTACACATCATAATATCCTGATATACGGCCCATTTTGAGCAATTAAAAAGCCGGAAATGTCCGGAAAAGACCGAAGGTGTACAGAACCCGTTGCTCCGTATGCTCGTTGTAATGGGTGTACCATTTTTCGGGGATTTCCAGCGTGCAGCCAGTTCTCACACCTCATAATATCCTGCGATACGACCCATTTTGAAACTATTAAAAAGCCGAAACTGGCAGGAAATGGCCGAATATGTACAAGACAGGATCCTCCGCATGCTCGTTGTAATGGAAGTACCATTCTTCGGGGATTGGCAGCGCGCAACGAGTTCTCTCACATTATAATATCCTGCTATACGGCCCATTTTGAAACAATTAAAAAGCCGGAAATGTCCGGAAAAGGCCGAATATGTACAAGACAAGATTCTCCGCATGCTCGTTGTAATGGATGTACCATTCTTCGGGGATTGGCAGCGCGCAACGAGTTCTCTCACATCATAATATCCTGCGATACGACTCATTTTGAAACTATTAAAAAGGCGAAACTGGCCGGAAAAGGCCGAATATGTACAAGACAGGATTCTCGTCATGCTCGTTGTAATGGAAGTACCATTCTTCGGGGATTTGCAGCGCGCAACGAGTTCCCTCACATCATAATATCCTGCTATACGGCCCGTTTTTAATCACATAAAATGCCGGAGATGTCCGGAAAAGGCCGAAGGTGTACAGAACCCAATGCTCCGTTTGCTCGTTGTAATGGAAGTACCATTTTTGGGGGGTTGGCAGAGAGCAACTGCTTCTTACACATCATAATATCCTGATATACGGCCCATTTTGAAGCAATTAAAAAGCCGGAAATGTCCGGAAAAGGCCGAAGGTGTACAGAACCCGTTGCTCCGTATGCTCGTTGTAATGGGCGTACCATATTTCGGGGATTTCCAGCGTGCAGCGAGTTCTCACACCTCATAATATCCTGCGATACGACCCATTTTGAAACTATTAAAAAGCCGAAACTGGTCGGAAAAGGCCGAATATGCACAAGACAGGATTCTCCGCATGCTCGTTGTAATGGATGTACCATTTTTCGGGGATTGGCAGCGCGCAACGAGTTCTCTCACATCATAATATCCTGATATACGGCCCATTTTGAAACAATTAAAAAGCCGGAAATGTCCGGAAAAGGCCGAAGGTGTACAGAACCCGTTGCTCCCTTTGCTTGTTGTAATGGAAGTACCATTTTTGGGGGGTTGGCAGAGAGCAACTGGTTCTTACACATCATAATATCCTGATATACGGCCCCTATTGAAGCAATTAAAAAGCCGGAAATGTCCGGAAAAGGCCGAAGGTGTACAGAACCCGCTGCTCCGTATGCTCGTTGTAATGGGCGTACCATTTTTCGGGGATTTCCAGCGTGCAGCCAGTTCTCACACCTCATAATATCCTGCGATACGACCCATTTTGAAACTATTAAAAAGCCGAAACTGGCCGGAAATGGCCGAATATGTACAAGACAGGATTCTCCGCATGCTCGTTGTAATGGAAGTACCATTCTTCGGGGATTGGCAGCGCGCAACGAGTTCTCTCACATCATAATATCCTGCTATACGGCCCGTTTTTAATCACATAAAATGCCGGAGATGTCCGGAAAAGGCCGACGGTGTACAGAACCCAATGCTCCGTTTGCTCGTTGTAATGGAAGTACCATTTTTGGGGGGTTGGCAGAGAGCAACTGGTTCTTACACATCATAATATCCTGATATACGGCCCATTTTGAAACAATTAAAAAGCCGGAAATATCCGGAAAAGGCCGAAGGTGTACAGAACACGTTGCTCCGTATGCTCGTTGTAATGGAATTACCATTTTTGGGGGATTGGCAACGCTCAACGCGTTTTTACACATCATAATATCCTGCGATACGACTCATTTTGAAACTATTAAAAAGCCGAAACTGGCCGGAAAAGGCCGAATATGTACAAGACAGGATTCTCCGCATGCTCGTTGTAATGGATGTACCATTCTTCGGGGATTGGCAACGCGCAACGAGTTCTCTCACATCATAATATCGCGCGATACGACCCATTTTGAAACAATTAAAAAGCCGGAAATGTCCGGAAAATGCCGAAGGTGTACAGAACCCGTTGCTCCGTATGCTCGTTGTAATGGAAGGACCATTTTTGGGGGATTGGCAGCGTGCAGCGAGTTCTCACACCTCATAATATCCTGCGATACGACTCATTTTGAAACTATTAAAAAGCCGAAACTGGCCGGAAAAGGCCGAATATGTACAAGACCGGATTCTCGTCATGCTCGTTGTAATGGAAGTACCAATCTTCGGGGATTTGCAACGCGCAACGAGTTCCCTCACATCATAATATCCTGCTATACGGCCCGTTTTTAATCACATAAAATGCCGGAGATGTCCGGAAAAGGCCGAAGGTGTACAGAACCCGTTGCTCCGTATGCTCGTTGTAATGGGCGTACCATTTTTCGGGGATTGGCAGCGTGCAGCGAGATCTCACACATCATAATATCCTGCGATACGACCCTTTTTTAAACAATTAAAAAGCCGGAAATATCCGGAAAAGGCCGAAGGTGTACAGAACCCGTTGCTCCGTATGCTCGTTGTAATGGAAGGACCATTTTTGGGGGATTGGCATCGCTCAACGCGTTTTTACACATCATAATATCATGCTATTCGGCCCATTTTTGATCACTTAAAATGCCGGAAATGTCCGGAAAAGGCCGAAGATGTACAGAACCTGATGCTCCGTATGCTCGTTGTAAGGGGCGTACCATTTCTCGGGGATTGGCAGCGCGTAACGAGTTATCTCATATCATAATATCCTGAAATACGGCCCATTTTGAAACAATTAAAAAGCCGGAAATGTCCGGAAAAGGCCGAAGGTGTACAGAACCTGATGCTCCGTATGCTCGTTGTAATGGAAGTACCATTCTTCGGGGATTGGCAGCGCGCAACGAGTTCTCTCACATCATAATATCCTGCGATACGACCCATTTTGAAACAATTAAAAAGCCGGAAATGTCCGGAAAATGCCAAAGGTGTACAGAACCCGTTGCTCCGTATGCTCGTTGTAATGGGCGTACCATTTTTCGGGGAGTGGCAGCGTGCAGCGAGTTCTCACACCTCATATTATCCTGCGATACGACCCATTTTGAAACTATTAAAAAGCCGAAACTGGTCGGAAAAGGCCGAATATGCACAAGACAGGATTCTCCGCATGCTCGTTGTAATGGATGTACCATTTTTCGGGGATTGGCAGCGCGCAACGAGTTCTCTCACATCATAATATCCTGATATACGGCCCATTTTGAAACAATTAAAAAGCCGGAAATGTCCGGAAAAGGCCGAAGGTGTACAGAACCCGTTGCTCCCTTTGCTTGTTGTAATGGAAGTACCATTTTTGGGGGGTTGGCAGAGAGCAACTGGATCTTACACATCATAATATCCTGATATACGGCCCATTTTGAAGCAATTAAAAAGCCGGAAATGTCCGGAAAAGGCCGAAGGTGTACAGAACCCGTTGCTCCGTATGCTCGTTGTAATGAGCGTACCATTTTTCGGGGATTTCCAGCGTGCAGCCAGTTCTCACACCTCATAATATCCTGCGATACGACCCATTTTGAAACTATTAAAAAGCCGAAACTGGCCGGAAATGGCCGAATATGTACAAGACAGGATTCTCCGCATGCTCGTTGTAATGGAAGTACCATTCTTCGGGGATAGGCAGCGCGCAACGAGTTCTCTCACATCATAATATCCTGATATACGGCCCATTTTGAAACAATTAAAAAGCCGGAAATGTCCGGAAAAGGCCGAAGGTGTACAGAACCCGTTGCTCCCTTTGCTCGTTGTAATGGGCGTACCATTTTTTGGGGATTTCCAGCGTGCAGCCAGTTCTCACACCTCATAATATCCTCCGATACGACCCATTTTGAAACTATTAAAAAGCCGAAACTGGTCGGAAAAGGCCGAATATGCGCAAGACAGGATTCTCCGCATGCTCGTTGTAATGGATGTACCATTTTTCGGGGATTGGCAGCGCGAAACGAGTTCTCTCACATCATAATATCCTGATATACGGCCCATTTTGAAACAATTAAAAAGCCGGAAATGTCCGGAAAAGGCCGAAGGTGTACAGAACCCGTTGCTCCCTTTGCTTGTTGTAATGGGCGTACCATTTTTCGGGGATTTCCAGCGTGCAGCCAGTTCTCACACCTCATAATATCCTGCGATACGACCCATTTTGAAACTATTAAAAAGCCGAAACTGGCCGGAAATGGCCGAATATGTACAAGACAGGATTCTCCGCATGCTCGTTGTAATGGAAGTACCATTCTTCGGGGATAGGCAGCGCGCAACGAGTTCTCTCACATCATAATATCCTGATATACGGCCTATTTTGAAACAATTAAAAAGCCGGAGATGTCCGGAAAAGGCCGAAGGTGTACAGAACCCAATGCTCCGTTTGCTCGTTGTAATGGAAGTACCATTTTTGGGGGGTTGGCAGAGAGCAACTGGTTCTTACACATCATAATATCCTGATATACGGCCCATTTTGAAACAATTAAAAAGCCGGAAATATCCGGAAAAGGCCGAAGGTGTACAGAACCCGTTGCTCCGTATGCTCGTTGTAATGGAATTACCATTTTTGGGGGATTGGCAACGCTCAACGCGTTTTTACACATCATAATATCCTGCGATAGGACCCATTTTGAAACTATTAAAAAGCCGAAACTGGTCGGAAAAGGCCGAATATGTACAAGACAGGATTCTCCGCATGCTCGTTGTAATGGATGTACCATTTTTCGGGGATTGGCAGCGCGCAACGAGTTCTCTCACATCATAATATCCTGCGATACGACTCATTTTGAAACTATTAAAAAGCCGAAACTGGCCGGAAAAGGCCGAAGGTGTACAGAACCCGATGCTCCGTTTGCTCGTGGTAATGGAAGTACCATTTTTCGGGGAAGGGCAGCGTGCAGCGTGTTCTCACACATCATAATATCCTGCGATACGACCCATTTTGAAACAATTAAATAGCCGGAAATGTCCGGAAAAGGCCGAAGGTGTACAGAACCCGTTGCTCCGTATGCTCGTTGTAATGGTCGTACCATTTTTCGGGGATTGGCAGCGTGCAGCGAGTTCTCACACATCATAATATCCTGCGATACGACCCATTTTGAAACAATTAAAAACACGAAACTGGCCGGAAAAGGCCGAATATGTACAAGACAGGATTCTCCGCATGCTCGTTGTATTGGAAGTACCATTCTTCGGGGATTGGCAGCGCGCACCGAGTTCTCTCACATCATAATATCCTGCTATACGGCCCGTTTTTAATCACATAAAATGCCGGAGATGTCCGGAAAAGGCCGAAGGTGTACAGAACCCGATACTCCGTTTGCTCGTTGTAATGGAAGTACCATTTTTGGGGGGTTGGCAGAGAGCAACTGGTTCTTACACATCATAATAATCTGATATACGGCCCATTTTGAAACAATTAAAAAGCCGGAAATGTCCGGAAAAGGCCGAAGGTGTACAGAACCCGTTGCTCCGTATGCTCGTTGTAATGGGCGTACCATTTTTCGGGGATTGGAAGTGTGCAGCGAGATCTCACACATCATAATATCGTGCGATACGACCATTTTTGAAACAATTAAAAAACCGGAAATATCTGGAAAAGGCCGAAGGTGTACAGAACCCGATGCTCCGTATGCTCGTTGTAGTGGGCGTACCATTTTTCGGGGATTGGCAGCGTGCAGCGAGTTCTCACACCTCATAATATCCTGCTATACGACTCATTTCGAAACTATTAAAAAGCCGAAACTGGCCGGAAGAGGCCGAATATGTACAAGACAGGATTCTCGTCATGCTCGTTGTAATGGATGTACCATTCTTCGGGGATTGGCAGCGCGCAACGAGTTCTCTCACATCATAATATCCTGCGATACGACCCATTTTGAAACAATTAAATAGCCGGAAATGTCCGGAAAATGCCGAACGTGTACATAACCCGTTGCTCCGTATGCTCGTTGTAATAGGCGTACCATTTTTCGGGGATTGGCAGCGTGCAGCGAGATCTCACACATCATAATATCCTGCGATACGACCCGTTTTTAATTACATAAAATGCCGGAAATGTCCGGAAAAGGCCGAAGGTGTACAGAACCCGTTGCCCCGTATGCTCGTTGTAATGGGAGGACCATTTTTCGGGGATTGGCAGCGTGCAGCTAGTTCTCACACATCATAATATCCTGCGATACGACCCGTTTTTAATCACATAAAATGCCGGAAATGTCCGGCAAAGGCCGAAGGTGTACAGAACCTGATGATACGTATACTCGTTGTAAGGGGCGTACCATTTCTCGGGGATTGGCAGCGCGCAACGAGATCTCACACATCATAATATCCTGCGATACGACCCTTTTTGAAACAATTAAAAAGCCGGAAATATCCGGAAAAGGCCGAATATGTACAAGACAGGATTCTCCGGATGCTGGTTGTATTGGAAGTACCATTCTTCGGGGATTGGCAGCGCGCACCGTGTTCTCTCACATCATAATATCCTGCTATTCGGCCCGTTTTTGATCACTTAAAATGCCGGAAATGTCCGGAAAAGGACGAAGGTGTACAGAACCTGATGCTCCGTATGCTCGTTGTAAGGGCCGTACCATTTCTCGGGGATTGGCAGCGCGCGACGAGTTCTCTCACATCATAATATCCTGATATACGGCCCATTTTGAAACAATTAAAAAGCCGGAAATGTCCGGAAAAGGCCGAAGGTGTACAGAACCCGTTGCTCCCTTTGCTTGTTGTAATGGGCGTACCATTTTTCGGGGATTTCCAGCGTGCAGCCAGTTTTCACACCTCATAATATCCTGCGATACGACCCATTTTGAAACTATTAAAAAGCCGAAACTGGCCGGAAAAGGCCGAATATGTACAAGACAGGATTCTCCGCATGCTCGTTGTATTGGAAGTACCATTCTTCGGGGAATGGCAGCGCGCACCGAGTTCTCTCACACCATAATATCCTGCGATACGACCCGTTTTTAATCACATAAAATGCCGGAGATGTCCGGAAAAGGCCGAAGGTGTACAGAACCCAATGCTCCGTTTGCTCGTTGTAATGGAAGTACCATTTTTGGGGGGTTGGCAGAGAGCAACTGGTTCTTACACATCATAATATCCTGATATACGGCCCGTTTTTGATCACTTAAAATGCCGGAAATGTCCGGAAAAGGCCGAAGGTGTACAGAACCCAATGCTCCGTTTGCTCGTTGTAATGGAAGTACCATTTTTGGGGGGTTGGCAGAGAGCAACTGGCTCTTACACATCATAATAATCTGATATACGGCCCATTTTGAAACAATTAAAAAGCCGGAAATGTCCGGAAAAGGCCGAAGGTGTACAGAACCCGTTGCTCCGTATGCTCGTTGTAATGGAAGGACCATTTTTGGAGGATTGGCAACGCTCAACGCGTTTTTACACATCATAATATCCTGCGATACGACCCATTTTGAAACAACTAAAAAGACGAAACTGGCCGGAAAAGGCCGAATATGTACATGACAGGATTCTCCGCATGCTCGTTGTATTGGAAGTACCATTCTTTGGGGATTGGCAGCGCGCACCGAGTTCCCTCACATCATAATATCCTGCTATACGGCCCGTTTTTAATCACATAAAATGCCGGAGATGTCCGGAAAAGGCCGAAGGTGTACAGAACCCGATGCTCCGTTTGCTCGTTGTAATGGAAGTACCATTTTTGGGGGGTTGGCAGAGAGCAACTGGCTCTTACAGATCATAATAATCTGATATACGGCCCATTTTGAAACAATTAAAATGCCGGAAATGTCCGGAAAAGGCCGAAGGTGTACAGAACCCGTTGCTCCGTATGCTCGTTTTACTGGGCGTACCATTTTTCGGGGATTGGAAGCGTGCAGCGAGATCTCACACATCATAATATCGTGCGATACGACCCATTTTGAAACAATTAAAAAGCCGGAAATGTCCGGAAAATTCCAAAGGTGTACAGAACCCGTTGCTCCGTATGCTCGTTGTAATGGGCGTACCATTTTTCGGGGATTGGCAGCGTGCAGCGAGTTCTCACACTTCATAATATCCTGCGATACGACTCATTTTGAAACTATTAAAAAGCCGAAACTGGCCGGAAAAGGCCGAATATGTACAAGACAGGATTCTCGTCATGCTCGTTGTAATGGAAGTACCATTCTTCGGGGATTAGCAGCGTGCAGCGTGTTCTCACACCTCATAATATCTTGCGATACGACTCATTTTGAAACTATTAAAAAGCCGAAACTGGCCGGAAAAGGCCGAATATGTACAAGACAGGATTCTCGTCATGCTCGTTGTAATGGAAGTACCATTCTTCGGAGATTTGCAGCGCGCAACGAGTTCCCTCACATCATAATATCCTGCGATACGACCCATTTTGAAACAATTAAAAAGCCGGAAATGTCCGGAAAATGCCAAATGTGTACAGAACCCGTTGCTCCGTATGCTCGTTGTAATGGGCGTACCATTTTTCGGGGATTGGCAGCGTGCAGCGAGATCTCACACCTCATAATATCCTGCGATACGACCTATTTTGAAACTATTAAAAAGCCGAAACTGGCCGGAAAAGGCCGAATATGAACAAGACAGGATTCTCGTCATGCTCGTTGTAATGGAAGTACCATTCTTCGGGGATTTGTAGCGCGCAACGAGTTAACTCACATCATAATATCCTGCTATACGGCCCGTTTTTAATCACATAAAATGCCGGAGATGTCCGGAAAAGGCCGAAGGTGTACAGAACCCAATGCTCCGTTTGCTCGTTGTAATGGAAGTACCATTTTTGGGGGTTGGCAGAGAGCAACTGGTTCTTACACATCATAATATCCTGATATACGGCCCATTTTGAAACAATTAAAAAGCCGGAAATGTCCGGAAAAGGCCGAAGGTGTACAGAACCCGTTGCTTCGTATGCTCGTTGTAATGGGCGTACCATTTTTCGGGGATTGGCAGCGTGCAGCGAGATCTCACACATCATAATATCCTGCGATACGAACCTTTTTGAAACAATTAAAAAGCCGGAAATATCCGGAAAAGGCCAAAGGTGTACAGAACCCGTTGCTCCGTATGCTCGTTGTAATGGAAGGACCATTTTTGGGGGATTGGCAGCGTGCAGCGAGTTCTCACACATCATAATATCCTGCGATACGACCCTTTTTTAATCACATAAAATGCCGGCGATGTCCGGAAAAGGCCGAAGGTGTACAGAACCCGTTGCTCCGTATGCTCGTTGTAATGGAAGGACCATTTTTGGGGGATTGGCAGCGTGCAGCGAGTTCTCACACCTCATAATATCCTGCGAAACGACTCATTTTGAAACTATTAAAAAGCCGAAACTTGCCGGAAAAGGCCGAATATGTAAAAGACAGGATTCTCGTCATGCTCGTTGTAATGGAAGTACCATTCTTCGGGGATTTGCAGCGCGCAACGAGTTCCCTCACATCATAATATCCTGCTATACGGCCCGTTTTTAATCACATAAAATGCCGGCGATGTCCGGAAAAGGCCGAAGGTGTACAGAACCCGATGCTCCGTTTGCTCGTTGTAATGGAAGTACCATTTTTGGGGGGTTGGCAGAGAGCAACGAGTTATCTCACATCATAATATCCTGCGATACGACCCGTTTTGAAACAATAAAATAGCCGGAAATGTCCGGAAAATGCCGAAGGTGTACAGAACCCGTTGCTCCGTATGCTCGTTGAAATGGAAGGACCATTTTTGGGGGATTGGCAGCGTGCAGCGAGTTCTCACACATCATAATATCCTGCGATACGACCCTTTTTTAATCACATAAAATGCCGGAAATGTTCGGAAAAGGCCGAAGGTGTACAGAACCTGATGCTACGTATACTCGTTGTAAGGGGCGTTCCATTTCTCGGGGATTGGCTGCGCGTAACGAGTTCTCTCACATCATAATATCCTGATATTCGGCCCATTTTCAAGCAATTAAAAAGCCGGAAATGTCCGGAAACGGCCGAAGGTGTACAGAACCCGTTGCTCCGTATGCTCGTTGTAATGGAAGTACCATTTTTCGGGGATTTCCAGCGTGCAGCCAGTTCTCACGCCTCATAATATCCTGCGATACGACCCATTTTGAAACTATTAAAAAGCCGAAACTGGCCGGAAATGGCCGAATATGTACAAGACAGGATTCTCCGCATGCTCGTTGTAATGGAAGTACCATTCTTCGGGGAGTGGCAGCGCGCAACGAGTTCTCTCACATCGTAATATCCTGCTATACGGCCCGATTTTAATCACATAAAATGCCGGAGATGTCCGGAAAAGGCAGAAGGTGTACGGAACCCGAAGCTCCGTTTGCTCGTTGTAATGGAAGTACCATTTTTCGGGGATGGGCAGCGTGCAGCGTGTTCTCACACATCATAATAACCTGCGATACGACCCATTTTGAAACAATTAAAAAGACGAAACTGGCCGGGAAAGGCCGAATATGTACAAGACAGGATTCTCCGCATGCTCGTTGTAATGGAAGTACCATTCTTCGGGGATTTGCAGCGCGCAACGAGTTCCCTCACATCATAATATCCTGCTATACGGCCCGTTTTTAATCACATAAAATGCCGGAGATGTCCGGAAAAGGCCGAAGGTGTACTGAACCCGTTGCTCCGTATGCTCGTTGTAATGGGCGTACCATTTTTCGGGGATGGGCAGCGTGCAGCGTGTTCTCACACATCATAATATCCTGCGATACGACCCATTTTGAAACAATTAAATAGCCGGAAATATCCGGAAAAGGCCGAAGGTGTACAGAACCCGATGCTCCGTATGCTCGTTGTAAGGGAAGGACCATTTTTGGGGGATCGGCAACGCTCAACGCGTTTTTACACATCATAATATCCTGCTATTCGGCCCGTTTTTGATCACTTAAAATGCCGGAAATGTCCGGAAAAGGCCGAAGGTGTACAGAACCTGATGCTCCGTTTGCTCGTTGTAAGGGGCGTACCATTTCTCGGGGATTGGCAGCGCGTAACGTGTTCTCTCACATCATAATATCCTGATAAACGGCACATTTTGAAACAATTAAAAAGCCGGAAATGTCCGGAAAAGGCCGAAGGTGTACAGAACCCAATGCTCCGTTTGCTCGTTGTAATGGAAGTACCATTTTTGGGGTTGGCAGAGAGCAACTGGTTCTTACACATCATAATATCCTGCTGTACGGCCCGTTTTTAATCACATAAAATGCCGGAAATGTCCGGAAAAGGCCGAAGGTGTACAGAACCCGTTGCTCCGTATGCTCGCTGTAATGGGCGTACCATTTTTCGGGGATTGGAAGCGTGCAGCGAGATCTCACACATCATAATATCGTGCGATACGACCCTTTTTGACACAATTAAAAAGCCGGAAATATCCGCAAAAGGCCGAAGATATACAGAACCCGATGCTCCGTATGCTCGTTGTAAGGGAAGGACCATTTTTGGTTGATCGGCAACGCTCAACGCGTTTTTACACATCATAATATACTGGTGTACAGAACCTAATGCTCCGTATGCTCGTTGTAAGGGGCGTACCATTTCTCGGGGATTGGCAGCGCGTAACGTGTTCTCTCACATCATAATATCCTGATATACGGCCCATTTTGAAACAATTAAAAAGCCGGAAATGTCCGGAAAAGGCCGAAGGTGTACAGAACCCGTTGCTCCCTTTGCTTGTTGTAATGGGCGTACCATTTTTCGGGGATTTCCAGCGTGCAGCCAGTTCTCACACCTCATAATATCCTGCGATACGACCCATTTTGAAACTATTAAAAAGCCGAAACTGGCCGGAAATGGCCGAATATGTACAAGACAGGATTCTCCGCATGCTCGTTGTAATGGAAGTACCATTCTTCGGGGATAGGCAGCGCGCAACGAGTTCTCTCACATCATAATATCCTGATATACGGCCTATTTTGAAACAATTAAAAAGCCGGAGATGTCCGGAAAAGGCCGAAGGTGTACAGAACCCAATGCTCCGTTTGCTCGTTGTAATGGAAGTACCATTTTTGGGGGGTTGGCAGAGAGCAACTGGTTCTTACACATCATAATATCCTGATATACGGCCCATTTTGAAACAATTAAAAAGCCGGAAATATCCGGAAAAGGCCGAAGGTGTACAGAACCCGTTGCTCCGTATGCTCGTTGTAATGGAATTACCATTTTTGGGGGATTGGCAACGCTCAACGCGTTTTTACACATCATAATATCCTGCGATAGGACCCATTTTGAAACTATTAAAAAGCCGAAACTGGTCGGAAAAGGCCGAATATGTACAAGACAGGATTCTCCGCATGCTCGTTGTAATGGATGTACCATTTTTCGGGGATTGGCAGCGCGCAACGAGTTCTCTCACATCATAATATCCTGCGATACGACTCATTTTGAAACTATTAAAAAGCCGAAACTGGCCGGAAAAGGCCGAAGGTGTACAGAACCCGATGCTCCGTTTGCTCGTGGTAATGGAAGTACCATTTTTCGGGGAAGGGCAGCGTGCAGCGTGTTCTCACACATCATAATATCCTGCGATACGACCCATTTTGAAACAATTAAATAGCCGGAAATGTCCGGAAAAGGCCGAAGGTGTACAGAACCCGTTGCTCCGTATGCTCGTTGTAATGGTCGTACCATTTTTCGGGGATTGGCAGCGTGCAGCGAGTTCTCACACATCATAATATCCTGCGATACGACCCATTTTGAAACAATTAAAAACACGAAACTGGCCGGAAAAGGCCGAATATGTACAAGACAGGATTCTCCGCATGCTCGTTGTATTGGAAGTACCATTCTTCGGGGATTGGCAGCGCGCACCGAGTTCTCTCACATCATAATATCCTGCTATACGGCCCGTTTTTAATCACATAAAATGCCGGAGATGTCCGGAAAAGGCCGAAGGTGTACAGAACCCGATACTCCGTTTGCTCGTTGTAATGGAAGTACCATTTTTGGGGGGTTGGCAGAGAGCAACTGGTTCTTACACATCATAATAATCTGATATACGGCCCATTTTGAAACAATTAAAAAGCCGGAAATGTCCGGAAAAGGCCGAAGGTGTACAGAACCCGTTGCTCCGTATGCTCGTTGTAATGGGCGTACCATTTTTCGGGGATTGGAAGTGTGCAGCGAGATCTCACACATCATAATATCGTGCGATACGACCATTTTTGAAACAATTAAAAAACCGGAAATATCTGGAAAAGGCCGAAGGTGTACAGAACCCGATGCTCCGTATGCTCGTTGTAGTGGGCGTACCATTTTTCGGGGATTGGCAGCGTGCAGCGAGTTCTCACACCTCATAATATCCTGCTATACGACTCATTTCGAAACTATTAAAAAGCCGAAACTGGCCGGAAGAGGCCGAATATGTACAAGACAGGATTCTCGTCATGCTCGTTGTAATGGATGTACCATTCTTCGGGGATTGGCAGCGCGCAACGAGTTCTCTCACATCATAATATCCTGCGATACGACCCATTTTGAAACAATTAAATAGCCGGAAATGTCCGGAAAATGCCGAACGTGTACATAACCCGTTGCTCCGTATGCTCGTTGTAATAGGCGTACCATTTTTCGGGGATTGGCAGCGTGCAGCGAGATCTCACACATCATAATATCCTGCGATACGACCCGTTTTTAATTACATAAAATGCCGGAAATGTCCGGAAAAGGCCGAAGGTGTACAGAACCCGTTGCCCCGTATGCTCGTTGTAATGGGAGGACCATTTTTCGGGGATTGGCAGCGTGCAGCTAGTTCTCACACATCATAATATCCTGCGATACGACCCGTTTTTAATCACATAAAATGCCGGAAATGTCCGGCAAAGGCCGAAGGTGTACAGAACCTGATGATACGTATACTCGTTGTAAGGGGCGTACCATTTCTCGGGGATTGGCAGCGCGCAACGAGATCTCACACATCATAATATCCTGCGATACGACCCTTTTTGAAACAATTAAAAAGCCGGAAATATCCGGAAAAGGCCGAATATGTACAAGACAGGATTCTCCGGATGCTGGTTGTATTGGAAGTACCATTCTTCGGGGATTGGCAGCGCGCACCGTGTTCTCTCACATCATAATATCCTGCTATTCGGCCCGTTTTTGATCACTTAAAATGCCGGAAATGTCCGGAAAAGGACGAAGGTGTACAGAACCTGATGCTCCGTATGCTCGTTGTAAGGGCCGTACCATTTCTCGGGGATTGGCAGCGCGCGACGAGTTCTCTCACATCATAATATCCTGATATACGGCCCATTTTGAAACAATTAAAAAGCCGGAAATGTCCGGAAAAGGCCGAAGGTGTACAGAACCCGTTGCTCCCTTTGCTTGTTGTAATGGGCGTACCATTTTTCGGGGATTTCCAGCGTGCAGCCAGTTTTCACACCTCATAATATCCTGCGATACGACCCATTTTGAAACTATTAAAAAGCCGAAACTGGCCGGAAAAGGCCGAATATGTACAAGACAGGATTCTCCGCATGCTCGTTGTATTGGAAGTACCATTCTTCGGGGAATGGCAGCGCGCACCGAGTTCTCTCACACCATAATATCCTGCGATACGACCCGTTTTTAATCACATAAAATGCCGGAGATGTCCGGAAAAGGCCGAAGGTGTACAGAACCCAATGCTCCGTTTGCTCGTTGTAATGGAAGTACCATTTTTGGGGGGTTGGCAGAGAGCAACTGGTTCTTACACATCATAATATCCTGATATACGGCCCGTTTTTGATCACTTAAAATGCCGGAAATGTCCGGAAAAGGCCGAAGGTGTACAGAACCCAATGCTCCGTTTGCTCGTTGTAATGGAAGTACCATTTTTGGGGGGTTGGCAGAGAGCAACTGGCTCTTACACATCATAATAATCTGATATACGGCCCATTTTGAAACAATTAAAAAGCCGGAAATGTCCGGAAAAGGCCGAAGGTGTACAGAACCCGTTGCTCCGTATGCTCGTTGTAATGGAAGGACCATTTTTGGAGGATTGGCAACGCTCAACGCGTTTTTACACATCATAATATCCTGCGATACGACCCATTTTGAAACAACTAAAAAGACGAAACTGGCCGGAAAAGGCCGAATATGTACATGACAGGATTCTCCGCATGCTCGTTGTATTGGAAGTACCATTCTTTGGGGATTGGCAGCGCGCACCGAGTTCCCTCACATCATAATATCCTGCTATACGGCCCGTTTTTAATCACATAAAATGCCGGAGATGTCCGGAAAAGGCCGAAGGTGTACAGAACCCGATGCTCCGTTTGCTCGTTGTAATGGAAGTACCATTTTTGGGGGGTTGGCAGAGAGCAACTGGCTCTTACAGATCATAATAATCTGATATACGGCCCATTTTGAAACAATTAAAATGCCGGAAATGTCCGGAAAAGGCCGAAGGTGTACAGAACCCGTTGCTCCGTATGCTCGTTTTACTGGGCGTACCATTTTTCGGGGATTGGAAGCGTGCAGCGAGATCTCACACATCATAATATCGTGCGATACGACCCATTTTGAAACAATTAAAAAGCCGGAAATGTCCGGAAAATTCCAAAGGTGTACAGAACCCGTTGCTCCGTATGCTCGTTGTAATGGGCGTACCATTTTTCGGGGATTGGCAGCGTGCAGCGAGTTCTCACACTTCATAATATCCTGCGATACGACTCATTTTGAAACTATTAAAAAGCCGAAACTGGCCGGAAAAGGCCGAATATGTACAAGACAGGATTCTCGTCATGCTCGTTGTAATGGAAGTACCATTCTTCGGGGATTAGCAGCGTGCAGCGTGTTCTCACACCTCATAATATCTTGCGATACGACTCATTTTGAAACTATTAAAAAGCCGAAACTGGCCGGAAAAGGCCGAATATGTACAAGACAGGATTCTCGTCATGCTCGTTGTAATGGAAGTACCATTCTTCGGAGATTTGCAGCGCGCAACGAGTTCCCTCACATCATAATATCCTGCGATACGACCCATTTTGAAACAATTAAAAAGCCGGAAATGTCCGGAAAATGCCAAATGTGTACAGAACCCGTTGCTCCGTATGCTCGTTGTAATGGGCGTACCATTTTTCGGGGATTGGCAGCGTGCAGCGAGATCTCACACCTCATAATATCCTGCGATACGACCTATTTTGAAACTATTAAAAAGCCGAAACTGGCCGGAAAAGGCCGAATATGAACAAGACAGGATTCTCGTCATGCTCGTTGTAATGGAAGTACCATTCTTCGGGGATTTGTAGCGCGCAACGAGTTAACTCACATCATAATATCCTGCTATACGGCCCGTTTTTAATCACATAAAATGCCGGAGATGTCCGGAAAAGGCCGAAGGTGTACAGAACCCAATGCTCCGTTTGCTCGTTGTAATGGAAGTACCATTTTTGGGGGTTGGCAGAGAGCAACTGGTTCTTACACATCATAATATCCTGATATACGGCCCATTTTGAAACAATTAAAAAGCCGGAAATGTCCGGAAAAGGCCGAAGGTGTACAGAACCCGTTGCTTCGTATGCTCGTTGTAATGGGCGTACCATTTTTCGGGGATTGGCAGCGTGCAGCGAGATCTCACACATCATAATATCCTGCGATACGAACCTTTTTGAAACAATTAAAAAGCCGGAAATATCCGGAAAAGGCCAAAGGTGTACAGAACCCGTTGCTCCGTATGCTCGTTGTAATGGAAGGACCATTTTTGGGGGATTGGCAGCGTGCAGCGAGTTCTCACACATCATAATATCCTGCGATACGACCCTTTTTTAATCACATAAAATGCCGGCGATGTCCGGAAAAGGCCGAAGGTGTACAGAACCCGTTGCTCCGTATGCTCGTTGTAATGGAAGGACCATTTTTGGGGGATTGGCAGCGTGCAGCGAGTTCTCACACCTCATAATATCCTGCGAAACGACTCATTTTGAAACTATTAAAAAGCCGAAACTTGCCGGAAAAGGCCGAATATGTAAAAGACAGGATTCTCGTCATGCTCGTTGTAATGGAAGTACCATTCTTCGGGGATTTGCAGCGCGCAACGAGTTCCCTCACATCATAATATCCTGCTATACGGCCCGTTTTTAATCACATAAAATGCCGGCGATGTCCGGAAAAGGCCGAAGGTGTACAGAACCCGATGCTCCGTTTGCTCGTTGTAATGGAAGTACCATTTTTGGGGGGTTGGCAGAGAGCAACGAGTTATCTCACATCATAATATCCTGCGATACGACCCGTTTTGAAACAATAAAATAGCCGGAAATGTCCGGAAAATGCCGAAGGTGTACAGAACCCGTTGCTCCGTATGCTCGTTGAAATGGAAGGACCATTTTTGGGGGATTGGCAGCGTGCAGCGAGTTCTCACACATCATAATATCCTGCGATACGACCCTTTTTTAATCACATAAAATGCCGGAAATGTTCGGAAAAGGCCGAAGGTGTACAGAACCTGATGCTACGTATACTCGTTGTAAGGGGCGTTCCATTTCTCGGGGATTGGCTGCGCGTAACGAGTTCTCTCACATCATAATATCCTGATATTCGGCCCATTTTCAAGCAATTAAAAAGCCGGAAATGTCCGGAAACGGCCGAAGGTGTACAGAACCCGTTGCTCCGTATGCTCGTTGTAATGGAAGTACCATTTTTCGGGGATTTCCAGCGTGCAGCCAGTTCTCACGCCTCATAATATCCTGCGATACGACCCATTTTGAAACTATTAAAAAGCCGAAACTGGCCGGAAATGGCCGAATATGTACAAGACAGGATTCTCCGCATGCTCGTTGTAATGGAAGTACCATTCTTCGGGGAGTGGCAGCGCGCAACGAGTTCTCTCACATCGTAATATCCTGCTATACGGCCCGATTTTAATCACATAAAATGCCGGAGATGTCCGGAAAAGGCAGAAGGTGTACGGAACCCGAAGCTCCGTTTGCTCGTTGTAATGGAAGTACCATTTTTCGGGGATGGGCAGCGTGCAGCGTGTTCTCACACATCATAATAACCTGCGATACGACCCATTTTGAAACAATTAAAAAGACGAAACTGGCCGGGAAAGGCCGAATATGTACAAGACAGGATTCTCCGCATGCTCGTTGTAATGGAAGTACCATTCTTCGGGGATTTGCAGCGCGCAACGAGTTCCCTCACATCATAATATCCTGCTATACGGCCCGTTTTTAATCACATAAAATGCCGGAGATGTCCGGAAAAGGCCGAAGGTGTACTGAACCCGTTGCTCCGTATGCTCGTTGTAATGGGCGTACCATTTTTCGGGGATGGGCAGCGTGCAGCGTGTTCTCACACATCATAATATCCTGCGATACGACCCATTTTGAAACAATTAAATAGCCGGAAATATCCGGAAAAGGCCGAAGGTGTACAGAACCCGATGCTCCGTATGCTCGTTGTAAGGGAAGGACCATTTTTGGGGGATCGGCAACGCTCAACGCGTTTTTACACATCATAATATCCTGCTATTCGGCCCGTTTTTGATCACTTAAAATGCCGGAAATGTCCGGAAAAGGCCGAAGGTGTACAGAACCTGATGCTCCGTTTGCTCGTTGTAAGGGGCGTACCATTTCTCGGGGATTGGCAGCGCGTAACGTGTTCTCTCACATCATAATATCCTGATAAACGGCACATTTTGAAACAATTAAAAAGCCGGAAATGTCCGGAAAAGGCCGAAGGTGTACAGAACCCAATGCTCCGTTTGCTCGTTGTAATGGAAGTACCATTTTTGGGGTTGGCAGAGAGCAACTGGTTCTTACACATCATAATATCGTGCTGTACGGCCCGTTTTTAATCACATAAAATGCCGGAAATGTCCGGAAAAGGCCGAAGGTGTACAGAACCCGTTGCTCCGTATGCTCGCTGTAATGGGCGTACCATTTTTCGGGGATTGGAAGCGTGCAGCGAGATCTCACACATCATAATATCGTGCGATACGACCCTTTTTGACACAATTAAAAAGCCGGAAATATCCGCAAAAGGCCGAAGATATACAGAACCCGATGCTCCGTATGCTCGTTGTAAGGGAAGGACCATTTTTGGTTGATCGGCAACGCTCAACGCGTTTTTACACATCATAATATACTGGTGTACAGAACCTAATGCTCCGTATGCTCGTTGTAAGGGGCGTACCATTTCTCGGGGATTGGCAGCGCGTAACGTGTTCTCTCACATCATAATATCCTGATAAACGGCACATTTTGAAACAATTAAAAAGCCGGAAATGTCCGGAAAAGGCCGAAGGTGTACAGAACCCGTTGCTCCGTATGCTCGTTGTAGTGGGCGTACCATTTTTCGGGGATTGGCAGCGTGCAGCGAGCTCTCACACCTCATAATATCCTGCGATACAACTCATTTTGTAACTATTAAAAAGCCGAAACTGGCCGGAAAAGGCCGAATATGTACAAGACAGGATTCTCGTCATGCTCGTTGTAATGGAAGTACCATTCTTCGGGGATTTGCAGCGCGCAACGAGTTCCCTCACATCATAATATCCTGCTATACGGCCCGTTTTTATCACATAAAATGCCGGCGATGTCCGGAAAAGGCCGAAGGTGTACAGAACCCGATGCTCCGTTTGCTCGCTGTAATGGAAGTACCATTTTTGGGTGGTTGGCAGAGAGCAACGAGTTCTCTCACATCATAATATCCTGCGATACGACCCGTTTTGAAACAATAAAATAGCCGGAAATGTCCGGAAAATGCCGAAGGTGTACAGAACCCGTTGCTCCGTATGCTCGTTGTAATGGAAGGACCATTTTTGGGGGATTGGCAGCGTGCAGCGAGTTCTCACACATCATAATATCCTGCGATACGACCCGTTTTTAATCACATAAAATGCCGGAAATGTTCGGAAAAGGCCGAAGGTGTACAGAACCTGATGCTACGTATACTCGTTGTAAGGGGCGTTCCATTTCTCGGGGATTGGCTGCGCGTAACGAGTTCTCTCACATCATAATATCCTGATATTCGGCCCATTTTCAAGCAATTAAAAAGCCGGAAATGTCCGGAAAAGGCCGAAGGTGTACAGAACCCGTTGCTCCGTATGCTCGTTGTAATGGAAGTACCATTTTTCGGGGATTTCCAGCGTGCAGCCAGTTCTCACGCCTCATAATATCCTGCGATACGACCCATTTTGAAACTATTAAAAAGCCGAAACTGGCCGGAAATGGCCGAATATGTACAAGACAGGATTCTCCGCATGCTCGTTGTAATGGAAGTACCATTCTTCGGGGAGTGGCAGCGCGCAACGAGTTCTCTCACATCGTAATATCCTGCTATACGGCCCGATTTTAATCACATAAAATGCCGGAGATGTCCGGAAAAGGCAGAAGGTGTACAGAACCCGAAGCTCCGTTTGCTCGTTGTAATGGAAGTACCATTTTTCGGGGATGGGCAGCGTGCAGCGTGTTCTCACACATCATAACAACCTGCGATACGACCCATTTTGAAACAATTAAAAAGACGAAACTGGCCGGGAAAGGCCGAATATGTACAAGACAGGATTCTCCGCATGCTCGTTGTAATGGAAGTACCATTCTTCGGGGATTTGCAGCGCGCAACGAGTTCCCTCACATCATAATATCCTGCTATTCGGCCCGTTTTTGATCACTTAAAATGCCGGAAATGTCCGGAAAAGGCCGAAGGTGTACAGAACCTGATGCTCCGTGTGCTCGTTGTAAGGGGCGTACCATTTCTCGGGGATTGGCAGCGCGTAACGTGTTCTCTCACATCATAATATCCTGATAAACGGCACATTTTGAAACAATTAAAAAGCCGGAAATGTCCGGAAAAGGCCGAAGGTGTACAGAACCCAATGCTCCGTTTGCTCGTTGTAATGGAAGTACCATTTTTGGGGGTTGGCAGAGAGCAACTGGTTCTTACACATCATAATATCCTGATATACGGCCCATTTTGAAACAATTAAAAAGCCGGAAATGTCCGGAAAAGGCCGAAGGTGTACAGAACCCGTTGCTTCGTATGCTCGTTGTAATGGGCGTACCATTTTTCGGGGTTTGGCAGCGTGCAGCGAGATCTCACACATCATAATATCCTGCGATACGACCCTTTTTGAAACAATTAAAAAGCCGGAAATATCCGGAAAAGGCCAAAGGTGTACAGAACCCGTTGCTCCGTATGCTCGTTGTAATGGAAGGACCATTTTTAGGGGATTGGCAGCGTGCAGCGAGTTCTCACACCTCATAATATCCTGCGAAACGACTCATTTTGAAACTATTAAAAAGCCGAAACTTGCCGGAAAAGGCCGAATATGTAAAAGACAGGATTCTCGTCATGCTCGTTGTAATGGAAGTACCATTCTTCGGGGATTTGCAGCGCGCAACGAGTTCCCTCACATTATAATATCCTGCTATACGGCCCGTTTTTAATCACATAAAATGCCGGCGATGTCCGGAAAAGGCCGAAGGTGTACAGAACCCGATGCTCCGTTTGCTCGTTGTAATGGAAGTACCATTTTTGGGGGGTTGGCAGAGAGCAACGAGTTCTCTCACATCATAATATCCTGCGATACGACCCGTTTTGAAACAATAAAATAGCCGGAAATGTCCGGAAAATGCCGAAGGTGTACAGAACCCGTTGCTCCGTATGCTCGTTGTAATGGAAGGACCATTTTTGGGGGATTGGCAGCGTGCAGCGAGTTATCACACATCATAATATCCTGCGATACGACCCTTTTTTAATCACATAAAATGCCGGAAATGTTCGGAAAAGGCCGAAGGTGTACAGAACCTGATGCTACGTATACTCGTTGTAAGGGGCTTTCCATTTCTCGGGGATTGGCTGCGCGTAACGAGTTCTCTCACATCATAATATCCTGATATACGGCCCATTTTGAAACAATTAAAAAACCGGAAATGTCCGGAAAAGGCCGAAGGTGTACAGAACCCGTTGCTCCCTTTGCTTGTTGTAATGGAAGTACCATTTTTGGGGGGTTGGCAGAGAGCAACTGGTTCTTACACATCATAATATCCTGATATACGGCCCATTTTGAAGCAATTAAAAAGCCGGAAATGTCCGGAAAAGGCCGAAGGTGTACAGAACCCGTTGCTCCGTATGCTCGTTGTAATGGGCGTACCATTTTTCGGGGATTGGAAGCGTGCAGCGAGATCTCACACATCATAATATCGTGCGATACGACCCTTTTTGAAATTATTAAAAAGCCGGAAATATCCGGAAAAGGCCGAAGGTTTACAGAACCCGATGCTCCGTATGCTCGTTGTAAGGGAAGGACCATTTTTGGGGGATCGGCAACGCTCAACGCGTTTTTACACATCATAATATACTGGTCTACAGAACCTAATGCTCCGTATGCTCGTTGTAAGGCGCGTACCCTTTCTCGGGGATTGGCAGCGCGTAACGTGTTCTCTCACATCATAATATCCTGATAAACGGCACATTTTGAAACAATTAAAAAGCCGGAAATGTCCGGAAAAGGCCGAAGGTGTACAGAACCCGTTGCTCCGTATGCTCGTTGTAGTGGGCGTACCATTTTTCGGGGATTGGCAGCGTGCAGCGAGCTCTCACTCCTCACAATATCCTGCGATACGACTCATTTTAAAACTATTAAAAAGCTGAAACTGGCCGGAAAAGGCCGAATATGTACAAGACAGGATTCTCGTCATGCTCGTTGTAATGGAAGTACCATTCTTCGGGGATTTGCAGCGCGCAACGAGTTCCCTCACATCATAATATCCTGCTATACGGCCCGTTTTTAATCACATAAAATGCCGGAAATGTCCGGAAAAGGCCGAAGGTGTACAGAACCCGTTGCTCCGTATGCTCGCTGTAATGGGCGTACCATTTTTCGGGGATTGGAAGCGTGCAGCGAGATCCCACACATCATAATATCGTGCGATACGACCCTTTTTGAAACAATTAAAAAGCCGGAAATATCCGGAAAAGGCCGAAGGTTTACAGAACCCGATGCTCCGTATGCTCGTTGTAAGGGAAGGACCATTTTTGGGGGATCGGCAACGCTCAACGCGTTTTTACACATCATAATATACTGGTGTACAGAACCTAATGCTCCGTATGCTCGTTGTAAGGGGCGTACCATTTCTCGGGGATTGGCAGCGCGTAACGTGTTCTCTCACATCACAATATCCTGATAAACGGCACATTTTGAAACAATTAAAAAGCCGGAAATGTCCGGAAAAGGCCGAAGGTGTACAGAACCCGTTGCTCCGTATGCTCGTTGTAGTGGGCGTACCATTTTTCGGGGATTGGCAGCGTGCAGCGAGCTCTCACACCTCATAATATCCTGCGATACGACTCATTTTGTAACTATTAAAAAGCCGAAACTGGCCGGAAAAGGCCGAATATGTACAAGACAGGATTCTCGTCATGCTCGTTGTAATGGAAGTACCATTCTTCGGGGATTTGCAGCGCGCAACGAGTTCCCTCACATCATAATATCCTGCTATACGGCCCGTTTTTAATCACATAAAATGCCGGCGAGGTCCGGAAAAGGCCGAAGGTGTACAGAACCCGATGCTCCGTTTGCTCGTTGTAATGGAAGTACCATTTTTGGGTGGTTGGCAGAGAGCAACGAGTTCTCTCACATCATAATATCCTGCGATACGACCCGTTTTGAAACAATAAAATAGCCGGAAATGTCCGGAAAATGCCGAAGGTGTACAGAACCCGTTGCTCCGTATGCTCGTTGTAATGGAAGGACCATTTTTGGGGGATTGGCAGCGTGCAGCGAGTTCTCACACATCATAATATCCTGCGATACGACCCGTTTTTAATCACATAAAATGCCGGAAATGTTCGGAAAAGGCCGAAGGTGTACAGAACCTGATGCTACGTATACTCGTTGTAAGGGGCGTTCCATTTCTCGGGGATTGGCTGCGCGTAACGAGTTCTCTCACATCATAATATCCTGATATTCGGCCCATTTTCAAGCAATTAAAAAGCCGGAAATGTCCGGAAAAGGCCGAAGGTGTACAGAACCCGTTGCTCCGTATGCTCGTTGTAATGGGCGTACCATTTTTCGGGGATTTCCAGCGTGCAGCCAGTTCTCACGCCTCATAATATCCTGCGATACGACCCATTTTGAAACTATTAAAAAGCCGAAACTGGCCGGAAATGGCCGAATATGTACAAGACAGGATTCTCCGCATGCTCGTTGTAATGGAAGTACCATTCTTCGGGGAGTGGCAGCGCGCAACGAGTTCTCTCACATCGTAATATCCTGCTATACGGCCCGTTTTTAATCACATAAAATGCCGGAGATGTCCGGAAAAGGCAGAAGGTGTACAGAACCCGATGCTCCGTTTGCTCGTTGTAATGGAAGTACCATTTTTCGGGGATGGGCAGCGTGCAGCGTGTTCTCACACATCATAATATCCTGCGATACGACCCATTTTGAAACAATTAAATAGCCGGAAATATCCGGAAAAGGCCGAAGGTGTACAGAACCCGATGCTCCGTATGCTCGTTGTAATGGAAGGACCATATTTGGGGGATTGGCAGCGTGCAGCGAGTTCTCACACATCATAATATCCTGCGTTACGACCCGTTTTTAATCACATAAAATGCCGGAAATGTCCGGAAAAGGCCGAAGATGTACAGAACCCGATGCTCCGTTTGCTCGTTGTAATGGAAGTACCATTTTTGGGGGGTTGGCAGAGAGCAACTGGCTCTTACACATCATAATAATCTGATATACGGCCCATTTTGAAACAATTAAAAAGCCGGAAATGTCCGGAAAAGGCCGAAGGTGTACAGAACCCGTTGCTCCGTATGCTCGTTGTAATGGGCGTACCATTTTTCGGGGATTGGAAGCGTGCAG
Organism: Bombus muscorum; assembly: GCA_963971185.1. Classification (NCBI taxonomy): domain Eukaryota; kingdom Metazoa; phylum Arthropoda; class Insecta; order Hymenoptera; family Apidae; genus Bombus; species Bombus muscorum. Next base: position 6,433,492 of record OZ020130.1, read on the forward strand.
CGAGATCTCACACATCATAATATTGTGCGATACGACCCTTTTTGAAACAATTAAAAAGCCGGAAATATCCGGAAAAGGCCGAAGGTGTACAGAACCCGATGCACCGTATGCTCGTTGTAAGGGAAGGACCATTTTTGGGGGATCGGCAACGCTCAAGGCGTTTTTACACATCATAATATCCTGCTATTCGGCCCGTTTTTGATCACTTAAAATGCCGGAAATGTCCGGAAAAGGCCGAAGGTGTACAGAACCTGATGCTCCGTATGCTCGTTGTAGTGGGCGTACCATTTTTCGGGGATTGGCAGCGTGCAGCGAGTTCTCACACCTCATAATATCCTCCGATACGACTCATTTTGAAACTATTAAAAAGCCGAAACTGGCCGGAAAAGGCCGAATATGTACAAGACAGGATTCTCGTCATGCTCGTAGTAATGGAAGTACCATTCTTCGGGGATTTGCAGCGCGCAACGAGTTCCCTCACATCATAATATCCTGCTATACGGCCCGTTTTTAATCACATAAAATGCCGGAGATGTCCGGAAAAGGCCGAAGGTGTACGGAACCCGTTGCTCCGTATGCTCGTTGTAATGGGCGTACCATTTTGCGGGGATTGGCAGCGTGCAGCGAGATCTCACACATCATAATATCCTGCGATACGACCCTTTTTGAAACAATTAAAAAGCCTGAAATATCCGGAAAAGGCCGAAGGTGTACAGAACCCGTTGCTCCGTATGCTCGTTGTAATGGAAGGACCATTTTTGGGGGATTGGCAAAGCTCAACGCGTTTTTACACATCATAATATCCTGCTATTCGGCCCATTTTTGATCACTTAAAATGCCGGAAATGTCCGGAAAAGGCCGAAGGTGTACAGAACCTGATGCTCCGTATGCTCGTTGTAACAGGCGTACCATTTCTCGGGGATTGGCAGCGCGTAACGAGTTCTCTCACATCATAATATCCTGCGATACGACCCATTTTGAAACAATTAAAAAGCCGGAAATGTCCGGAAAATGCCAAAGGTGTACAGTACCCGTTGCTCCGTATGCTCGTTGTAATGGGCGTACCATTTTTCGGGGATTGGCAGCGTGCAGCGAGTTCTCACACCTCATAATATCCTGCGATACGACCCATTTTGAAACTATTAAAAAGCCGAAACTGGCCGGAAAAGGCCGAATATGTACAAGACAGGATTCTCCACATGCTCGTTGTAATGGATGTACCATTCTTCGGGGATTGGCAGCGCGCAACGAGTTCTCTCACATCATAATATCCCGCGATACGACCCATTTTGAAACAATTAAAAAGCCGGAAATGTCCGGAAAATGCCGAAGGTGTACAGAACCTGATGCTACGTATATTCGTTGTAAGGGGCGTACCATTTCTCGGGGATTGGCAGCGCGCAACGAGGTCTCACACATCATAATATCCTGCGATACGACCCTTTTTGAAACAATTAAAAAGCCGGAAATATCCGGAAAAGGCCGAAGGTGTACAGAACCCGTTGCTCCGTATGCTCGTTGTAATGGAAGGACCATTTTTGGGGGATTGGCAACGCTCAACGCGTTTTTACACATCATAATATCATGCTATTCGGCCCATTTTTGATCACTTAAAATGCCGGAAATGTCCGGAAAAGGCCGAAGATGTACAGAACCTGATGCTCCGTATGCTCGTTGTAAGGGGCGTACCATTTCTCGGGGATTGGCAGCGCGTAACGAGTTATCTCATATCATAATATCCTGAAATACGGCCCATTTTGAAACAATTAAAAAGCCGGAAATGTCCGGAAAAGGCCGAAGGTGTACAGAACCTGATGCTCCGTATGCTCGTTGTAATGGAAGTACCATTCTTCGGGGATTGGCAGCGCGCAACGAGTTCTCTCACATCATAATATCCTGCGATACGACCCATTTTGAAACAATTAAAAAGCCGGAAATGTCCGGAAAATGCCAAAGGTGTACAGAACCCGTTGCTCCGTATGCTCGTTGTAATGGGCGTACCATTTTTCGGGGAGTGGCAGCGTGCAGCGAGTTCTCACACCTCATAATATCCTGCGATACGACCCATTTTGAAACTATTAAAAAGCCGAAACTGGTCGGAAAAGGCCGAATATGCACAAGACAGGATTCTCCGCATGCTCGTTGTAATGGATGTACCATTTTTCGGGGATTGGCAGCGCGTAACGAGTTCTCTCACATCATAATATCCTGATATACGGCCCATTTTGAAACAATTAAAAAGCCGGAAATGTCCGGAAAAGGCCGAAGGTGTACAGAACCCGTTGCTCCCTTTGCTTGTTGTAATGGAAGTACCATTTTTGGGGGGTTGGCAGAGAGCAACTGGATCTTACACATCATAATATCCTGATATACGGCCCATTTTGAAGCAATTAAAAAGCCGGAAATGTCCGGAAAAGGCCGAAGGTGTACAGAACCCGTAGCTCCGTATGCTCGTTGTAATGGAAGTACCATTCTTCGGGGATTGGCAGCGCGCAACGAGTTCTCTCACATCATAATATCCTGCGATACGACCCATTTTGAAACAATTAAAAAGCCGGAAATGTCCGGAAAATGCCAAAGGTGTACAGAACCCGTTGCTCCGTATGCTCGTTGTAATGGGCGTACCATTTTTCGGGGATTGGCAGCGTGCAGCGAGTTCTCACACCTCATAATATCCTCCGATACGACCCATTTTGAAACTATTAAAAAGCCGAAACTGGTCGGAAAAGGCCGAATATGCGCAAGACAGGATTCTCCGCATGCTCGTTGTAATGGATGTACCATTTTTCGGGGATTGGCAGCGCGAAACGAGTTCTCTCACATCATAATATCCTGATATACGGCCCATTTTGAAACAATTAAAAAGCCGGAAATGTCCGGAAAAGGCCGAAGGTGTACAGAACCCGTTGCTCCCTTTGCTTGTTGTAATGGAAGTACCATTTTTGGGGGGTTGGCAGAGAGCAACTGGATCTTACACATCATAATATCCTGATATACGGCCCATTTTGAAGCAATTAAAAAGCCGGAAATGTCCGGAAAAGGCCGAAGGTGTACAGAACCCGTTGCTCCGTATGCTCGTTGTAATGGGCGTACCATTTTTCGGGGATTTCCAGCGTGCAGCCAGTTCTCACACCTCATAATATCCTGCGATACGACCCATTTTGAAACTATTAAAAAGCCGAAACTGGCCGGAAATGGCCGAATATGTACAAGACAGGATTCTCCGCATGCTCGTTGTAATGGAAGTACCATTCTTCGGGGATAGGCAGCGCGCAACGAGTTCTCTCACATCATAATATCCTGATATACGGCAAATTTTGAAACAATTAAAAAGCCGGAGATGTCCGGAAAAGGCCGAAGGTGTACAGAACCCAATGCTCCGTTTGCTCGTTGTAATGGAAGTACCATTTTTGGGGGGTTGGCAGAGAGCAACTGGTTCTTACACATCATAATATCCTGATATACGGCCCATTTTGAAACAATTAAAAAGCCGGAAATATCCGGAAAAGGCCGAAGGTGTACAGAACCCGTTGCTCCGTATGCTCGTTGTAATGGAATTACCATTTTTGGGGGATTGGCAACGCTCAACGCGTTTTTACACATCATAATATCCTGCGATACGACCCATTTTGAAACTATTAAAAAGCCGAAACTGGTCGGAAAAGGCCGAATATGTACAAGACAGGATTCTCCGCATGCTCGTTGTAATGGATGTACCATTTTTCGGGGATTGGCAGCGCGCAACGAGTTCTCTCACATCATAATATCCTGCGATACGACTCATTTTGAAACTATTAAAAAGCCGAAACTGGCCGGAAAAGGCCGAAGGTGTACAGAACCCGATGCTCCGTTTGCTCGTGGTAATGGAAGTACCATTTTTCGGGGAAGGGCAGCGTGCAGCGTGTTCTCACACATCATAATATCCTGCGATACGACCCATTTTGAAACAATTAAATAGCCGGAAATGTCCGGAAAAGGCCGAAGGTGTACAGAACCCGTTGCTCCGTATGCTCGTTGTAATGGTCGTACCATTTTTCGGGGATTGGCAGCGTGCAGCGAGTTCTCACACATCATAATATCCAGCGATACGACCCATTTTGAAACAATTAAAAACACGAAACTGGCCGGAAAAGGCCGAATATGTACAAGACAGGATTCTCCGCATGCTCGTTGTATTGGAAGTACCATTCTTCGGGGAATGGCAGCGCGCACCGAGTTCTCTCACACCATAATATCCTGCGATACGACCCGTTTTTAATCACATAAAATGCCGGAGATGTCCGGAAAAGGCCGAAGGTGTACAGAACCCAATGCTCCGTTTGCTCGTTGTAATGGAAGTACCATTTTTGGGGGGTTGGCAGAGAGCAACTGGTTCTTACACATCATAATAATCTGATATACGGCCCATTTTGAAACAATTAAAAAGCCGGAAATGTCCGGAAAAGGCCGAAGGTGTACAGAACCCGTTGCTCCGTATGCTCGTTGTAATGGGCGTACCATTTTTCGGGGATTGGAAGTGTGCAGCGAGATCTCACACATCATAATATCGTGCGATACGACCATTTTTGAAACAATTAAAAAGCCGGAAATATCTGGAAAAGGCCGAAGGTGTACAGAACCCGATGCTCCGTATGCTCGTTGTAGTGGGCGTACCATTTTTCGGGGATTGGCAGCGTGCAGCGAGTTCTCACACCTCATAATATCCTGCTATACGACTCATTTCGAAACTATTAAAAAGCCGAAACTGGCCGGAAGAGGCCGAATATGTACAAGACAGGATTCTCGTCATGCTCGTTGTAATGGATGTACCATTCTTCGGGGATTGGCAGCGCGCAACGAGTTCTCTCACATCATAATATCCTGCGATACGACCCATTTTGAAACAATTAAATAGCCGGAAATGTCCGGAAAATGCCGAACGTGTACATAACCCGTTGCTCCGTATGCTCGTTGTAATAGGCGTACCATTTTTCGGGGATTGGCAGCGTGCAGCGAGATCTCACACATCATAATATCCTGCGATACGACCCGTTTTTAATCACATAAAATGCCGGAAATGTCCGGAAAAGGCCGATGGTGTACAGAACCCGTTGCCCCGTATTCTCGTTGTAATGGGAGGACCATTTTTCGGGGATTGGCAGCGTGCAGCTAGTTCTCACACATCATAATATCCTGCGATACGACCCGTTTTTAATCACATAAAATGCCGGAAATGTCCGGAAAAGGCCGAAGGTGTACAGAACCTGATGCTACGTATACTCGTTGTAAGGGGCGTACCATTTCTCGGGGATTGGCAGCGCGCAACGAGATCTCACACATCATAATATCCTGCGATACGACCCTTTTTGAAACAATTAAAAAGCCGGAAATGTCCGGAAAAGGCCGAAGGTGTACAGAACCCGTTGCTCCGTATGCTCGTTGTAATGGGCGTACCATTTTTCGGGGATTGGAAGCGTGCAGCGAGATCTCACACATCATAATATCGTGCGATACGACCCATTTTGAAACAATTAAAAAGCCGGAAATGTCCGGAAAATGCCAAAGGTGTACAGAACCCGTTGCTCCGTATGCTCGTTGTAATGGGCGTACCATTTTTCGGGGATTGGCAGCGTGCAGCGAGTTCTCACACCTCATAACATCCTGCGAAACGACTCATTTTGAAACTATTAAAAAGCCGAAACTTGCCGGAAAAGGCCGAATATGTAAAAGACAGGATTCTCCGCATGCTCGTTGTAATGGAAGTACCATTCTTCGGAGATTGGCAGCGCGCAACGAGTTCTCTCACATCATAATATCCTGATATACGGCCCGTTTTTAATCACATAAAATGCCGGAGATGTCCGGAAAAGGCCGAAGGTGTACAGAACCCGATGCCCCGTTTGCTCGTTGTAATGGAAGTACCATTTTTCGGGGATGGGCAGCGTGCAGCGAGTTCTCACACCTCATAATATCCTGCGAAACGACTCATTTTGAAACTATTAAAAAGCCGAAACTTGCCGGAAAAGGCCGAATATGTACAAGACAGGATTCTCCGCATGCTCGTTGTAATGGAAGTACCATTCTTCGGGGATAGGCAGCGCGCAACGAGTTCTCTCACATCATAATATCCTGATATACGGCCCATTTTGAAACAATTAAAAAGCCGGAAATGTCCGGAAAAGGCCGAAGGTGTACAGAACCCGTTACTCCGTATGCTCGTTGTAATGGGCGTACCATTTTTCGGGGATTGGAAGCGTGCAGCGAGATCACACACATCATAATATCGTGCGATACGACAATTTTTGAAACAATTAAAAAGCCGGAAATATCCGGAAAAGGCCGAAGGTTTACAGAACCCGATGCTCCGTATGCTCGTTGTAAGGGAAGGACCATTTTTGGGGGATCGGCGACGCTCAACGCGTTTTTACACATCATAATATACTGGTGTACAGAACCTGATGCTCCGTATGCTCGTTGTAAGGGGCGTACCATTTCTCGGGGATTGGCAGCGCGTAACGTGTTCTCTCACATCATAATATCCTGATAAACGGCACATTTTGAAACAGTTAAAAAGCCGGAAATGTCCGGAAAAGGCCGAAGGTGTACAGAACCCGTTGCTCCGTATGCTCGTTGTAGTGGGCGTACCATTTTTCGGGGATTGGCAGCGTGCAGCGAGCTCTCACACCTCATAATATCCTGCGATACGACTCATTTTGAAACTATTAAAAAGCCGAAACTGGCCGGAAAAGGCCGAATATGTACAAGACAGGATACTCGTCATGCTCGTTGTAATGGAAGTACCATTCTTCGGGGATTTGCAGCGCGCAACGAGTTCCCTCACATCATAATATCCTGCTATACGGCCCGTTTTTAATCACAATAAAATGCCGGCGATGTCCGGAAAAGGCCGAAGGTGTACAGAACCCGATGCTCCGTTTGCTCGTTGTAATGGAAGTACCATTTTTGGGGGGTTGGCAGCGTGCAGCGAGTTCTCACACATCATAATATCCTGCGATACGACCCGTTTTGAAACAATAAAATAGCCGGAAATGTCCGGAAAAGGCCGAAGGTGTACAGAACCCGTTGCTCCGTATGCTCGTTCTAATGGAAGGACCATTTTTGGGGGATTGGCAGCGTGCAGCGAGTTCTCACACATCATAATATCCTGCGATACGACCCGTTTTTAATCACATAAAATGCCGGAAATGTTCGGAAAAGGCCGAAGGTGTACAGAACCTGATGCTACGTATACTCGTTGTAAGGGGCGTTCCATTTCTCGGGGATTGGCTGCGCGTAACGAGTTCTCTCACCTCATAATATCCTGCGAAACGACTCATTTTGAAACTATTAAAAAGCCGAAACTTGCCGGAAAAGGCCGAATATGTACAAGACAGTATTCTCCGCATGCTCGTTGTATTGGAAGTACCATTCTTCGGGGAATGGCAGCGCGCAACGAGTTCCCTCACATCATAATATCCTGCTATACGGTCCGTTTTTAATCACATAAAATGCCGGAGATGTCCGGAAAAGGCCGAAGGTGTACAGAACCCGATGCTCCGTTTGCTCGTTGTAATGGAAGTACCATTTTTGGGGGGTTGGCAGAGAGCAACTGGCTCTTACACATCATAATAATCTGATATACGGCCCATTTTGAAACAATTAAAAAGCCGGAAATGTCCGGAAAAGGCCGAAGGTGTACAGAACCCGTTGCTCCGTATGCTCGTTGTAGTGGGCGTACCATTTTTCGGGGATTGGCAGCGAGCAGCGAGTTCTCACACCTCATAATATCCTGCGATACGACTCATTTTGAAACTATTAAAAAGCCGGAAATATCCGGAAAAGGCCGAAGGTGTACAGAACCCGTTGCTCCGTATGCTCGTTGTAATGGAAGGACCATTTTTGGGGGATTGGCAACGATCAACGCGTTTTTACACATCATAGTATCCTGCTATTCGGCCCATTTTTGATCACTTAAAATGCCGGAAATGTCCGGAAAAGGCCTAAGGTGTACAGAACCTGATGCTCCGTATGCTCGTTGTAAGGGGCGTACCATTTCTCGGGGATTGGCAGCGCGTAACGAGTTCTGTCACGTCATAATATCCTGAAATACGGCCCATTTTGAAACAATTAAAAAGCCGGAAATGTCCGGAAAAGGCCGAAGGTGTACAGAACCCGTTGCTCCGTATGCTCGTTGTAGTGGGCGTACCATTTTTCGGGGATTGGCAGCGAGCAGCGAGTTCTCACACCTCATAATATCCTGCGATACGACTCATTTTGAAACTATTAAAAAGCCGGAAATATCCGGAAAAGGCCGAAGGTGTACAGAACCCGTTGCTCCGTATGCTCGTTGTAATGGAAGGACCATTTTTGGGGGATTGGCAACGCTCAACGCGTTTTTACACATCATAGTATCCTGCTATTCGGCCCATTTTTGATCACTTAAAATGCCGGAAATGTCCGGAAAAGGCCTAAGGTGTACAGAACCTGATGCTCCGTATGCTCGTTGTAAGGGGCGTACCATTTCTCGGGGATTGGCAGCGCGTAACGAGTTCTGTCACGTCATAATATCCTGAAATACGGCCCATTTTGAAACAATTAAAAAGCCGGAAATGTCCGGAAAAGGGCGAAGGTGTACAGAACCTGATGCTCCGTATGCTCGTTGTAATGGAAGTACCATTCTGCGGGGATTGGCAGCGCGCAACGAGTTCTCTCACATCATAATATCCTGCGATACGACCCATTTTGAAACAATTAAAAAGCCGGAAATGTCCGGAAAATGCCAAAGGTGTACAGAACCCGTTGCTCCGTATGCTCGTTGTAATGGGCGTACCATTTTGCGGGGATTGGCAGGGTGCTGCGAGTTCTCACACCTCATAATATCCTGCGATACGACCCATTTTGAAACTATTAAAAAGCCGAAACTGGCCGGGAAAGGCCGAATATGTACAAGACAGGATTCTCCGCATGCTCGTTGTAATGGATGTACCATTCTTCGGGGATTGGCAGAGCGCAACGAGTTGTCTCACGTCATAATATCCCGCGATACGACCCATTTTGAAACAATTAAAAAGACGAAACTGGCCGGAAAAGGCCGAATATGTACAAGACAGGATTCTCCGCATGCTCGTTGTAATGAATGTACCATTTTTCGGGGATTGGAAGCGTGCAGCGAGATCTCACACATCATAATATCCCGCGATACGACCCATTTTGAAACAATTAAAAAGACGAAACTGGCCGGAAAAGGCCGAATATGTACAAGACAGGATTCTCCGCATGCTCGTTGTATTGGAAGTACCATTCTTCGGGGATTGGCAGCGCGCACCGAGTTCCCTCACATCATAATATCCTGCTATACGGCCCGTTTTTAATCACATAAAATGCCGGAGATGTCCGGAAAAGGCCGAAGGTGTACAGAACCCGATGCTCCGTTTGCTCGTTGTAATGGAAGTACCATTTTTGGGGGGTTGGCAGCGTGCAGCGAGTTCTCACACATCATAATATCCTGCGATACGACCCATTTTGAAACAACTAAAAAGACGAAACTGGCCGGAAAAGGCCGAATATGTACATGACAGGATTCTCCGCATGCTCGTTGTATTGGAAGTACCATTCTTCGGGGATTGGCAGCGCGCACCGAGTTCCCTCACATCATAATATCCTGCTATACGGCCCGTTTTTAATCACATAAAATGCCGGAGATGTCCGGAAAAGGCCGAAGGTGTACAGAACCCGATGCTCCGTTTGCTCGTTGTAATGGAAGTACCATTTTTGGGGGGTTGGCAGAGAGCAACTGGCTCTTACACATCATAATAATCTGATATACGGCCCATTTTGAAACAATTAAAAAGCCGGAAATGTCCGGAAAAGGCCGAAGGTGTACAGAACCCGTTGCTCCGTATGCTCGTTGTAATGGGCGTACCTTTTTTCGCGGATTGGAAGCGTGCAGCGAGATCTCACACATCATAATATCGTGCGATACGACCCATTTTGAAACAATTAAAAAGCCGGAAATGTCCGGAAAATGCCAAAGGTGTACAGAACCCGTTGCTCCGTATGCTCGTTGTAATGGGCATACCATTCTTCGGAGATTGGCAGCGCGCAACGAGTTCTCTCACATCATAATATCCTGATATACGGCCCGTTTTTAATCACATAAAATGCCGGAGATGTCCGGATAAGGCCGAAGGTGTACAGAACCCGTTGCTCCGTATGCTCGTTGTAATGGGCGTACCATTTTTCGGGGATTGGAAGCGTGCAGCGAGATCACACACATCCTAATATCGTGCGATACGACCCTTTTTGAAACAATTAAAAAGCCGGAAATATCCGGAAAAGGCCGAAGGTTTACAGAACCCGATGCTCCGTATGCTCGTTGTAAGGGGCGTACCATTTCTCGGGGGTTGGCAGAGAGCAACGAGTTCTCTCACATCATAATATCCTGCGATACGACCCGTTTTGAAACAATAAAATAGCCGGAAATGTCCGGAAAATGCCGAAGGTGTACAGAACCCGTTGCTCCGTATGCTCGTTGTAATGGAAGGACCATTTTTGGGGGATTGGCAGCGTGCAGCGAGTTCTCACACATCATAATATCCTGCGATACGACCCGTTTTTAATCACATAAAATGCCGGAAATGATCGGAAAAGGCCGAAGGTGTACAGATCCTGATGCTACGTATACTCGTTGTAAGGGGCGTTCCATTTCTCGGGGATTGGCTGCGCGTAACGAGTTCTCTCACATCATAATATCCTGATATACGGCCCATTTTGAAGCAATTAAAAAGCCGGAAATGTCCGGAAAAGGCCGAAGGTGTACAGAACCCGTTGCTCCGTATGCTCGTTGTAATGGGCGTACCATTTTTCGGGGATTTCCAGCGTGCAGCCAGTTCTCACACCTCATAATATCCTGCGATACGACCCATTTTGAAACTATTAAAAAGCCGAAACTGGCCGGAAATGGCCGAATATGTACAAGACAGGATTCTCCGCATGCTCGTTGTAATGGAAGTACCATTCTTCGGCGATTGGCAGCGCGCAACGAGTTCTCTCACATCGTAATATCCTGCTATACGGCCCGTTTTTACTCACATAAAATGCCGGAGATGTCCGGAAAAGGCAGAAGGTGTACAGAACCCGATGCTCCGTTTGCTCGTTGTAATGGAAGTACCATTTTTCGGGGATGGGCAGCGTGCAGCGTGTTCTCACACATCATAATAACCTGCGATACGACCCATTTTGAAACAATTAAATAGCCGGAAATGTCCGGAAAGTGCCGAAGGTGTACAGAACCCGTTGCTCGGTATGCTCGTTGTAATGGGCGTACCATTTTTCGGGGATTGGCAGCGTGCAGCGAGTTCCCTCACATCATAATATCCTGCTATACGGCCCGTTTTCAATCACATAAAATGCCGGAGATGTCCGGAAAAGGCCGAAGGTGTACAGAACCCGTTGCTCCGTATGCTCGTTGTAATGGGCGTACCATTTTTCGGGGATGGGCAGCGTGCAGCGTGTTCTAACACATCATAATATCCTGCGATACGACCCATTTTGAAACAATTAAATAGCCGGAAATATCCGGAAAAGGCCGAAGGTGTACAGAACCCGATGCTCCGTATGCTCGTTGTAAGGGGCGTACCATTTCTCGGGGATTGGCAGCGCGTAACGTGTTCTCTCACATCATAATATGCTGATAAACGGCACATTTTGAAACAATTAAAAAGCCGGAAATGTCGGGAAAAGGCCGAAGGTGTACAGAACCCGTTGCTCCGTATACTCGTTGTAGTGGGCGTACCATTTTTCGGGGATTGGCAGCGTGCAGCGAGTTCTCACACCTCATAATATCCTGCGATACGACTCATTTTGAAACTATTGAAAAGCCGAAACTGGCCGGAAAAGGCCGAATATGTACAAGACAGGATTCTCGTCATGCTCGTTGTAATGGAAGTACCATTCTTCGGGGATTTGCAGCGCGCAACGAGTTCCCTCACATCATAATATCCTGCTATACGGCCCGTTTTTAATCACATAAAATGCCGGAGATGTGCGGAAAAGGCCGAAGGTGTACGGAACCCGTTGCTCCGTTTGCTCGTTGTAATGGAAGTACCATTTTTGGGGGGTTGGCAGAGAGCAACGGGTTCTCTCACATCATAATATCCTGCGATACGACCCGTTTTGAAACAATAAAATAGCCGGAAATGTCCGGAAAATGCCGAAGGTGTACAGAACCCGTTGCTCCGTATGCTCGTTGTAATGGAAGGACCATTTTTGGGGGATTGGCAGCGTGCAGCGAGTTCTCACACATCATAATATCCTGCGATACGACCCGTTTTTAATCACATAAAATGCCGGAAATGTTCGGAAAAGGCCGAAGGTGTACAGATCCTGATGCTACGTATACTCGTTGTAAGGGGCGTTCCATTTCTCGGGGATTGGCTGCGCGTAACGAGTTCTCTCACATCATAATATCCTGATATACGGCCCATTTTGAAGCAATTAAAAAGCCGGAAATGTCCGGAAAAGGCCGAAGGTGTACAGAACCCGTTGCTCCGTATGCTCGTTGTAATGGGCGTACCATTTTTCGGGGATTTCCAGCGTGCAGCCAGTTCTCACACCTCATAATATCCTGCGATACGACCCATTTTGAAACTATTAAAAAGCCGAAACTGGCCGGAAATTGCCGAATATGTACAAGACAGGATTCTCCGCATGCTCGTTGTAATGGAAGTACCATTCTTCGGCGATTGGCAGCGCGCAACGAGTTCTCTCACATCGTAATATCCTGCTATACGGCCCGTTTTTACTCACATAAAATGCCGGAGATGTCCGGAAAAGGCAGAAGGTGTACAGAACCCGATGCTCCGTTTGCTCGTTGTAATGGAAGTACCATTTTTCGGGGATGGGCAGCGTGCAGCGTGTTCTCACACATCATAATAACCTGCGATACGACCCATTTTGAAACAATTAAATAGCCGGAAATGTCCGGAAAGTGCCGAAGGTGTACAGAACCCGTTGCTCGGTATGCTCGTTGTAATGGGCGTACCATTTTTCGGGGATTGGCAGCGTGCAGCGAGTTCCCTCACATCATAATATCCTGCTATACGGCCCGTTTTCAATCACATAAAATGCCGGAGATGTCCGGAAAAGGCCGAAGGTGTACAGAACCCGTTGCTCCGTATGCTCGTTGTAATGGGCGTACCATTTTTCGGGGATGGGCAGCGTGCAGCGTGTTCTAACACATCATAATATCCTGCGATACGACCCATTTTGAAACAATTAAATAGCCGGAAATATCCGGAAAAGGCCGAAGGTGTACAGAACCCGATGCTCCGTATGCTCGTTGTAAGGGGCGTACCATTTCTCGGGGATTGGCAGCGCGTAACGTGTTCTCTCACATCATAATATCCTGATAAACGGCACATTTTGAAACAATTAAAAAGCCGGAAATGTCGGGAAAAGGCCGAAGGTGTACAGAACCCGTTGCTCCGTATACTCGTTGTAGTGGGCGTACCATTTTTCGGGGATTGGCAGCGTGCAGCGAGTTCTCACACCTCATAATATCCTGCGATACGACTCATTTTGAAACTATTAAAAAGCCGAAACTGGCCGGAAAAGGCCGAATATGTACAAGACAGGATTCTCGTCATGCTCGTTGTAATGGAAGTACCATTCTTCGGGGATTTGCAGCGCGCAACGAGTTCCCTCACATCATAATATCCTGCGATACGACCCATTTTGAAACAATTAAAAAGCCGGAAATGTCCGGAAAATGCCAAAGGTGTACAGAACCCGTTGCTCCGTATACTCGTTGTAGTGGGCGTACCATTTTTCGGGGATTGGCAGCGTGCAGCGAGTTCTCACACCTCATAATATCCTGCGATACGACTCATTTTGAAACTATTAAAAAGCCGAAACTGGCCGGAAAAGGCCGAATATGTACAAGACAGGATTCTCCGCATGCTCGTTGTAATGGATGTACCATTCTTCGGGGATTGGCAGCGCGCAACGAGTTCTCTCACATCATAATATCCCGCGATACGACCCATTTTGAAACAATTAAAAAGCCGGAAATGTCCGGAAAATGCCGAAGGTGTACAGAACCCGTTGCTCCGTATGCTCGTTGTAATGGAAGGACGATTTTTGGGGGATTGGCAGCGTGCAGCGAGTTCTCACACATCATAATATCCTGCGATACGACCCGTTTTTAATCACATAAAATGCCGGAAATGTCCGGAAAAGGCCGAAGGTGTACAGAACCCGATGCTCCGTTTGCTCGTTGTAATGGAAGTACCATTTTTGGGGGGTTGGCAGAGAGCAACTGGTTCTTACACATCATAATAATCTGATATACGGCCCATTTTGAAGCAATGAAAAAGCCGGAAATGTCCGGAAAAGGCCGAAGGTGTACAGAACCCGTTGCTCCGTATGCTCGTTGTAATGGGCGTACCATTTTTCGGGGATTTCCAGCGTGCAGCCAGTTCTCACACCTCATAATATCCTGCGATACGACCCATTTTGAAACTATTAACAAGCCGAAACTGGCCGGAAATGGCCGAATATGTACAAGACAGGATTCTCCGCATGCTCGTTGTAATGGAAGTACCATTCTTCGGGGATTGGCAGCGCGCAACGAGTTCTCTCACATCATAATATCCTGATATACGGCCCATTTTGAAACAATTAAAAAGCCGGAAATGTCCGGAAAAGGCCGAAGGTGTACAGAACCTGATGCTCCGTATGCTCGTTGTAATGGAAGTACCATTCTTCGGGGATTGGCAGCGCGCAACGAGTTCTCTCACATCATAATATCCTGCGATACGACCCATTTTGAAACAATTAAAAAGCCGGAAATGTCCGGAAAAGGCCGAATATGTACAAGACAGGATTCTCCGCATGCTCGTTGTAATGGATGTACCATTCTTCGGGGATTGGCAGCGCGCAACGAGTTCTCTCACATCATAATATCGCGCGATACGACCCATTTTGAAACAATTAAAAAGCCGAAACTGGCCGGAAAAGGCCGAATATGTACAAGACAGGATTCTCGTCATGCTCGTTGTAATGGAAGTACCATTCTTCGGGGATTTGCAGCGCGCAACGAGTTCCCTCACATCATAATATCCTGCTATACGGCCCGTTTTTAATCACATAAAATGCCGGAGATGTCCGGAAAAGGCCGAAGGTGTACAGAACCCAATGCTCCGTTTGCTCGTTGTAATGGAAGTACCATTTTTGGGGGGTTGGCAGAGAGCAACTGGTTCTTACACATCATAATATCCTGATATACGGCCCATTTTGAAACAATTAAAAAGCCGGAAATATCCGGAAAAGGCCGAAGGTGTACAGAACCCGTTGCTCCGTATGCTCGTTGTAATGGAAGGGCCATTTTTGGGGGATTGGAAACGCTCAACGCGTTTTTACACATCATAATATCCTGCTATTCGGCCCATTTTTGATCACTTAAAATGCCGGAAATGTCCGGAAAAGGCCGAAGGTGTACAGAACCTGATGCTACGTATGCTCGTTGTAATGAAAGGGCCATTTTTGGGGGATTGGAAACGCTCAACGCGTTTTTACACATCATAATATCCTGCTATTCGGCCCTTTTTTGATCACTTAAAATGCCGGAAATGTCCGGGAAAGGCCGAAGGTGTACAGAACCTGATGCTACGTATACTCGTTGTAAGGGGCGTACCATTCCTCGGGGATTGGCAGCGCTCAACGAGGTCTCACACATCATAGTATCCTGCGATGCGACCCTTTTTGAAACAATTAAAAAGCAAGAAATATCCGGAAAAGGCCGAAGGTGTACAGAACCCGTTGCTCCGTATGCTCGTTGTAATGGGCGAACCATTTTTCGGGGATTGGCTGCGTGCAGCGAGATCTCACACATCATAATATCCTGCGATACGACCCGTTTTTAGTCACATAAAATGCTGGAAATGTCCGGAATAGGCCGAAGGTGTACAGAACCTGATGCTACGTATACTCGTTGTAAGGGGCGTACCATTTCTCGGGGATTGGCAGCGCGTAACGAGTTCTGTCACATCATAATATCCTGATATACGGCCCATTTTGAAACAATTAAAAAGCCAGAAATGTCCGGAATAGGCCGAAGGTGTACAGAACCCGTTGCTCCGTATGCTCGTTGTAGTGGGCGTACCATTTTTCGGGGATTGGCAGCGTGCAGCGAGTTCTCACACCTCATAATATCCTGCGATATGACTCATTTTGAAACTATTAAAAAGCCGAAACTGGCCGGAAAAGGCCGAATATGTACAAGACAGGATTCTCCGCATGCTCATTGTAATGGAAGTACCATTCTTCGGGGATTGGCAGCGCGCAACGAGTTCTCTCACATCATAATATCCTGATATACGGCCCATTTGAAACAATTAAAAAGCCGGAAATGTCCGGAAAAGGCCGAAGGTGTACAGAACTCGTTGCTCCCTTTGCTTGTTGTAATGGAAGTACCATTTTTGGGGGGTTGGCAGAGAGGAACTGGTTCTTACACATCATAATATCCTGATATACGGCCCATTTTTGATCACTTAAAATGCCGGAAATGTCCGCAAAAGGCCGAAGGTGTACAGAACCTGATGCCCCGTATGCTCGTTGTAAGGGGCGTACCATTTCTCGGGGATTGGCAGCGCGTAACGAGTTCTCTCACATCATAATATCCTGAAATACGGCCCATTTTGAAACAATTAAAAAGAAGGAAATGTCCGGAAAAGGGCGAAGGTGTACAGGACCTGATGCTCCGTATGCTCGTTGTAATGGAAGTACCATTCTTCGGGGATTGGCAGCGCGCAACGTGTTCTCTCACATCATAATATCCTGCGATACGACCCATTTTGAAACAATTAAAAAGCCGGAAATGTCCGGAAAATGCCAAAGGTGTACAGAACCCGTTGCTCCGTATGCTCGTTGTAATGGACGTACCATTTTGCGGGGATTGGCAGCGTGCTGCGAGTTCTCACACCTCATAATATCCTGCGATACGACCCATTTTGAAACTATTAAAAAGCCGAAACTGGCCGGGAAAGGCCGAATATGTACAAGACAGGATTCTCCGCATGCTCGTTGTAATGGATGTACCATTCTTCGGGGATTGGCAGCGCGCAACGAGTTCTCTCACGTCATAATATCCCGCGATACGACCCATTTTGAAACAATTAAAAAGACGAAACTGGCCGGAAAAGGCCGAATATGTACAAGACAGGATTCTCCGCATGCTCGTTGTATTGGAAGTACCATTCTTCGGGGATTGGCAGCGCGCACCGAGTTCCCTCACATCATAATATCCTGCTATACGGCCCGTTTTTAATCACATAAAATGCCGGAGATGTCCGGAGAAGTCCGAAGGTGTACAGAACCCGATGCTCCGTTTGCTCGTTGTAATGGAAGTACCATTTTTGGGGGGTTGGCAGCGTGCAGCGAGTTCTCACACATCATAATATCCTGCGATACGACCCATTTTGAAACAACTAAAAAGATGAAACTGGCCGGAAAAGGCCGAACATGTACATGACAGGATTCTCCGCATGCTTGTTGTATTCGAAGTACCATTCTTCGGGGATTGGCAGCGCGCATCGAGTTCCCTCACATCACAATATCCTGCTATACGGCCCGTTTTTAATCACATAAAATGCCGGAGATGTCCGGAAAAGGCCGAAGGTGTACAGAACCCGATGCTCCGTTTGCTCGTTGTAATGGAAGTACCATTTTTGGGGGGTTGGCAGAGAGCAACTGGCTCTTACACATCATAATAATCTGATATACGGCCCATTTTGAAACAATTAAAAAGCCGGAAATGTCCGGAAAAGGCCGAAGGTGTACAGAACCCGTTGCTCCGTATACTCGTTGTAACGGGCGTGCCATTTTTCGGGGATTGGAAGCTTGCAGCGAGATCTCACACATCATAATATCGTGCGATACGACCCATTTTGAAACTATTAAAAAGCCGAAACTGGCCGGAAAAGGCCGAATATGTACAAGACAGGATTCTCGTCATGCTCGTTGTAATGGAAGTACCATTCTTCGGGGATTAGCAGCGTGCAGCGAGTTCTCACACCTCATAATATCCTGCGATACGACTCATTTTGAAACTATTAAAAAGCCGAAACTGGCCGGAAAAGGCCGAATATGTACAAGACAGGATTCTCCGCATGCTCGTTGTAATGGATGTACCATTCTTCGGGGATTGGCAGCGCGCAACGAGTTCCCTCACATCATAATATCCTGCTATACGGCCCGTTTTTAATCACATAAAATGCCGGAGATGTGCGGAAAAGGCCGAAGGTGTACGGAACCCGTTGCTCCGTATGCTCGTTGTAACAGGCGTACCATTTCTCGGGGATTGGCAGCGCGTAACGAGTTCTCTCACATCATAATATCCTGCGATACGACCCATTTTGAAACAATTAAAAAGCCGGAAATGTCCGGAAAATGCCAAAGGTGTACAGAACCCGTTGCTCCGTATGCTCGTTGTAATGGGCGTACCATTTTTCGGGGATTGGCAGTGTGCAGCGAGTTCTCACACCTCATAATATCCTGCGATACGACTCATTTTGAAACTATTAAAAAGCCGAAACTGGCCGGAAAAGGCCGAATATGTACAAGACAGGATTCTCCGCATGCTCGTCTTAATGGATGTACCATTCTTCGGGGATTGGCAGCGCGCAACGAGTTCCCTCACATCATAATATCCTGCTATACGGCCCGTTTTTAATCACATAAAATGCCGGAAATGTTCGGAAAAGGCCGAAGGTGTACAGAACCTGATGCTACGTATACTCGTTGTAAGGGGCGTTCCATTACTCGGGGATTGGCTGCGCGTAACGAGTTCTCTCACATCATAATATCCTGATATACGGCCCATTTTGAAACAATTAAAAAGCCGGAAATGTCCGGAAAAGGCCGAAGGTATACAGAACCCGTTGCTCCGTATGCTCGTTGTAGTGGGCGTACCATTTTTCGGGGATTGGCAGTGTGCAGCGAGTTCTCACACCTCATAATATCCTGCGATACGACTCATTTTGAAACTATTAAAAAGCCGAAACTGGCCGGAAAAGGCCGAATATGTACAAGACAGGATTCTCGTCATCCTCGTTGTAATGGAAGTACCATTCTTCGGGGATTTGCAGCGCGCAACGAGTTCCCTCACATCATAATATCCTGCTATACGGCCCGTTTTTAATCACATAAAATGCCGGAGATGTGCGGAAAAGGCCGAAGGTGTACGGAACCCGTTGCTCCGTATGCTCGTTGTAACAGGCGTACCATTTCTCGGGGATTGGCAGCGCGTAACGAGTTCTCTCACATCATAATATCCTGCGATGCGACCCATTTTGAAACAATTAAAAAGCCGGAAATGTCCGGAAAATGCCAAAGGTGTACAGAACCCGTTGCTCCGTATGCTCGTTGTAATGGGCGTACCATTTTTCGGGGATTGGCAGCGTGCAGCGAGTTCTCACACCTCATAATATCCTGCGATACGACGCATTTTGAAACTATTAAAAAGCCGAAACTGGCCGGAAAAGGCCGAATATGTACAAGACAGGATTCTCGTCATGCTCGTTGTAATGGAAGTACCATTCTTCGGGGATTTGCAGCGCGCAACGAGTTCCCTCACATCATAATATCCTGCTATACGGCCCGTTTTTAATCACATAAAATGCCGGAGATGTGCGGAAAAGGCCGAAGGTGTACGGAACCCGTTGCTCCGTATGCTCGTTGTAACAGGCGTACCATTTCTCGGGGATTGGCAGCGCGTAACGAGTTCTCTCACATCATAATATCCTGCGATACGACCCATTTTGAAACAATTAAAAAGCCGGAAATGTCCGGAAAATGCCAAAGGTGTACAGAACCCGTTGCTCCGTATGCTCGTTGTAATGGGCGTACCATTTTTCGGGGATTGGCAGCGTGCAGCGAGTTCTCACACCTCATAATATCCTGCGATACGACCCATTTTGAAACTATTAAAAAGCCGAAACTGGCCGGAAAAGGCCGAATATGTACAAGACAGGATTCTCCGCAGGCTCGTTGTAATGGATGTACCATTTCTCGGGGATTGGCAGCGCGTAACGAGTTCTCTCACATCATAATATCCTGCGATACGACCCATTTTGAAACAATTAAAAAGCCGGAAATGTCCCTAAAATGCCAAAGGTGTACAGAACCCGTTGCTCCGTATGCTCGTTGTAATGGGCGTACCATTTTTCGGGGATTGGCAGTGTGCAGCGAGTTCTCACACCTCATAATATCCTGCGATACGACTCATTTTGAAACTATTAAAAAGCCGAAACTGGCCGGAAAAGGCCGAATATGTACAAGACAGGATTCTCCGCATGCTCGTTGTAATGGATGTACCATTCTTCGGGGATTGGCAGCGCGCAACGAGTTCCCTCACATCATAATATCCTGCTATACGGCCCGTTTTTAATCACATAAAATGCCGGAAATGTTCGGAAAAGGCCGAAGGTGTACAGAACCTGATGCTACGTATACTCGTTGTAAGGGGCGTTCCATTTCTCGGGGATTGGCTGCGCGTAACGAGTTCTCTCACATCATAATATCCTGATATACGGCCCATTTTGAAACAATTAAAAAGCCGGAAATGTCCGGAAAAGGCCGAAGGTATACAGAACCCGTTGCTCCGTATGCTTGTTGTAGTGGGCGTACCATTTTTCGGGGATTGGCAGTGTGCAGCGAGTTCTCACACCTCATAATATCCTGCGATACGACTCATTTTGAAACTATTAAAAAGCCGAAACTGGCCGGAAAAGGCCGAATATGTACAAGACAGGATTCTCGTCATGCTCGTTGTAATGGAAGTACCATTCTTCGGGGATTTGCAGCGCGCAACGAGTTCCCTCACATCATAATATCCTGCTA
The DNA here is from genome assembly GCA_963971185.1 of Bombus muscorum. Classification (NCBI taxonomy): domain Eukaryota; kingdom Metazoa; phylum Arthropoda; class Insecta; order Hymenoptera; family Apidae; genus Bombus; species Bombus muscorum. The sequence goes on from OZ020130.1 coordinate 6,454,369, forward strand.
TACGGCCCGTTTTTAATCACATAAAATGCCGGAGATGTGCGGAAAAGGCCGAAGGTGTACGGAACCCGTTGCTCCGTATGCTCGTTGTAACAGGCGTACCATTTCTCGGGGATTGGCAGCGCGTAACGAGTTCTCTCACATCATAATATCCTGCGATACGACCCATTTTGAAACAATTAAAAAGCCGGAAATGTCCGGAAAATGCCAAAGGTGTACAGAACCCGTTGCTCCGTATGCTCGTTGTAATGGGCGTACCATTTTTCGGGGATTGGCAGTGTGCAGCGAGTTCTCACACCTCATAATATCCTGCGATACGACTCATTTTGAAACTATTAAAAAGCCGAAACTGGCCGGAAAAGGCCGAATATGTACAAGACAGGATTCTCCGCATGCTCGTTGTAATGGATGTACCATTCTTCGGGGATTGGCAGCGCGCAACGAGTTCCCTCACATCATAATATCCTGCTATACGGCCCGTTTTTAATCACATAAAATGCCGGAGATGTGCGGAAAAGGCCGAAGGTGTACGGAACCCGTTGCTCCGTATGCTCGTTGTAACAGGCGTACCATTTCTCGGGGATTGGCAGCGCGTAACGAGTTCTCTCACATCATAATATCCTGCGATACGACCCATTTTGAAACAATTAAAAAGCCGGAAATGTCCGGAAAATGCCAAAGGTGTACAGAACCCGTTGCTCCGTATGCTCGTTGTAATGGGCGTACCATTTTTCGGGGATTGGCAGCGTGCAGCGAGTTCTCACACCTCATAATATCCTGCGATACGACCCATTTTGAAACTATTAAAAAGCCGAAACTGGCCGGAAAAGGCCGAATATGTACAAGACAGGATTCTCCGCATGCTCGTTGTAATGGATGTACCATTCTTCGGGGATTGGCAGCGCGCAACGAGTTCTCTCACATCATAATATCCCGCGATACGACCCATTTTGAAACAATTAAAAAGCCGGAAATGTCCGGAAAATGCCGAAGGTGTACAGAACCCGTTGCTCCGTATGCTCGTTGTAATGGAAGGACCATTTTTGGGGGATTGGCAGCGTGCAGCGAGTTCTCACACATCATAATATCCTGCGATACGACCCGTTTTTAATCACATAAAATGCCGGAAATGTCCGGAAAAGGCCGAAGGTGTACAGAACCTGATGCTACGTATACTCGTTGTAAGGGGCGTACCATTTCTCGGGGATTGGCAGCGCGCAACGAGGTCTCACACATCATAATATCCTGCGATACGACCCTTTTTGAAACAATTAAAAAGCCGGAAATATCCGGAAAAGGCTGAAGGTGTGCAGAACCCGTTGCTCCGTATGCTCGTTGTAATGGGCGTACCATTTTCCGGGGATTGGCAGCGTGCAGCCAGTTCTCACACCTCATAATATCCTGCGATACGACCCATTTTGAAACTATTAAAAAGCCGAAACTGGCAGGAAATGGCCGAATATGTACAAGACAGGATTCTCCGCATGCTCGTTATAATGGAAGTACCATTCTTCGGGGATTGGCAGCGCGCAACGAGTTCTCTCACATTATAATATCCTGCTATACGGCCCGTTTTTAATCACATAAAATGCCGGAGATGTCCGGAAAAGGCCGAAGGTGTACAGAACCCGATGCTCCGTTTGCTCGTTGTAATGGAAGTACCATTTTTGGGGGGTTGGCAGAGAGCAACTGGTTCTTACACATCATAATAATCTGATATACGGCCCATTTTGAAGCAATGAAAAAGCCGGAAATGTCCGGAAAAGGCCGAAGGTGTACAGAACCCGTTGCTCCGTATGCTCGTTGTAATGGGCGTACCATTTTTCGGGGATTTCCAGCGTGCAGCCAGTTCTCACACCTCATAATATCCTGCGATACGACCCATTTTGAAACTATTAACAAGCCGAAACTGGCCGGAAATGGCCGAATATGTACAAGACAGGATTCTCCGCATGCTCGTTGTAATGGAAGTACCATTCTTCGGGGATTGGCAGCGCGCAACGAGTTCTCTCACATCATAATATCGCGCGATACGACCCATTTTGAAACAATTAAAAAGCCGAAACTGGCCGGAAAAGGCCGAATATGTACAAGACAGGATTCTCGTCATGCTCGTTGTAATGGAAGTACCATTCTTCGGGGATTTGCAACGCGCAACGAGTTCCCTCACATCATAATATCCTGCTATACGGCCCGTTTTTAATCACATAAAATGCCGGAGATGTCCGGAAAAGGCCGAAGGTGTACAGAACCCAATGCTCCGTTTGCTCGTTGTAATGGAAGTACCATTTTTGGGGGGTTGGCAGAGAGCAACTGGTTCTTACACATCATAATATCCTGATATACGGCCCATTTTGAAACAATTAAAAAGCCGGAAATATCCGGAAAAGGCCGAAGGTGTACAGAACCCGTTGCTCCGTATGCTCGTTGTAATGGGCGTACAATTTTTCGGGGATTGGCAGCGTGCAGCGAGATCTCACTCATCATAATAACCTGCGATACGACCCTTTTTGAAACAATTAAAAAGCCGGAAATATCCGGAAAAGGCCGAAGGTGTACAGAACCCGTTGCTCCGTATGCTCGTTGTAATGGAAGGGCCATTTTTGGGGGATTGGAAACGCTCAACGCGTTTTTACACATCATAATATCCTGCTATTCGGCCCATTTTTGATCACTTAAAATGCCGGAAATGTCCGGAAAAGGCCGAAGGTGTACAGAACCTGATGCTACGTATACTCGTTGTAAGGGGCGTACCATTCCTCGGGGATTGGCAGCGCGCAACGAGGTCTCACACATCATAGTATCCTGCGATGCGACCCTTTTTGAAACAATTAAAAAGCAAGAAATATCCGGAAAAGTCCGAAGGTGTACAGAACCCGTTGCTCCGTATGCTCGTTGTAATGGGCGAACCATTTTTCGGGGATTGGCTGCGTGCAGCGAGATCTCACACATCATAATATCCTGCGATACGACCCGTTTTTAGTCACATAAAATGCTGGAAATGTCCGGAATAGGCCGAAGGTGTACAGAACCTGATGCTACGTATACTCGTTGTAAGGGGCGTACCATTTCTCGGGGATTGGCAGCGCGTAACGAATTCTGTCACATCATAATATCCTGATATACGGCCCATTTTGAAACAATTAAAAAGCCAGAAATGTCCGGAAAAGGCCGAAGGTGTACAGAACCCGTTGCTCCGTATGCTCGTTGTAATGGGCGTACCATTTCTCGGGGATTGGCAGCGCGTAACGAGTTCTCTCACATCATAATATCCTGAAATACAGCCCATTTTGAAACAATTAAGAAGAAGGAAATGTCCGGAAAAGGGCGAAGGTGTACAGGACCTGATGCTCCGTATACTCGTTGTAATGGGCGTACCATTTTGCGGGGATTGGCAGCGTGCTGCGAGTTCTCACACCTCATAATATCCTGCGATACGACCCATTTTGAAACTATTAAAAAGCCGAAACTGGCCGGGAAAGGCCGAATATGTACAAGACAGGATTCTCCGCATGCTCGTTGTAATGGATGTACCATTCTTCGGGGATTGGCAGCGCGCAGCGAGTTCTCTCACGTCATAATATCCCGCGATACGACCCATTTTGAAACAATTAAAAAGACGAAACTGGCCGGAAAAGGCCGAATATGTACAAGACAGGATTCTCCGCATGCTCGTTGTATTGGAAGTACCATTCTTCGGGGATTGGCAGCGCGCACCGAGTTCCCTCACATCATAATATCCTGCTATACGGCCCGTTTTTAATCACATAAAATGCCGGAGATGTCCGGAAAAGTCCGAAGGTGTACAGAACCCGATGCTCCGTTTGCTCGTTGTAATGGAAGTACCATTTTTGGGGGGTTGGCAGCGTGCAGCGAGTTCTCACACATCATAATATCCTGCGATACGACCCATTTTGAAACAACTAAAAAGATGAAACTGGCCGGAAAATGCCGAATATGTACATGACAGGATTCTCCGCATGCTTGTTGTATTCGAAGTACCATTCTTCGGGGATTGGCAGCGCGCACCGAGTTCCCTCACATCACAATATCCTGCTATACGGCCCGTTTTTAATCACATAAAATGCCGGAGATGTCCGGAAAAGGCCGAAGGTGTACAGAACCCGATGCTCCGTTTGCTCGTTGTAATGGAAGTACCATTTTTGGGGGGTTTGCAGAGAGCAACTGGCTCTTACACATCATAATAATCTGATATACGGCCCATTTTGAAACAATTAAAAAGCCGGAAATGTCCGGAAAAGGCCGAAGGTGTACAGAACCCGTTGCTCCGTATACTCGTTGTAATGGGCGTACCATTTTTCGGGGATTGGAAGCGTGCAGCGAGATCTCACACATCATAATATCGTGCGATACGACCCATTTTGAAACAATTAAAAAGCCGGAAATATCCGGAAAATGCCAAAGGTGTACAGAACCCGTTGCTCCGTATGCTCGTTGTAATGGGCGTACCACTTTTCCGGGATTGGCAGCGTGCAGCGAGTTCTCACACCTCATAATATCCTGCGATACGACTCATTTTGAAACTATTAAAAAGCCGAAACTGGCCGGAAAAGGCCGAATATGTACAAGACAGGATTCTCGTCATGCTCGTTGTAATGGAAGTACCATTCTTCGGGGATTGGCAGCGTGCAGCGAGTTCTCACACATCATAATATCCTGCGATACGACCTATTTTGAAACTATTAAAAAGCCGAAACTGGCCGGAAAAGGCCGAATATGTACAAGACAGGATTCTCGTCATGCTCGTTGTAATGGAAGTACCATTCTTCGGGGATTTGTAGCGCGCAACGAGTTCCCTCACATCATAATATCCTGCTATACGGCCCGTTTTTAATCACATAAAATGCCGGAGATGTCCGGAAAAGGCCGAAGGTGTACAGAACCCGTTGCTCCGTATGCTCGTTGTAATGGAAGGACCATTTTTGGGGGATTGGCAGCGTGCAGCGAGTTCTCACACCTCATAATATCCTGAGAAACGACTCATTTTGAAACTATTAAAAAGCCGAAACTTGCCGGAAAAGGACGAATATGTAAAAGACAGGATTCTCCGCATGCTCGTTGTAATGGAAGTACCATTCTTCGGAGATTGGCAGCGCGCAACGAGTTCTCTCACATCATAATATCCTGATATACGGCCCACTTTGAAACAATTAAAAAGCCGGAAATGTCCGGAAAAGGCCGAAGGTGTACAGAACCCGTTGCTCCCTTTGCTCGTTGTAGTGGGCGTACCATTTTTCGGGGATTGGCAGCGTGCAGCGAGTTCTCACACCTCATAATATCCTGCGATACGACTCATTTTGAAACTATTAAAAAGCCGAAACTGGCCGGAAAAGGCCGAATATGTACAAGACAGGATTCTCGTCATGCTCGTTGTAATGGAAGTACCATTCTTCGGGGATTTGCAGCGCGCAACGGGTTCCCTCACATCATAATATCCTGCTATACGGCCCGTTTTTAATCACATAAAATGTCGGCGATGTCCGGAAAAGGCCGAAGGTGTACAGAACCCGATGCTCCGTTTGCTCGTTGTAATGGAAGTACCATTTTTGGGGGGTTGGCAGAGAGCAACGAGTTCTCTCACATCATAATATCCTGCGATACGACCCGTTTTGAAACAATAAAATAGCCGGAAATGTCCGGAAAATGCCGAAGGTGTACAGAACCCGTTGCTCCGTATGCTCGTTGTAATGGAAGGACCATTTTTGGGGGATTGGCAGCGTGCAGCGAGTTCTCACACATCATAATATCCTGCGATACGACCCGTTTTTAATCACATAAAATGCCGGAAATGTTCGGAAAAGGCCGAAGGTGTACAGAACCTGATGCTACGTATACTCGTTGTAAGGGGCGTTCCATTTCTCGGGGATTGGCTGCGCGTAACGAGTTCTCTCACATCATAATATCCTGATATACGGCCCATTTTGAAACAATTAAAAAGCCGGAAATGTCCGGAAAAGGCCGAAGGTATACAGAACCCGTTGCTCCGTATGCTCGTTGTAGTGGGCGTACCATTTTTCGGGGATTGGCAGTGTGCAGCGAGTTCTCACACCTCATAATATCCTGCGAAACGACTCATTTTGAAACTATTAAAAAGCCGAAACTTGCCGGAAAAGGCCGAATATGTACAAGACAGTATTCTCCGCATGCTCGTTGATATGGATGTACCATTCTTCGGGGATTGGCAGCACGCAACGAGTTCTCTCACATCATAACATCCCGCGATACGACCCATTTTGAAACAATTAAAAAGCCGGAAATGTCCGGAAAATGCCGAAGGTGTACAGAACCCGTTGCTCCGTATGCTCGTTGTAATGGGCGTACCATTTTTCGGGGATTGGAAGCGTGCAGCGAGATCTCACACATCATAATATCGTGCGATACGACCCTTTTTGAAACAATTAAAAAGCCGGAAATATCCGGAGAAGGCCGAAGGTTTACAGAACCCGATTCTCCGTATGCTCGTTGTAAGGGAAGGACCATTTTTGGGGGATCGGCAACGCTCAACGCGTTTTTGCACATCATAATATACTGGTGTACAGAACCTGATGCTCCGTATGCTCGTTGTAAGGGGCGTACCATTTCTCGGGGATTTGCAGCGCGCAACGAGTTCCCTCACATCATAATATCCTGCTATACGGCCCGTTTTTAATCACATAAAATGCCGGCGATGTCCGGAAAAGGCCGAAGGTGTACAGAACCCGATGCTCCGTTTGCTCGTTGTAATGGAAGTACCATTTTTTTGGGGTTGGCAGAGAGCAACGAGTTCTCTCACATCATAATATCCTGCGATACGACCCGTTTTGAAACAATAAAATAGCCGGAAATGTCCGGAAAATGCCGAAGGTGTACAGAACCCGTTGCTTCGTATGCTCGTTGTAATGGAAGGACCATTTTTGGGGGATTGGCAGCGTGCAGCGAGTTCTCACACACCATAATATCCTGCGATACGACCCGTTTTTAATAACATAAAATGCCGGAAATGTTCGGAAAAGGCCGAAGGTGTACAGAACCTGATGCTACGTATACTCGTTGTAAGGGGCGTTCCATTTCTCGGGGATTGGCTGCGCGTAACGAGTTCTCTCACATCATAATATCCTGATATACGGCCCATTTTGAAACAATTAAAAAGCCGGAAATGTCCGGAAAAGGCCGAAGGTATACAGAACCCGTTGCTCCGTATGCTCGTTGTAGTGGGCGTACCATTTTTCGGGGATTGGCAGCGTGCAGCGAGTTCTCACACCTCATAATATCCTGCGAAACGACTTATTTTGAAACTATTAAAAAGCCGAAACTTGCCGGAAAAGGCCGAATATGTACAAGACAGTATTCTCCGCATGCTCGTTGTATTGGAAGTACCATTCTTCGGGGAATGGTAGCGCGCAACGAGTTCTCTCACATCATAGTATCCTGATATACGGCCCATTTTGAAACAATTAAAAAGCCGGAAATGTCCGGAAAAGGCCGAAGGTGTACAGAACCCGTTGCTCCCTTTGCTTGTTGTAACGGAAGTACCATTTTTGGGGGGTTGGCAGAGAGCAACTCGTTCTTACACATCATAATATCCTGATATACGGCCCATTTTGAAGCAATTAAAAAGCCGGAAATGTCCGGAAAAGGCCGAAGGTGTACAGAACCCGTTGCTCCGTATGCTCGTTGTAATGGGCGTACCATTTTGCGGGGATTTCCAGCGTGCAGCCAGTTCTCACACCTCATAATATCCTGCGATACGACCCATTTTGAAACTATTAAAAAGCCGAAACTGGCCGGAAATGGCCGAATATGTACAAGACAGGATTCTCCGCATGCTCGTTGTAATGGAAGTACCATTCTTCGGGGATTGGCAGCGCGCAACGAGTTCTCTCACATCGTAATATCCTGCTATACGGCCCGTTTTTAATCACATAAAATGCCGGAGATGTCCGGAAAAGGCCGAAGGTGTACAGAACCCGTTGCTCCGTATGCTCGTTGTAGTGGGCGTACCATTTTTCGGGGATTGGCAGCGTGCAGCGAGTTCTCACACCTCATAATATCCTGCGATACGACTCATTTTGAAACTATTAAAAAGCCGAAACTGGCCGGAAAAGGCCGAATATGTACAAGACAGGATTCTCGTCATGCTCGTTGTAATGGAAGTACCATTCTTCGGGGACTTGCAGCGCGCAACGAGTTCCCTCACATCATAATATCCTGCTATACGGCCCGTTTTTAATCACATAAAATGCCGGAGATGTCCGGAAACGCCGAAGGTGTACGGAACCCGTTGCTCCGTATGCTCGTTGTAATGGGCGTACCATTTTGCGGGGATTGGCAGCGTGCAGCGAGATCTCACACATCATAATATCCTGCGATACGACCCTTTTTGAAACAATTAAAAAGCCTGAAATATCCGGAAAAGGCCGAAGGTGTACAGAACCCGTTGCTCCGTATGCTCGTTGTAATGGAAGGACCATTTTTGGGGGATTGGCAACGCTCAACGCGTTTTTACACATCATAATATCCTGCTATTCGGCCCATTTTTAATCACATAAAATGCCGGAGATGTCCGGAAAAGGCCGAAGGTGTACAGAACCCGTTGCTCCGTATGCTCGTTGTAATGGAAGGACCATTTTTGGGGGATTGGCAGCGTGCAGCGAGTTCTCACACCTCATAATATCCTGAGAAACGACTCATTTTGAAACTATTAAAAAGCCGAAACTTGCCGGAAAAGGACGAATATGTAAAAGACAGGATTCTCCGCATGCTCGTTGTAATGGAAGTACCATTCTTCGGAGATTGGCAGCGCGCAACGAGTTCTCTCACATCATAATATCCTGATATACGGCCCACTTTGAAACAATTAAAAAGCCGGAAATGTCCGGAAAAGGCCGAAGGTGTACAGAACCCGTTGCTCCCTTTGCTCGTTGTAGTGGGCGTACCATTTTTCGGGGATTGGCAGCGTGCAGCGAGTTCTCACACCTCATAATATCCTGCGATACGACTCATTTTGAAACTATTAAAAAGCCGAAACTGGCCGGAAAAGGCCGAATATGTACAAGACAGGATTCTCGTCATGCTCGTTGTAATGGAAGTACCATTCTTCGGGGATTTGCAGCGCGCAACGGGTTCCCTCACATCATAATATCCTGCTATACGGCCCGTTTTTAATCACATAAAATGCCGGCGATGTCCGGAAAAGGCCGAAGGTGTACAGAACCCGATGCTCCGTTTGCTCGTTGTAATGGAAGTACCATTTTTGGGGGGTTGGCAGAGAGCAACGAGTTCTCTCACATCATAATATCCTGCGATACGACCCGTTTTGAAACAATAAAATAGCCGGAAATGTCCGGAAAATGCCGAAGGTGTACAGAACCCGTTGCTCCGTATGCTCGTTGTAATGGAAGGACCATTTTTGGGGGATTGGCAGCGTGCAGCGAGTTCTCACACATCATAATATCCTGCGATACGACCCGTTTTTAATCACATAAAATGCCGGAAATGTTCGGAAAAGGCCGAAGGTGTACAGAACCTGATGCTACGTATACTCGTTGTAAGGGGCGTTCCATTTCTCGGGGATTGGCTGCGCGTAACGAGTTCTCTCACATCATAATATCCTGATATACGGCCCATTTTGAAACAATTAAAAAGCCGGAAATGTCCGGAAAAGGCCGAAGGTATACAGAACCCGTTGCTCCGTATGCTCGTTGTAGTGGGCGTACCATTTTTCGGGGATTGGCAGTGTGCAGCGAGTTCTCACACCTCATAATATCCTGCGAAACGACTCATTTTGAAACTATTAAAAAGCCGAAACTTGCCGGAAAAGGCCGAATATGTACAAGACAGTATTCTCCGCATGCTCGTTGATATGGATGTACCATTCTTCGGGGATTGGCAGCACGCAACGAGTTCTCTCACATCATAACATCCCGCGATACGACCCATTTTGAAACAATTAAAAAGCCGGAAATGTCCGGAAAATGCCGAAGGTGTACAGAACCCGTTGCTCCGTATGCTCGTTGTAATGGGCGTACCATTTTTCGGGGATTGGAAGCGTGCAGCGAGATCTCACACATCATAATATCGTGCGATACGACCCTTTTTGAAACAATTAAAAAGCCGGAAATATCCGGAGAAGGCCGAAGGTTTACAGAACCCGATTCTCCGTATGCTCGTTGTAAGGGAAGGACCATTTTTGGGGGATCGGCAACGCTCAACGCGTTTTTGCACATCATAATATACTGGTGTACAGAACCTGATGCTCCGTATGCTCGTTGTAAGGGGCGTACCATTTCTCGGGGATTTGCAGCGCGCAACGAGTTCCCTCACATCATAATATCCTGCTATACGGCCCGTTTTTAATCACATAAAATGCCGGCGATGTCCGGAAAAGGCCGAAGGTGTACAGAACCCGATGCTCCGTTTGCTCGTTGTAATGGAAGTACCATTTTTTTGGGGTTGGCAGAGAGCAACGAGTTCTCTCACATCATAATATCCTGCGATACGACCCGTTTTGAAACAATAAAATAGCCGGAAATGTCCGGAAAATGCCGAAGGTGTACAGAACCCGTTGCTTCGTATGCTCGTTGTAATGGAAGGACCATTTTTGGGGGATTGGCAGCGTGCAGCGAGTTCTCACACACCATAATATCCTGCGATACGACCCGTTTTTAATAACATAAAATGCCGGAAATATTCGGAAAAGGCCGAAGGTGTACAGAACCTGATGCTACGTATACTCGTTGTAAGGGGCGTTCCATTTCTCGGGGATTGGCTGCGCGTAACGAGTTCTCTCACATCATAATATCCTGATATACGGCCCATTTTGAAACAATTAAAAAGCCGGAAATGTCCGGAAAAGGCCGAAGGTATACAGAACCCGTTGCTCCGTATGCTCGTTGTAGTGGGCGTACCATTTTTCGGGGATTGGCAGCGTGCAGCGAGTTCTCACACCTCATAATATCCTGCGAAACGACTTATTTTGAAACTATTAAAAAGCCTAAACTTGCCGGAAAAGGCCGAATATGTACAAGACAGTATTCTCCGCATGCTCGTTGTATTGGAAGTACCATTCTTCGGGGAATGGTAGCGCGCAACGAGTTCTCTCACATCATAGTATCCTGATATACGGCCCATTTTGAAACAATTAAAAAGCCGGAAATGTCCGGAAAAGGCCGAAGGTGTACAGAACCCGTTGCTCCCTTTGCTTGTTGTAACGGAAGTACCATTTTTGGGGGGTTGGCAGAGAGCAACTCGTTCTTACACATCATAATATCCTGATATACGGCCCATTTTGAAGCAATTAAAAAGCCGGAAATGTCCGGAAAAGGCCGAAGGTGTACAGAACCCGTTGCTCCGTATGCTCGTTGTAATGGGCGTACCATTTTGCGGGGATTTCCAGCGTGCAGCCAGTTCTCACACCTCATAATATCCTGCGATACGACCCATTTTGAAACTATTAAAAAGCCGAAACTGGCCGGAAATGGCCGAATATGTACAAGACAGGATTCTCCGCATGCTCGTTGTAATGGAAGTACCATTCTTCGGGGATTGGCAGCGCGCAACGAGTTCTCTCACATCGTAATATCCTGCTATACGGCCCGTTTTTAATCACATAAAATGCCGGAGATGTCCGGAAAAGGCCGAAGGTGTACAGAACCCGTTGCTCCGTATGCTCGTTGTAGTGGGCGTACCATTTTTCGGGGATTGGCAGCGTGCAGCGAGTTCTCACACCTCATAATATCCTGCGATACGACTCATTTTGAAACTATTAAAAAGCCGAAACTGGCCGGAAAAGGCCGAATATGTACAAGACAGGATTCTCGTCATGCTCGTTGTAATGGAAGTACCATTCTTCGGGGACTTGCAGCGCGCAACGAGTTCCCTCACATCATAATATCCTGCTATACGGCCCGTTTTTAATCACATAAAATGCCGGAGATGTCCGGAAACGCCGAAGGTGTACGGAACCCGTTGCTCCGTATGCTCGTTGTAATGGGCGTACCATTTTGCGGGGATTGGCAGCGTGCAGCGAGATCTCACACATCATAATATCCTGCGATACGACCCTTTTTGAAACAATTAAAAAGCCTGAAATATCCGGAAAAGGCCGAAGGTGTACAGAACCCGTTGCTCCGTATGCTCGTTGTAATGGAAGGACCATTTTTGGGGGATTGGCAACGCTCAACGCGTTTTTACACATCATAATATCCTGCTATTCGGCCCATTTTTGATCACTTAAAATGCCGGAAATGTCCGGAAAAGGCCGAAGGTGTACAGAACCTGATGCTCCGTATGCTCGTTGTAACAGGCGTACCATTTCTCGGGGATTGGCAGCGCGTAACGAGTTCTCTCACATCATAATATCCTGCGATACGACCCATTTTGAAACAATTAAAAAGCCGGAAATGTCCGGAAAATGCCAAAGGTGTACAGAACCCGTTGCTCCGTATGCTCGTTGTAATGGGCGTACCATTTTTCGGGGATTGGCAGCGTGCAGCGAGTTCTCACACCTCATAATATCCTGCGATACGACCCATTTTGAAACTATTAAAAAGCCGAAACTGGCCGGAAAAGGCCGAATATGTACAAGACAGGATTCTCCGCATGCTCGTTGTAATGGATGTACCATTCTTCGGGGATTGGCAGCGCGCAACGTGTTCTCTCACATCATAATATCCCGCGATACGACCCATTTTGAAACAATTAAAAAGCCGGAAATGTCCGGAAAATGCCGAAGGTGTACAGAACCCGTTGCTCCGTATGCTCGTTGTAATGGAAGGACCATTTTTGGGGGATTGGCAGCGTGCAGCGAGTTCTCACACATCATAATACCCTGCGATACGACCCGTTTTTAATCACATAAAATGCCGGAAATGTCCGGAAAAGGCCGAAGGTGTACAGAACCTGATGCTACGTATACTCGTTGTAAGGGGCGTACCATTTCTCGGGGATTGGCAGCGCGCAACGAGGTCTCACACATCATAATATCCTGCGATACGACCCTTTTTGAAACAATTAAAAAGCCGGAAATATCCGGAAAAGGCCGAAGGTGTACAGAACCCGTTGCTCCGTATGCTCGTTGTAATGGGAGTACCATTTTTCGGGGATTGGCAGCGTGCAGCGAGATCTCACACATCATAATATCCTGCGATACGACCCTATTTGAAACAATTAAAAAGCCGGAAATATCCGGAAAAGGCTGAAGGTGTGCAGAACCCGTTGCTCCGTATGCTCGTTGTAATGGGCGTACCATTTTTCGGGGATTGGCAGCGTGCAGCGAGTTCTCACACCTCATAATATCCTGCGATACGACTCATTTTGAAACTATTAAAAAGCCGATACTGGCTGGAAAAGGCCGAATATGTACAAGACAGGATTCTCCGCATGCTCGTTGTAATGGAAGTACCATTCTTCGGGGATTGGCTGCGCGCAACGAGTTCTCTCACATCATAATATCCTGCGATACGACCCATTTTGAAACAATTAAAAAGCCGAAACTGGCCGGAAAAGGCCGAATATGTACAAGACAGGATTCTCCGGATGCTGGTTGTATTGGAAGTTCTATTCTTCGGGGATTGGCAGCGCGCACCGTGTTCTCTCACATCATAATATCCTGCTATTCGGCCCGTTTTTGATCACTTAAAATGCCGGAAATGTCCGGAAAAGGCCGAAGGTGTACAGAACCTGATGCTCCGTATGCTCGTTGTAAGGGCCGTACCATTTCTCGGGGATTGGCAGCGCGTAACGTGTTCTCTCACATCATAATATCCTGCGATACGACCCATTTTGAAACAATTAAAAAGACGAAACTGGCCGGAAAATGCCGAATATGTACAAGACAGGATTCTCCGCATGCTCGTTGTAATGGAAGTACCATTCTTCGGGGATTGGCAGCGCGCAACGAGTTCTCTCACATCATAATATCCTGATATACGGCCCATTTTGAAACAATTAAAAAGCCGGAAATGTCCGGAAAAGGCCGAAGGTGTACAGAACCCGTTGCTCCCTTTGCTTGTTGTAATGGGCGTACCATTTTTCGGGGATTTCAAGCGTGCAGCCAGTTTTCACACCTCATAATATCCTGCGATACGACCCATTTTGAAACTATTAAATAGCCGGAAATGTCCGGAAAATGCCGAACGTGTACATAACCCGTGGCTCCGTATGCTCGTTGTAATGGGCGTACCATTTTTCGGGGATTGGCAGCGTGCAGCGAGATCTCACACATCATAGTATCCTGCTATTCGGCCCGTTTTTGATCACTTAAAATGCCGGAAATGTCCGGAAAAGGCCGAAGGTGTACAGAACCTGATGCTCCGTATGCTCGTTGTAAGGGCCGTACCATTTCTCGGGGATTGGCAGCGCGTAACGTGTTCTCTCACATCATAATATCCTGCGATACGACCCATTTTGAAACAATTAAAAAGACGAAACTGGCCGGAAAAGGCCGAATATGTACAAGACAGGATTCTCCGCATGCTCGTTGTAATGGAAGTACCATTCTTCGGGGATTGGCAGCGCGTAACGTGTTCTCTCACATCATAATATCCTGCGATACGACCAATTTTGAAACAATTAAAAAGACGAAACTGGCCGGAAAAGGCCGAATATGTACAAGACAGGATTCTCCGCATGCTCGTTGTAATGGAAGTACCATTCTTCGGGGATTGGCAGCGCGCAACGAGTTCTCTCACATCATAATATCCTGCGATACGACCCATTTTGAAACAATTAAATAGCCGGAAATGTCCGGAAAATGCCGAACGTGTACATAACCCGTGGCTCCGTATGCTCGTTGTAATGGGCGTACCATTTTTCGGGGATTGGCAGCGTGCAGCGAGATCTCACACATCATAATATCCTGCGATACGACCCGTTTTTAATCACATAAAATGCCGGAAATGTCCGGAAAAGGCCGAAGGTGTACAGAACCCGTTGCTCCGTATGCTCGTTGTAATGGAAGGACCATTTTTCGGGGATTGGCAGCGTGCAGCTAGTTCTCACACATCATAATATCCTGCGATACGACCCGTTTTTAATCACATAAAATGCCGGAAATGTCCGGAAAAGGCCGAAGGTGTACAGAACCTGATGCTACGTATACTCGTTGTAAGGGGCGTACCATTTCTCGGGGATTGGCAGCGCGCAACGAGATCTCACACATCATAATATCCTGCGATACGACCCTTTTTGAAACAATTAAAAAGCCGGAAATATCCGGAAAAGGCCGAAGGTGTACAGAACCCGTTGCTCCGTATGCTCGTTGTAATGGGCGTACCATTTTTCGGGGATTGGCAGCGTGCAGCGAGATCTCACACATCATAATATCCTGCGATACGACCCTTTTTGAAACAATTAAAAAGCCGAAACTGGCCGGAAAAGGCCGAATATGTACAAGACAGGATTCTCCGGATGCTGGTTGTATTGGAAGTACCATTCTTCGGGGATTGGCAGCACGCACCGTGTTCTCTCACATCATAATATCCTGCTATTCGGCCCGTTTTTGATCACTTAAAATGCCGGAAATGTCCGGAAAAGGACGAAGGTGTACAGAACCTGATGCTCCGTATGCTCGTTGTGAGGGCCGTACCATTTCTCGGGGATTGGCAGCGCGTAACGTGTTCTCTCACATCATAATATCCTGATAAACGGCACATTTTGAAACAATTAAAAAGCCGGAAATGTCCGGAAAAGGCCGAAGGTGTACACAACTCGTTGCTCCGTATGCTCGTTGTAGTGGGCGTACCATTTTTCGGGGATTGGCAGCGTGCAGCGAGTTCTCACACCTCATAATATCCTGCGATACGACTCATTTTGAAACTATTAAAAAGCCGCAACTGGCCGGAAGAGGCCGAATATGTACAAGACAGGATTCTCCGCATGCTCGTTGTAATGGGCGTACCATTTTTCGGGGATTGGCTGCGAGAAACGAGTTCTCACACATCATAATATCCTGCGATACGACCCATTTTGAAACAATTAAAAAGACGAAACTGGCCGGAAAAGGCCGAATATGTACAAGACAGGATTCTCCACATGCTCGTTGTATTGGAAGTACCATTCTTCGGGGATTGGCAGCGCGCACCGAGTTCTCTCACACCATAATATCCTGCGATACGACCAGTTATTATCACATAACATGCCGGAGATGTCCGGAAAAGGCCGAAGGTGTACAGAACCCAATGCTCCATTTGCTCGTTATAATGGAAGGACCATTTTTGGGGGATTGGCAACGCTCAACGCGTTTTTACACATCACAATATCCTGCTAATCGGCCCATTTTGAAACAATTAAAAAGCCGGAAATGTCCGGAAAAGGCCGAAGGTGTACAGAACCCGTTGCTCCGTATGCTCGTTGTAATGGGCGTACTATTTTTCGGGGATTGGCAGCGTGCAGCGAGATCTCACACATCATAATATCCTGCGATACGACCCTTTTTGAAACAATTATAAAGCCGGAAAAATCCGGAAAAGGCCGAAGGTGTACAAAACCCGTTGCTCCGTATGCTCGTTGTAATGGAAGGACCATTTTTGGGGGATTGGCAACGCTCAACGCGTTTTTACACATCATAATATCCTGCTATTCGGCCCATTTTTGATCACTTAAAATGCCGGAAATGTCCGGAAAAGGCCGAAGGTGTACAGAACCTGATGCTCCGTATGCTCGTTGTAATGAAAGTACCATTCTTCGGGGATTGGCACCGCGCAACGAGTTCTCTCACATCATAATATCCTGCGATACGACCCATTTTGAAACAATTAAAAAGCCGGAAATGTCCGGAAAATGCCAAAGGTGTACAGAACCCGTTGCTCCGTATGCTCGTTGTAATGGGCGTACCATTTTTCGGGGATTGGCAGCGTGCAGCGAGTTCTCTCACATCATAATATCCTGCTATACGGCCCGTTTTTAATCACATAAAATGCCGGAGATGTCCGGAAAAGGCCGAAGGTGTACAGAACCTGATGCTCCGTATGCTCGTTGTAATGGAAGTACCATTCTTCGGGGATTGGCACCGCGCAACGAGTTCTCTCACATCATAATATCCCGCGATACGACCCATTTTGAAACAATTAAAAAGCCGGAAATGTCCGGAAAATGCCGAAGGTGTACAGAACCCGTTGCTCCGTATGCTCGTTGTAATGGAAGGACCATTTTTGAGGGATTGGCAGCGTGCAGCGAGTTCTCACACATCATAATATCCTGCGATACGACAAATTTTGAAACAATTAAAAAGACGAAACTGGCCGGAAAAGGCCGAATATGTACAAGACAGGATTCTCCGCATGCTCGTTTTATTGGAAGTACCATTCTTCGGGGATTGGCAGCGCGCACCGAGTTCCCTCACATCATAATATCCTGCTATACGGCCCGTTTTTAATCACATAAAATGCCGGAGATGTCCGGAAAAGGCCGAAGGTGTACAGAACCCGATGCTCCGTTTGCTCGTTGTAAGGGGCGTACCATTTCTCGGGGATTGGCAGCGCGTAACGAGTTCTCTCACATCATAATATCCTGAAATACGGCCCATTTTGAAACAACTAGAAAGCCGGAAATGTCCGGAAAAGGCCGAAGGTGTACAGAACCTGATGCTCCGTATGCTCGTTGTAATGGATGTACCATTCTTCGGGGATTAGCAGCGCGCAACGAGTTCTCTCACATCATAATATCCCGCGATACGACCGGTTTCTAATCACATAAAATGCCGGAAATGTCCGGAAAAGGCCGAAGGTGTACAGAACCCGTTGCACCGTATGCTCGTTGTAATGGAAGGACCATTTTTCGGGGATTGGCAGCGTGCAGCGAGTTCTCACACATCATAATATCCTGCGATACGACCCGTTTTTAATCACATGAAATGCCGGAAATGTCCGGAAAAGGCCGAAGGTGTACAGAACCTGATGCTCCGTATGCTCGTTGTAATGGAAGTACCATTCTTCGGGGATTGGCAGCGCGCAACGAGTTCTCTCACATCATAATATCCTGCGATACGACCCATTTTGAAACAATTAAAAAGCCGGAAATGTCCGGAAAATGCCAAAGGTGTACAGAACCCGTTCCTCCGTATGCTCGTTGTAATGGGCGTACCATTTTTCGGGGATTGGCAGCGTGCAGCGAGTTCTGACACCTCATAATATCCTGCGATACGACCCATTTTGAAACTATTAAAAAGCCGAAACTGGCCGGAAAAGGCCGAATATGTACAAGACAGGATTCTCCGCATGCTCGCTGTAATGGATGTACCATTCTTCGGGGATTGGCAGCGCGCAACGAGTTCTCTCACATCATAATATCCCGCGATACGACCCGTTTTTAATCACATAAAATGCCGGAAATGTCCGGAAAAGGCCGAAGGTGTACAGAACCCGTTGCTCCGTATGCTCGTTGTAATGGAAGGACCATTTTTCGGGGATTGGCAGCGTGCAGCGAGTTCTCACACATCATAATATCCTGCGATACGACCCGTTTTTAATCACTTAAAATGCCGGAAATGTCCGGAAAAGGCCGAAGGTGTACAGATCCTGATGCTCCGTATGCTCGTTGTAATGGAAGTACCATTCTTCGGGGATTGGCAGCGCGTAACGAATTCTCTCACATCATAATATCCTGATATACGGCCCATTTTGAAACAATTAAAAAGCCGGAAATGTCCAGAAAATGCCGAAGGTGTACAGAACCCGTTGCTCCGTATGCTCGTTGTAATGGGCGTACCATTTTTCGGGGATTGGAAGCGTGCAGCGAGATCTCACACATCATAATATCGTGCGATGCGACCCTTTTTGAAACAATTAAAAAGCCGGAAATATCCGGAAAAGGCCGAAGGTGTACAGAACCCGATGCTCCGTATGCTCGTTGTAAGGGAAGGACCATTTTTGGGGGATCGGCAACGCTCAACGCGTTTTTACACATCATAATATCCTGCTATTCGGCCCGTTTTTGATCACTTAAAATGCCGGAAATGTCCGGAAGAGGCCGAAGGTGTACAGAACCTGATGCTCCGTATGCTCGTTGTAAGGGGCGTACCATTTCTCGGGGATTGGCAGCGCGTAACATGTTCTCTCACATCATAATATCCTGATAAACGGCACATTTTGAAACAATTAAAAAGCCGGAAATGTCCGGAAAAGGCCGAAGGTGTACAGAACCCGTTGCTCCGTATGCTCGTTGTAATGGAAGTACCATTTTTGGGAGGTTGGCAGAGAGCAACTGGTTCTTACACATCATAATATCCTGATATACGGCCCATTTTGAAACAATTAAAAAGCCGGAAATGTCCGGAAAAGGCCGAAGGTGTACAGAACCCGTTGCTCCGTATGCTCGTTGTAATGGGCGTACCATTTTTCGGGGATTGGCAGCGTGCAGCGAGATCTCACACATCATAATATCCTGCGATACGACCCTTTTTGAAACAATTATAAAGCCGGAAAAATCCGGAAAAGGCCGAAGGTGTACAAAACCCGTTGCTCCGTATGCTCGTTGTAATGGAAGGACCATTTTTGGGGGATTGGCAACGCTCAACGCATTTTTACACATCATAATATCCTGCTATTCGGCCCATTTTTGATCACTTAAAATGCCGGAAATGTCCGGAAAAGGCCGAAGGTGTACAGAACCTGATGCTCCGTATGCTCGTTGTAATGGAAGTACCATTCTTCGGGGATTGGCACCGCGCAACGAGTTCTCTCACATCATAATATCCTGCGATACGACCCATTTTGAAACAATTAAAAAGCCGGAAATGTCCCGAAAATTCCAAAGGTGTACAGAACCCGTTGCTCCGTATGCTCGTTGTAATGGGCGTACCATTTTTCGGGGATTGGCAGCGTGCAGCGAGTTCTCTCACATCATAATATCCTGCTATACGGCCCGTTTTTAATCACATAAAATGCCGGAGATGTCCGGAAAAGGCCGAAGGTGTACAGAACCTGATGCTCCGTATGCTCGTTGTAATGGAAGTACCATTCTTCGGGGATTGGCACCGCGCAACGAGTTCTCTCACATCATAATATCCCGCGATACGACCCATTTTGAAACAATTAAAAAGCCGGAAATGTCCGGAAAATGCCGAAGGTGTACAGAACCCGTTGCTCCGTATGCTCGTTGTAATGGAAGGACCATTTTTGAGGGATTGGCAGCGTGCGGCGAGTTCTGACACCTCATAATATCCTGCGATACGACCCATTTTGAAACTATTAAAAAGCCGAAACTGGCCGGAAAAGGCCGAATATGTACAAGACAGGATTCTCCGCATGCTCGCTGTAATGGATGTACCATTCTTCGGGGATTGGCAGCGCGCAACGAGTTCTCTCACATCATAATATCCCGCGATACGACCCGTTTTTAATCACATAAAATGCCGGAAATGTCCGGAAAAGGCCGAAGGTGTACAGAACCCGTTGCTCCGTATGCTCGTTGTAATGGAAGGACCATTTTTCGGGGATTGGCAGCGTGCAGCGAGTTCTCACACATCATAATATCCTGCGATACGACCCGTTTTTAATCACTTAAAATGCCGGAAATGTCCGGAAAAGGCCGAAGGTGTACAGAACCTGATGCTCCGTATGCTCGTTGTAATGGAAGTACCATTCTTCGGGGATTGGCAGCGCGTAACATGTTCTCTCACATCATAATATCCTGATAAACGGCCCATTTTGAAACAACTAAAAAGCCGGAAATGTCCGGAAAAGGCCGAAGGTGTACAGAACCTGATGCTCCGGATGCTCGTTGTAATGTATGTACCATTCTTCGGGGATTGGCAGCGCGCAACGAGTTCTCTCACATCATAATATCCCGCGATACGACCCGTTTTTAATCACATAAAATGCCGGAAATGTCCGGAAAGGGCCGAAGGTGTACAGAACCCGTTGCTCCGTATGCTCGTTGTAATGGAAGGACCATTTTTCGGGGATTGGCAGCGTGCAGCGAGTTCTCACACATCATAATATCCTGCGATACGACCCGTTTTTAATCACATGAAATGCCGGAAATGTCCGGAAAAGGCCGAAGGTGTACAGAACCTGATGCTCCGTATGCTCGTTGTAATGGAAGGACCATTCTTCGGGGATTGGCAGCGCGCAACGAGTTCTCTCACATCATAATCTCCCGCGATACGAGCCGTTTTTAATCACATAAAATGCCGGAAATGTCCGGAAAAGGCCGAAGGTGTACAGAACCCGTTGCTCCGTATGCTCGTTGTAATGGAAGGACCATTTTTCGGGGATTGGCAGCGTGCAGCGAGTTCTCACACATCATAATATCCTGCGATACGACCCGTTTTTAATCACATAAAATGCCGGAAATGTCCGGAAAAGGCCGAAGGTGTACAGAACCTGATGCTACGTATACTCGTTGTAAGGGGCGTACCATTTCTCGGGGATTGGCAGCGCGCAACGAGGTCTCACACATCATAATATCCTGCGATACGACCCTTTTTGAAACAATTAAAAAGCCGGAAATATCCGGAAAAGGCCGAAGGTGTACAGAACCCGTTGCTCCGTATGCTCGTTGTAATGGGCGTACCATTTTCGGGGATTGGCAGCGTGCAGCGAGTTCTGACACTTCATAATATCCTGCGATACGACCCATTTTGAAACAACTAAATAGCCGGAAATGTCCGGAAAAGGCCGAAGGTGTACAGAACCTGATGCTCCGTATGCTCGTTGTAATGGAAGGACCATTCTTCGGGGATTGGCAGCGCGCAACGAGTTCTCTCACATCATAATATCCTGCGATACGACCCATTTTGAAACAATTAAAAAGTCGGAAATGTCCGGAAAATGCCAAAGGTGTACAGAACCCGTTCCTCCGTATGCTCGTTGTAATGGGCGTACCATTTTTCGGGGATTGGCAGCGTGCAGCGAGTTCTCACACCTCATAATATCATGCGATACGACCCATTTTGAAACTATTAAAAAGCCGAAACTGGCCGGAAAAGGCCGAATATGTACAAGACAGGATTCTCCGCATGCTCGTTGTAATGGATGTACCATTCTTCGGGGATTGGCAGCGCGCAATGAGTTCTCTCACATCATAATATCCCGCGATACGACCCGTTTTTAATCACATAAAATGCCGGAAATGTCCGGAAAAGGCCGAAGATGTACAGAACCCGTTGCTCCGTATGCTCGTTGTAATGGGCGTACCATTTTTCGGGGATTGGAAGCGTGCAGCGAGATCTCACACATCATAATATCGTGCGATACGACCCTTTTTGAAACAATTAAAAAGCCGGAAATATCCGGAAAAGGCCGAAGGTGTACAGAACCCGATGCTCCGTATGCTCTTTGTAAGGGAAGGACCATTTTTGGGGGATCGGCAACGCTCAACGCGTTTTTACACATCATAATATACTGGTGTACAGAACCCAATGCTCCGTTTGCTCGTTGTAATGGAAGTACCATTTTTGGGGGGTTGGCAGAGAGCAACTGGTTCCTACACATCATAATATCCTGATATACGGCCCATTTTGAAACAATTAAAAAGCCGGAAATGTCCGGAAAAGGCCGAAGGTGTATAGAACCCGTTGCTCCGTATGCTCGTTGTAATGGGCGTACCATTTTTCGGGGATTGGCAGCGTGCAGCGAGATCTCACACATCATAATATCCTGCGATACGACCCTTTTTGAAACAATTATAAAGCCGGAAAAATCCGGAAAAGGCCGAAGGTGTACAAAACCCGTTGCTCCGTATGCTCGTTGTAATGGAAGGACAATTTTTGGGGGATTGGCAACGCTCAACGCGTTTTTACACATCATAATATCCTGCTATTCGGCCCATTTTTGATCACTTAAAATGCCGGAAATGTCCGGAAAAGGCCGAAGGTGTAAAGAACCTGATGCTCCGTATGCTCGTTGTAATGGAAGTACCATTCTTCGGGGATTGGCAGCGCGCAACGAGTTCTCCCACATCATAATATCCTGCGATACGACCCATTTTGAAACAATTAAAAAGCCGGAAATGTCCGGAAAATGCCAAAGGTGTACAGAACCCGTTGCTCCGTATGCTCGTTGTAATGGGCGTACCATTTTTCGGGGATTGGCAGCGTGCAGCGAGTTCTCACACCTCATAATATCCTGCGATACGACCCATTTTGAAACTATTAAAAAGCCGAAACTGGCCGGAAAAGGCTGAATATGTACAAGAGAGGATTCTCCGCATGCTCGTTGAAATGGATGTACCATTCTTCGGGGATTGGCAGCGCGCAACGAGTTCTCTCACATCATAATATCCCGCGATACGACCCATTTTGAAACAATTAAAAAGCCGGAAATATCCGGAAAAGGCCGAAGGTGTACAGAACCCGTTGCTCCGTATGCTCGTTGTAATGGAAGGACCATTTTTGGGGGATTGGCAACGCTCAACGCGTTTTTACACATCATAATATCCTGCTATTCGGCCCATTTTTGATCACTTAAAATGCCGGAAATGTCCGGAAAAGGCCGAAGGTGTACAGAACCTGATGCTCCATATGCTCGTTGTAAGGGGCGTACCATTTCTCGGGAATTGGCAGCGCGTAACGAGTTCTCTCACATCATAATATCCTGAAATACGACCCATTTTGAAACAATTAAAAAGCCGGAAATGTCCGGAAAAGGCCGAAGGTGTACAGAACCCGTTGCTCCGTATGCTTGTTGTAATGGGCGTACCATTTTTCGGGGATTGGCAGCGTGCAGCGAGATCTCACACATCATAATATCCTGCGATACGACCCTTTTTGAAACAATTATAAAGCCGGAAAAATCCGGAAAAGGCCGAAGGTGTACAAAACCCGTTGCTCCGTATGCTCGTTGTAATGGAAGGACCATTTTTGGGGGATTGGCAACGCTCAACGCGTTTTTACACATCATAATATCCTGCTATTCGGCCCATTTTTGATCACTTAAAATGCCGGAAATGTCCGGAAAAGGCCGAAGGTGTACAGAACCTGATGCTCCATATGCTCGTTGTAAGGGGCGTACCATTTCTCGGGAATTGGCAGCGCGTAACGAGTTCTCTCACATCATAATATCCTGAAATACGACCCATTTTGAAACAATTAAAAAGCCGGAAATGTCCGGAAAATGCCAAAGGTGTACAGAACCCGTTGCTCCGTATGCTCGTTGTAATGGGCGTACCATTTTTCGGGGATTGGCAGCGTGCAGCGAGTTCTCACACCTCATAATATCCTGCGATACGACCCATTTTGAAACTATTAAAAAGCCGAAACTGGCCGGAAAAGGCTGAATATGTACAAGACAGGATTCTCCGCATGCTCGTTGAAATGGATGTACCATTCTTCGGGGATTGGCAGCGCGCAACGAGTTCCCTCACATCATAATATCCTGCTATACGGCCCGTTTTTAATCACATAAAATGCCGGAGATGTCCGGAAAAGGCCGAAGGTGTACAGAACCCGATGCTCCGTTTGCTCGTTGTAATGGAAGTACCATTTTTGGGGGGTTGGCAGAGAGCAACTGGCTCTTACACATCATAATAATCTGATATACGGCCCATTTTGAAACAATTAAAAAGCCGGAAATGTCCGGAAAAGCCGAAGGTGTACAGAACCCGTTGCTCCGTATGCTTGTTGTAATGGGCGTACCATTTTTCGGGGATTGGCAGCGTGCAGCGAGATCTCACACATCATAATATCCTGCGATACGACCCTTTTTGAAACAATTATAAAGCCGGAAAAATCCGGAAAAGGCCGAAGGTGTACAAAACCCGTTGCTCCGTATGCTCGTTGTAATGGAAGGACCATTTTTGGGGGATTGGCAACGCTCAACGCGTTTTTACACATCATAATATCCTGCTATTCGGCCCATTTTTGATCACTTAAAATGCCGGAAATGTCCGGAAAAGGCCGAAGGTGTACAGAACCTGATGCTCCGTATGCTCGTTGTAATGGAAGTACCATTCTTCGGGGATTGGCAGCGCGCAACGAGTTCTCTCACACCATAATATCCGGCGATACGACCCATTTTGAAACAATTAAAAAGCCGGAAATGTCCGGAAAATGCCAAAGGTGTACAGAACCCGTTGCTCCGTATGCTCGTTGTAATGGGCGTACCATTTTTCGGGGATTGGCAGCGTGCAGCGAGTTCTCACACCTCATAATATCCTGCGATACGACCCATTTTGAAACTATTAAAAAGCCGAAACTGGCCGGAAAAGGCTGAATATGTACAAGACAGGATTCTCCGCATGCTCGTTGAAATCTATGTACCATTCTTCGGGGATTGGCAGCGCGCAACGAGTTCTCTCACATCATAATATCCCGCGATACGACCCATTTTGAAACAATTAAAAAGCCGGAAATGTCCGGAAAATGCCGAAGGTGTACAGAACCCGTTGCTCCGTATGCTCGTTGTAATGGAAGTACCATTTTTGGGGGATTGGCAGCGTGCAGCGAGATCTCACACATCATAATATCCTGCGATACGACCCTTTTTGAAACAATTATAAAGCCGGAAAAATCCGGAAAAGGCCGAAGGTGTACAAAACCCGTTGCTCCGTATGCTCGTTGTAATGGAAGGACCATTTTTGGGGGATTGGCAACGCTCAACGCGTTTTTACACATCATAATATCCTGCTATTCGGCCCATTTTTGATCACTTAAAATGCCGGAAATGTCCGGAAAAGGCCGAAGGTGTACAGAACCTGATGCTCCATATGCTCGTTGTAAGGGGCGTACCATTTCTCGGGAATTGGCAGCGCGTAACGAGTTCTCTCACATCATAATATCCTGAAATACGACCCATTTTGAAACAATTAAAAAGCCGGAAATGTCCGGAAAAGGCCGAAGGTGTACAGAACCCGTTGCTCCGTATGCTTGTTGTAATGGGCGTACCATTTTTCGGGGATTGGCAGCGTGCAGCGAGATCTCACACATCATAATATCCTGCGATACGACCCTTTTTGAAACAATTATAAAGCCGGAAAAATCCGGAAAAGGCCGAAGGTGTACAAAACCCGTTGCTCCGTATGCTCGTTGTAATGGAAGGACCATTTTTGGGGGATTGGCAACGCTCAACGCGTTTTTACACATCATAATATCCTGCTATTCGGCCCATTTTTGATCACTTAAAATGCCGGAAATGTCCGGAAAAGGCCGAAGGTGTACAGAACCTGATGCTCCATATGCTCGTTGTAAGGGGCGTACCATTTCTCGGGAATTGGCAGCGCGTAACGAGTTCTCTCACATCATAATATCCTGAAATACGACCCATTTTGAAACAATTAAAAAGCCGGAAATGTCCGGAAAATGCCAAAGGTGTACAGAACCCGTTGCTCCGTATGCTCGTTGTAATGGGCGTACCATTTTTCGGGGATTGGCAGCGTGCAGCGAGTTCTCACACCTCATAATATCCTGCGATACGACCCATTTTGAAACTATTAAAAAGCCGAAACTGGCCGGAAAAGGCTGAATATGTACAAGACAGGATTCTCCGCATGCTCGTTGAAATGGATGTACCATTCTTCGGGGATTGGCAGCGCGCAACGAGTTCCCTCACATCATAATATCCTGCTATACGGCCCGTTTTTAATCACATAAAATGCCGGAGATGTCCGGAAAAGGCCGAAGGTGTACAGAACCCGATGCTCCGTTTGCTCGTTGTAATGGAAGTACCATTTTTGGGGGGTTGGCAGAGAGCAACTGGCTCTTACACATCATAATAATCTGATATACGGCCCATTTTGAAACAATTAAAAAGCCGGAAATGTCCGGAAAAGCCGAAGGTGTACAGAACCCGTTGCTCCGTATGCTTGTTGTAATGGGCGTACCATTTTTCGGGGATTGGCAGCGTGCAGCGAGATCTCACACATCATAATATCCTGCGATACGACCCTTTTTGAAACAATTATAAAGCCGGAAAAATCCGGAAAAGGCCGAAGGTGTACAAAACCCGTTGCTCCGTATGCTCGTTGTAATGGAAGGACCATTTTTGGGGGATTGGCAACGCTCAACGCGTTTTTACACATCATAATATCCTGCTATTCGGCCCATTTTTGATCACTTAAAATGCCGGAAATGTCCGGAAAAGGCCGAAGGTGTACAGAACCTGATGCTCCGTATGCTCGTTGTAATGGAAGTACCATTCTTCGGGGATTGGCAGCGCGCAACGAGTTCTCTCACACCATAATATCCGGCGATACGACCCATTTTGAAACAATTAAAAAGCCGGAAATGTCCGGAAAATGCCAAAGGTGTACAGAACCCGTTGCTCCGTATGCTCGTTGTAATGGGCGTACCATTTTTCGGGGATTGGCAGCGTGCAGCGAGTTCTCACACCTCATAATATCCTGCGATACGACCCATTTTGAAACTATTAAAAAGCCGAAACTGGCCGGAAAAGGCTGAATATGTACAAGACAGGATTCTCCGCATGCTCGTTGAAATCTATGTACCATTCTTCGGGGATTGGCAGCGCGCAACGAGTTCTCTCACATCATAATATCCCGCGATACGACCCATTTTGAAACAATTAAAAAGCCGGAAATGTCCGGAAAATGCCGAAGGTGTACAGAACCCGTTGCTCCGTATGCTCGTTGTAATGGAAGTACCATTTTTGGGGGATTGGCAGCGTGCAGCGAGATCTCACACATCATAATATCCTGCGATACGACCCTTTTTGAAACAATTATAAAGCCGGAAAAATCCGGAAAAGGCCGAAGGTGTACAAAACCCGTTGCTCCGTATGCTCGTTGTAATGGAAGGACCATTTTTGGGGGATTGGCAACGCTCAACGCGTTTTTACACATCATAATATCCTGCTATTCGGCCCATTTTTGATCACTTAAAATGCCGGAGATGTCCGGAAAAGGCCGAAGGTGTACAGAACCTGATGCTCCGTATGCTCGTTGTAAGGGGCGTACCATTTCTCGGGGATTGGCAGCGCGTAACGAGTTCTCTCACATCATAATATCCTGAAATACGACCCATTTTGAAACAATTAAAAAGCCGGAAATGTCCGGAAAATGCCAAAGGTGTACAGAACCCGTTGCTCCGTATGCTCGTTGTAATGGGCGTACCATTTTTCGGGGATTGGCAGCGTGCAGCGAGTTCTCACACCTCATAATATCCTGCGATACGACCCATTTTGAAACTATTAAAAAGCCGAAACTGGCCGGAAAAGGCTGAATATGTACAAGACAGGATTCTCCGCATGCTCGTTGAAATGGATGTACCATTCTTCGGGGATTGGCAGCACGCAACGAGTTCTCTCACATCATAACATCCCGCGATACGACCCATTTTGAAACAATTAAAAAGCCGGAAATGTCCGGAAAATGCCGAAGGTGTACAGAACCCGTTGCTCCGTATGCTCGTTGTAATGGAAGGACCATTTTTGGGGGATTGGCAGCGTGCAGCGAGTTCTCACACATCATACTATCCTGCGATACGACAAATTTTGAAACAATTAAAAAGACAAAACTGGCCGGAAAAGGCCGAATATGTACAAGACAGGATACTCCGCATGCTCGTTTTATTGGAAGTACCATTCTTCGGGGATTGGCAGCGCGCACCGAGTTCCCTCACATCATAATATCCTGCTATACGGCCCGTTTTTAATCACATAAAATGCCGGAGATGTCCGGAAAAGGCCGAAGGTGTACAGAACCCGATGCTCCGTTTGCTCGTTGTAATGGAAGTACCATTTTTGGGGGGTTGGCAGAGAATAACTGGTTCTTACACATCATAATATCCTGATATACGGCCCATTTTGAAACAATTAAAAAGCCGGAAATGTCCGGAAAAGGCCGAAGGTGTACAGAAGCCGTTGCTCCGTATGCTCGTTGTAATGGGCGTACCATTTTTCGGGGATTGGAAGCGTGCAGCGAGATCTCACACATCATAATATCGTGCGATACGACCCTTTTTGAAACAATTAAAAAGCCGGAAATATCCGGAAAAGGCCGAAGGTGTACAGAACCCGTTGCTCCGTATGCTCGTTGTAATGGAAGGACCATTTTTGGGGGATTGGCAACGCTCAACGCGTTTTTACACATCATAATATCCTGCTATTCGGCCCATTTTTGATCACTTAAAATGCCGGAAATGTCCGGAAAAGGCCGAAGGTGTATAGAACCTGATGCTCCGTATGCTCGTTGTAAGGGGCGTACCATTTCTCGGGGATTGGCAGCGCGTAACGAGTTCTCTCACATCATAATATCCTGAAATACGGCCCATTTTGAAACAACTAAAAAGCCGGAAATGTCCGGAAAAGGCCGAAGGTGTACAGAACCTGATGCTCCGTATGCTCGTTGTAATGGAAGTACCATTCTTCGGGGATTGGCAGCGCGCAACGAGTTCTCTCACATCATAATATCCTGCGATACGACCCATTTTGAAACAATTAAAAAGCCGGAAATGTCCGGAAAATGCCAAAGGTGTACAGAACCCGTTCCTCCGTATGCTCGTTGTAATGGGCGTACCATTTTTCGGGGATTGGCAGCGTGCAGCGAGTTCTCACACCTCATAATATCCTGCGATACGACCCATTTTGAAACTATTAAAAAGCCGAAACTGGCCGGAAAAGGCCGAATATGTACAAGACAGGATTCTGCGCATGCTCGTTGTAATGGATGTACCATTCTTCGGGGATTGGCAGCGCGCAACGAGTTCTCTCACATCATAATATCCCGCGATACGACCCGTTTTTAATCGCATAAAATGCCGGAAATGTCCGGAAAAGGCCGAAGGTGTACAGAACCCGTTGCTCCGTATGCTCGTTGTAATGGGCGTACCATTTTTCGGGGATTGGCAGCGTGCAGCGAGATCTCACACATCATAGTATCCTGCGATACGACAAATTTTGAAACAATTAAAAAGACAAAACTGGCCGGAAAAGGCCGAATATGTACAAGACAGGATACTCCGCATGCTCGTTTTATTGGAAGTACCATTCTTCGGGGATTGGCAGCGCGCACCGAGTTCCCTCACATCATAATATCCTGCTATACGGCCCGTTTTTAATCACATAAAATGCCGGAGATGTCCGGAAAAGGCCGAAGGTGTACAGAACCCGATGCTCCGTTTGCTCGTTGTAATGGAAGTACCATTTTTGGGGGGTTGGCAGAGAGCAACTGGTTCTTACACATCATAATATCCTGATATACGGCCCATTTTGAAACAATTAAAAAGCCGGAAGTGTCCGGAAAAGGCCGAAGGTGTACAGAACCCGTTGCTCCGTATGCTCGTTGTAATGGGCGTACCATTTTTCGGGGATTGGAAGCGTGCAGCGAGATCTCACACATCATAATATCGTGCGATACGACCCTTTTTGAAACAATTAAAAAGCCGGAAATATCCGGAAAAGGCCGAAGGTGTACAGAACCCGTTGCTCCGTATGCTCGTTGTAATGGAAGGACCATTTTTGGGGGATTGGCAACGCTCAACGCGTTTTTACACATCATAATATCCTGCTATTCGGCCCATTTTTGATCACTTAAAATGCCGGAAATGTCCGGAAAAGGCCGAAGGTGTATAGAACCTGATGCTCCGTATGCTCGTTGTAAGGGGCGTACCATTTTTCGGGGATTGGCAGCGTGCAGCGAGTTCTCACACCTCATAATATCCTGCGATACGACTCATTTTGAAACTATTAAAAAGCCGAAACTGGCCGGAAAAGGCTGAATATGTACAAGACAGGATTCTCCGCATGCTCGTTGAAATCTATGTACCATTCTTCGGGGATTGGCAGCGCGCAACGAGTTCTCTCACATCATAATATCCCGCGATACGACCCATTTTGAAACAATTAAAAAGCCGGAAATGTCCGGAAAATGCCGAAGGTGTACAGAACCCGTTGCTCCGTATGCTCGTTGTAATGGAAGTACCATTTTTGGGGGATTGGCAGCGTGCAGCGAGATCTCACACATCATAATATCCTGCGATACGACCCTTTTTGAAACAATTATAAAGCCGGAAAAATCCGGAAAAGGCCGAAGGTGTACAAAACCCGTTGCTCCGTATGCTCGTTGTAATGGAAGGACCATTTTTGGGGGATTGGCAACGCTCAACGCGTTTTTACACATCATAATATCCTGCTATTCGGCCCATTTTTGATCACTTAAAATGCCGGAGATGTCCGGAAAAGGCCGAAGGTGTACAGAACCTGATGCTCCGTATGCTCGTTGTAAGGGGCGTACCATTTCTCGGGGATTGGCAGCGCGTAACGAGTTCTCTCACATCATAATATCCTGAAATACGACCCATTTTGAAACAATTAAAAAGCCGGAAATGTCCGGAAAATGCCAAAGGTGTACAGAACCCGTTGCTCCGTATGCTCGTTGTAATGGGCGTACCATTTTTCGGGGATTGGCAGCGTGCAGCGAGTTCTCACACCTCATAATATCCTGCGATACGACCCATTTTGAAACTATTAAAAAGCCGAAACTGGCCGGAAAAGGCTGAATATGTACAAGACAGGATTCTCCGCATGCTCGTTGAAATGGATGTACCATTCTTCGGGGATTGGCAGCACGCAACGAGTTCTCTCACATCATAACATCCCGCGATACGACCCATTTTGAAACAATTAAAAAGCCGGAAATGTCCGGAAAATGCCGAAGGTGTACAGAACCCGTTGCTCCGTATGCTCGTTGTAATGGAAGGACCATTTTTGGGGGATTGGCAGCGTGCAGCGAGTTCTCACACATCATACTATCCTGCGATACGACAAATTTTGAAACAATTAAAAAGACAAAACTGGCCGGAAAAGGCCGAATATGTACAAGACAGGATACTCCGCATGCTCGTTTTATTGGAAGTACCATTCTTCGGGGATTGGCAGCGCGCACCGAGTTCCCTCACATCATAATATCCTGCTATACGGCCCGTTTTTAATCACATAAAATGCCGGAGATGTCCGGAAAAGGCCGAAGGTGTACAGAACCCGATGCTCCGTTTGCTCGTTGTAATGGAAGTACCATTTTTGGGGGGTTGGCAGAGAGCAACTGGTTCTTACACATCATAATATCCTGATATACGGCCCATTTTGAAACAATTAAAAAGCCGGAAATGTCCGGAAAAGGCCGAAGGTGTACAGAAGCCGTTGCTCCGTATGCTCGTTGTAATGGGCGTACCATTTTTCGGGGATTGGAAGCGTGCAGCGAGATCTCACACATCATAATATCGTGCGATACGACCCTTTTTGAAACAATTAAAAAGCCGGAAATATCCGGAAAAGGCCGAAGGTGTACAGAACCCGTTGCTCCGTATGCTCGTTGTAATGGAAGGACCATTTTTGGGGGATTGGCAACGCTCAACGCGTTTTTACACATCATAATATCCTGCTATTCGGCCCATTTTTGATCACTTAAAATGCCGGAAATGTCCGGAAAAGGCCGAAGGTGTATAGAACCTGATGCTCCGTATGCTCGTTGTAAGGGGCGTACCATTTCTCGGGGATTGGCAGCGCGTAACGAGTTCTCTCACATCATAATATCCTGAAATACGGCCCATTTTGAAACAACTAAAAAGCCGGAAATGTCCGGAAAAGGCCGAAGGTGTACAGAACCTGATGCTCCGTATGCTCGTTGTAATGGAAGTACCATTCTTCGGGGATTGGCAGCGCGCAACGAGTTCTCTCACATCATAATATCCTGCGATACGACCCATTTTGAAACAATTAAAAAGCCGGAAATGTCCGGAAAATGCCAAAGGTGTACAGAACCCGTTCCTCCGTATGCTCGTTGTAATGGGCGTACCATTTTTCGGGGATTGGCAGCGTGCAGCGAGTTCTCACACCTCATAATATCCTGCGATACGACCCATTTTGAAACTATTAAAAAGCCGAAACTGGCCGGAAAAGGCCGAATATGTACAAGACAGGATTCTGCGCATGCTCGTTGTAATGGATGTACCATTCTTCGGGGATTGGCAGCGCGCAACGAGTTCTCTCACATCATAATATCCCGCGATACGACCCGTTTTTAATCGCATAAAATGCCGGAAATGTCCGGAAAAGGCCGAAGGTGTACAGAACCCGTTGCTCCGTATGCTCGTTGTAATGGGCGTACCATTTTTCGGGGATTGGCAGCGTGCAGCGAGATCTCACACATCATAGTATCCTGCGATACGACAAATTTTGAAACAATTAAAAAGACAAAACTGGCCGGAAAAGGCCGAATATGTACAAGACAGGATACTCCGCATGCTCGTTTTATTGGAAGTACCATTCTTCGGGGATTGGCAGCGCGCACCGAGTTCCCTCACATCATAATATCCTGCTATACGGCCCGTTTTTAATCACATAAAATGCCGGAGATGTCCGGAAAAGGCCGAAGGTGTACAGAACCCGATGCTCCGTTTGCTCGTTGTAATGGAAGTACCATTTTTGGGGGGTTGGCAGAGAGCAACTGGTTCTTACACATCATAATATCCTGATATACGGCCCATTTTGAAACAATTAAAAAGCCGGAAGTGTCCGGAAAAGGCCGAAGGTGTACAGAACCCGTTGCTCCGTATGCTCGTTGTAATGGGCGTACCATTTTTCGGGGATTGGAAGCGTGCAGCGAGATCTCACACATCATAATATCGTGCGATACGACCCTTTTTGAAACAATTAAAAAGCCGGAAATATCCGGAAAAGGCCGAAGGTGTACAGAACCCGTTGCTCCGTATGCTCGTTGTAATGGAAGGACCATTTTTGGGGGATTGGCAACGCTCAACGCGTTTTTACACATCATAATATCCTGCTATTCGGCCCATTTTTGATCACTTAAAATGCCGGAAATGTCCGGAAAAGGCCGAAGGTGTATAGAACCTGATGCTCCGTATGCTCGTTGTAAGGGGCGTACCATTTCTCGGGGATTGGCAGCGCGTAACGAGTTCTCTCACATCATAATATCCTGAAATACGGCCCATTTTGAAACAACTAAAAAGCCGGAAATGTCCGGAAAAGGCCGAAGGTGTACAGAACCTGATGCTCCGTATGCTCGTTGTAATGGAAGTACCATTCTTCGGGGATTGGCAGCGCGCAACGAGTTCTCTCACATCATAATATCCTGCGATACGACCCATTTTGAAACAATTAAAAAGCCGGAAATGTCCGGAAAATGCCAAAGGTGTACAGAACCCGTTCCTCCGTATGCTCGTTGTAATGGGCGTACCATTTTTCGGGGATTGGCAGCGTGCAGCGAGTTCTCACACCTCATAATATCCTGCGATACGACCCATTTTGAAACTATTAAAAAGCCGAAACTGGCCGGAAAAGGCCGAATATGTACAAGACAGGATTCTCCGCATGCTCGTTGTAATGGATGTACCATTCTTCGGGGATTGGCAGCGCGCAACGAGTTCTCTCACATCATAATATCCCGCGATACGACCCGTTTTTAATCACATAAAATGCCGGAAATGTCCGGAAAAGGCCGAAGGTGTACAGAACCCGTTGCTCCGTATGCTCGTTGTAATGGGCGTACCATTTTTCGGGGATTGGCAGCGTGCAGCGAGATCTCACACATCATAGTATCCTGCGATACGACCCTTTTTGAAACAATTAAAAAGCGGGTAATATCCGGAAAAGGCTGAAGGTGTACAGAACCCGTTGCTCCGTATGCTCGTTGTAATGTAAGGACCATTTTTGGGGGATTGGCAGCGTGCAGCAAGATCTCACACATCATAGTATCCTGCGATACGACCCTTTTTGAAACAATTAAAAAGCGGGTAATATCCGGAAAAGGCTGAAGGTGTACAGAACCCGATGCTCCGTTTGCTCGTTGTAATGGAAGTACCATTTTTGGGGGGTTGGCAGAGAGCAACTGGTTCTTACACATCATAATATCCTGATCTACGGCCCGTTTTTGATCACTTAAAGTGCCGGAAATGTCCGGAAAGGGCCGAAGGTGTACAGAACCTGATGCTCCGTATGCTCGTTGTAAGGGGCGTACCATTTCTCGGGGATTGGCAGCGCGTAACGAGTTCTCTCCCATCATGATATCCTGAAATGCGGCCCATTTTTAAACAATTAAAAAGCCGGAAATGTTCGGAAAAGGCCGAAGGTGTACAGAACCTGATGCTCCGTATGCTCGTTGTAAGGGGCGTACCATTTCTCGAGGATTGGCAGCGCGTAACGAATTCTCTCACATCATAATATCCTGATATACGGCCCATTTTGAAACAATTAAAAAGCCGGAAATGTCCGGAAAAGGCCGAAGGTGTACAGAACCCGTTGCTCCGTATGCTCGTTGTAATGGGCGTACCATTTTTCGGGGATTGGAAGCGTGCAGCGAGATCTCACACATCATAATATCGTGCGATACGACCCTTTTTGAAACAATTAAAAAGCCGGAAATATCCGGAAAAGGCCGAAGGTGTACAGAACCCGTTGCTCCGTATGCTCGTTGTAATGGAAGGACCATTTTTGGGTGATTGGCAACGCTCAACGCGTTTTTACACATCATAATATCCTGCTATTCGGCCCATTTTTGATCACTTGAAAGGCCGGAAATGTCCGGAAAAGGCCGAAGGTGTACAGAACCTGATGCTCCGTATGCTCGTAGTAAGGGGCGTACCATTTCTCGGGGATTGGCAGCGCGTAACGAGTTCTCTCACATCATAATATCCTGAAATACGGCCCATTTTGAAACAACTAAAAAGCCGGAAATGTCCGGAAAAGGCCGAAGGTGTACAGAACCTGATGCTCCGTATGCTCGTTGTAATGGAAGTACCATTCTTCGGGGATTGGCAGCGCGCAACGAGTTCTCTCACATCATAATATCCTGCGATACGACCCATTTTGAAACAATTAAAAAGCCGGAAATGTCCGGAAAATGCCAAAGGTGTACAGAACCCGTTCCTCCGTATGCTCGTTGTAATGGGCGTACCATTTTTCGGGGATTGGCAGCGTGCAGCGAGTTCTCACACCTCATAATATCCTGCGATACGACCCATTTTGAAACTATTAAAAAGCCGAAACTGGCCAGAAAAGGCCGAATATGTACAAGACAGGATTCTCCGCATGCTCGTTGAAATGGATGTACCATTCTTCGGGGATTGGCAGCGCGCAACGAGTTCTCTCACATCATAATATCCCGCGATACGACCCATTTTAAAACAATTAAAAAGCCGGAAATGTCCGGAAAATGCCGAAGGTGTACAGAACCCGTTGCTCCGTATGCTCGTTGTAATGGAAGGACCATTTTTGGGGGATTGGCAGCGTGCAGCGAGTTCTCACACATCATACTATCCTGCGATACGACAAATTTTGAAACAATTAAAAAGACGAAACTGGCCGGAAAAGGCCGAATATGTACAAGACAGGATACTCCGCATGCTCGTTTTATTGGAAGTACCATTCTTCTGGGATTGGCAGCGCGCACCGAGTTCCCTCACATCATAATATCCTGCTATACGGCCCGTTTTTAATCACATAAAATGCCGGAGATGTCCGGAAAAGGCCGAAGGTGTACAGAACCCGATGCTCCGTTTGCTCGTTGTAATGGAAGTACCATTTTTGGGGGGTTGGCAGAGAGCAACTGGTTCTTACACATCATAATATCCTGATATACGGCCCATTTTGAAACAACTAAAAAGCCGGAAATGTCCGGAGAAGGCCGAAGGTGTACAGAACCCGTTGCTCCGTATGCTCGTTGTAATGAGCGTACCATTTTTCGGGGATTGGAAGCGTGCAGCGAGATCTCACACATCATAATATCGTGCGATACGACCCTTTTTGAAACAATTAAAAAGCCGGAAATATCCGGAAAAGGCCGAAGGTGTACAGAACCCGTTGCTCCGTATGCTCGTTGTAATGGAAGGACCATTTTTGGGTGATTGGCAACGCTCAACGCGTTTTTACACATCATAATATCCTGCTATTCGGCCCATTTTTGATCACTTAAAATGCCGGAAATGTCCGGAAAAGGCCGAAGGTGTACAGAACCTGATGCTCCGTATGCTCGTTGTAAGGGGCGTACCATTTCTCGGGGATTGGCAGCGCGTAACGAGTTCTCTCACATCATAATATCCTGAAATACGGCCCATTTTGAAACTATTAAAAAGCCGGAAATGTCCGGAAAAGGCCGAAGGTGTACAGAACCCGTTGCACCGTATGCTCGTTGTAGTGGGCGTACCATTTTTCGGGGATTGGCAGCATGCAGCGAGTTCTCACACCTCATAATATCCTGCGATACGACCCATTTTGAAACAACTAAAAAGACGAAACTGGCCGGAAAAGGCCGAATATGTACAAGACAGGATTCTCCGCATGCTCGTTGTATTGGAAGTACCATTCTTCGGGGATTGGCAGCGCGCACCGAGTTCCCTCACATCATAATATCCCACGATACGACCCATTTTGAAACAATTAAAAAGCCGGAAATCTTCGGAAAATGCCGAAGGTGTACAGAACCCGTTGCTCCGTATGCTCGTTGTAATGGAAGGACCATTTTTGGGGGATTGGCAGCGTGCAGCGAGTTCTCACACATCATAATATCCTGCGATACAACCCATTTTGAAACAACTAAAAAGACGAAACTGGCCGGAAAAGGCCGAATATGTACAAGACAGGATTCTCCGCATGCTCGTTGTATTGGAAGTACCATTCTTCGGGGATTGGCAGCGCGCACCGAGTTCCCTCACATCATAATATCCTGCTATACGGTCCGTTTTTAATCACATAAAATGCCGGAGATGTCCGGAAAAGGCCGAAGGTGTACAGAACCCGATGCTCCGTTTGCTCGTTGTAATGGAAGTACCATTTTTGGGGGGTTGGCAGAGAGCAACTGGCTCTTACACATCATAATAATCTGATATACGGCCCATTTTGAAACAATTAAAAAGCCGGGAATGTCCGGAAAAGGCCGAAGGTGTACAGAACCCGTTGCTCCGTATGCTCGTTGTAGTGGGCGTACCATTTTTCGGGGATTGGCAGCGTGCAGCGAGTTCTCACACCTCATAATATCCTGCGATACGACTCATTTTGAAACTATTAAAAAGCCGAAACTGGCCGGAAAAGGCCGAATATCTACAAGACAGGATTCTCGTCATGCTCGTTGTAATGGAAGTACCATTCTTCGGGGATTTGCAGCGCGCAACGAGTTCCCTCACATCATAATATCCTGCTATACGGCCCGTTTTTAATCACATAAAATGCCGGAGATGTCCGGAAAAGGCCGAAGGTGTACAGAACCCAATGCTCCGTTTGCTCGTTGTAATGGAAGTACCATTTTTGGGGGGTTGGCAGAGAGCAACTGGTTCTTACACATCATAATATCCTGATATACGGCCCATTTTGAAACAATTAAAAAGCCGGAAATATCCGGAAAATGCCGAAGGTGTACAGAACCCGTTGCTCCGTATGCTCGTTGTAATGGAAGGATCATTTTTGGGGGATTGGCAACGCTCAACGCGTTTTTACACATCATAATATCCTGCTATACGGTCCGTTTTTAATCACATAAAATGCCGGAGATGTCCGGAAAAGGCCGAAGGTGTACAGAACCCGATGCTCCGTTTGCTCGTTGTAATGGAAGTACCATTTTTGGGGGGTTGGCAGAGAGCAACTGGTTCTTACACATCGTAATATCCTGATATACGGCCCATTTTGAAACAATTAAAAAGCCGGAAATATCCGGAAAAGGCCGAAGGTGTACAGAACCCGTTGCTCCGTATGCTCGTTGTAGTGGGCGTACCATTTTTCGGGGATTGGCAGCGTGCAGCGAGTTCCCTCACATCATAATATCCTGCTATACGGCCCGTTTTTAATCACATAAAATGGCGGAGATGTCCGGAAAAGGCCGAAGGTGTACAGAACCCGATGCTCCGTTTGCTCGTTGTAATGGAAGTACCATTTTTGGGGGGTTGGCAGAGAGCAACGAGTTTTCTCACATCATAATATCCTGCGATACGACCCGTTTTGAAACAATAAAATAGCCGGAAATGTCCGGAAAATGCCGAAGGTTTACAGAACCCGTTGCTCCGTATGCTCGTTGTAATGGAAGGACCATTTTTGGGGGATTGGCAGCGTGCAGCGAGTTCTCATACATCATAATATCCTGCGATACGACCCGTTTTTAATCACATAAAATGCCGGAAATGTTCGGAAAAGGCCGAAGGTGTACAGAACCTGATGCTACGTATACTCGTTGTAATGGAAGGACCATTTTTGGGGGATCGGCAACGCTCTACGCGTTTTTACACATCATAATATACTGGTGTACAGAACGTGATGCTCCGTATGCTCGTTGTAAGGGGCGTACCATTTCTCGGGGATTGGCAGCGCGTAACGTGTTCTCTCACATCATAATATCCTGATAAACGGCACATTTTGAAACAATTAAAAAGCCGGAAATGTCCGGAAAAGGCCGAAGGTGTACAGAACCCGTTGCTCCGTATGCTCGTTGTAATGGGCGTACCATTTTTCGGGGATTGGCAGCGTGCAGCGAGTTCTCACACCTCATAATATCCTGCGATACGACTCATTTTGAAACTATTAAAAAGCCGAAACTGGCCGGAAAAGGCCGAATATGTACAAGACAGGATTCTCGTCATGCTCGTTGTAATGGAAGTACCGTTCTTCGGGGATTGGCAGCGTGCAGCGAGTTCTCACACCTCATAATATCCTGCGATACGACTCATTTTGAAACTATTAAAAAGCCGAAACTGGCCGGAAAAGGCCGAATATGTACAAGACAGGATTCTCGTCATGCTCGCTGTAATGGGCGTACCATTCTTCGGGGATTGGCAGCGCGCAACGAGTTCTCTCACATCATAATATCCTGCGATACGACCCATTTTGAAACAATTAAAAAGCCGGAAATGTCCGGAAAATGCCAAAGGAGTACAGAACCCGTTGCTCCGTATGCTCGTTGTAATGGGCGTACCATTTTTCGGGGATTGGCAGCGTGCAGCGAGTTCTCACACCTCATAATATCCTGCGATACGACCTATTTTGAAACTATTAAAAAGCCGAAACTGGCCGGAAAAGGCCGAATATGTACAAGACAGGATTTTCCGCATGCTCGTTGTAATGGATGTACCATTCTTCGGGGATTGGCAGCGCGCAACGAGTTCTCTCACATCATAATATCGCGCGATACGACCCATTTTGAAACAATTAAAAAGCCGGAAATGTCCGGAAAATGCCGAAGGTGTACAGAACCCGTTGCTCCGTATGCTCGTTGTAATGGAAGGACCATTTTTGGGGGATTGGCAGCGTGCAGCGAGTTCTCACACCTCATAATATCCTGCGATACGACTCATTTTGAAACTATTAAAAAGCCGAAACTGGCCGGAAAAGGCCGAATATGTACAAGACAGGATTCTCGTCATGCTCGTTGTAATGGAAGTACCATTCTTCGGGGATTTGTAGCGCGCAACGAGTTCCCTCACATCATAATATCCTGCTATACGGCCAGTTTTTAATCACATAAAATGCCGGAGATGTCCGGAAAAGGCCGAAGGTGTACAGAACCTGATGCTCCGTATGCTCGTTGTAAGGGGCGTACCATTTCTCGGGGATTGGCAGCGCGTAACGTGTTCTCTCACATCATAATATCCTGATAAACGGCACATTTTGAAACAATTAAAAAGCCGGAAATGTCCGGAAAATGCCGAAGGTCTACAGAACCCGTTGCTCCGTATGCTCGTTGTAATGGAAGGACCATTTTTGGGGGATTGGCAGCGTGCAGCGAGTTCTCACACATCATACTATCCTGCGATACGACAAATTTTGAAACAATTAAAAAGACGAAACTGGCCGGAAATGGCCGAATATGTACAAGACAGGATACTCCGCATGCTCGTTTTATTGGAAGTACCATTCTTCTGGGATTGGCAGCGCGCAACGAGTTCTCTCACATCATAATATCCCGCGATACGACCCGTTTTTAATCACATAAAATGCCGGAAATGTCCGGAAAAGGCCGAAGGTGTACAGAACCCGTTGCTCCGTATGCTCGTTGTAATGGGCGTACCATTTTTCGGGGATTGGCAGCGTGCAGCGAGATCTCACACATCATAGTATCCTGCGATACGACCCTTTTTGAAACAATTAAAAAGCGGGTAATATCCGGAAAAGGCTGAAGGTGTACAGAACCCGTTGCTCCGTATGCTCGTTGTAATGTAAGGACCATTTTTGGGGGATTGGCAGCGTGCAGCAAGATCTCACACATCATAGTATCCTGCGATACGACCCTTTTTGAAACAATTAAAAAGCGGGTAATATCCGGAAAAGGCTGAAGGTGTACAGAACCCGATGCTCCGTTTGCTCGTTGTAATGGAAGTACCATTTTTGGGGGGTTGGCAGAGAGCAACTGGTTCTTACACATCATAATATCCTGATCTACGGCCCGTTTTTGATCACTTAAAGTGCCGGAAATGTCCGGAAAGGGCCGAAGGTGTACAGAACCTGATGCTCCGTATGCTCGTTGTAAGGGGCGTACCATTTCTCGGGGATTGGCAGCGCGTAACGAGTTCTCTCCCATCATG
Source organism: Bombus muscorum (assembly GCA_963971185.1). NCBI lineage: Eukaryota > Metazoa > Arthropoda > Insecta > Hymenoptera > Apidae > Bombus > Bombus muscorum. The sequence goes on from OZ020130.1 coordinate 6,495,776, forward strand.
ATATCCTGAAATGCGGCCCATTTTTGAACAATTAAAAAGCCGGAAATGTTCGGAAAAGGCCGAAGGTGTACAGAACCTGATGCTCCGTATGCTCGTTGTAAGGGGCGTACCATTTCTCGAGGATTGGCAGCGCGTAACGAATTCTCTCACATCATAATATCCTGATATACGGCCCATTTTGAAACAATTAAAAAGCCGGAAAAGTCCGGAAAAGGCCGAAGGTGTACAGAACCCGTTGCTCCGTATGCTCGTTGTAATGGGCGTACCATTTTTCGGGGATTGGAAGCGTGCAGCGAGATCTCACACATCATAATATCGTGCGATACGACCCTTTTTGAAACAATTAAAAAGCCGGAAATATCCGGAAAAGGCCGAAGGTGTACAGAACCCGTTGCTCCGTATGCTCGTTGTAATGGAAGGACCATTTTTGGGTGATTGGCAACGCTCAACGCGTTTTTACACATCATAATATCCTGCTATTCGGCCCATTTTTGATCACTTGAAAGGCCGGAAATGTCCGGAAAAGGCCGAAGGTGTACAGAACCTGATGCTCCGTATGCTCGTAGTAAGGGGCGTACCATTTCTCGGGGATTGGCAGCGCGTAACGAGTTCTCTCACATCATAATATCCTGAAATACGGCCCATTTTGAAACAACTAAAAAGCCGGAAATGTCCGGAAAAGGCCGAAGGTGTACAGAACCTGATGCTCCGTATGCTCGTTGTAATGGAAGTACCATTCTTCGGGGATTGGCAGCGCGCAACGAGTTCTCTCACATCATAATATCCTGCGATACGACCCATTTTGAAACAATTAAAAAGCCGGAAATGTCCGGAAAATGCCAAAGGTGTACAGAACCCGTTCCTCCGTATGCTCGTTGTAATGGGCGTACCATTTTTCGGGGATTGGCAGCGTGCAGCGAGTTCTCACACCTCATAATATCCTGCGATACGACCCATTTTGAAACTATTAAAAAGCCGAAACTGGCCAGAAAAGGCCGAATATGTACAAGACAGGATTCTCCGCATGCTCGTTGAAATGGATGTACCATTCTTCGGGGATTGGCAGCGCGCAACGAGTTCTCTCACATCATAATATCCCGCGATACGACCCATTTTAAAACAATTAAAAAGCCGGAAATGTCCGGAAAATGCCGAAGGTGTACAGAACCCGTTGCTCCGTATGCTCGTTGTAATGGAAGGACCATTTTTGGGGGATTGGCAGCGTGCAGCGAGTTCTCACACATCATATTATCCTGCGATACGACAAATTTTGAAACAATTAAAAAGACGAAACTGGCCGGAAAAGGCCGAATATGTACAAGACAGGATACTCCGCATGCTCGTTTTATTGGAAGTACCATTCTTCTGGGATTGGCAGCGCGCACCGAGTTCCCTCACATCATAATATCCTGCTATACGGCCCGTTTTTAATCACATAAAATGCCGGAGATGTCCGGAAAAGGCCGAAGGTGTACAGAACCCGATGCTCCGTTTGCTCGTTGTAATGGAAGTACCATTTTTGGGGGGTTGGCAGAGAGTAACTGGTTCTTACACATCATAATATCCTGATATACGGCCCATTTTGAAACAACTAAAAAGCCGGAAATGTCCGGAGAAGGCCGAAGGTGTACAGAACCCGTTGCTCCGTATGCTCGTTGTAATGAGCGTACCATTTTTCGGGGATTGGAAGCGTGCAGCGAGATCTCACACATCATAATATCGTGCGATACGACCCTTTTTGAAACAATTAAAAAGCCGGAAATATCCGGAAAAGGCCGAAGGTGTACAGAACCCGTTGCTCCGTATGCTCGTTGTAATGGAAGGACCATTTTTGGGTGATTGGCAACGCTCAACGCGTTTTTACACATCATAATATCCTGCTATTCGGCCCATTTTTGATCACTTGAAAGGCCGGAAATGTCCGGAAAAGGCCGAAGGTGTACAGAACCTGATGCTCCGTATGCTCGTAGTAAGGGGCGTACCATTTCTCGGGGATTGGCAGCGCGTAACGAGTTCTCTCACATCATAATATCCTGAAATACGGCCCATTTTGAAACAACTAAAAAGCCGGAAATGTCCGGAAAAGGCCGAAGGTGTACAGAACCTGATGCTCCGTATGCTCGTTGTAATGGAAGTACCATTCTTCGGGGATTGGCAGCGCGCAACGAGTTCTCTCACATCATAATATCCTGCGATACGACCCATTTTGAAACAATTAAAAAGCCGGAAATGTCCGGAAAATGCCAAAGGTGTACAGAACCCGTTCCTCCGTATGCTCGTTGTAATGGGCGTACCATTTTTCGGGGATTGGCAGCGTGCAGCGAGTTCTCACACCTCATAATATCCTGCGATACGACCCATTTTGAAACTATTAAAAAGCCGAAACTGGCCAGAAAAGGCCGAATATGTACAAGACAGGATTCTCCGCATGCTCGTTGAAATGGATGTACCATTCTTCGGGGATTGGCAGCGCGCAACGAGTTCTCTCACATCATAATATCCCGCGATACGACCCATTTTAAAACAATTAAAAAGCCGGAAATGTCCGGAAAATGCCGAAGGTGTACAGAACCCGTTGCTCCGTATGCTCGTTGTAATGGAAGGACCATTTTTGGGGGATTGGCAGCGTGCAGCGAGTTCTCACACATCATACTATCCTGCGATACGACAAATTTTGAAACAATTAAAAAGACGAAACTGGCCGGAAAAGGCCGAATATGTACAAGACAGGATACTCCGCATGCTCGTTTTATTGGAAGTACCATTCTTCTGGGATTGGCAGCGCGCACCGAGTTCCCTCACATCATAATATCCTGCTATACGGCCCGTTTTTAATCACATAAAATGCCGGAGATGTCCGGAAAAGGCCGAAGGTGTACAGAACCCGATGCTCCGTTTGCTCGTTGTAATGGAAGTACCATTTTTGGGGGGTTGGCAGAGAGCAACTGGTTCTTACACATCATAATATCCTGATATACGGCCCATTTTGAAACAACTAAAAAGCCGGAAATGTCCGGAGAAGGCCGAAGGTGTACAGAACCCGTTGCTCCGTATGCTCGTTGTAATGAGCGTACCATTTTTCGGGGATTGGAAGCGTGCAGCGAGATCTCACACATCATAATATCGTGCGATACGACCCCTTTGAAACAATTAAAAAGCCGGAAATATCCGGAAAAGGCCGAAGGTGTACAGAACCCGTTGCTCCGTATGCTCGTTGTAATGGAAGGACCATTTTTGGGTGATTGGCAACGCTCAACGCGTTTTTACACATCATAATATCCTGCTATTCGGCCCATTTTTGATCACTTAAAATGCCGGAAATGTCCGGAAAAGGCCGAAGGTGTACAGAACCTGATGCTCCGTATGCTCGTTGTAAGGGGCGTACCATTTCTCGGGGATTGGCAGCGCGTAACGAGTTCTCTCACATCATAATATCCTGAAATACGGCCCATTTTGAAACTATTAAAAAGCCGGAAATGTCCGGAAAAGGCCGAAGGTGTACAGAACCCGTTGCACCGTATGCTCGTTGTAGTGGGCGTACCATTTTTCGGGGATTGGCAGCATGCAGTGAGTTCTCACACCTCATAATATCCTGCGATACGACCCATTTTGAAACAACTAAAAAGACGAAACTGGCCGGAAAAGGCCGAATATGTACAAGACAGGATTCTCCGCATGCTCGTTGTATTGGAAGTACCATTCTTCGGGGATTGGCAGCGCGCACCGAGTTCCCTCACATCATAATATCCCACGATACGACCCATTTTGAAACAATTAAAAAGCCGGAAATCTTCGGAAAATGCCGAAGGTGTACAGAACCCGTTGCTCCGTATGCTCGTTGTAATGGAAGGACCATTTTTGGGGGATTGGCAGCGTGCAGCGAGTTCTCACACATCATAATATCCTGCGATACAACCCATTTTGAAACAACTAAAAAGACGAAACTGGCCGGAAAAGGCCGAATATGTACAAGACAGGATTCTCCGCATGCTCGTTGTATTGGAAGTACCATTCTTCGGGGATTGGCAGCGCGCACCGAGTTCCCTCACATCATAATATCCTGCTATACGGTCCGTTTTTAATCACATAAAATGCCGGAGATGTCCGGAAAAGGCCGAAGGTGTACAGAACCCGATGCTCCGTTTGCTCGTTGTAATGGAAGTACCATTTTTGGGGGGTTGGCAGAGAGCAACTGGCTCTTACACATCATAATAATCTGATATACGGCCCATTTTGAAACAATTAAAAAGCCGGAAATGTCCGGAAAAGGCCGAAGGTGTACAGAACCCGTTGCTCCGTATGCTCGTTGTAGTGGGCGTACCATTTTTCGGGGATTGGCAGCGTGCAGCGAGTTCTCACACCTCATAATATCCTGCGATACGACTCATTTTGAAACTATTAAAAAGCCGAAACTGGCCGGAAAAGGCCGAATATCTACAAGACAGGATTCTCGTCATGCTCGTTGTAATGGAAGTACCATTCTTCGGGGATTTGCAGCGCGCAACGAGTTCCCTCACATCATAATATCCTGCTATACGGCCCGTTTTTAATCACATAAAATGCCGGAGATGTCCGGAAAAGGCCGAAGGTGTACAGAACCCAATGCTCCGTTTGCTCGTTGTAATGGAAGTACCATTTTTGGGGGGTTGGCAGAGAGCAACTGGTTCTTACACATCATAATATCCTGATATACGGCCCATTTTGAAACAATTAAAAAGCCGGAAATATCCGGAAAATGCCGAAGGTGTACAGAACCCGTTGCTCCGTATGCTCGTTGTAATGGAAGGATCATTTTTGGGGGATTGGCAACGCTCAACGCGTTTTTACACATCATAATATCCTGCTATACGGTCCGTTTTTAATCACATAAAATGCCGGAGATGTCCGGAAAAGGCCGAAGGTGTACAGAACCCGATGCTCCGTTTGCTCGTTGTAATGGAAGGACCATTTTTGGGGGATTGGCAGCGTGCAGCGAGTTCTCATACATCATAATATCCTGCGATACGACCCGTTTTTAATCACATAAAATGCCGGAAATGTTCGGAAAAGGCCGAAGGTGTACAGAACCTGATGCTACGTATACTCGTTGTAATGGAAGGACCATTTTTGGGGGATCGGCAACGCTCTACGCGTTTTTACACATCATAATATACTGGTGTACAGAACGTGATGCTCCGTATGCTCGTTGTAAGGGGCGTACCATTTCTCGGGGATTGGCAGCGCGTAACGTGTTCTCTCACATCATAATATCCTGATAAACGGCACATTTTGAAACAATTAAAAAGCCGGAAATGTCCGGAAAAGGCCGAAGGTGTACAGAACCCGTTGCTCCGTATGCTCGTTGTAATGGGCGTACCATTTTTCGGGGATTGGCAGCGTGCAGCGAGTTCTCACACCTCATAATATCCTGCGATACGACTCATTTTGAAACTATTAAAAAGCCGAAACTGGCCGGAAAAGGCCGAATATGTACAAGACAGGATTCTCGTCATGCTCGTTGTAATGGAAGTACCATTCTTCGGGGATTGGCAGCGTGCAGCGAGTTCTCACACCTCATAATATCCTGCGATACGACTCATTTTGAAACTATTAAAAAGCCGAAACTGGCCGGAAAAGGCCGAATATGTACAAGACAGGATTCTCGTCATGCTCGCTGTAATGGAAGTACCATTCTTCGGGGATTGGCAGCGTGCAGCGAGTTCTCACACCTCATAATATCCTGCGATACGACTCATTTTGAAACTATTAAAAAGCCGAAACTGGCCGGAAAAGGCCGAATATGTACAAGACAGGATTCTCGTCATGCTCGCTGTAATGGGCGTACCATTCTTCGGGGATTGGCAGCGCGCAACGAGTTCTCTCACATCATAATATCCTGCGATACGACCCATTTTGAAACAATTAAAAAGCCGGAAATGTCCGGAAAATGCCAAAGGAGTACAGAACCCGTTGCTCCGTATGCTCGTTGTAATGGGCGTACCATTTTTCGGGGATTGGCAGCGTGCAGCGAGTTCTCACACCTCATAATATCCTGCGATACGACCTATTTTGAAACTATTAAAAAGCCGAAACTGGCCGGAAAAGGCCGAATATGTACAAGACAGGATTTTCCGCATGCTCGTTGTAATGGATGTACCATTCTTCGGGGATTGGCAGCGCGCAACGAGTTCTCTCACATCATAATATCGCGCGATACGACCCATTTTGAAACAATTAAAAAGCCGGAAATGTCCGGAAAATGCCGAAGGTGTACAGAACCCGTTGCTCCGTATGCTCGTTGTAATGGAAGGACCATTTTTGGGGGATTGGCAGCGTGCAGCGAGTTCTCACACCTCATAATATCCTGCGATACGACTCATTTTGAAACTATTAAAAAGCCGAAACTGGCCGGAAAAGGCCGAATATGTACAAGACAGGATTCTCGTCATGCTCGTTGTAATGGAAGTACCATTCTTCGGGGATTTGTAGCGCGCAACGAGTTCCCTCACATCATAATATCCTGCTATACGGCCAGTTTTTAATCACATAAAATGCCGGAGATGTCCGGAAAAGGCCGAAGGTGTACAGAACCTGATGCTCCGTATGCTCGTTGTAAGGGGCGTACCATTTCTCGGGGATTGGCAGCGCGTAACGTGTTCTCTCACATCATAATATCCTGATAAACGGCACATTTTGAAACAATTAAAAAGCCGGAAATGTCCGGAAAAGGCCGAAGGTGTACAGAACCCGTTGCTCCGTATGCTCGTTGTAATGGGCGTACCATTCTTCGGGGATTGGCAGCGCGCAACGAGTTCTCTCACATCATAATATCCTGCTATACGGCCCGTTTTTAATCACATAAAATGCCGGAGATGTCCGGAAAAGGCCGAAGGTGTACAGAACCCGATGCCCCGTTTGCTCGTTGTAATGGGAGTACCATTTTTCGGGGATGGGCAGCGTGCAGCGAGTTCTCACACCTCATAATATCCTGCGAAACGACTCATTTTGAAACTATTAAAAAGCCGAAACTTGCCGGAAAAGGCCGAATATGTACAAGACAGGATTCTCCGCATGCTCGTTGTAATGGAAGTACCATTCTTCGGGGATAGGCAGCGCGCAACGAGTTCTCTCACATCATAATATCCTGATATACGGCCCGTTTTTAATCACATAAAATGCCGGAAATGTTCGGAAAAGGCCGAAGGTGTACAGAACCTGATGCTCCGTATACTCGTTGTAAGGGGCGTTCCATTTCTCGGGGATTGGCTGCGCGTAACGAGTTCTCTCACATCATAATATCCTGTTATACGGCCCATTTTGAAACAATTAAAAAGCCGGAAATGTCCGGAAAAGGCCGAAGGTATACAGAACCCGTTGCTCCGTATGCTCGTTGTAGTGGGCGTACCATTTTTCGGGGATTGGCAGCGTGCAGCGAGTTCTCTCACCTCATAATATCCTGCGAAACAACTCATTTTGAAACTATTAAAAAGCCGAAACTTGCCGGAAAAGGCCGAATATGTACAAGACAGTATTCTCCGCATGCTCGTTGTATTGGAAGTACCATTCTTCGGGGAATGGCAGCGCGCAACGAGTTCTCTCACATCATAATATCCTGATATACGGCCCATTTTGAAACAATTAAAAAGCCGGAAATGTCCGGAAAAGGCCGAAGTTGTACAGAACCCGTTGCTCCCTTTGCTTGTTGTAATGGAAGTACCATTTTTGGGGGGTTGGCAGAGAGCAACTGGTTCTTACACATCATAATATCCTGATATACGGCCCATTTTGAAGCAATTAAAAAGCCGGAAATGTCCGGAAAAGGCCGAAGGTGTACAGAACCCGTTGCTCCGTATGCTCGTTGTAATGGGCGTACCATTTTTCGGGGATTTCCAGCGTGCAGCCAGTTCTCACACCTCATAATATCCTGCGATACGACCCATTTTGAAACTATTAAAAAGCCGAAACTGGCCGGAAATGGCCGAATATGTACAAGACAGGATTCTGCGCATGCTCGTTGTAATGGAAGTACCATTCTTCGGGGATTTGCAGCGCGCAACGAGTTCCCTCACATCATAATATCCTGCTATACGGCCCGTTTTTAATCACATAAAATGCCGGAGATGTCCGGAAAAGGCCGAAGGTGTACAGAACCCGATGCTCCGTTTGCTCGTTGTAATGGAAGTACCATTTTTGGGGGGTTGGCAGAGAGCAACTGGTTCTTACACATCATAATAATCTGATATACGGCCCATTTTGAAACAATGAAAAAGCCGGAAATGTCCGGAAAAGGCCGAAGGTGTACAGAACCCGTTGCTCCGTATGCTCGTTGTAATGGGCGTACCATTTTTCGGGGATTTCCAGCGTGCAGCCAGTTCTCACACCTCATAATATCCTGCGATACGACCCATTTTGAAACTATTAACAAGCCGAAACTGGCCGGAAATGGCCGAATATGTACAAGACAGGATTCTCCGCATGCTCGTTGTAATGGAAGTACCATTCTTCGGGGATTGGCAGCGCGCAACGAGTTCTCTCACATCATAATATCCTGATATACGGCCCATTTTGAAACAATTAAAAAGCCGGAAATGTCCCGAAAAGGCCGAAGTTGTACAGAACCTGATGCTCCGTATGCTCGTTGTAATGGAAGTACCATTCTTCGGGGATTGGCAGCGCGCAACGAGTTCTCTCACATCATAATATCCTGCGATACGACCCATTTTGAAACAATTAAAAAGCCGGAAATGTCCGGAAAAGGCCGAATACGTACAAGACAGGATTCTCCGCATGCTCGTTGTAATGGATGTACCATTCTTCGGGGATTGGCAGCGCGCAACGGGTTCTCTCACATCATAATATCGCGCGATGCGACCCATTTTGAAACAATTAAAAAGCCGGAAATGTCCCGAAAAGGCCGAAGGTGTACAGAACCCGTTGCTCCGTATGCTCGTTGTAATGGGAGTACAATTTTTCGGGGATTGGCAGCGTGCAGCGAGTTCTCTCACATCATAATATGCTGATATACGGCCCATTTGAAACAATTAAAAAGCCGGTAATGTCCGGAAAGGGCCGAAGGTGTACAGAACCCGTTGCTCCCTTTGCTTGTTGTAATGGAAGTACCATTTTTGGGGGGTTGGCAGAGAGGAACTGGTTCTTACACATCATAATATCCTGATATACGGCCCATTTTTGATCACTTAAAATGCCGGAAATGTCCGGAAAAGGCCGAAGGTGTACAGAACCTGATGCTCCGTATGCTCGTTGTAAGGGGCGTACCATTTCTCGGGGATTGGCAGCGCGTAACGAGTTCTCTCACATCATAATATCCTGAAATACGGCCCATTTTGAAACAATTAAAAAGCCGGAAATGTCCGGAAAAGGGCGAAGGTGTACAGAACCTGATGCTCCGTATGCTCGTTGTAATGGAAGTACCATTTTTGGGGGGTTGGCAGCGTGCAGCGAGTTCTCACACATCATAGTATCCTGCGATACGACCCATTTTGAAACAACTAAAAAGACGAAACTGGCCGGAAAAGGCCGAATATGTACATGACAGGATTCTCCGCATGCTCGTTGTATTGGAAGTACCATTCTTCGGGGATTGGCAGCGCGCACCGAGTTCCCTCACATCATAATATCCTGCTATACGGCCCGTTTTTAATCACATAAAATGCCGGAGATGTCCGGAAAAGGCCGAAGGTGTACAGAACCCGATGCTCCGTTTGCTCGTTGTAATGGAAGTACCATTTTTGGGGGGTTGGCAGAGAGCAACTGGCTCTTACACATCATAATAATCTGATATACGGCCCATTTTGAAACAATTAAAAAGCCGGAAATGTCCGGAAAAGGCCGAAGGTGTACAGAACCCGTTGCTCCGTATGCTCGTTGTAATGGGCGTACCATTTTTCGGGGATTGGAAGCGTGCAGCGAGATCTCACACATCATAATATCGTGCGATACGACCCATTTTGAAACAATTAAAAAGCCGGAAATGTCCGGAAATGCCAAAGGTGTACAGAACCCGTTGCTCCGTATGCTCGTTGTAATGGGCGTACAATTTTTCAGGGATTGGCAGCGTGCGGCGAGATCTCACACATCATAATATCCTGCGATACGACTCATTTTGAAACTATTAAAAAGCCGAAACTGGCCGGAAAAGGCCGAATATGTACAAGACAGGATTCTCCGCATGCTCATTGTAATGGAAGTACCATTCTTCGGGGATTGGCAGCGCGCAACGAGTTCTCTCACATCATAATATGCTGATATACGGCCCATTTGAAACAATTAAAAAGCCGGAAATGTCCGGAAAGGGCCGAAGGTGTACAGAACCCGTTGCTCCCTTTGCTTGTTGTAATGGAAGTACCATTTTTGGGGGGTTGGCAGAGAGGAACTGGTTCTTACACATCATAATATCCTGATATACGGCCCATTTTTGATCACTTAAAATGCCGGAAATGTCCGGAAAAGGCCGAAGGTGTACAGAACCTGATGCTCCGTATGCTCGTTGTAAGGGGCGTACCATTTCTCGGGGATTGGCAGCGCGTAACGAGTTCTCTCACATCATAATATCCTGAAATACGGCCCATTTTGAAACAATTAAAAAGCCGGAAATGTCCGGAAAAGGGCGAAGGTGTACAGAACCTGATGCTCCGTATGCTCGTTGTAATGGAAGTACCATTTTTGGGGGGTTGGCAGCGTGCAGCGAGTTCTCACACATCATAATATCCTGCTATACGACCCATTTTGAAACAACTAAAAAGACGAAACTGGCCGGAAAAGGCCGAATATGTACATGACAGGATTCTCCGCATGCTCGTTGTATTGAAAGTACCATTCTTCGGGGATTGGCAGCGCGCACCGAGTTCGCTCACATCATAATATCCTGCTATACGGCCCGTTTTTAATCACATAAAATGCCGGAGATGTCCGGAAAAGGCCGAAGGTGTACAGAACCCGATGCTCCGTTTGCTCGTTGTAATGGAAGTACCATTTTTGGGGGGTTGGCAGAGAGCAACTGGCTCTTACACATCATAATAATCTGATATACGGCCCATTTTGAAACAATTAAAAAGCCGGAAATGTCCGGAAAAGGCCGAAGGTGTACAGAACCCGTTGCTCCGTATGCTCGTTGTAATGGGCGTACCATTTTTCGGGGATTGGAAGCGTGCAGCGAGATCTCACACATCATAATATCGTGCGATACGACCCATTTTGAAACAATTAAAAAGCCGGAAATGTCCGGAAAATGCCAAAGGTGTACAGAACCCGTTGCTCCGTATGCTCGTTGTAATGGGCGTACCATTTTTCGGGGATTGGCAGCGTGCAGCGAGTTCTCACACCTCATAATATCCTGCGATACGACTCATTTTGAAACTATTAAAAAGCCGAAACTGGCCGGAAAAGGCCGAATATGTACAAGACAGGATTCTCGTCATGCTCGTTGTAATGGAAGTACCATTCTTCGGGGATTGGCAGCGTGCAGCGAGTTCTCACACCTCATAATATCCTGCGATACGACTCATTTTGAAACTATTAAAGAGCCGACACTGGCCGGAAAAGGCCGAATATGTACAAGACAGGATTCTCGTCATGCTCGTTGTAATGGAAGTACCATTCTTCGGGGATTGGAAGCGCGCAACGAGTTCTCTCACATCATAATATGCTGATATACGGCCCATTTGAAACAATTAAAAAGCCGGAAATGTCCGGAAAGGGCCGAAGGTGTACAGAACCCGTTGCTCCCTTTGCTTGTTGTAATGGAAGTACCATTTTTGGGGGGTTGGCAGAGAGGAACTGGTTCTTACACATCATAATATCCTGATATACGGCCCATTTTTGATCACTTAAAATGCCGGAAATGTCCGGAAAAGGCCGAAGGTGTACAGAACCTGATGCTCCGTATGCTCGTTGTAAGGGGCGTACCATTTCTCGGGGATTGGCAGCGCGTAACGAGTTCTCTCACATCATAATATCCTGAAATACGGCCCATTTTGAAACAATTAAAAAGCCGGAAATGTCCGGAAAAGGGCGAAGGTGTACAGAACCTGATGCTCCGTATGCTCGTTGTAATGGAAGTACCATTTTTGGGGGGTTGGCAGCGTGCAGCGAGTTCTCACACATCATAATATCCTGCTATACGACCCATTTTGAAACAACTAAAAAGACGAAACTGGCCGGAAAAGGCCGAATATGTACATGACAGGATTCTCCGCATGCTCGTTGTATTGGAAGTACCATTCTTCGGGGATTGGCAGCGCGCACCGAGTTCCCTCACATCATAATATCCTGCTATACGGCCCGTTTTTAATCACATAAAATGCCGGAGATGTCCGGAAAAGGCCGAAGGTGTACAGAACCCGATGCTCCGTTTGCTCGTTGTAATGGAAGTACCATTTTTGGGGGGTTGGCAGAGAGCAACTGGCTCTTACACATCATAATAATCTGATATACGGCCCATTTTGAAACAATTAAAAAGCCGGAAATGTCCGGAAAAGGCCGAAGGTGTACAGAACCCGTTGCTCCGTATGCTCGTTGTAATGGGCGTACCATTTTTCGGGGATTGGAAGCGTGCAGCGAGATCTCACACATCATAATATCGTGCGATACGACCCATTTTGAAACAATTAAAAAGCCGGAAATGTCCGGAAAATGCCAAAGGTGTACAGAACCCGTTGCTCCGTATGCTCGTTGTAATGGGCGTACCATTTTTCGGGGATTGGCAGCGTGCAGCGAGTTCTCACACCTCATAATATCCTGCGATACGACTCATTTTGAAACTATTAAAAAGCCGAAACTGGCCGGAAAAGGGCGAATATGTACAAGACAGGATTCTCGTCATGCTCGTTGTAATGGAAGTACCATTCTTCGGGGATTGGCAGCGTGCAGCGAGTTCTCACACCTCATAATATCCTGCGATACGACTCATTTTGAAACTATTAAAAAGCCGACACTGGCCGGAAAAGGCCGAATATGTACAAGACAGGATTCTCGTCATGCTCGTTGTAATGGAAGTACCATTCTTCGGGGATTTGCAGCGCGCAACGAGTTCTCTCACATCATAATATCCTGCTATACGGCCCGTTTTTAATCACATAAAATGCCGGAGATGTCCGGAAAAGGCCGAAGGTGTACAGAACCTGATGCTCCGTATGCTCGTTGTAATGGAAGTACCATTCTTCGGGGATTGGCAGCGCGCAACGAGTACTCTCACATCATAATATCCTGCGATACAACCCATTTTGAAACAATTAAAAAGCCGGAAATGTCCGGAAAATGCCAAAGGTGTACAGAACCCGTTGCTCCGTATGCTCGTTGTAATGGGCGTACCATTTTTCGGGGATTGGCAGCGTGCAGCGAGTTCTCACACCTCATAATATCCTGCGATACGACCCATTTTGTAACTATTAAAAAGCCGAAACTGGTCGGAAAAGGCCGAATATGTACAAGACAGGATTCTCCGCATGCTCGTTGTAATGGATGTACCATTTTTCGGGGATTGGCAGCGCGCAACGAGTTCTCTCACATCATAATATCCTGCGATACGACTCATTTTGAAACTATTAAAAAGCCGAAACTGGCCGGAAAAGGACGAATATGTACAAGACAGGATTCTCCGCATGCTAGTTGTAATGGAAGTACCATTCTTCGGGGATTGGCTGCGCGCAACGAGTTCTCTCACATCATAATATCCTGCGATACGACCCATTTTGAAACAATTAAAAAGCCGAAACTGGCCGGAAAAGGCCGAAAATGTACAAGACAGGATTCTCCGGATGCTGGTTGTATTGGAAGTACCATTCTTCGGGGATTGGCAGCGCGCACCGTGTTCTCTCACATCATAATATCCTGCTATTCTGCCCGTTTTTGATCACTTAATATGCCGGAAATGTCCGGAAAAGTCCGAAGGTGTACAGAACCTGATGCTCCGTATGCTCGTTGTAAGGGGCGTACCATTTCTCGGGGATTGGCAGCGCGTAACGTGTTCTCTCACATCATAATATCCTGATAAACGGCACATTTTGAAACAATTAAAAAGCCGGAAATGTCCGGAAAAGGCCGAAGGTGTACAGAACCCGTTGCTCCGTATGCTCGTTGTAGTGGGCGTACCATTTTTCGGGGATTGGCAGCGTGCAGCGAGATCTCAAACATCATAATATCCTGCGATACGACCCTTTTTGAAACAATTAAAAAGCCGGTAATATCCGGAAAAGGCCGAAGGTGTACAGAACCCGTTGCTCCGTATGCTCGTTGTAATGGAAGGTCCATTTTTGGGGGATTGGCAGCGTGCAGCGAGTTCTCACACCTCATAATATCCTGCGAAACGACTCATTTTGAAACTATTAAAATGCCGAAACTTGCCGGAAAAGGCCGAATATGTACAAGACAGGATTCTCCGCATGCTCGTTGTAATGGAAGTACCATTCTTCGGGGATTGGCTGCGCGCAACGAGTTCTCTCACATCATAATATCCTGATATACGGCCCATTTTGAAACAATTAAAAAGCCGGAGATGTCCGGAAAAGGCCGAAGGTGTACAGAACCTGATGCTCCGTATGCTCGTTGTAATGGAAGTACCATTCTTCGGGGATTGGCAGCGCGCAACGCGTTCTCTCACATCATAATATCCTGCGATACGACCCATTTTGAAACAATTAAAAAGCCGGAAATGTCCGGAAAATGCCAAAGGTGTACAGAACCCGTTGCTCCGTATGCTCGTTGTAATGGGCGTACCATTTTTCGGGGATTTCCAGCGTGCAGCCAGTTCTCACACCTCATAATATCCTGCGATACGACTCATTTTGAAACTATTAAAATGCCGAAACTTGCCGGAAAAGGCCGAATATGTACAAGACAGGATTCTCCGCATGCTCGTTGTAATGGAAGTACCATTCTTCGGGGATTGGCTGCGCGCAACGAGTTCTCTCACATCATAATATCCTGATATACGGCCCATTTTGAAACAATTAAAAAGCCGGAGATGTCCGGAAAAGGCCGAAGGTGTACAGAACCTGATGCTCCGTATGCTCGTTGTAATGGAAGTACCATTCTTCGGGGATTGGCAGCGCGCAACGAGTTCTCTCACATCATAATATCCTGCGATACGACCCATTTTGAAACAATTAAAAAGCCGGAAATGTCCGGAAAATGCCAAAGGTGTACAGAACCCGTTGCTCCGTATGCTCGTTGTAATGGATGGACCATTTTTGGGGGATTGGCAACGCTCAACGCGTTTTAACACATCATAATATCATGCTATTCGGCCCATTTTTGATCACTTAAAATGCCGGAAATGTCCGGAAAAGGCCGAAGATGTACAGAACCTGATGCTCCGTATGCTCGTTGTAAGGGGCGTACCATTTCTCGGGGATTGGCAGCGCGTAACGAGTTATCTCATATCATAATATCCTGAAATACGGCCCATTTTGAAACAATTAAAAAGCCGGAAATGTCCGGAAAAGGCCGAAGGTGTACAGAACCTGATGCTCCGTATGCTCGTTTTAATGGAAGTACCATTCTTCGGGGATTGGCAGCGCGCAACGAGTTCTCTCACATCATAATATCCTGCGATACGACCCATTTTGAAACAATTAAAAAGCCGGAAATGTCCGGAAAATGCCAAAGGTGTACAGATCCCGCTGCTCCGTATGCTCGTTGTAATGGGCGTACCATTTTTCGGGGAATGGCAGCGTGCAGCGAGTTCTCACACCTCATAATATCCTGCGATACGACCCATTTTGAAACTATTAAAAAGCCGAAACTGGTCGGAAAAGGCCGAATATGCACAAGACAGGATTCTCCGCATGCCCGTTGTAATGGATGTACCATTTTTCGGGGATTGGCAGCGCGCAACGAGTTCTCTCACATCATAATATCCTGATATACGGCCCATTTTGAAACAATTAAAAAGCCGGAAATGTCCGGAAAAGGCCGAAGGTGTACAGAACCCGTTGCTCCCTTTGCTTGTTGTAATGGAAGTACCATTTTTGGGGGGTTGGCAGAGAGCAACTGGATCTTACACCTCATAATATCCTGATATACGGCCCATTTTGAAGCAATTAAAAAGCCGGAAATGTCCGGAAAAGGCCGAAGGTGTACAGAACCCGTTGCTCCGTATGCTCGTTGTAATGGGCGTACCATTTTTCGGGGATTTCCAGCGTGCAGCCAGTTCTCACACCTCATAATATCCTGCGATACGACCCATTTTGAAACTATTAAAAAGCCGAAACTGGCCGGAAATGGCCGAATATGTACAAGACAGGATTCTCCGCATGCTCGTTGTAATGGAAGTACCATTCTTCGGGGATAGGCAGCGCGCAACGAGTTCTCTCACATCATAATATCCTGATATACGGCCCATTTTGAAACAATTAAAAAGCCGGAAATGTCCGGAAAAGGCCGAAGGTGTACAGAACCCGTTGCTCCCTTTGCTTGTTGTAATGGAAGTACCATTTTTGGGGGGTTGGCAGAGAGCAACTGGTTCTTACACATCATAATATCCTGCTATACGGCCCATATTGAAGCAATTAAAAAGCCGGAAATGTCCGGAAAAGGCCGAAGGTGTACAGAACCCGCTGCTCCGTATGCTCGTTGTAATGGGCGTACCATTTTTCGGGGATTTCCAGCGTGCAGCCAGTTCTCACACCTCATAATATCCTGCGATACGAGCCATTTTGAAACTATTAAAAAGCCGAAACTGGCCGGAAATGGCCGAATATGTACAAGACAGGATTCTCCGCATGCTGGTTGTAATGGAAGTACCATTCTTCGGGGATTGGCAGCGCGCAACGAGTTCTCTCACATCATAATATCCTGCTATACGGCCCGTCTTTAATCACATAAAATGCCGGAGATGTCCGGAAAAGGCCGAAGGTGTACAGAACCCAATGCTCCGTTTGCTCGTTGTAATGGAAGTACCATTTTTGGGGGGTTGGCAGAGAGCAACTGGTTCTTACACATCATAATATCCTGATATACGGCCCATTTTGAAACAATTAAAAAGCCGGAAATATCCGGAAAAGGCCGAAGGTGTACAGAACCCGTTGCTCCGTATGCTCGTTGTAATGGAATTACCATTTTTGGGGGATTGGCAACGCTCAACGCGTTTTTACACATCATAATATCCTGCGATACGACTCATTTTGAAACTATTAAAAAGCCGAAACTGGCCGGAAAAGGCCGAATACGTACCAGACAGGATTCTCGTCATGCCCGTTGTAATGGAAGTACCATTCTTCGGGGATTTGCAGCGCGCAACGAGTTCCCTCACATCATAATATCCTGCTATACGGCCCGTTTTTAATCACATAAAATGCCGGAGATGTCCGGAAAAGGCCGAAGGTGTACAGAACCTGATGCTCCGTATGCTCGTTGTAATGGAAGTACCATTCTTCGGGGATTGGCAGCGCGCAACGAGTACTCTCACATCATAATATCCTGCGATACGACCCATTTTGAAACAATTAAAAAGCCGGAAATGTCCGGAAAATGCCAAAGGTGTACAGAACCCGTTGCTCCGTATGCTCGTTGTAATGGGCGTGCCATTTTTCGGGGATTGGCAGCGTGCAGCGAGTTCTCACACCTCATAATATCCTGCGATACGACCCATTTTGTAACTATTAAAAAGCCGAAACTGGTCGGAAAAGGCCGAATATGTACAAGACAGGATTCTCCGCATGCTCGTTGTAATGGATGTACCATTTTTCGGGGATTGGCAGCGCGCAACGAGTTCACTCACATCATAATATCCTGCGATACGACTCATTTTGAAACTATTAAAAAGCCGAAACTGGCCGGAAAAGGACGACTATGTACAAGACAGGATTCTCCGCATGCTCGTTGTAATGGAAGTACCATTCTTCGGGGATTGGCTGCGCGCAACGAGTTCTCTCACATCATAATATCCTGCGATACGACTCATTTTGAAACAATTAAAAAGCCGAAACTGGCCGGAAAAGGCCGAAAATGTACAAGACAGGATTCTCCGGATGCTGGTTGTATTGGAAGTACCATTCTTCGGGGATTGGCAGCGCGCACCGTGTTCTCTCACATCATAATATCCTGCTATTCTGCCCGTTTTTGATCACTTAATATGCCGGAAATGTCCGGAAAAGGCCGAAGGTGTACAGAACCTGATGCTCCGTATGCTCGTTGTAAGGGGCGTACCATTTCTCGGGGATTGGCAGCGCGTAACGTGTTCTCTCACATCATAATATCCTGATAAACGGCACTTTTTGAAACAATTAAAAAGCCGGAAATGTCCGGAAAAGGCCGAAGGTGTACAGAACCCGTTGCTCCGTATGCTCGTTGTAGTGGGCGTACCATTTTTCGGGGATTGGCAGCGTGCAGCGAGATCTCAAACATCATAATATCCTGCGATACGACCCTTTTTGAAACAATTAAAAAGCCGGTAATATCCGGAAAAGGCCGAAGGTGTACAGAACCCGTTGCTCCGTATGCTCGTTGTAATGGAAGGTCCATTTTTGGGGGATTGGCAGCGTGCAGCGAGTTCTCACACCTCATAATATCCTGCGAAACGACTCATTTTGAAACTATTAAAATGCCGAAACTTGCCGGAAAAGGCCGAATATGTACAAGACAGGATTCTCCGCATGCTCGTTGTAATGGAAGTACCATTCTTCGGGGATTGGCTGCGCGCAACGAGTTCTCTCACATCATAATATCCTGATATACGGCCCATTTTGGAACAATTAAAAAGCCGGAGATGTCCGGAAAAGGCCGAAGGTGTACAGAACCTGATGCTCCGTATGCTCGTTGTAATGGAAGTACCATTCTTCGGGGATTGGCAGCGCGCAACGAGTTCTCTCACATCATAATATCCTGCGATACGACCCATTTTGAAACAATTAAAAAGCCGGAAATGTCCGGAAAATGCCAAAGGTGTACAGAACCCGTTGCTCCGTATGCTCGTTGTAATGGAAGTACCATTCTTCGGGGATTTGTAGCGCGCAACGAGTTCCCTCACATCATAATATCCTGCTATACGGCCCGTTTTTAATCACATAAAATGCCGGAGATGTCCGGAAAAGGCCGAAGGTGTACAGAACCCGATGCTCCCTTTGCTTGTTGTAATGGAAGTACCATTTTTGGGGGGTTGGCAGAGAGCAACTGGTTCTTACACATCATAATATCCTGCTATACGGCCCATATTGAAGCAATTAAAAAGCCGGAAATGTCCGGAAAAGGCCGAAGGTGTACAGAACCCGCTGCTCCGTATGCTCGTTGTAATGGGCGTACCATTTTTCGGGGATTTCCAGCGTGCAGCCAGTTCTCACACCTCATAATATCCTGCGATACGAGCCATTTTGAAACTATTAAAAAGCCGAAACTGGCCGGAAATGGCCGAATATGTACAAGACAGGATTCTCCGCATGCTGGTTGTAATGGAAGTACCATTCTTCGGGGATTGGCAGCGCGCAACGAGTTCTCTCACATCATAATATCCTGCTATACGGCCCGTTTTTAATCACATAAAATGCCGGAGATGTCCGGAAAAGGCCGAAGGTGTACAGAACCTGATGCTCCGTATGCTCGTTGTAATGGAAGTACCATTCTTCGGGGATTGGCAGCGCGCAACGAGTACTCTCACATCATAATATCCTGCGATACGACCCATTTTGAAACAATTAAAAAGCCGGAAATGTCCGGAAAATGCCAAAGGTGTACAGAACCCGTTGCTCCGTATGCTCGTTGTAATGGGCGTACCATTTTTCGGGGATTGGCAGCGTGCAGCGAGTTCTCACACCTCATAATATCCTGCGATACGACCCATTTTGTAACTATTAAAAAGCCGAAACTGGTCGGAAAAGGCCGAATATGTACAAGACAGGATTCTCCGCATGCTCGTTGTAATGGATGTACCATTTTTCGGGGATTGGCAGCGCGCAACGAGTTCACTCACATCATAATATCCTGCGATACGACTCATTTTGAAACTATTAAAAAGCCGAAACTGGCCGGAAAAGGACGACTATGTACAAGACAGGATTCTCCGCATGCTCGTTGTAATGGAAGTACCATTCTTCGGGGATTGGCTGCGCGCAACGAGTTCTCTCACATCATAATATCCTGCGATACGACCCATTTTGAAACAATTAAAAAGCCGAAACTGGCCGGAAAAGGCCGAAAATGTACAAGACAAGATTCTCCGGATGCTGGTTGTATTGGAAGTACCATTCTTCGGGGATTGGCAGCGCGCACCGTGTTCTCTCACATCATAATATCCTGCTATTCTGCCCGTTTTTGATCACTTAATATGCCGGAAATGTCCGGAAAAGGCCGAAGGTGTACAGAACCTGATGCTCCGTATGCTCGTTGTAAGGGGCGTACCATTTCTCGGGGATTGGCAGCGCGTAACGTGTTCTCTCACATCATAATATCCTGATAAACGGCACTTTTTGAAACAATTAAAAAGCCGGAAATGTCCGGAAAAGGCCGAAGGTGTACAGAACCCGTTGCTCCGTATGCTCGTTGTAGCGGGCGTACCATTTTTCGGGGATTGGCAGCGTGCAGCGAGATCTCAAACATCATAATATCCTGCGATACGACCCTTTTTGAAACAATTAAAAAGCCGGTAATATCCGGAAAAGGCCGAAGGTGTACAGAACCCGTTGCTCCGTATGCTCGTTGTAATGGAAGGTCCATTTTTGGGGGATTGGCAGCGTGCAGCGAGTTCTCACACCTCATAATATCCTGCGAAACGACTCATTTTGAAACTATTAAAATGCCGAAACTTGCCGGAAAAGGCCGAATATGTACAAGACAGGATTCTCCGCATGCTCGTTGTAATGGAAGTACCATTCTTCGGGGATTGGCTGCGCGCAACGAGTTCTCTCACATCATAATATCCTGATATACGGCCCATTTTGAAACAATTAAAAAGCCGGAGATGTCCGGAAAAGGCCGAAGGTGTACAGAACCTGATGCTCCGTATGCTCGTTGTAATGGAAGTACCATTCTTCGGGGATTGGCAGCGCGCAACGAGTTCTCTCACATCATAATATCCTGCGATACGACCCATTTTGAAACAATTAAAAAGCCGGAAATGTCCGGAAAATGCCAAAGGTGTACAGAACCCGTTGCTCCGTATGCTCGTTGTAATGGAAGTACCATTCTTCGGGGATTTGTAGCGCGCAACGAGTTCCCTCACATCATAATATCCTGCTATACGGCCCGTTTTTAATCACATAAAATGCCGGAGATGTCCGGAAAAGGCCGAAGGTGTACAGAACCTGATGCTCCGTATGCTCGTTGTAATGGAAGTACCATTCTTCGGGGATTGGCAGCGCGCAACGAGTACTCTCACATCATAATATCCTGCGATACGACCCATTTTGAAACAATTAAAAAGCCGGAAATGTCCGGAAAATGCCAAAGGTGTACAGAACCCGTTGCTCCGTATGCTCGTTGTAATGGGCGTACCATTTTTCGGGGATTGGCAGCGTGCAGCGAGTTCTCACACCTCATAATATCCTGCGATACGACCCATTTTGTAACTATTAAAAAGCCGAAACTGGTCGGAAAAGGCCGAATATGTACAAGACAGGATTCTCCGCATGCTCGTTGTAATGGTTGTACCATTTTTCGGGGATTGGCAGCGCGCAACGAGTTCTCTCACATCATAATATCCTGCGATACGACTCATTTTGAAACTATTAAAAAGCCGAAACTGGCCGGAAAAGGACGAATATGTACAAGACAGGATTCTCCGCATGCTCGTTGTAATGGAAGTACCATTCTTCGGGGATTGGCTGCGCGCAACGAGTTCTCTCACATCATAATATCCTGCGATACGACCCATTTTGAAACAATTAAAAAGCCGAAACTGGCCGGAAAAGGCCGAAAATGTACAAGACAGGATTCTCCGGATGCTGGTTGTATTGGAAGTACCATTCTTCGGGGATTGGCAGCGCGCACCGTGTTCTCTCACATCATAATATCCTGCTATTCTGCCCGTTTTTGATCACTTAATATGCCGGAAATGTCCGGAAAAGGCCGAAGGTGTACAGAACCTGATGCTCCGTATGCTCGTTGTAAGGGGCGTACCATTTCTCGGGGATTGGCAGCGTGCAGCGAGATCTCAAACATCATAATATCCTGCGATACGACCCTTTTTGAAACAATTAAAAAGCCGGTAATATCCGGAAAAGGCCGAAGGTGTACAGAACCCGTTGCTCCGTATGCTCGTTGTAATGGAAGGTCCATTTTTGGGGGATTGGCAGCGTGCAGCGAGTTCTCACACCTCATAATATCCTGCGAAACGACTCATTTTGAAACCATTAAAATGCCGAAACTTGCCGGAAAAGGCCGAATATGTACAAGACAGGATTCTCCGCATGCTCGTAGTAATGGAAGTACCATTCTTCGGGGATTGGCTGCGCGCTACGAGTTCTCTCACATCATAATATCCTGATATACGGCCCATTTTGAAACAATTAAAAAGCCGGAGATGTCCGGAAAAGGCCGAAGGTGTACAGAACCTGATGCTCCGTATGCTCGTTGTAATGGAAGTACCATTCTTCGGGGATTGGCAGCGCGCAACGAGTTCTCTCACATCATAATATCCTGCGATACGACCCATTTTGAAACAATTAAAAAGCCGGAAATGTCCGGAAAATGCCAAAGGTGTACAGAACCCGTTGCTCCGTATGCTCGTTGTAATGGGCGTACCATTTTTCGAGGATTGGCAGCGTGCAGCGAGTTCTCACACCTCATAATATCCTGCGATACGACCCATTTTGAAACTATTAAAAAGCCGAAACTGGTCGGAAAAGGCCGAATATGTACAAAACAGGATTCTCCGCATGCTCGTTGTAATGGATGTACCATTTTTCGGGGATTGGCAGCGCGCAACGAGTTCTCTCACATCATAATATCTTGATATACGGCCCATTTTGAAACAATTAAAAAGCCGGAAATGTCCGGAAAAGGCCGAAGGTGTACAGAACCCGTTGCTCCGTATGCTCGTTGTAATGGGCGTACCATTTTTGGGGGATTTCCAGCGTGCAGCCAGTTCTCACACCTCATAATATCCTGCGATACGACCCATTTTGAAACTATTAAAAAGCCGAAACTGGCCGGAAATGGCCGAATATGTACAAGACAGGATTCTCCGCATGCTCGTTGTAATGGAAGTACCATTCTTCGGGGATAGGCAGCGCGCAACGAGTTCTCTCACATCATAATATCCTGATATACGGCCCATTTTGAAACAATTAAAAAGCCGGAAATGTCCGGAAAAGGCCGAAGGTGTACAGAACCCAATGCTCCGTTTGCTCGTTGTAATGGAAGTACCATTTTTGGGGGGTTGGCAGAGAGCAACTGGTCCTTACACATCATAATATCCTGATATACGGCCCATTTTGAAACAATTAAAAAGCCGGAAATATCCGGAAAAGGCCGAAGGTGTACAGAACCCGCTGCTCCGTATGCTCGTTGTAATGGGCGTACCATTTTTCGGGGATTTCCAGCGTGCAGCCAGTTCTCTCACCTCATAAGATCCTGCGATACGACCCATTTTGAAACTATTAAAAAGCCGAAACTGGCCGGAAATGGCCGAATAAGTACAAGACAGGATTCTCCGCATGCTCGTTGTAATGGAAGTACCATTCTTCGGGGATTGGCAGCGCGCAACGAGTTCTCTCACATCATAATATCCTGCTATACGGCCCGTTTTGAAACAATTAAAAAGCCGAAACTGGCCTGAAAAGGCCGAAAATGTACAAGACAGGATTCTCCGGATGCTGGTTGTATTGGAAGTACCATTCTTCGGGGATTGGCAGCGCGCACCGTGTTCTCTCACATCATAAAATCCTGCTATTCTGCCCGTTTTTGATCACTTAATATGCCGGAAATGTCCGGAAAAGGCCGAAGGTGTACAGAACCTGATGCTCCGTATGCTCGTTGTAAGGGGCGTACCATTTCTCGGGGATTGGCAGCGCGTAACGTGTTCTCTCACATCATAATATCCTGATAAACGGCACATTTTGAAACAATTAAAAAGACGGAAATGTCCGGAAAAGGCCGAAGGTGTACAGAACCCGTTGCTCCGTATGCTCGTTGTAGTGGGCGTACCATTTTTCGGGGATTGGCAGCGTGCAGCGAGATCTCAAACATCATAATATCCTGCGATACGACCCTTTTTGAAACAATTAAAAAGCCGGTAATATCCGGAAAAGGCCGAAGGTGTACAGAACCCGTTGCTCCGTATGCTCGTTGTAATGGAAGTACCATTCTTCGGGGATTGGCAGCGCGCAACGAGTTCTCTCACATCATAATATCCTGCTATACGGCCCGTTTTTAATCACATAAAATGCCGGAGATGTCCGGAAAAGGCCGAAGGTGTACAGAACCCAATGCTCCGTTTGCTCGTTGTAATGGAAGTACCATTTTTGGGGGGTTGGCAGAGAGCAACTGGTTCTTACACATCATAATATCCTGATATACGGCCCATTTTGAAACAATTAAAAAGCCGGAAATATCCGGAAAAGGCCGAAGGTGTACAGAACCCGTTGCTCCGTATGCTCGTTGTAATGGAATTACCATTTTTGGGGGATTGGCAACGCTCAACGCGTTTTTACACATCATAATATCCTGCGATACGACTCATTTTGAAACTATAAAAAGCCGAAACTGGCCGGAAAAGGCCGAATATGTACCAGACAGGATTCTCGTCATGCTCGTTGTAATGGAAGTACCATTCTTCGGGGATTTGCAGCGCGCAACGAGTTCCCTCACATCATAATATCCTGCTATACGGCCCGTTTTTAATCACATAAAATGCCGGAGATGTCCGGAAAAGGCCGAAGGTGTACAGAACCAAATGCTCCGTTTGCTCGTTGTCATGGAAGTACCATTTTTGGGGGGTTGGCAGAGAGCAACTGGTTCTTACACATCATAATATCCTGATATACGGCCCATTTTGAAACAATTAAAAAGCCGGAAATATCCTGAAAAGGCCGAAGGTGTACAGAACCCGTTGCTCCGTATGCTCGTTGTAATGGAATTACCATTTTTGGGGGATTGGCAACGCTCAACGCGTTTTTACACATCATAATATCCTGCTATTCGGCCCATTTTTGATCACTTAAAATGCCGGAAATGTCCGGAAAAGGACGAAGGTGTACAGAACCTGATGCTCCGTATGCTCGTTGTAAGGGGCGTACCATTTCTCGGGGATTGGCAGCACGTAACGTGTTCTCTCTCATCATAATATCCTGATAAACGGCACATTTAGAAACAATTAAAAAGCCGGAAATGTCCGGAAAAGGCCGAAGGTGTACAGAACCCGTTGCTCCGTATGCTCGTTGTAGTGGGCGTACCATTTTTCGGGGATTGGCAGCGTGCAGCGAGTTCCCACACCTCATAATATCCTGCGATACGACTCATTTTGAAACAATTAAAAAGCCGAAACTGGCCGGAAAAGGCCGAAAATGTACAAGACAGGATTCTCCGGATGCTGGTTGTATTGGAAGTACCATTCTTCGGGGATTGGCAGCGCGCACCGTGTTCTCTCACATCATAATATCCTGCTATTCTGCCCGTTTTTGATCACTTAATATGCCGGAAATATCCGGAAAAGGCCGAAGGTGTACAGAACCCGTTGCTCCGTATGCTCGTTGTAATGGAATTACCATTTTTGGGGGATTGGCAACGCTCAACGCGTTTTTACACATCATAATATCCTGCTATTCGGCCCATTTTTGATCACTTCAAATGCCGGAAATGTCCGGAAAATGCCGAAGGTGTACCGAACCTGATGCTCCGTATGCTCGTTGTAAGGGGCGTACCATTTCTCGGGGATTGGCAGCACGTAACGTGTTCTCTCTCATCATAATATCCTGATAAACGGCACATTTAGAAACAATTAAAAAGCCGGAAATGTCCGGAAAAGGCCGAAGGTGTACAGAACCCGTTGCTCCGTATGCTCGTTGTAGTGGGCGTACCATTTTTCGGGGATTGGCAGCGTGCAGCGAGTTCTCACACCTCATAATATCCTGCGATACGACTCATTTTGAAACTATTAAAAAGCCGAAACTGGCCGGAAAAGGCCGAATATGTACAAGACAGGATTCTCCGCATGCTCGTTGTAATGGAAGTACTATTCTTCGAGGATTGGCTGCGCACAACGAGTTCTCTCACATCATAATATCCTGCGATACGACCCATTTTGAAACAATTAAAAAGCCGAAACTGGCCGGAAAAGGCCGAAAATGTACAAGACAGGATTCTCCGGATGCTGGTTGTATTGGAAGTACCATTCTTCGGGGATTGGCAGCGCGCACCGTGTTCTCTCACATCATAATATCCTGCTATTCTGCCCGTTTTTGATCACTTAATATGCCGGAAATGTCCGGAAAAGGCCGAAGGTGTACAGAACCTGATGCTCCGTATGCTCGTTGTAAGGGGCGTACCATTTCTCGGGGATTGGCAGCGTGCAGCGAGATCTCAAACATCATAATATCCTGCGATACGACCCTTTTTGAAACAATTAAAAAGCCGGTAATATCCGGAAAAGGCCGAAGGTGTACAGAACCCGTTGCTCCGTATGCTCGTTGTAATGGAAGGTCCATTTTTGGGGGATTGGCAGCGTGCAGCGAGTTCTCACACCTCATAATATCCTGCGAAACGACTCATTTTGAAACTATTAAAATGCCGAAACTTGCAGGAAAAGGCCGAATATGTACAAGACAGGATTCTCCGCATGCTCGTTGTAATGGAAGTACCATTCTTCGGGGATTGGCTGCGCGCAACGAGTTCTCTCACATCATAATATCCTGATATACGGCCCATTTTGAAACAATTAAAAAGCCGGAGATGTCCGGAAAAGGCCGAAGGTGTACAGAACCTGATGCTCCGTATGCTCGTTGTAATGGAAGTACCATTCTTCGGGGATTGGCAGCGCGCAATGAGTTATCTCACATCATAATATCCTGCGATACGACCCATTTTGAAACAATTAAAAAGCCGGAAATGTCCGGAAAATGCCAAAGGTGTACAGAACCCGTTGCTCCGTATGCTCGTTGTAATGGGCGTACGATTTTTCGAGGATTGGCAGCGTGCAGCGAGTTCTCACACCTCATAATATCCTGCGATACGACCCATTTTGAAACTATTAAAAAGCCGAAACTGGTCGGAAAAGGCCGAATATGTACAAAACAGGATTCTCCGCATGCTCGTTGTAATGGATGTACCATTTTTCGGGGATTGGCAGCGCGCAACGAGTTCTCTCACATCATAATATCCTGATATACGGCCCATTTTGAAACAATTAAAAAGCCGGAAATGTCCGGAAAAGGCCGAAGGTGTACAGAACCCGTTGCTCCGTATGCTCGTTGTAATGGGCGTACCATTTTTGGGGGATTTCCAGCGTGCAGCCAGTTCTCACACCTCATAATATCCTGCGATACGACCCATTTTGAAACTATTAAAAAGCCGAAACTGGCCGGAAATGGCCGAATATGTACAAGACAGGATTCTCCGGATGCTGGTTGTATTGGAAGTACCATTCTTCGGGGATTGGCAGCGCGCACCGTGTTCTCTCACATCATAAAATACTGCTATTCTGCCCGTTTTTGATCACTTAATATGCCGGAAATGTCCGGAAAAGGCCGAAGGTGTACAGAACCTGATGCTCCGTATGCTCGTTGTAAGGGGCGTACCATTTCTCGGGGATTGGCAGCGCGTAACGTGTTCTCTCACATCATAATATCCTGATAAACGGCACATTTTGAAACAATTAAAAAGACGGAAATGTCCGGAAAAGGCCGAAGGTGTACAGAACCCGTTGCTCCGTATGCTCGTTGTAGTGGGCGTACCATTTTTCGGGGATTGGCAGCGTGCAGCGAGATCTCAAACATCATAGTATCCTGCGATACGACCCTTTTTGAAACAATTAAAAAGCCGGTAATATCCGGAAAAGTCCGAAGGTGTACAGAACCCGTTGCTCCGTATGCTCGTTGTAATGGAAGTACCATTCTTCGGGGATTGGCAGCGCGCAACGAGTTCTCTCACATCATAATATCCTGCTATACGGCCCGTTTTTAATCACATAAAATGCCGGAGATGTCCGGAAAAGGCCGAAGGTGTACAGAACCCAATGCTCCGTTTGCTCGTTGTAATGGAAGTACCATTTTTGGGGGGTTGGCAGAGAGCAACTGGTTCTTACACATCATAATATCCTGATATACGGCCCATTTTGAAACAATTAAAAAGCCGGAAATATCCGGAAAAGGCCGAAGGTGTACAGAACCCGTTGCTCCGTATGCTCGTTGTAATGGAATTACCATTTTTGGGGGATTGGCAACGCTCAACGCGTTTTTACACATCATAATATCCTGCGATACGACTCATTTTGAAACTATAAAAAGCCGAAACTGGCCGGAAAAGGCCGAATATGTACCAGACAGGATTCTCGTCATGCTCGTTGTAATGGAAGTACCATTCTTCGGGGATTTGCAGCGCGCAACGAGTTCCCTCACATCATAATATCCTGCTATACGGCCCGTTTTTAATCACATAAAATGCCGGAGATGTCCGGAAAAGGCCGAAGGTGTACAGAACCCAATGCTCCGTTTGCTCGTTGTCCTGTAAGTACCATTTTTGGGGGGTTGGCAGAGAGCAACTGGTTCTTACACATCATAATATCCTGATATACGGCCCATTTTGAAACAATTAAAAAGCCGGAAATATCCGGAAAAGGCCGAAGGTGTACAGAACCCGTTGCTCCGTATGCTCGTTGTAATGGAATTACCATTTTTGAGGGATTGGCAACGCTCAACGCGTTTTTACACATCATAATATCCTGCTATTCGGCCCATTTTTGATCACTTAAAATGCCGGAAATGTCCGGAAAAGGCCGAAGGTGTATAGAACCTGATGCTCCGTATGCTCGTTGTAAGGGGCGTACCATTTCTCGGGGATTGGCAGCACGTAACGTGTTCTCTCTCATCATAATATCCTGATAAACGGCACATTTAGAAACAATTAAAAAGCCGGAAATGTCCGGAATAGGCCGAAGGTGTACAGAACCCGTTGCTCCGTATGCTCGTTGTAGTGGGCGTACCACTTTTCGGGGATTGGCAGCGTGCAGCGAGTTCTCACACCTCATAATATCCTGCGATACGACTCATTTTGAAACTATTAAAAAGCCGAAACTGGCCGGAAAAGGCCGAATATGTACAAGACAGGATTCTCCGCATGCTCGTTGTAATGGAAGTACCATTCTTCGGGGAGTGGCTGCGCGCAACGACTTCTCTCACATCATAACATCCTGCGATACGACCCATTTTGAAACAATTAAAAAGCCGAAACTGGCCGGAAAAGGCCGAAAGTGTACAAGACAGGATTCTCCGGATGCTGGTTGTATTGGAAGTACCATTCTTCGTGGATTGGCAGCGCGCACCGTGTTCTCTCACATCATAATATCCTGCTATTCTGCCCGTTTTTGATCACTTAATATGCCGGAAATATCCGGAAAAGGCCGAAGGTGTACAGAACCCGTTGCTCCGTATGCTCGTTGTAATGGAATTACCATTTTTGGGGGATTGGCAACGCTCAACGCGTTTTTACACATCATAATATCCTGCTATTCGGCCCATTTTTGATCACTTAAAATGCCGGAAATGTCCGGAAAAGGCCGAAGGTGTACAGAACCTGATGCTCCGTATGCTCGTTGTAAGGGGCGTACCATTTCTCGGGGATTGGCAGCACGTAACGTGTTCTCTCTCATCATAATATCCTGATAAACGGCACATTTAGAAACAATTAAAAAGCCGGAAATGTCCGGAAAAGGCCGAAGGTGTACAGAACCCGGTGCTCCGTATGCTCGTTGTAGTGGGCGTACCATTTTTCGGGGATTGGCAGCGTGCAGCGAGATCTCAAACATCATAATATCCTGCGATACGACCCTTTTTGAAACAATTAAAAAGCCGGTAATATCCGGAAAAGGCCGAAGGTGTACAGAACCCGTTGCTCCGTATGCTCGTTGTAATGGAAGTACCATTCTTCGGGGATTGGCAGCGCGCAACGAGTTCTCTCACATCATAATATCCTGCTATACGGCCCGTTTTTAATCACATAAAATGCCGGAGATGTCCGGAAAAGGCCGAAGGTGTACAGAACCCAATGCTCCGTTTGCTCGTTGTAATGGAAGTACCATTTTTGGGGGGTTGGCAGAGAGCAACTGGTTCTTACACATCATAATATCCTGATATACGGCCCATTTTGAAACAATTAAAAAGCCGGAAATATCCGGAAAAGGCCGAAGGTGTACAGAACCCGTTGCTCCGTATGCTCGTTGTAATGGAATTACCATTTTTGGGGGATTGGCAACGCTCAACGCGCTTTTACACATCATAATAGCCTGCGATACGACTCATTTTGAAACTATAAAAAGCCGAAACTGGCCGGAAAAGGCCGAATATGTACCAGACAGGATTCTCGTCATGCTCGTTGTAATGGAAGTACCATTCTTCGGGGATTTGCAGCGCGCAACGAGTTCCCTCACATCATAATATCCTGCTATACGGCCCGTTTTTAATCACATAAAATGCCGGAGATGTCCGGAAAAGGCCGAAGGTGTACAGAACCCAATGCTCCGTTTGCTCGTTGTCATGGAAGTACCATTTTTGGGGGGTTGGCAGAGAGCAACTGGTTCTTACACATCATAATATCCTGATATACGGCCCATTTTGAAACAATTAAAAAGCCGGAAATATCCGGAAAAGGCCGAAGGTGTACAGAACCCGTTGCTCCGTATGCTCGTTGTAATGGAATTACCATTTTTGGGGGATTGGCAACGCTCAACGCGTTTTTACACATCATAATATCCTGCTATTCGGCCCATTTTTGATCACTTAAAATGCCGGAAATGTCCGGAAAAGGACGAAGGTGTACAGAACCTGATGCTCCGTATGCTCGTTGTAAGGGGCGTACCATTTCTCGGGGATTGGCAGCACGTAACGTGTTCTCTCTCATCATAATATCCTGATAAACGGCACATTTAGAAACAATTAAAAAGCCGGAAATGTCCGGAAAAGGCCGAAGGTGTACAGAACCCGTTGCTCCGTATGCTCGTTGTAGTGGGCGTACCATTTTTCGGGGATTGGCAGCGTGCAGCGAGTTCCCACACCTCATAATATCCTGCGATACGACTCATTTTGAAACAATTAAAAAGCCGAAACTGGCCGGAAAAGGCCGAAAATGTACAAGACAGGATTCTCCGGATGCTGGTTGTATTGGAAGTACCATTCTTCGGGGATTGGCAGCGCGCACCGTGTTCTCTCACATCATAATATCCTGCTATTCTGCCCGTTTTTGATCACTTAATATGCCGGAAATATCCGGAAAAGGCCGAAGGTGTACAGAACCCGTTGCTCCGTATGCTCGTTGTAATGGAATTACCATTTTTGGGGGATTGGCAACGCTCAACGCGTTTTTACACATCATAATATCCTGCTATTCGGCCCATTTTTGATCACTTAAAATGCCGGAAATGTCCGGAAAATGCCGAAGGTGTACCGAACCTGATGCTCCGTATGCTCGTTGTAAGGGGCGTACCATTTCTCGGGGATTGGCAGCACGTAACGTGTTCTCTCTCATCATAATATCCTGATAAACGGCACATTTAGAAACAATTAAAAAGCCGGAAATGTCCGGAAAAGGCCGAAGGTGTACAGAACCCGTTGCTCCGTATGCTCGTTGTAGTGGGCGTACCATTTTTCGGGGAATGGCAGCGTGCAGCGAGTTCTCACACCTCATAATATCCTGCGATACGACTCATTTTGAAACTATTAAAAAGCCGAAACTGGCCGGAAAAGGCCGAATATGTACAAGACAGGATTCTCCGCATGCTCGTTGTAATGGAAGTACTATTCTTCGAGGATTGGCTGCGCACAACGAGTTTTCTCACATCATAATATCCTGCGATACGACCCATTTTGAAACAATTAAAAAGACGAAACTGGCCGGAAAAGGCCGAAAATGTACAAGACAGGATTCTCCGGATGGTGGTTGTATTGGAAGTACCATTCTTCGGGGATTGGCAGCGCGCACCGTGTTCTCTCACATCATAATATCCTGCTATTCTGCCCGTTTTTGATCACTTAATATGCCGGAAATGTCCGGAAAAGGCCGAAGGTGTACAGAACCTGATGCTCCGTATGCTCGTTGTAAGGGGCGTACCATTTCTCGGGGATTGGCAGCGCGTAACGTGTTCTCTCACATCATAATATCCTGATAAACGGCACATTTTGAAACAATTAAAAAGCCGGAAATGTCCGGAAAAGGCCGAAGGTGTACAGAACCCGTTGCTCCGTATGCTCGTTGTAGTGGGCGTACCATTTTTCGGGGATTGGCAGCGTGCAGCGAGATCTCAAACATCATAATATCCTGCGATACGACCCTTTTTGAAACAATTAAAAAGCCGGTAATATCCGGAAAAGGCCGAAGGTGTACAGAACCCGTTGCTCCGTATGCTCGTTGTAATGGAAGTACCATTCTTCGGGGATTGGCAGCGCGCAACGAGTTCTCTCACATCATAATATCCTGCTATACGGCCCGTTTTTAATCACATAAAATGCCGGAGATGTCCGGAAAAGGCCGAAGGTGTACAGAACCCAATGCTCCGTTTGCTCGTTGTAATGGAAGTACCATTTTTGGGGGGTTGGCAGAGAGCAACTGGTTCTTACACATCATAATATCCTGATATACGGCCCATTTTGAAACAATTAAAAAGCCGGAAATATCCGGAAAAGGCCGAAGGTGTACAGAACCCGTTGCTCCGTATGCTCGTTGTAATGGAATTACCATTTTTGGGGGATTGGCAACGCTCAACGCGCTTTTACACATCATAATATCCTGCGATACGACTCATTTTGAAACTATAAAAAGCCGAAACTGGCCGGAAAAGGCCGAATATGTACCAGACAGGATTCTCGTCATGCTCGTTGTAATGGAAGTACCATTCTTCGGGGATTTGCAGCGCGCAACGAGTTCCCTCACATCATAATATCCTGCTATACGGCCCGTTTTTAATCACATAAAATGCCGGAGATGTCCGGAAAAGGCCGAAGGTGTACAGAACCCAATGCTCCGTTTGCTCGTTGTCATGGAAGTACCATTTTTGGGGGGTTGGCAGAGAGCAACTGGTTCTTACACATCATAATATCCTGATATACGGCCCATTTTGAAACAATTAAAAAGCCGGAAATATCCGGAAAAGGCCGAAGGTGTACAGAACCCGTTGCTCCGTATGCTCGTTGTAATGGAATTACCATTTTTGGGGGATTGGCAACGCTCAACGCGTTTTTACACATCATAATATCCTGCTATTCGGCCCATTTTTGATCACTTAAAATGCCGGAAATGTCCGGAAAAGGACGAAGGTGTACAGAACCTGATGCTCCGTATGCTCGTTGTAAGGGGCGTACCATTTCTCGGGGATTGGCAGCACGTAACGTGTTCTCTCTCATCATAATATCCTGATAAACGGCACATTTAGAAACAATTAAAAAGCCGGAAATGTCCGGAAAAGGCCGAAGGTGTACAGAACCCGTTGCTCCGTATGCTCGTTGTAGTGGGCGTACCATTTTTCGGGGATTGGCAGCGTGCAGCGAGTTCCCACACCTCATAATATCCTGCGATACGACTCATTTTGAAACAATTAAAAAGCCGAAACTGGCCGGAAAAGGCCGAAAATGTACAAGACAGGATTCTCCGGATGCTGGTTGTATTGGAAGTACCATTCTTCGGGGATTGGCAGCGCGCACCGTGTTCTCTCACATCATAATATCCTGCTATTCTGCCCGTTTTTGATCACTTAATATGCCGGAAATATCCGGAAAAGGCCGAAGGTGTACAGAACCCGTTGCTCCGTATGCTCGTTGTAATGGAATTACCATTTTTGGGGGATTGGCAACGCTCAACGCGTTTTTACACATCATAATATCCTGCTATTCGGCCCATTTTTGATCACTTAAAATGCCGGAAATGTCCGGAAAATGCCGAAGGTGTACCGAACCTGATGCTCCGTATGCTCGTTGTAAGGGGCGTACCATTTCTCGGGGATTGGCAGCACGTAACGTGTTCTCTCTCATCATAATATCCTGATAAACGGCACATTTAGAAACAATTAAAAAGCCGGAAATGTCCGGAAAAGGCCGAAGGTGTACAGAACCCGTTGCTCCGTATGCTCGTTGTAGTGGGCGTACCATTTTTCGGGGAATGGCAGCGTGCAGCGAGTTCTCACACCTCATAATATCCTGCGATACGACTCATTTTGAAACTATTAAAAAGCCGAAACTGGCCGGAAAAGGCCGAATATGTACAAGACAGGATTCTCCGCATGCTCGTTGTAATGGAAGTACTATTCTTCGAGGATTGGCTGCGCACAACGAGTTTTCTCACATCATAATATCCTGCGATACGACCCATTTTGAAACAATTAAAAAGACGAAACTGGCCGGAAAAGGCCGAAAATGTACAAGACAGGATTCTCCGGATGGTGGTTGTATTGGAAGTACCATTCTTCGGGGATTGGCAGCGCGCACCGTGTTCTCTCACATCATAATATCCTGCTATTCTGCCCGTTTTTGATCACTTAATATGCCGGAAATGTCCGGAAAAGGCCGAAGGTGTACAGAACCTGATGCTCCGTATGCTCGTTGTAAGGGGCGTACCATTTCTCGGGGATTGGCAGCGCGTAACGTGTTCTCTCACATCATAATATCCTGATAAACGGCACATTTTGAAACAATTAAAAAGCCGGAAATGTCCGGAAAAGGCCGAAGGTGTACAGAACCCGTTGCTCCGTATGCTCGTTGTAGTGGGCGTACCATTTTTCGGGGATTGGCAGCGTGCAGCGAGATCTCAAACATCATAATATCCTGCGATACGACCCTTTTTGAAACAATTAAAACGCCGGTAATATCCGGAAAAGGCCGAAGGTGTACAGAACCCGTTGCTCCGTATGCTCGTTGTAATGGGCGTACCATTTTTCGGGGATTGGCAGCGTGCAGCGAGTTCTCGCACCTCATAATATCCTGCGAACGACCCATTTTGAAACTATTAAAAAGCCGAAACTGGCCGGAAAAGGCCGAATATGTACAAGACAGGATTCTCCGCATGCTCGTTGTGATGGATGTACCATTCTTCGGGGATTGGCAGCGCGCAACGAGTTCTCTCACATCATAATATCGCGCGATACGACCCATTTTGAAACAATTAAAAAGCCGGGAATGTCCGGAAAATGCCGAAGGTGTACAGAACACAATGCTCCGTTTGCTCGTTGTAATGGAAGTACCATTTTTGGGGGGTTGGCAGAGAGCAACTGGTTCTTACACAGAATAATATCCTGATATACGGCCCATTTTGAAGCAATTAAAAAGCCGGAAATGTCCGGAAAAGGCCGAAGGTGTACAGAACCCGTTGCTCCGTATGCTCGTTCTAATGGGCGTACCATTTTTCGGGGATTTCCAGCGTGCAGCCAGTTCTCACACCTCATAATATCCTGCGATACGACCCATTTTGAAACTATTAAAAAGCCGAAACTGGCCGGAAATGGCCGAATATGTACAAGACAGGATTCTCCGCATGCTCGTTGTAATGGAAGTACCATTCTTCGGGGATAGGCAGCGCGCAACGAGTTCTCTCACATCATAATATCCTGATATACGGCCCATTTTGAAACAATTAAAAAGCCGAAAATGTCCGGAAAAGGCCGAAGGTGTACAGAACCCGTTGCTCCCTTTGCTTGTTGTAATGGAAGTACCATTTTTGGGGGGTTGGCAGAGAGCAACTGGTTCTTACACATCATAATATCCTGATATACGGCCCCTATTGAAGCAATTAAAAAGCCGAAAATGTCCGGAAAAGGCCGAAGGTGTACAGAACCCGCTGCTCCGTATGCTCGTTGTAATGGGCGTACCATTTTTCGGGGATTTCCAGCGTGCAGCCAGTTCTCACACCTCATAATATCCTGCGATACGAGCCATTTTGAAACTATTAAAAAGCCGAAACTGGCCGGAAATGGCCGAATATGTACAAGACAGGATTCTCCGCATGCTCGTTGTAATGGAAGTACCATTCTTCGGGGATTGGCAGCGCGCAACGAGTTCTCTCACATCATAATATCCTGATATACGGCCCGTTTTTAATCACATAAAATGCCGGAGATGTCCGGAAAAGGCAGAAAGTGTACAGAACCCGATGCTCCGTTTGCTCGTTGTATTGGAAGTACCATTCTTCGGGGATTGGCAGCGCGCACCGAGTTCCCTCACATCATAATATCCTGCTATACGGCCCATTTTGAAACAATTAAAAAGCCGGAAATGTCCGGAAAATGCCAAAGGTGTACAGAACCCGTTGCTCCGTATGCTCGTTGTAATGGAATTACCATTTTTGGGGGATTGGCAACGCTCAACGCGTTTTTACACATCATAATATCCTGCGATACGACTCATTTTGAAACTATTAAAAAGCCGAAACTGGCCGGAAAAGGCCGAATATGTACCAGACAGGATTCTCGTCATGCTCGTTGTAATGGAAGTACCATTCTTCGGGGATTTGCAGCGCGCAACGAGTTCCCTTACATCATAATATCCTGCTATACGGCCCGTTTTTAATCACATAAAATGCCGGAGATGTCCGGAAAAGGCCGAAGGTGTACAGAACCTGATGCTCCGTCTGCTCGTTGTAATGGAAGTACCATTCTTCGGGGATTGGCAGCGCGCAACGAGTACTCTCACATCATAATATCCTGCGATACGACCCATTTTGAAACAATTAAAAAGCCGGAAATGTCCGGAAAATGCCAAAGGTGTACAGAACCCGTTGCTCCGTATGCTCGTTGTAATGGGCGTACCATTTTTCGGGGATTGGCAGCGTGCAGCGAGTTCTCACACCTCATAATATCCTGCGATACGACCCATTTTGAAACTATTAAAAAGCCGAAACTGGTCGGAAAAGGCCGAATATGTACAAGACAGGATTCTCCGCATGCTCGTTGTAATGGATGTACCATTTTTCGGGGATTGGCAGCGCGCAACGAGTTCTCTCACATCATAATATCCTGCGATACGACTCATTTTGA
Organism: Bombus muscorum; assembly: GCA_963971185.1. Taxonomy (NCBI): domain Eukaryota; kingdom Metazoa; phylum Arthropoda; class Insecta; order Hymenoptera; family Apidae; genus Bombus; species Bombus muscorum. Next base: position 6,532,863 of record OZ020130.1, read on the forward strand.
AACTATTAAAAAGCCGAAACTGGCCGGAAAAGGACGAATATGTACAAGACAGGATTCTCCGCATGCTCGTTGTAATGGAAGTACCATTCTTCAGGGATTGGCTGCGCGCACCGTGTTCTCTCACATCATAATATCCTGCTATTCTGCCCGTTTTTGATCACTTAATATGCCGGAAATGTCCGGAAAAGTCCGAAGGTGTACAGAACCTGATGCTCCGTATGCTCGTTGTAAGGGGCGTACCATTTCTCGGGGATTGGCAGCGCGTAACGTGTTCTCTCACATCATAATATCCTGATATACGGCCCATTTTGAAGCAATTAAAAAGCCGGAAATATCCGGAAAAGGCCGAAGATGTACAGAACCCGTTGCTCCGTATGCTCGTTGTAATGGGCGTACCATTTTTCTGGGATTTCCAGCGTGCAGCCAGTTCTCACACCTCATAATATCCTGCGATACGAACCATTTTGAAACTATTAAAAAGCCGAAACTGGCCGGAAATGGCCGAATATGTACAAGACAGGATTCTCCGCATGCTCGTTGTAATGGAAGTACCATTCTTCGGGGATTGGCAGCGCGCAACGAGTTCTCTCACATCATAATATCCTGATATACGGCCCATTTTGAAACAATTAAAAAGCCGGAAATGTCCGGAAAAGGCCGAAGGTGTACAGAACCCGTTGCTCCGTATGCTCGTTGTAATGGGCGTAGCATTTTTCGGGGATTGGCAGCGTGCAGCGAGATCTCACACATCATAATATCCTGCGATACGACCCTTTTTGAAACAATTAAAAAGCCGGAAATATCCGGAAAAGGCCGAAGGTGTACAGAACCCGATGCTCCGTTTGCTCGTTGTAATGGAAGTACCATTTTTCGGGGATGGGCAGCGTGCAGCGTGTTCTCACACATCATAATAACCTGCGATACGACCCATTTTGAAACAATTAAAAAAACGAAACTGGCCGGGAAAGGCCGAATATGTACAAGACAGGATTCTCCGCATGCTCGTTGTAATGGAAGTACCATTCTTCGGGGATTTGCAGCGCGCAACGAGTTCCCTCACATCATAATATCCTGCTATACGGCCCGTTTTTAATCACATAAAATGCCGGAAATGTCCGGAAAAGGCCGAAGGTGTACAGAACCCGTTGCTCCGTATGCTCGTTGTAATGGGCGTACCATTTTTCGGGGATTGGAAGCGTGCTGCGGGATCTCACACATCATAATATCGTGCGATACGACCCTTTTTGAAACAATTAAAAAGCCGGAAATGTCCGGAAAAAGCCGAAGGTGTACAGAACCCGTTGCTCCGTATGCTCGTTGTAGTGGGCGTACCATTTTTCGGGGATTGGCAGCGTGCAGCGAGCTCTCACACCTCATAATATCCTGCGATACGACTCATTTTGAAACTATTAAAAAGCCGAAACTGGCCGGAAAGGGCCGAATATGTACAAGACAGGATTCTCGTCATGCTCGTTGTAATGGAAGTACCATTCTTCGGGGATTTGCAGCGCGCAACGAGTTCCCTCACATCATAATATCCTGCTATACGGCCCGTTTTTAATCACATAAAATGCCGGCGATGTCCGGAAAAGGCCGAAGGTGTACAGAACCCGTTGCTCCGTATGCTCGTTGTAATGGAAGTACCATTCTTCGGGGATTTGCAGCGCGCAACGAGTTCCCTCACATTATAATATCCTGCTATACGGCCCGTTTTTAATCACATAAAATGCCGGCGATGTCCGGAAAAGGCCGAAGGTGTACAGAACCCGATGCTCCGTTTGCTCGTTGTAATGGAAGTACCATTTTTGGGGGGTTGGCAGAGAGCAACGAGTTCTCTCACATCATAATATCCTGCGATACGACCCGTTTTGAAACAATAAAATAGTCGGAAATGTTCGGAAAAGGCCGAAGGTGTACAGAACCTGATGCTACGTATACTCGTTGTAAGGGGCGTTCCATTTCTCGGGGATTGGCTGCGCGTAACGAGTTCTCTCACATCATAATATCCTGATATACGGCCCATTTTGAAACAATTAAAAAGCCGGAAATGTCCGGAAAAGGCCGAAGGTGTACAGAACCAGTTGCTCCGTATGCTCGTTGTAGTGGGCGTACCATTTTTCGGGGATTGGCAGCGTGCAGCGAGTTCTCACACCTCATAATATCCTGCGATACGACTCATTTTGAAACTATTAAAAAGCCGAAACTGGCCGGAAAAGGCCGAATATGTACAAGACTGGATTCTCCGCATGCTCGTTGTAATGGAAGTACCATTCTTCGGGGATTTGCAGCGCGCAACGAGTTCCCTCACATCATAATATCCTGCTATACGGCCCGTTTTTAATCACATAAAATGCCGGAAATGTCCGGAAAAGGCCGAAGGTGTACAGAACCCGTTGCTCCGTATGCTCGTTGTAATGGGCGTACCATTTTTCGGGGATTGGAAGCGTGCTGCGAGATCTCACACATCATAATATCGTGCGATACGACCCTTTTTGAAACAATTAAAAAGCCGGAAATATCCGGAAAAGGCCGAAGGTTTACAGAACCCGATGCTCCGTATGCTCGTTGTAAGGGAAGGACCATTTTTGGGGGATCGGCAACGCTCAACGCGTTTTTACACATCATAATATACTGGTGTACAGAACCTCATGCTCCGTATGCTCGTTGTAAGGGGCGTACCATTTCTCGGGGATTGGCAGCGCGTAACGTGTTCTCTCACATCATAATATCCTGATAAACGGCACATTTTGAAACAATTAAAAAGCCGGAAATGTCCGGAAAAGGCCGAAGGTGTACAGAACCCGTTGCTCCGTATGCTCATTGTAGTGGGCGTACCATTTTTCGGGGATTGGCAGCGTGCAGCGAGCTCTCACACCTCATAATATCCTGCGATACGACTCATTTTGAAACTATTAAAAAGCCGAAACTGGCCGGAAAAGGCCGAATATGTACAAGACAGGATTCTCGTCATGCTCGTTGTAATGGAAGTACCATTCTTCGGGGATTTGCAGCGCGCAACGAGTTCCCTCACATCATAATATCCTGCTATACGGCCCGTTTTTAATCACATAAAATGCCGGCGATGTCCGGAAAAGGCCGAAGGTGTACAGAACCCGATGCTCCGTTTGCTCGTTGTAATGGAAGTACCATTTTTGGGGGGTTGGCAGAGAGCAACGAGTTCTCTCACATCATAATATCTTGCGATACGACCCGTTTTGAAACAATAAAATAGCCGGAAATGTCCGGAAAATGCCGAAGGTGTACAGAACCCGTTGCTCCGTATGCTCGTTGTAATGGAAGGACCATTTTTGGGGGATTGGCAGCGTGCAGCGAGTTCTCACACATCATAATATCCTGCGATATGACCCGTTTTTAATCACATAAAATGCCGGAAATGTTCGGAAAAGGCCGAAGGTGTACAGAACCTGATGCTACGTATACTCGTTGTAAGGGGCGTTCCATTTCTCGGGGATTGGCTGCGCGTAACGAGTTCTCTCACATCATAATATCCTGATATACGGCCCATTTTGAAACAATTAAAAAGCCGGAAATGTCCGGAAAAGGCCGAAGGTATACAGAACCCGTTGCTCCGTATGCTCGTTGTAGTGTGCGTACCATTTTTCGGTGATTGGCAGCGCGCAACGAGTTCTCTCACATCGTAATATCCTGCTATACGGCCCGTTTTTAATCACATAAAATGCCGGAGATGTCCGAAAAAGGCAGAAGGTGTACAGAACCCGATGCTCCGTTTGCTCGTTGTAATGGAAGTACCATTTTTCGGGGATGGGCAGCGTGCAGCGTGTTCTCACACATCATAATAACCTGCGATACGACCCATTTTGAAACAATTAAAAAAACGAAACTGGCCGGGAAAGGCCGAATATGTACAAGACAGGATTCTCCGCATGCTCGTTGTAATGGAAGTACCATTCTTCGGGGATTTGCAGCGCGCAACGAGTTCCCTCACATCATAATATCCTGCTATACGGCCCGTTTTTAATCACATAAAATGCCGGAAATGTCCGGAAAAGGCCGAAGGTGTACAGAACCCGTTGCTCCGTATGCTCGTTGTAATGGGCGTACCATTTTTCGGGGATTGGAAGCGTGCTGCGAGATCTCACACATCATAATATCGTGCGATACGACCCTTTTTGAAACAATTAAAAAGCCGGAAATATCCGGAAAAGGCCGAAGGTTTACAGAACCCGATGCTCCGTATGCTCGTTGTAAGGGAAGGACCATTTTTGGGGGATCGGCAACGCTCAACGCGTTTTTACACATCATAATATCCTGCGATATGACCCGTTTTTAATCACATAAAATGCCGGAAATGTTCGGAAAAGGCCGAAGGTGTACAGAACCCGTTGCTCCCTTTGCTTGTTGTAATGGAAGTACCATTTTTGGGGGGTTGGCAGAGAGCAACTGGTTCTTACACATCATAATATCCTGATATACGGCCCCTATTGAAGCAATTAAAAAGCCGGAAATGTCCGGAAAAGGCCGAAGGTGTACAGAACCCGTTGCTCCGTATGCTCGTTGTAATGGGCGTAGCATTTTTCGGGAATTGGCAGCGTGCAGCGAGATCTCACACATCATAATACCCTGCGATACGACCCTTTTTGAAACAATTAAAAAGCCGGAAATATCCGGAAAAGGCCGAAGGTGTACAGAACCCGATGCTCCGTTTGCTCGTTGTAATGGAAGTACCATTTTTCGGGGATGGCCAGCGTGCAGCGTGTTCTCACACATCATAATAACCTGCGATACGACCCATTTTGAAACAATTAAAAAAACGAAACTGGCCGGGAAAGGCCGAATATGTACAAGACAGGATTCTCCGCATGCTCGTTGTAATGGAAGTACCATTCTTCGGGGATTTGCAGCGCGCAACGAGTTCCCTCACATCATAATATCCTGCTATACGGCCCGTTTTTAATCACATAAAATGCCGGAAATGTCCGGAAAAGGCCGAAGGTGTACAGAACCCGTTGCTCCGTATGCTCGTTGTAATGGGTGTACCATTTTTCGGGGATTGGCAGCGTGCAGCGAGCTCTCACACCTCATAATATCCTGCGATACGACTCATTTTGAAACTATTAAAAAGCCGAAACTGGCCGGAAAGGGCCGAATATGTACAAGACAGGATTCTCGTCATGCTCGTTGTAATGGAAGTACCATTCTTCGGGGATTTGCAGCGCGCAACGAGTTCCCTCACATCATAATATCCTGCTATACGGCCCGTTTTTAATCACATAAAATGCCGGAAATGTCCGGAAAAGGCCGAAGGTGTACAGAACCCGTTGCTCCGTATGCTCGTTGTAGTGGGCGTACCATTTTTCGGGGATTGGCAGCGTGCAGCGAGCTCTCACACCTCATAATATCCTGCGATACGACTCATTTTGAAACTATTAAAAAGCCGAAACTGGCCGGAAAGGGCCGAATATGTACAAGACAGGATTCTCGTCATGCTCGTTGTAATGGAAGTACCATTCTTCGGGGATTTGCAGCGCGCAACGAGTTCCCTCACATCATAATATCCTGCTATACGGCCCGTTTTTAATCACATAAAATGCCGGAAATGTCCGGAAAAGGCCGAAGGTGTACAGAACCCGTTGCTCCGTATGCTCGTTGTAGTGGGCGTACCATTTTTCGGGGATTGGCAGCGTGCAGCGAGCTCTCACACCTCATAATATCCTGCGATACGACTCATTTTGAAACTATTAAAAAGCCGAAACTGGCCGGAAAGGGCCGAATATGTACAAGACAGGATTCTCGTCATGCTCGTTGTAATGGAAGTACCATTCTTCGGGGATTTGCAGCGCGCAACGAGTTCCCTCACATCATAATATCCTGCTATACGGCCCGTTTTTAATCACATAAAATGCCGGCGATGTCCGGAAAAGGCCGAAGGTGTACAGAACCCGTTGCTCCGTATGCTCGTTGTAATGGAAGTACCATTCTTCGGGGATTTGCAGCGCGCAACGAGTTCCCTCACATCATAATATCCTGCTATACGGCCCGTTTTTAATCACATAAAATGCCGGCGATGTCCGGAAAAGGCCGAAGGTGTACAGAACCCGATGCTCCGTTTGCTCGTTGTAATGGAAGTACCATTTTTGGGGGGTTGGCAGAGAGCAACGAGTTCCCTCACATCATAATATCCTGCGATACGACCCGTTTTGAAACAATAAAATAGCCGGAAATGTTCGGAAAAGGCCGAAGGTGTACAGAACCTGATGCTACGTATACTCGTTGTAAGGGGCGTTCCATTTCTCGGGGATTGGCTGCGCGTAACGAGTTCTCTCACATCATAATATCCTGATATACGGCCCATTTTGAAACAATTAAAAAGCCGGAAATGTCCGGAAAAGGCCGAAGGTGTACAGAACCAGTTGCTCCGTATGCTCGTTGTAGTGGGCGTACCATTTTTCGGGGATTGGCAGCGTGCAGCGAGCTCTCACACCTCATAATATCCTGCGATACGACTCATTTTGAAACTATTAAAAAGCCGAAACTGGCCGGAAAAGGCCGAATATGTACAAGACAGGATTCTCCGCATGTTCGTTGTAATGGAAGTACCATTCTTCGGGGAATGGCAGCGCGCAACGAGTTCTCTCACATCATAATATCCTGATATACGGCCCATTTTGAAACAATTAAAAAGCCGGAAATGTCCGGGAAAGGCCGAAGGTGTACAGAACCCGTTGCTCCCTTTGCTTGTTGTAATGGAAGTACCATTTTTGGGGGGTTGGCAGAGAGCAACTGGTTCTTACACATCATAATATCCTGATATACGGCCCATTTTGAAGCAATTAAAAAGCCGGAAATGTCCGGAAAAGGCCGAAGGTGTACAGAACCCGTTGCTCCGTATGCTCGTTGTAATGGGCGTACCATTTTTTGGGGACTTCCAGCGTGCAGCCAGTTCTCACACCTCATAATATCCTGCGATACGACCCATTTTGAAACTATTAAAAAGACGAAACTGGCCGGAAATGGCCGAATATGTACAAGACAGGATTCTCCGCATGCTCGTTGTAATGGAAGTACCATTCTTCGGTGATTGGCAGCGCGCAACGAGTTCTCTCACATCGTAATATCCTGCTATACGGCCCGTTTTTAATCACATAAAATGCCGGAGATGTCCGGAAAAGGCAGAAGGTGTACAGAACCCGATGCTCCGTTTGCTCGTTGTAATGGAAGTACCATTTTTCTGGGATGGGCAGCGTGCAGCGTGTTCTCACACATCATAATAACCTGCGATACGACCCATTTTGAAACAATTAAAAAAACGAAACTGGCCGGGAAAGGCCGAATATGTACAAGACAGGATTCTCCGCATGCTCGTTGTAATGGAAGTACCATTCTTCGGGGATTTGCACCGCGCAACGAGTTCCCTCACATCATAATATCCTGCTATACGGCCCGTTTTTAATCACATAAAATGCCGGAAATGTCCGGAAAAGGCCGAAGGTGTACAGAACCCGTTGCTCCGTATGCTCGTTGTAATGGGCGTACCATTTTTCGGGGATTGGAAGCGTGCTGCGGGATCTCACACATCATAATATCGTGCGATACGACCCTTTTTGAAACAATTAAAAAGCCGGAAATGTCCGGAAAAGGCCGAAGGTGTACAGAACCCGTTGCTCCGTATGCTCGTTGTAATGGAAGTACCATTCTTCGGGGATTTGCAGCGCGCAACGAGTTCCCTCACATCATAATATCCTGCTATACGGCCCGTTTTTAATCACATAAAATGCCGGCGATGTCCGGAAAAGGCCGAAGGTGTACAGAACCCGATGCTCCGTTTGCTCGTTGTAATGGGCGTACCATTTTTCGGGGATGGGCAGCGTGCAGCGTGTTCTCACACATCATAATATCCTGCGATACGACCCATTTTGAAACAATTAAATAGCCGGAAATATCCGGAAAAGGCCGAAGGTGTACAGAACCTGATGCTCCGTATGCTCGTTTTAAGGGGCGTACCATTTCTCGGGGATTGGCAGCGCGTAACGTGTTCTCTCACATCATAATATCCTGATAAACGGCCCATTTTGAAACAATTAAAAAGCCGGAAATGTCCGGAAAAGGCCGAAGGTGTACAGAACCCGTTGCTCCGTATGCTCGTTGTAATGGGCGTACTATTTTTCGGGGATTGGCAGCGTGCAGCGAGTTCTCACACCTCATAATATCCTGCGATACGACTCATTTTGAAACTATTAAGAAGCCGAAACTGGCCGGAAAAGGCCGAATAAGTACAAGACAGGACTCTCGTCATGCTCTTTGTAATGGAAGTACCATTCTTCGGGGATTGGCAGCGCGCAACGAGGTCTCACACATCATAATATCCTGCGATACGACCCATTTTGAAACTATTAAAAAGCCGAAACTGGCCGGAAAAGGCCGAATATGTACAAGACAGGATTCTCCGCATGATCGTTGTAATGGATGTACCATTCTTCGGGGATTGGCAGCGCGCAACGAGTTCTCTCACATCATAATATCCTGCGATACGACCCATTTTGAAACAATTAAATAGCCGGAAATGTCCGGAAAATGCCGAACGTGTACAGAACCCGTTGCTCCGTATGCTCGTTGTAATGTAAGGACCATTTTTGGGGGATTGGCAGCGTGCAGCGAGTTCTCACACATCATAATATCCTGCGATTGGACCCGTTTTTAATCACATAAAATGCCGGAGATGTCCGGAAAAGGCCGAAGGTGTACAGAACCCAATGCTCCGTTTGCTCGTTGTAATGGAAGTACCATTTTTGGGGGGTTGGCAGAGAGCAACTGGTTCTTACACATCATAATATCCTGATATACGGCCCGTTTTTGATCACTTAAAATGCCGGAAATGTCCGGAAAAGGCCGAAGGTGTACAGAACCTGATGCTCCGTATGCTCGTTGTGAGGGGCGTACCATTTCTCGGGGATTGGCAGCGCGTAACGTGTTCGCCTCACATCATAATATCCTGATAAACGGCACATTTTGAAACAATTAAAAAGCCGGAAATGTCCGGAAAAGGCCGAAGGTGTACAGAACCCGTTGCTCCGTATGCTCGTTGTAATGGGCGTACCATTTTTCGGGGATTGGCAGCGTGCAGCGAGATCTCACACATCATAATATCCTGCGATACGACCCTTTTTGAAACAATTATAAAGCCGGAAAAATCCGGAAAAGGCCGAAGGTGTACAAAACCCGTTGCTCCGTATGCTCGTTGTAATGGAAGGACCATTTTTGGGGGATTGGCAACGCTCAACGCGTTTTTACACATCATAATATCCTGCTATTCGGCCCATTTTTGATCACTTAAAATGCCGGAAATGTCCGGAAAAGGCCGAAGGTGTACAGAACCTGATGCTCCGTATGCTCGTTGTAAGGGGCGTACCATTTCTCGGGGATTGGCAGCGCGTAACGAGTTCTCTCACATCATAATATCCTGAAATACGGCCCATTTTGAAACAATTAAAAAGTCGGAAATGTTCGGAAAAGGCCGAAGGTGTACAGAACCTGATGCTCCGTATGCTCGTTGTAAGGGGCGTACCATTTCTCGGGGATTGGCAGCGCGTAACGAATTCTCTCACATCATAATATCCTGATATACGGCCCATTTTGAAACAATTAAAAAGCCGGAAATGTCCAGAAAATGCCGAAGGTGTACAGAACCCGTAGCTCCGTATGCTCGTTGTAATGGGCGTACCATTTTTCGGGGATTGGAAGCGTGCAGCGAGATCTCACACATCATAATATCGTGCGATACGACCCTTTTTGAAACAATTAAAAAGACGGAAATATCCGGAAAAGGCCGAAGGTGTACAGAACCCGATGCTCCGTATGCTCGTTGTAAGGGAAGGACCATTTTTGGGGGATCGGCAACGCTCAACGCGTTTTTACACATCATAATATCCTGCTATTCGGCCCGTTTTTGATCACTTAAAATGCCGGAAATGTCCGGAAGAGGCCGAAGGTGTACAGAACCTGATGCTCCGTATGCTCGTTGTAAGGGGCGTACCATTTCTCGGGGATTGGCAGCGCGTAACATGTTCTCTCACATCATAATATCCTGATAAACGGCACATTTTGAAACAATTAAAAAGCCGGAAATGTCCGGAAAAGGCCGAAGGTGTACAGAACCCAATGCTCCGTTTGCTCGTTGTAATGGAAGGACCATTTTTCGGGGATTGGCAGCGTGCAGCGAGATCTCACACATCATAATATCCTGCGATACGACCCTTTTTGAAACAATTATAAAGCCGGAAAAATCCGGAAAAGGCCGAAGGTGTACAAAACCCGTTGCTCCGTATGCTCGTTGTAATGGAAGGACCATTTTTGGGGGATTGGCAACGCTCAACGCGTTTTTACACATCATAATATCCTGCTATTCGGCCCATTTTTGATCACTTAAAATGCCGGAAATGTCCGGAAAAGGCCGAAGGTGTACAGAACCTGATGCTCCGTATGCTCGTTGTAAGGGGCGTACCATTTCTCGGGGATTGGCAGCGCGTAACGAGTTCTCTCACATCATAATATCCTGAAATACGGCCCATTTTGAAACAATTAAAAAGTCGGAAATGTTCGGAAAAGGCCGAAGGTGTACAGAACCTGATGCTCCGTATGCTCGTTGTAAGGGGCGTACCATTTCTCGGGGATTGGCAGCGCGTAACGAATTCTCTCACATCATAATATCCTGATATACGGCCCATTTTGAAACAATTAAAAAGCCGGAAATGTCCAGAAAATGCCGAAGGTGTACAGAACCCGTAGCTCCGTATGCTCGTTGTAATGGGCGTACCATTTTTCGGGGATTGGAAGCGTGCAGCGAGATCTCACACATCATAATATCGTGCGATACGACCCTTTTTGAAACAATTAAAAAGCCGGAAATATCCGGAAAAGGCCGAAGGTGTACAGAACCCGATGCTCCGTATGCTCGTTGTAAGGGAAGGACCATTTTTGGGGGATCGGCAACGCTCAACGCGTTTTTACACATCATAATATCCTGCTATTCGGCCCGTTTTTGATCACTTAAAATGCCGGAAATGTCCGGAAGAGGCCGAAGGTGTACAGAACCTGATGCTCCGTATGCTCGTTGTAAGGGGCGTACCATTTCTCGGGGATTGGCAGCGCGTAACATGTTCTCTCACATCATAATATCCTGATAAACGGCACATTTTGAAACAATTAAAAAGCCGGAAATGTCCGGAAAAGGCCGAAGGTGTACAGAACCCAATGCTCCGTTTGCTCGTTGTAATGGAAGGACCATTTTTCGGGGATTGGCAGCGTGCAGCGAGATCTCACACATCATAATATCCTGCGATACGACCCTTTTTGAAACAATTATAAAGCCGGAAAAATCCGGAAAAGGCCGAAGGTGTACAAAACCCGTTGCTCCGTATGCTCGTTGTAATGGAAGGACCATTTTTGGGGGATTGGCAACGCTCAACGCGTTTTTACACATCATAATATCCTGCTATTCGGCCCATTTTTGATCACTTAAAATGCCGGAAATGTCCGGAAAAGGCCGAAGGTGTACAGAACCTGATGCTCCGTATGCTCGTTGTAATGGAAGTACCATTCTTCGGGGATTGGCACCGCGCAACGAGTTCTCACACATCATAATAGCCTGCGATACGACCCGTTTTTAATCACATAAAATGCCGGAAATGTCCGGAAAAGGCCGAAGGTGTACAGAACCTGATGCTACGTATACTCGTTGTAAGGGGCGTACCATTTCTCGGGGATTGGCAGCGCGCAACGAGATCTCACACATCATAATATCCTGCGATACGACCCTTTTTGAAACAATTAAAAAGCCGGAAATATCCGGAAAAGGCCGAAGGTGTACAAAACCCGTTGCTCCGTATGCTCGTTGTAATGGGCGTACCATTTTTCGGGGATTGGCAGCGTGCAGCGAGTTCTCACACTTCATAATATCCTGCGATACGACCCATTTTGAAACTATTAAAAAGCCGAAACTGGCCGGAAAAGGCCGAATATGTACAAGACAGGATTCTCCGCATGCTCGTTGTAATGGAAGTACCATTCTTCGGGGATTGGCAGCGCGCAACGAGTACTCTCACATCATAATATCCTGCGATACGACCCATTTTGAAACAATTAAATAGCCGGAAATGTCCGGAAAATGCCGAACGTGTACAGAACCCGTTGCTCCGTGTGCTCGTTGTAATGTAAGGACCATTTTTGGGGGATTGGCAGCGTGCAGCGAGTTCTCACACATCATAATATCCTGCGATAGGACACGTTTTTAATCACATAAAATGCCGGAGATGTCCGGAAAAGGCCGAAGGTGTACAGAACCCAATGCTCCGTTTGCTCGTTGTAATGGAAGTACCATTTTTGGGGGGTTGGCAGAGAGCAACTGGTTCTTACACATCATAATATCCTGATATACGGCCCGTTTTTGATCACTTAAAATCCCGGAAATGTCCGGAAAAGGCCGAAGGTGTACAGAACCTGATGCTCCGTATGCTCGTTGTGAGGGGCGTACCATTTCTCGGGGATTGGCAGCGCGTAACGTGTTCGCCTCACATCATAATATCCTGATAAACGGCACATTTTGAAACAATTAAAAAGCCGGAAATGTCCGGAAAAGGCCGAAGGTGTACAGAACCCGTTGCTCCGTATGCTCGTTGTAATGGGCGTACCATTTTTCGGGGATTGGCAGCGTGCAGCGAGATCTCACACATCATAATATCCTGCGATACGACCCTTTTTGAAACAATTATAAAGCCGGAAAAATCCGGAAAAGGCCGAAGGTGTACAAAACCCGTTGCTCCGTATGCTCGTTGTAATGGAAGGACCATTTTTGGGGGATTGGCAACGCTCAACGCGTTTTTACACATCATAATATCCTGCTATTCGGCCCATTTTTGATCACTTAAAATGCCGGAAATGTCCGGAAAAGGCCGAAGGTGTACAGAACCTGATGCTCCGTATGCTCGTTGTAATGGAAGTACCATTCTTCGGGGATTGGCACCGCGCAACGAGTTCTCACACATCATAATATCCTGCGATACGACCCGTTTTTAATCACATAAAATGCCGGAAATGTCCGGAAAAGGCCGAAGGTGTACAGAACCTGATGCTACGTATACTCGTTGTAAGGGGCGTACCATTTCTCGGGGATTCGCAGCGTGCAACGAGATCTCACACATCATAATATCCTGCGATACGACCCTTTTTGAAACAATTAAAAAGCCGGAAATATCCGGAAAAGGCCGAAGGTGTACAGAACCCGTTGCTCCGTATGCTCGTTGTAATGGGCGTACCATTTTTCGGGGATTGGCAGCGTGCAGCGAGATCTCACACATCATAATATCCTGCGATACGACCCTTTTTGAAACAATTAAAAAGCGGGAAATATCCGGAAAAGGCTGAAGGTGTACAGAACCCGTTGCTCAGTATGCTCGTTGTAATGGGCGTACCATTTTTCGGGGATTGGCAGCGTGCAGCGAGTTCTCACACTTCATAATATCCTGCGATACGACCCATTTTGAAACTATTAAAAAGCCGAAACTGGCCGGAAAAGGCCGAATATGTACAAGACAGGATTCTCCGCATGCTCGTTGTAATGGAAGTACCATTCTTCGGGGATTGGCAGCGCGCAACGAGTACTCTCACATCATAATATCCTGCGATACGACCCATTTTGAAACAATTAAATAGCCGGAAATGTCCGGAAAATGCCGAACGTGTACAGAACCCGTTGCTCCGTATGCTCGTTGTAATGTAAGGACCATTTTTGGGGGATTGGCAGCGTGCAGCGAGTTCTCACACATCATAATATCCTGCGATAGGAGCCGTTTTTAATCACATAAAATGCCGGAGATGTCCGGAAAAGGCCGAAGGTGTACAGAACCCAATGCTCCGTTTGCTCGTTGTAATGGAAGTACCATTTTTGGGGGGTTGGCAGAGAGCAACTGGTTCTTACACATCATAATATCTTGATATACGGCCCATTTTGAAACAATTAAAAAGCCGGAAATGTCCGGAAAATGACGAAGGTGTACAGAACCCGTTGCTCCGTATGCTCGTTGTAATGGGCGTACCATTTTTCGGGGATTGGCAGCGTGCAGCGAGATCTCACACATCATAATATCCTGCGATACGACCCTTTTTGAAACAATTGTAAAGCCGGAAAAGTCCGGAAAAGGCCGAAGGTGTACAAAACCCGTTGCTCCGTATGCTCGTTGTAATGGAAGGACCATTTTTGGGGGATTGGCAACGCTCAGAGCGTTTTGACACATCATAATATCCTGCTATTCGGCCCATTTTGAAACAATTAAAAAGCCGGAAATGTCCGGAAAAGGCCGAAGGCGTACAGAACCCGTTGCTCCGTATGCTCGTTGTAATGGGCGTACTATTTTTCGGGGATTGGCAGCGTGCAGCGAGTTCTCACACCTCATAATATCCTGCGACACGACTCATTTTGAAACTATTAAAAAGCCGAAACTGGCCGGAAAAGGCCGAATATGTACAAGACAGGATTCTCGTCATGCTCGTTGTAATGGAAGTACCATTCTTCGGGGATTGGCAGCGAGCAACGAGGTCTCACTCATCATAATATCCTGCGATACGACCCATTTTGAAACTATTAAAAAGCCGAAACTGGCCGGAAAAGGCCGAATATGTACAAGACAGGATTCTCCGCATGCTCGTTGTAATGGATGTACCATTCTTCGGGGATTGGCAGCGCGCAACGAGTTCTCTCACATCATAATATCCTGCGATACGACCAATTTTGAAACAATTAAATAGCCGGAAATGTCCGGAAAATGCCGAACGTGTACATAACCCGTTGCTCCGTATGCTCGTTGTAATGGGCGTACCATTTTTCGGGGATTGGCAGCGTGCAGCTAGTTCTCACACATCATAATATCCTGCGATACGACCCGTTTTTAATCACATAAAATGCCGGAAATGTCCGGAAAAGGCCGAAGGTGTACAGAACCTGATGCTACGTATACTCGTTGTAAGGGGCGTACCATTTCTCGGGGATTGGCAGCGCGCAACGAGATCTCACACATCATAATATCCTGCGATACGACCCTTTTTGAAACAATTAAAAAGCCGGAAATATCCGGAAAAGGCCGAAGGTGTACAGAACCCGTTGCTCCGTATGCTCGTTGCAATGGGCGTACCATTTTTCGGGGATTGGCAGCGTGCAGCAAGATCTCACACATCATAATATCCTGCGATACGACCCTATTTGAAACAATTAAAAAGCGGGAAATATCCGGAAAAGGCCGAATATGTACAAGACAGGATTCTCCGCATGCTCGTTGTAATGGATGTACCATTCTTCGGGGATTGGCAGCGCGCAACGAGTTCTCTCACATCATAATATCCTGCGATACGACCCATTTTGAAACAATTAAAAAGCCGGAAATGTCCGGAAAATGCCAAAGGTGTACAGAACCCGTTGCTCCGTATGCTCGTTGTAATGGGCGTACCATTTTTCGGGGATTGGCAGCGTGCAGCGAGTTCTCACACTTCATAATATCCTGCGATACGACCCATTTTGAAACTATTAAAAAGCCGAAACTGGCCGGAAAAGGCCGAATATGTACAAGACAGGATTCTCCGCATGCTCGTTGTAATGGAAGTACCATTCTTCGGGGATTGGCAGCGCGCAACGAGTACTCTCACATCATAATATCCTGCGATACGACCCATTTTGAAACAATTAAATAGCCGGAAATGTCCGGAAAATGCCGAACGTGTACAGAACCCGTTGCTCCGTATGCTCGTTGTAATGTAAGGACCATTTTTGGGGGATTGGCAGCGTGCAGCGAGTTCTCACACATCATAATATCCTGCGATAGGACCCGTTTTTAATCACATAAAATGCCGGAGATGTCCGGAAAAGGCCGAAGGTGTACAGAACCCAATGCTCCGTTTGCTCGTTGTAATGGAAGTACCATTTTTGGGGGGTTGGCAGAGAGCAACTGGTTCTTACACATCATAATATCCTGATATACGGCCCGTTTTTGATCACTTAAAATGCCGGAAATGTCCGGAAAAGGCCGAAGGTGTACAGAACCTGATGCTCCGTATGCTCGTTGTAAGGGGCGTACCATTTCTCGGGGATTGGCAGCGCGTAACGAGTTCTCTCACATCATAATATCCTGAAATACGGCCCATTTTGAAACAATTAAAAAGCCGGAAATGTTCGGAAAAGGCCGAAGGTGTACAGAACCTGATGCTCCGTATGCTCGTTGTAAGGGGCGTACCATTTCTCGGGGATTGGCAGCGCGTAACGAATTCTCTCACATCATAATATCCTGATATACGGCCCATTTTGAAACAATTGAAAAGCCGGAAATGTCCAGAAAATGCCGAAGGTGTACAGAACCCGTTGCTCCGTATGCTCGTTGTAATGGGCGTACCATTTTTCGGGGATTGGAAGCGTGCAGCGAGATCTCACACATCATAATATCGTGCGATACGACCCTTTTTGAAACAATTAAAAAGCCGGAAATATCCGGAAAAGGCCGAAGGTGTACAAAACCCGTTGCTCCTTATGCTCGTTGTAATGGAAGGACCATTTTTGGGGGATTGGCAACGCTCAACGCGTTTTGACACATCATAATATCCTGCTATTCGGCCCATTTTGAAACAATTAAAAAGCCGGAAATGTCCGGAAAAGGCCGAAGGTGTACAGAACCCGTTGCTCCGTATGCTCGTTGTAATGGGCGTACTATTTTTCGGGGATTGGCAGCGTGCAGCGAGTTCTCACACCTCATAATATCCTGCGATACGACTCATTTTGAAACTATTAAAAAGCCGAAACTGGCCGGAAAAGGCCGAATATGTACAAGACAGGATTCTCGTCATGCTCGTTGTAATGGAAGTACCATTCTTCGGGGATTGGCAGCGCGCAACGAGGTCTCACACATCATAATATCCTGCGATACGACCCATTTTGAAACTATTAAAAAGCCGAAACTGGCCGGAAAAGGCCGAATATGTACAAGACAGGATTCTCCGCATGCTCGTTGTAATGGATGTACCATTCTTCGGGGATTGGCAGCGCGCAACGAGTTCTCTCACATCATAATATCCTGCGATACGACCCATTTTGAAACAATAAAATAGCCGGAAATGTCCGGAAAATGCCGAACGTGTACATAACCCGTTGCTCCGTATGCTCGTTGTAATGGGCGTACCATTTTTCGGGGATTGGCAGCGTGCAGCGAGATCTCACACATCATAATATCCTGCGATACGACCCGTTTTTAATCACATAAAATGCCGGAAATGTCCGGAAAAGGCCGAAGGTGTACAGAACCCGTTGCTCCGTATGCTCGTTGTAATGGAAGGACCATTTTTCGGGGATTGGCAGCGTGCAGCTAGTTCTCACACATCATAATATCCTGCGATACGACCCGTTTTTAATCACATAAAATGCCGGAAATGTCCGGAAAAGGCCGAAGGTGTACAGAACCTGATGCTACGTATACTCGTTGTAAGGGGCGTACCATTTCTCGGGGATTGGCAGCGCGCAACGAGATCTCACACATCATAATATCCTGCGATACGACCCTTTTTGAAACAATTAAAAAGCCGGAAATATCCGGAAAAGGCCGAAGGTGTACAGAACCCGTTGCTCCGTATGCTCGTTGCAATGGGCGTACCATTTTTCGGGGATTGGCAGCGTGCAGCGAGATCTCACACATAATATCCTGCGATACGACCCTATTTGAAACAATTAAAAAGCGGGAAATATCCGGAAAAGGCTGAAGGTGTACAGAACCCGTTGCTCCGTATGCTCGTTGTAATGGGCGTACCATTTTTCGGGGATTGGCAGCGTGCAGCGAGTTCTCACACTTCATAATATCCTGCGATACGACCCATTTTGAAACTATTAAAAAGCCGAAACTGGCCGGAAAAGGCCGAATATGTACAAGACAGGATTCTCCGCATGCTCGTTGTAATGGAAGTACCATTCTTCGGGGATTGGCAGCGCGCAACGAGTACTCTCACATCATAATATCCTGCGATACGACCCATTTTGAAACAATTAAATAGCCGGAAATGTCCGGAAAATGCCGAACGTGTACAGAACCCGTTGCTCCGTATGCTCGTTGTAATGTAAGGACCATTTTTGGGGGATTGGCAGCGTGCAGCGAGTTCTCACACATCATAATATCCTGCGATAGGACCCGTTTTTAATCACATAAAATGCCGGAGATGTCCGGAAAAGGCCGAAGGTGGACAGAACCCAATGCTCCGTTTGCTCGTTGTAATGGAAGTACCATTTTTGGGGGGTTGGCAGAGAGCAACTGGTTCTTACACATCATAATATCCTGATATACGGCCCGTTTTTGATCACTTAAAATGCCGGAAATGTCCGGAAAAGGCCGAAGGTGTACAGAACCTGATGCTCCGTATGCTCGTTGTAAGGGGCGTACCATTTCTCGGGGATTGGCAGAGCGTAACGAGTTCTCTCACATCATAATATCGTGCGATACGACCCTTTTTGAAACAATTAAAAAGCCGGAAATATCCGGAAAAGGCCGAAGGTTTACAGAACCCGATGCTCCGTATGCTCGTTGTAAGGGAAGGACCATTTTTGGGGGATCGGCAACGCTCAACGCGTTTTTAGACATCATAATATCCTGCGATATGACCCGTTTTTAATCACATAAAATGCCGGAAATGTTCGGAAAAGGCCGAAGGTGTACAGAACCTGATGCTACGTATACTCGTTGTAAGGGGCGTTCCATTTCTCGGGGATTGGCTGCGCGTCACGAGTTCTCTCACATCATAATATCCTGATATACGGCCCATTTTGAAACAATTAAAAAGCCGGAAATGTCCGGAGAAGGCCGAAGGTGTACAGAACCCGTTGCTCCGTATGCTCGTTGTAGTGGGCGTACCATTTTACGGGGATTGGCAGCGTGCAGCGAGCTCTCACACCTCATAATATCCTGCGATACGACTCATTTTGAAACTATTAAAAAGCCGAAACTGGCCGGAAAAGGCCGAATATGTACAAGACAGGATTCTCGTCATGCTCGTTGTAATGGAAGTACCATTCTTCGGGGATTTGCAGCGCGCAACGAGTTCCCTCACATCATAATATCCTTCTATACGGCCCGTTTTTAATCACATAAAATGCCGGCGAAGTCCGGAAAAGGCCGAAGGTGTACAGAACCCGATGCTCCGTTTGCTCGTTGTAATGGAAGTACCATTTTTGGGGGGTTGGCAGAGAGCAACGAGTTCTCTCACATCATAATATCCTGCGATACGACCCGTTTTGAAACAATAAAATAGCCGGAAATGTCCGGAAAATGCCGAAGGTGTACAGAACCCGTTGCTCCGTATGCTCGTTGTAATGGAAGGACCATTTTTGGGGGATTGGCAGCGTGCAGCGAGTTCTCACACATCATAATATCCTGCGATATGACCCGTTTTTAATCACATAAAATGCCGGAAATGTTCGGAAAAGGCCGAAGGTGTACAGAACCTGATGCTACGTATACTCGTTGTAAGGGGCGTTCCATTTCTCGGGGATTGGCTGCGCGTAACGAGTTCTCTCACATCATAATATCCTGATATACGGCCCATTTTGAAACAATTAAAAAGCCGGAAATGTCCGGAAAAGGCCGAAGGTGTACAGAACCCGTTGCTCCGTATGCTCGTTGTAGTGGGCGTACCATTTTACGGGGATTGGCAGCGTGCAGCGAGCTCTCACACCTCATAATATCCTGCGATACGACTCATTTTGAAACTATTAAAAAGCCGAAACTGGCCGGAAAAGGCCGAATATGTACAAGACAGGATTCTCGTCATGCTCGTTGTAATGGAAGTACCATTCTTCGGGGATTTGCAGCGCGCAACGAGTTCCCTCACATCATAATATCCTTCTATACGGCCCGTTTTTAATCACATAAAATGCCGGCGAAGTCCGGAAAAGGCCGAAGGTGTACAGAACCCGATGCTCCGTTTGCTCGTTGTAATGGAAGTACCATTTTTGGGGGGTTGGCAGAGAGCAACGAGTTCTCTCACATCATAATATCCTGCGATACGACCCGTTTTGAAACAATAAAATAGCCGGAAATGTCCGGAAAATGCCGAAGGTGTACAGAACCCGTTGAGCCGTATGCTCGTTGTAATGGAAGGACCATTTTTGGGGGATTGGCAGCGTGCAGCGAGTTCTCACACATCATAATATCCTGCGATATGACCCGTTTTTAATCACATAAAATGCCGGAAATGTTCGGAAAAGGCCGAAGGTGTACAGAACCTGATGCTACGTATACTCGTTGTAAGGGGCGTTCCATTTCTCGGGGATTGGCTGCGCGTAACGAGTTCTCTCACATCATAATATCCTGATATACGGCCCATTTTGAAACAATTAAAAAGCCGGAAATGTCCGGAAAAGGCCGAAGGTATACAGAACCCGTTGCTCCGTATGCTCGTTGTAGTGTGCGTACCATTTTTCGGGGATTGGCAGCGTGCAGCCAGTTCTCACACCTCATAATATCCTGCGATACGAACCATTTTGAAACTATTAAAAAGCCGAAACTGGCCGGAAATGGCCGAATATGTACAAGACAGGATTCTCCGCATGCTCGTTATAATGGAAGTACCATTCTTCGGGGATTGGCAGCGCGCAATGAGTTCTCTCACATCATAATATCCTGATATACGGCCCATTTTGAAACAATTAAAAAGCCGGAAATGTCCGGAAAAGGCCGAAGGTGTACAGAACCCGTTGCTCCCTTTGCTTGTTGTAATGGAAGTACCATTTTTGGGGGGTTGGCAGAGAGCAACTGGTTCTTACACATCATAATATCCTGATATACGGCCCCTATTGAAGCAATTAAAAAGCCGGAAATGTCCGGAAAAGGCCGAAGGTGTACAGAACCCGTTGCTCCGTATGCTCGTTGTAATGGGCGTAGCATTTTTCGGGGATTGGCAGCGTGCAGCGAGATCTCACACATCATAATATCCTGCGATACGACCCTTTTTGAAACAATTAAAAAGCCGGAAATATCCGGAAAAGGCCGAAGGTGTACAGAACCCGATGCTCCGTTTGCTCGTTGTAATGGAAGTACCATTTTTCGGGGATGGCCAGCGTGCAGCGTGTTCTCACACATCATAATAACCTGCGATACGACCCATTTTGAAACAATTAAAAAAACGAAACTGGCCGGGAAAGGCCGAATATGTACAAGACAGGATTCTCCGCATGCTCGTTGTAATGGAAGTACCATTCTTCGGGGATTTGCAGCGCGCAACGAGTTCCCTCACATCATAATATCCTGCTATACGGCCCGTTTTTAATCACATAAAATGCCGGAAATGTCCGGAAAAGGCCGAAGGTGTACAGAACCCGTTGCTCCGTATGCTCGTTGTAGTGGGCGTACCATTTTTCGGGGATTGGCAGCGTGCAGCGAGCTCTCACACCTCATAATATCCTGCGATACGACTCATTTTGAAACTATTAAAAAGCCGAAACTGGCCGGAAAGGGCCGAATATGTACAAGACAGGATTCTCGTCATGCTCGTTGTAATGGAAGTACCATTCTTCGGGGATTTGCAGCGCGCAACGAGTTCCCTCACATCATAATATCCTGCTATACGGCCCGTTTTTAATCACATAAAATGCCGGAAATGTCCGGAAAAGGCCGAAGGTGTACAGAACCCGTTGCTCCGTATGCTCGTTGTAGTGGGCGTACCATTTTTCGGGGATTGGCAGCGTGCAGCGAGCTCTCACACCTCATAATATCCTGCGATACGACTCATTTTGAAACTATTAAAAAGCCGAAACTGGCCGGAAAGGGCCGAATATGTACAAGACAGGATTCTCGTCATGCTCGTTGTAATGGAAGTACCATTCTTCGGGGATTTGCAGCGCGCAACGAGTTCCCTCACATCATAATATCCTGCTATACGGCCCGTTTTTAATCACATAAAATGCCGGCGATGTCCGGAAAAGGCCGAAGGTGTACAGAACCCGTTGCTCCGTATGCTCGTTGTAATGGAAGTACCATTCTTCGGGGATTTGCAGCGCGCAACGAGTTCCCTCACATCATAATATCCTGCTATACGGCCCGTTTTTAATCACATAAAATGCCGGCGATGTCCGGAAAAGGCCGAAGGTGTACAGAACCCGATGCTCCGTTTGCTCGTTGTAATGGAAGTACCATTTTTGGGGGGTTGGCAGAGAGCAACGAGTTCTCTCACATCATAATATCCTGCGATACGACCCGTTTTGAAACAATAAAATAGCCGGAAATGTTCGGAAAAGGCCGAAGGTGTACAGAACCAGTTGCTCCGTATGCTCGTTGTAGTGGGCGTACCATTTTTCGGGGATTGGCAGCGTGCAGCGAGTTCTCACACCTCATAATATCCTGCGATACGACTCATTTTGAAACTATTAAAAAGCCGAAACTGGCCGGAAAAGGCCGAATATGTACAAGACAGGATTCTCCGCATGTTCGTTGTAATGGAAGTACCATTCTTCGGGGAATGGCAGCGCGCAACGAGTTCTCTCACATCATAATATCCTGATATACGGCCCATTTTGAAACAATTAAAAAGCCGGAAATGTCCGGGAAAGGCCGAAGGTGTACAGAACCCGTTGCTCCCTTTGCTTGTTGTAATGGAAGTACCATTTTTGGGGGGTTGGCAGAGAGCAACTGGTTCTTACACATCATAATATCCTGATATACGGCCCATTTTGAAGCAATTAAAAAGCCGGAAATGTCCGGAAAAGGCCGAAGGTGTACAGAACCCGTTGCTCCGTATGCTCGTTGTAATGGGCGTACCATTTTTTGGGGACTTCCAGCGTGCAGCCAGTTCTCACACCTCATAATATCCTGCGATACGACCCATTTTGAAACTATTAAAAAGCCGAAACTGGCCGGAAATGGCCGAATATGTACAAGACAGGATTCTCCGCATGCTCGTTGTAATGGAAGTACCATTCTTCGGTGATTGGCAGCGCGCAACGAGTTCTCTCACATCGTAATATCCTGCTATACGGCCCGTTTTTAATCACATAAAATGCCGGAGATGTCCGGAAAAGGCAGAAGGTGTACAGAACCCGATGCTCCGTTTGCTCGTTGTAATGGAAGTACCATTTTTCTGGGATGGGCAGCGTGCAGCGTGTTCTCACACATCATAATAACCTGCGATACGACCCATTTTGAAACAATTAAAAAAACGAAACTGGCCGGGAAAGGCCGAATATGTACAAGACAGGATTCTCCGCATGCTCGTTGTAATGGAAGTACCATTCTTCGGGGATTTGCAGCGCGCAACGAGTTCCCTCACATCATAATATCCTGCTATACGGCCCGTTTTTAATCACATAAAATGCCGGAAATGTCCGGAAAAGGCCGAAGGTGTACAGAACCCGTTGCTCCGTATGCTCGTTGTAATGGGCGTACCATTTTTCGGGGATTGGAAGCGTGCTGCGGGATCTCACACATCATAATATCGTGCGATACGACCCTTTTTGAAACAATTAAAAAGCCGGAAATGTCCGGAAAAGGCCGAAGGTGTACAGAACCCGTTGCTCCGTATGCTCGTTGTAGTGGGCGTACCATTTTTCGGGGATTGGCAGCGTGCAGCGAGCTCTCACACCTCATAATATCCTGCGATACGACTCATTTTGAAACTATTAAAAAGCCGAAACTGGCCGGAAAGGGCCGAATATGTACAAGACAGGATTCTCGTCATGCTCGTTGTAATGGAAGTACCATTCTTCGGGGATTTGCAGCGCGCAACGAGATCCCTCACATCATAATATCCTGCTATACGGCCCGTTTTTAATCACATAAAATGCCGGCGATGTCCGGAAAAGGCCGAAGGTGTACAGAACCCGTTGCTCCGTATGCTCGTTGTAATGGAAGTACCATTCTTCGGGGATTTGCAGCGCGCAACGAGTTCCCTCACATCATAATATCCTGCTATACGGCCCGTTTTTAATCACATAAAATGCCGGCGATGTCCGGAAAAGGCCGAAGGTGTACAGAACCCGATGCTCCGTTTGCTCGTTGTAATGGAAGTGCCATTTTTGGGGGGTTGGCAGAGAGCAACGAGTTCTCTCACATCATAATATCCTGCGATACGACCCGTTTTGAAACAATAAAATAGCCGGAAATGTTCGGAAAAGGCCGAAGGTGTACAGAACCTGATGCTACGTATACTCGTTGTAAGGGGCGTTCCATTTCTCGGGGATTGGCTGCGCGTAACGAGTTCTCTCACATCATAATATCCTGATATACGGCCCATTTTGAAACAATTAAAAAGCCGGAAATGTCCGGAAAAGGCCGAAGGTGTACAGAACCAGTTGCTCCGTATGCTCGTTGTAGTGGGCGTACCATTTTTCGGGGATTGGCAGCGTGCAGCGAGTTCTCACACCTCATAATATCCTGCGATACGACTCATTTTGAAACTATTAAAAAGCCGAAACTGGCCGGAAAAGGCCGAATATGTACAAGACAGGATTCTCCGCATGCTCGTTGTAATGGAAGTACCATTCTTCGGGGAATGGCAGCGCGCAACGAGTTCTCTCACATCATAATATCCTGATATACGGCCCATTTTGAAACAATTAAAAAGCCGGAAATGTCCGGGAAAGGCCGAAGGTGTACAGAACCCGTTGCTCCCTTTGCTTGTTGTAATGGAAGTACCATTTTTGGGGGGTTGGCAGAGAGCAACTGGTTCTTACACATCATAATATCCTGATATACGGCCCATTTTGAAGCAATTGAAAAGCCGGAAATGTCCGGAAAAGGCCGAAGGTGTACAGAACCCGTTGCTCCGTATGCTCGTTGTAATGGGCGTACCATTTTTTGGGGACTTCCAGCGTGCAGCCAGTTCTCACACCTCATAATATCCTGCGATACGACCCATTTTGAAACTATTAAAAAGCCGAAACTGGCCGGAAATGGCCGAAGGTGTACAGAACCCGTTGCTCCGTATGCTCGTTGTAATGGAAGTACCATTCTTCGGTGATTGGCAGCGCGCAACGAGTTCTCTCACATCGTAATATCCTGCTATACGGCCCGTTTTTAATCACATAAAATGCCGGAGATGTCCGGAAAAGGCAGAAGGTGTACAGAACCCGATGCTCCGTTTGCTCGTTGTAATGGGCGTACCATTTCTCGGGGATTGGCAGCGCGCAACGAGTTCTCTCACATCATAATATCCTGATATACGGCCCATTTAGAAACAATTAAAAAGCCGGAAATGTCCGGAAAATGCCGAAGGTGTACAGAACCCGTTGCTCCGTATGCTCGTTGTAATGGGCGTACCATTTTTCGGGGATTGGAAGCGTGCTGCGAGATCTCACACATCATAATATCGTGCGATACGACCCTTTTTGAAACAATTAAGAAGCCGGAAATATCCGGAAAAGGCCGAAGGTTTACAGAACCCGATGCTCCGTATGCTCGTTGTAAGGGAAGGTCCATTTTTGGGGGATCGGCAACGCTCAACGCGTTTTTACACATCATAATATACTGGTGTACAGAACCTCATGCTCCGTATGCTCGTTGTAAGGGGCGTACCATTTCTCGGGGATTGGCAGCGCGCAACGAGTTCTCTCACATCATAATATCCTGATATACGGCCCATTTAGAAACAATTAAAAAGCCGGAAATGTCCGGAAAATGCCGAAGGTGTACAGAACCCGTTGCTCCGTATGCTCGTTGTAATGGGCGTACCATTTTTCGGGGATGGGCAGCGTGCAGCGTGTTCTCACACATCATAATAACCTGCGATACGACCCATTTTGAAACAATTAAAAAAACGAAACTGGCCGGGAAAGGCCGAATATGTACAAGACAGGATTCTCCGCATGCTCGTTGTAATGGAAGTACCATTCTTCGGGGATTTGCAGCGCGCAACGAGTTCCCTCACATCATAATATGCTGCTATACGGCCCGTTTTTAATCACATAAAATGCCGGAAATGTCCGGAAAAGGCCGAAGGTGTACAGAACCCGTTGCTCCGTATGCTCGTTGTAATGGGCGTACCATTTTTCGGGGATTGGAAGCGTGCTGCGAGATCTCACACATCATTATATCGTGCGATACGACCCTTTTTGAAACAATTAAAAAGCCGGAAATATCCGGAAAAGGCCGAAGGTTTACAGAACCCGATGCTCCGTATGCTCGTTGTAAGGGAAGGACCATTTTTGGGGGATCGGCAACGCTCAACGCGTTTTTACACATCATAATATACTGGTGTACAGAACCTCATGCTCCGTATGCTCGTTGTAAGGGGCGTACCATTTCTCGGGGATTGGCAGTGCGTAACGTGTTCTCTCACATCGTAATATCCTGCTATACGGCCCGTTTTTAATCACATAAAATGCCGGAGATGTCCGGAAAAGGCAGAAGGTGTACAGAACCCGATGCTCCGTTTGCTCGTTGTAATGGGCGTACTATTTTTCGGGGATTGGCAGCGTGCAGCGAGTTCTCACACCTCATAATATCCTGCGATACGGCCCATTTTGAAACAATTAAATAGCCGGAAATATCCGGAAAAGGCCGAAGGTGTACAGAACCTGATGCTCCGTATGCTCGTTTTAAGGGGCGTACCATTTCTCGGGGATTGGCAGCGCGTAACGTGTTCTCTCACATCATAATATCCTGATAAACGGCCCATTTTGAAACAATTAAAAAGCCGGAAATGTCCGGAAAAGGCCGAAGGTGTACAGAACCCGTTGCTCCGTATGCTCGTTGTAATGGGCGTACTATTTTTCGGGGATTGGCAGCGTTCAGCGAGTTCTCACACCTCATAATATCCTGCGATACGACTCATTTTGAAACTATTAAGAAGCCAAAACTGGCCGGAAAAGGCCGAATAAGTACAAGACAGGATTCTCGTCATGCTCGTTGTAATGGAAGTACCATTCTTCGGGGATTAGCAGCGCGCAACGAGGTCTCACACATCATAATATCCTGCGATACGACCCATTTTGAAACTATTAAAAAGCCGAAACTGGCCGGAAAAGGCCGAATATGTACAAGACAGGATTCTCCGCATGCTCGTTGTAATGGATGTACCATTCTTCGGGGATTGGCAGCGCGCAACGAGTTCTCTCACATCATAATATCCTGCGATACGACCCATTTTGAAACAATTAAATAGCCGGAAATGTCCGGAAAATGCCGAACGTGTACAGAACCCGTTGCTCCGTATGCTCGTTGTAATGTAAGGACCATTTTTGGGGGATTGGCAGCGTGCAGCGAGTTCTCACACATCATAATATCCTGCGATTGGACCCGTTTTTAATCACATAAAATGCCGGAGATGTCCGGAAAAGGCCGAAGGTGTACAGAACCCAATGCTCCGTTTGCTCGTTGTAATGGAAGTACCATTTTTGGGGGGTTGGCAGAGAGCAACTGGTTCTTACACATCATAATATCCTGATATACGGCCCGTTTTTGATCACTTAAAATGCCGGAAATGTCCGGAAAAGGCCGAAGGTGTACAGAACCTGATGCTCCGTATGCTCGTTGTGAGGGGCGTACCATTTCTCGGGGATTGGCAGCGCGTAACGTGTTCGCCTCACATCATAATATCCTGATAAACGGCACATTTTGAAACAATTAAAAAGCCGGAAATGTCCGGAAAAGGCCGAAGGTGTACAGAACCCGTTGCTCCGTATGCTCGTTGTAATGGGCGTACCATTTTTCGGGGATTGGCAGCGTGCAGCGAGATCTCACACATCATAATATCCTGCGATACGACCCTTTTTGAAACAATTATAAAGCCGGAAAAATCCGGAAAAGGCCGAAGGTGTACAAAACCCGTTGCTCCGTATGCTCGTTGTAATGGAAGGACCATTTTTGGGGGATTGGCAACGCTCAACGCGTTTTTACACATCATAATATCCTGCTATTCGGCCCATTTTTGATCACTTAAAATGCCGGAAATGTCCGGAAAAGGCCGAAGGTGTACAGAACCTGATGCTCCGTATGCTCGTTGTAAGGGGCGTACCATTTCTCGGGGATTGGCAGCGCGTAACGAGTTCTCTCACATCATAATATCCTGAAATACGGCCCATTTTGAAACAATTAAAAAGTCGGAAATGTTCGGAAAAGGCCGAAGGTGTACAGAACCTGATGCTCCGTATGCTCGTTGTAAGGGGCGTACCATTTCTCGGGGATTGGCAGCGCGTAACGAATTCTCTCACATCATAATATCCTGATATACGGCCCATTTTGAAACAATTAAAAAGCCGGAAATGTCCAGAAAATGCCGAAGGTGTACAGAACCCGTAGCTCCGTATGCTCGTTGTAATGGGCGTACCATTTTTCGGGGATTGGAAGCGTGCAGCGAGATCTCACACATCATAATATCGTGCGATACGACCCTTTTTGAAACAATTAAAAAGCCGGAAATATCCGGAAAAGGCCGAAGGTGTACAGAACCCGATGCTCCGTATGCTCGTTGTAAGGGAAGGACCATTTTTGGGGGATCGGCAACGCTCAACGCGTTTTTACACATCATAATATCCTGCTATTCGTCCCGTTTTTGATCACTTAAAATGCCGGAAATGTCCGGAAGAGGCCGAAGGTGTACAGAACCTGATGCTCCGTATGCTCGTTGTAAGGGGCGTACCATTTCTCGGGGATTGGCAGCGCGTAACATGTTCTCTCACATCATAATATCCTGATAAACGGCACATTTTGAAACAATTAAATAGCCGGAAATGTCCGGAAAATGCCGAACGTGTACAGAACCCGTTGCTCCGTGTGCTCGTTGTAATGTAAGGACCATTTTTGGGGGATTGGCAGCGTGCAGCGAGTTCTCACACATCATAATATCCTGCGATAGGACACGTTTTTAATCACATAAAATGCCGGAGATGTCCGGAAAAGGCCGAAGGTGTACAGAACCCAATGCTCCGTTTGCTCGTTGTAATGGAAGTACCATTTTTGGGGGGTTGGCAGAGAGCAACTGGTTCTTACACATCATAATATCCTGATATACGGCCCGTTTTTGATCACTTAAAATGCCGGAAATGTCCGGAAAAGGCCGAAGGTGTACAGAACCTGATGCTCCGTATGCTCGTTGTGAGGGGCGTACCATTTCTCGGGGATTGGCAGCGCGTAACGTGTTCGCCTCACATCACAATATCCTGATAAACGGCACATTTTGAAACAATTAAAAAGCCGGAAATGTCCGGAAAAGGCCGAAGGTGTACAGAACCCGTTGCTCCGTATGCTCGTTGTAATGGGCGTACCATTTTTCGGGGATTGGCAGCGTGCAGCGAGATCTCACACATCATAATATCCTGCGGTACGACCCTTTTTGAAACAATTATAAAGCCGGAAAAATCCGGAAAAGGCCGAAGGTGTACAAAACCCGTTGCTCCGTATGCTCGTTGTAATGGAAGGACCATTTTTGGGGGATTGGCAACGCTCAACGCGTTTTTACACATCATAATATCCTGCTATTCGGCCCATTTTTGATCACTTAAAATGCCGGAAATGTCCGGAAAAGGCCGAAGGTGTACAGAACCTGATGCTCCGTATGCTCGTTGTAATGGAAGTACCATTCTTCGGGGATTGGCACCGCGCAACGAGTTCTCACACATCATAATATCCTGCGATACGACCCGTTTTTAATCACATAAAATGCCGGAAATGTCCGGAAAAGGCCGAAGGTGTACAGAACCTGATGCTACGTATACTCGTTGTAAGGGGCGTACCATTTCTCGGGGATTCGCAGCGTGCAACGAGATCTCACACATCATAATATCCTGCGATACGACCCTTTTTGAAACAATTAAAAAGCCGGAAATATCCGGAAAAGGCCGAAGGTGTACAGAACCCGTTGCTCCGTATGCTCGTTGTAATGGGCGTACCATTTTTCGGGGATTGGCAGCGTGCAGCGAGATCTCACACATCATAATATCCTGCGATACGACCCTTTTTGAAACAATTAAAAAGCGGGAAATATCCGGAAAAGGCTGAAGGTGTACAGAACCCGTTGCTCAGTATGCTCGTTGTAATGGGCGTACCATTTTTCGGGGATTGGCAGCGTGCAGCGAGTTCTCACACTTCATAATATCCTGCGATACGACCCATTTTGAAACTATTAAAAAGCCGAAACTGGCCGGAAAAGGCCGAATATGTACAAGACAGGATTCTCCGCATGCTCGTTGTAATGGAAGTACCATTCTTCGGGGATTGGCAGCGCGCAACGAGTACTCTCACATCATAATATCCTGCGATACGACCCATTTTGAAACAATTAAATAGCCGGAAATGTCCGGAAAATGCCGAACGTGTACAGAACCCGTTGCTCCGTGTGCTCGTTGTAATGTAAGGACCATTTTTGGGGGATTGGCAGCGTGCAGCGAGTTCTCACACATCATAATATCCTGCGATAGGACCCGTTTTTAATCACATAAAATGCCGGAGATGTCCGGAAAAGGCCGAAGGTGTACAGAACCCAATGCTCCGTTTGCTCGTTGTAATGGAAGTACCATTTTTGGGGGGTTGGCAGAGAGCAACTGGTTCTTACACATCATAATATCCTGATATACGGCCCGTTTTTGATCACTTAAAATGCCGGAAATGTCCGGAAAAGGCCGAAGGTGTACAGAACCTGATGCTCCGTATGCTCGTTGTGAGGGGCGTACCATTTCTCGGGGATTGGCAGCGCGTAACGTGTTCGCCTCACATCATAATATCCTGAAAAACGGCACATTTTGAAACAATTAAAAAGCCGGAAATGTACGGAAAAGGCCGAAGGTGTACAGAACCCAATGCTCCGTTTGCTCGTTGTAATGGAAGTACCATTTTTGGGGGGTTGGCAGAGAGCATCTGGTTCTTACACATCATAATATCTTGATATACGGCCCATTTTGAAACAATTAAAAAGCCGGAAATGTCCGGAAAATGCCGAAGGTGTACAGAACCCGTTGCTCCGTATGCTCGTTGTAATGGGCGTACCATTTTTCGGGGATTGGCAGCGTGCAGCGAGATCTCACACATCATAATATCCTGCGATACGACCCTTTTTGAAACAATTGTAAAGCCGGAAAAGTCCGGAAAAGGCCGAAGGTGTACAAAACCCGTTGCTCCGTATGCTCGTTGTAATGGAAGGACCATTTTTGGGGGATTGGCAACGCTCAGAGCGTTTTGACACATCATAATATCCTGCTATTCGGCCCATTTTGAAACAATTAAAAAGCCGGAAATGTCCGGAAAAGGCCGAAGGTGTACAGAACCCGCTGCTCCGTATGCTCGTTGTAATGGGCGTACTATTTTTCGGGGATTGGCAGCGTGCAGCGAGTTCTCACACCTCATAATATCCTGCGATACGACTCATTTTGAAACTATTAAAAAGCCGAAACTGGCCGGAAAAGGCCGAATATGTACAAGACAGGATTCTCGTCATGCTCGTTGTAATGGAAGTACCATTCTTCGGGGATTGGCAGCGAGCAACGAGGTCTCACACATCATAATATCCTGCGATACGACCCATTTTGAAACTATTAAAAAGCCGAAACTGGCCGGAAAAGGCCGAATATGTACAAGACAGGATTCTCCGCATGCTCGTTGTAATGGATGTACCATTCTTCGGGGATTGGCAGCGCGCAACGAGTTCTCTCACATCATAATATCCTGCGATACGACCAATTTTGAAACAATTAAATAGCCGGAAATGTCCGGAAAATGCCGAACGTGTACATAACCCGTTGCTCCGTATGCTCGTTGTAATGGGCGTACCATTTTTCGGGGATTGGCAGCGTGCAGCGAGATCTCACACATCATAATATCCTGCGATACGACCCGTTTTTAATCACATAAAATGCCGGAAATGTCCGGAAAAGGCCGAAGGTGTACAGAACCCGTTGCTCCGTATGCTCGTTGTAATGGAAGGACCATTTTTCGGGGATTGGCAGCGTGCAGCTAGTTCTCACACATCATAATATCCTGCGATACGACCCGTTTTTAATCACATAAAATGCCGGAAATGTCCGGAAAAGGCCGAAGGTGTACAGAACCTGATGCTACGTATACTCGTTGTAAGGGGCGTACCATTTCTCGGGGATTGGCAGCGCGCAACGAGATCTCACACATCATAATATCCTGCGATACGACCCTTTTTGAAACAATTAAAAAGCCGGAAATATCCGGAAAAGGCCGAAGGTGTACAGAACCCGTTGCTCCGTATGCTCGTTGCAATGGGCGTACCATTTTTCGGGGATTGGCAGCGTGCAGCAAGATCTCACACATCATAATATCCTGCGATACGACCCTATTTGAAACAATTAAAAAGCGGGAAATATCCGGAAAAGGCCGAATATGTACAAGACAGGATTCTCCGCATGCTCGTTGTAATGGATGTACCATTCTTCGGGGATTGGCAGCGCGCAACGAGTTCTCTCACATCATAATATCCTGCGATACGACCCATTTTGAAACAATTAAAAAGCCGGAAATGTCCGGAAAATGCCAAAGGTGTACAGAACCCGTTGCTCCGTATGCTCGTTGTAATGGGCGTACCATTTTTCGGGGATTGGCAGCGTGCAGCGAGTTCTCACACTTCATAATATCCTGCGATACGACCCATTTTGCAACTATTAAAAAGCCGAAACTGGCCGGAAAAGGCCGAATATGTACAAGACAGGATTCTCCGCATGCTCGTTGTAATGGAAGTACCATTCTTCGGGGATTGGCAGCGCGCAACGAGTACTCTCACATCATAATATCCTGCGATACGACCCATTTTGAAACAATTAAATAGCCGGAAATGTCCGGAAAATGCCGAACGTGTACAGAACCCGTTGCTCCGTATGCTCGTTGTAATGTAAGGACCATTTTTGGGGGATTGGCAGCGTGCAGCGAGTTCTCACACATCATAATATCCTGCGATAGGACCCGTTTTTAATCACATAAAATGCCGGAGATGTCCGGAAAAGGCCGAAGGTGTACAGAACCCAATGCTCCGTTTGCTCGTTGTAATGGAAGTACCATTTTTGGGGGGTTGGCAGAGAGCAACTGGTTCTTACACATCATAATATCCTGATATACGGCCCGTTTTTGATCACTTAAAATGCCGGAAATGTCCGGAAAAGGCCGAAGGTGTACAGAACCTGATGCTCCGTATGCTCGTTGTAAGGGGCGTACCATTTCTCGGGGATTGGCAGCGCGTAACGAGTTCTCTCACATCATAATATCCTGAAATACGGCCCATTTTGAAACAATTAAAAAGCCGGAAATGTTCGGAAAAGGCCGAAGGTGTACAGAACCTGATGCTCCGTATGCTCGTTGTAAGGGGCGTACCATTTCTCGGGGATTGGCAGCGCGTAACGAATTCTCTCACATCATAATATCCTGATATACGGCCCATTTTGAAACAATTGAAAAGCCGGAAATGTCCAGAAAATGCCGAAGGTGTACAGAACCCGTTGCTCCGTATGCTCGTTGTAATGGGCGTACCATTTTTCGGGGATTGGAAGCGTGCAGCGAGATCTCACACATCATAATATCGTGCGATACGACCCTTTTTGAAACAATTAAAAAGCCGGAAATATCCGGAAAAGGCCGAAGGTGTACAAAACCCGTTGCTCCTTATGCTCGTTGTAATGGAAGGACCATTTTTGGGGGATTGGCAACGCTCAACGCGTTTTGACACATCATAATATCCTGCTATTCGGCCCATTTTGAAACAATTAAAAAGCCGGAAATGTCCGGAAAAGGCCGAAGGTGTACAGAACCCGTTGCTCCGTATGCTCGTTGTAATGGGCGTACTATTTTTCGGGGATTGGCAGCGTGCAGCGAGTTCTCACACCTCATAATATCCTGCGATACGACTCATTTTGAAACTATTAAAAAGCCGAAACTGGCCGGAAAAGGCCGAATATGTACAAGACAGGATTCTCGTCATGCTCGTTGTAATGGAAGTACCATTCTTCGGGGATTGGCAGCGCGCAACGAGGTCTCACACATCATAATATCCTGCGATACGACCCATTTTGAAACTATTAAAAAGCCGAAACTGGCCGGAAAAGGCCGAATATGTACAAGACAGGATTCTCCGCATGCTCGTTGTAATGGATGTACCATTCTTCGGGGATTGGCAGCGCGCAACGAGTTCTCTCACATCATAATATCCTGCGATACGACCCATTTTGAAACAATAAAATAGCCGGAAATGTCCGGAAAATGCCGAACGTGTACATAACCCGTTGCTCCGTATGCTCGTTGTAATGGGCGTACCATTTTTCGGGGATTGGCAGCGTGCAGCGAGATCTCACACATCATAATATCCTGCGATACGACCCGTTTTTAATCACATAAAATGCCGGAAATGTCCGGAAAAGGCCGAAGGTGTACAGAACCCGTTGCTCCGTATGCTCGTTGTAATGGAAGGACCATTTTTCGGGGATTGGCAGCGTGCAGCTAGTTCTCACACATCATAATATCCTGCGATACGACCCGTTTTTAATCACATAAAATGCCGGAAATGTCCGGAAAAGGCCGAAGGTGTACAGAACCTGATGCTACGTATACTCGTTGTAAGGGGCGTACCATTTCTCGGGGATTGGCAGCGCGCAACGAGATCTCACACATCATAATATCCTGCGATACGACCCTTTTTGAAACAATTAAAAAGCCGGAAATATCCGGAAAAGGCCGAAGGTGTACAGAACCCGTTGCTCCGTATGCTCGTTGCAATGGGCGTACCATTTTTCGGGGATTGGCAGCGTGCAGCGAGATCTCACACATCATAATATCCTGCGATACGACCCTATTTGAAACAATTAAAAAGCGGGAAATATCCGGAAAAGGCTGAAGGTGTACAGAACCCGTTGCTCCGTATGCTCGTTGTAATGGGCGTACCATTTTTCGGGGATTGGCAGCGTGCAGCGAGTTCTCACACTTCATAATATCCTGCGATACGACCCATTTTGAAACTATTAAAAAGCCGAAACTGGCCGGAAAAGGCCGAATATGTACAAGACAGGATTCTCCGCATGCTCGTTGTAATGGAAGTACCATTCTTCGGGGATTGGCAGCGCGCAACGAGTACTCTCACATCATAATATCCTGCGATACGACCCATTTTGAAACAATTAAATAGCCGGAAATGTCCGGAAAATGCCGAACGTGTACAGAACCCGTTGCTCCGTATGCTCGTTGTAATGTAAGGACCATTTTTGGGGGATTGGCAGCGTGCAGCGAGTTCTCACACATCATAATATCCTGCGATAGGACCCGTTTTTAATCACATAAAATGCCGGAGATGTCCGGAAAAGGCCGAAGGTGTACAGAACCCAATGCTCCGTTTGCTCGTTGTAATGGAAGTACCATTTTTGGGGGGTTGGCAGAGAGCAACTGGTTCTTACACATCATAATATCCTGATATACGGCCCGTTTTTGATCACTTAAAATGCCGGAAATGTCCGGAAAAGGCCGAAGGTGTACAGAACCTGATGCTCCGTATGCTCGTTGTAAGGGGCGTACCATTTCTCGGGGATTGGCAGCGCGTAACGAGTTCTCTCACATCATAATATCCTGAAATACGGCCCATTTTGAAACAATTAAAAAGCCGGAAATGTTCGGAAAAGGCCGAAGGTGTACAGAACCTGATGCTCCGTATGCTCGTTGTAAGGGGCGTACCATTTCTCGGGGATTGGCAGCGCGTAACGAATTCTCTCACATCATAATATCCTGATATACGGCCCATTTTGAAACAATTAAAAAGCCGGAAATGTCCAGAAAATGCCGAAGGTGTACAGAACCCGTTGCTCCGTATGCTCGTTGTAATGGGCGTACCATTTTTCGGGGATTGGAAGCGTGCAGCGAGATCTCACACATCATAATATCGTGCGATACGACCCTTTTTGAAACAATTAAAAAGCCGGAAATATCCGGAAAAGGCCGAAGGTGTACAGAACCCGATGCTCCGTATGCTCGTTGTAAGGGAAGGACCATTTTTGGGGGACCGGCAACGCTCAACGCGTTTTTACACATCATAATATCCTGCTATTCGGCCCGTTTTTGATCACTTAAAATGCCGGAAATGTCCGGAAGAGGCCGAAGGTGTACAGAACCTGATGCTCCGTATGCTCGTTGTAAGGGGCGTACCATTTCTCGGGGATTGGCAGCGCGTAACATGTTCTCTCACATCATAATATCCTGATAAACGGCACATTTT
The DNA here is from genome assembly GCA_963971185.1 of Bombus muscorum. Classification (NCBI taxonomy): domain Eukaryota; kingdom Metazoa; phylum Arthropoda; class Insecta; order Hymenoptera; family Apidae; genus Bombus; species Bombus muscorum. Next base: position 6,569,040 of record OZ020130.1, read on the forward strand.
GAAACAATTAAAAAGCCGGAAATGTCCGGAAAAGGCCGAAGGTGTACAGAACCCAATGCTCCGTTTGCTCGTTGTAATGGAAGTACCATTTTTGGGGGGTTGGCAGAGAGCAACTGGTTCTTACACATCATAATATCCTGATATACGGCCCATTTTGAAACAATTAAAAAGCCGGAAATGTCCGGAAAAGGCCGAAGGTGTACAGAACCCGTTGCTCCGTATGCTCGTTGTAATGTGCGTACCATTTTTCGGGGATTGGCAGCGTGCAGCGAGATCTCACACATCATAATATCCTGCGATACGACCCTTTTTGAAACAATTATAAAGCCGGAAAAATCCGGAAAAGGCCGAAGGTGTACAAAACCCGTTGCTCCGTATGCTCGTTGTAATGGAAGTACCATTTTTGGGGGGTTGGCAGAGAGCAACTGGTTCTTACACATCATAATATCCTGATATACGGCCCGTTTTTGATCACTTAAAATGCCGGAAATGTCCGGAAAAGGCCGAAGGTGTACAGAACATGATGCTCCGTATGCTCGTTGTAAGGGGCGTACCATTTCTCGGGGATTGGCAGCGCGCAGCGAGATCTCACACATCATAATATCCTGCGATACGACCCTTTTTTAAACAATTAAAAAGCCGGAAATATCCGGAAAAGGCCGAAGGTGTACAGAACCCGTTGCTCCGTATGCTCGTTGTAATGGGCGTACCATTTTTCGGGGATTTCCAGCGTGCAACCAGTTCTCACACCTCATAATATCCTGCGATACGACCCATTTTGAAACTATTAAAAAGCCGAAACTGGCCGGAAAAGGCCGAATATGTACAAGACAGGATTCTCCGCATGCTCGTTGTAATGGATGTACCATTCTTCGGGGATTGGCAGCGCGTAACGAGTTATCTCATATCATAATATCCTGAAATACGGCCCATTTTGAAACAATTAAAAAGCCGGAAATGTCCGGAAAAGGCCGAAGGTGTACAGAACCTGATGCTCCGTATGCTCGTTGTAATGGAAGTACCATTCTTCGGGGATTGGCAGCGCGCAACGAGTTCTCTCACATCATAATATCCTGCGATATGACCCATTTTGAAACAATTAAAAAGCCGGAAATGTCCGGAAAATGCCAAAGGTGTACAGAACCCGTTGCTCCGTATGCTCGTTGTAATGGGCGTACCATTTTTCGGGGATTGGCAGCGTGCAGCGAGTTCTCACACCTCATAATAACCTGCGATACGACCCATTTTGAAACTATTAAAAAGCCGAAACTGGTCGGAAAAGGCCGAATATGCACAAGACAGGATTCTCCGCATGCTCGTTGTAATGGATGTACCATTTTTCGGGGATTGGCAGCGCGCAACGAGTTCTCTCACATCATAATATCCTGATATACGGCCCATTTTGAAACAATTAAAAAGCCGGAAATGTCCGGAAAAGGCCGAAGGTGTACAGAATCCGTTGGTCCGTATGCCCGTTGTAATGGGCGTACCATTTTTCGGGGATTTCCAGCGTGCAGCCAGTTCTCACACCTCATAATATCCTGCGATACGACCCATTTTGAAACTATTAAAAAGCCGAAACTGGCCGGAAATGGCCGAATATGTACAAGACAGGATTCTCCGCATGCTCGTTGTAATGGAAGTACCATTCTTCGGGGATAGGCAGCGCGCAACGAGTTCTCTCACATCATAATATCCTGATATACGGCCCATTTTGAAACAATTAAAAAGCCGGAAATGTCCGGAAAAGGCCGAAGGTGTACAGAACCCGTTGCTCCCTTTGCTTGTTGTAATGGAAGTACCATTTTTGGGGGGTTGGCAGAGAGCAACTGGTTCTTACACATCATAATATCCTGATATACGGCCCCTATTGAAGCAATTAAAAAGCCGGAAATGTCCGGAAAAGGCCGAAGGTGTACAGAACCCGCTGCTCCGTATGCTCGTTGTAATGGGCGTACCATTTTTCGGGGATTTCCAGCGTGCAGCCAGTTCTCACACCTCATAATATCCTGCGATACGACCCATTTTGAAACTATTAAAAAGCCGAAACTGGCCGGAAATGGCCGAATATGTACAAGACAGGATTCTCCGCATGCTCGTTGTAATGGAAGTACCATTCTTCGGGGATTGGCAGCGCGCAACGAGTTCTCTGACATCATAATATCCTGCTATACGGCCCGTATTGAAACAATTAAAAAGCCGAAACTGGCCGGAAAAGGCCGAAAATGTACAAGACAGGATTCTCCGGATGCTGGTTGTATTGGAAGTACCATTCTTCGGGGATTGGCAGCGCGCACCGTGTTCTCTCACATCATAATATCCTGCTATTCTGCCCGTTTTTGATCACTTAATATGCCGGAAATGTCCGGAAAAGGCCGAAGGTGTACAGAACCTGATGCTCCGTATGCTCGTTGTAAGGGGCGTACCATTTCTCGGGGATTGGCAGCGCGTAACGTGTTCTCTCACATCATAATATCCTGATAAACGGCACATTTTGAAACAATTAAAAAGCCGGAAATGTCCGGAAAAGGCCGAAGGTGTACAGAACCCGTTGCTCCGTATGCTCGTTGTAGTGGGCGTACCATTTTTCGGGGATTGGCAGCGTGCAGCGAGATCTCAAACATCATAATATCCTGCGATACGACCCTTTTTGAAACAATTAAAAAGCCGGTAATATCCGGAAAAGGCCGAAGGTGTACAGAACCCGTTGCTCCGTATGCTCGTTGTAATGGAAGTACCATTCTTCGGGGATTGGCAGCGCGCAACGAGTTCTCTCACATCATAATATCCTGCTATACGGCCCGTTTTTAATCACATAAAATGCCGGAGATGTCCGGAAAAGGCCGAAGGTGTACAGAACCCGCTGCTCCGTATGCTCGTTGTAATGGGCGTACCATTTTTCGGGGATTTCCAGCGTGCAGCCAGTTCTCACACCTCATAATATCCTGCGATACGACCCATTTTGAAACTATTAAAAAGCCGAAACTGGCCGGAAATGGCCGAATATGTACAAGACAGGATTCTCCGCATGCTCGTTGTAATGGAAGTACCATTCTTCGGGGATTGGCAGCGCGCAACGAGTTCTCTGACATCATAATATCCTGCTATACGGCCCGTATTGAAACAATTAAAAAGCCGAAACTGGCCGGAAAAGGCCGAAAATGTACAAGACAGGATTCTCCGGATGCTGGTTGTATTGGAAGTACCATTCTTCGGGGATTGGCAGCGCGCACCGTGTTCTCTCACATCATAATATCCTGCTATTCTGCCCGTTTTTGATCACTTAATATGCCGGAAATGTCCGGAAAAGGCCGAAGGTGTACAGAACCTGATGCTCCGTATGCTCGTTGTAAGGGGCGTACCATTTCTCGGGGATTGGCAGCGCGTAACGAGTTCTCTCACATCATAATATCCTGAAATACGGCCCATTTTGAAACAATTAAAAAGCCGGAAATGTTCGGAAAAGGCCGAAGGTGTACAGAACCTGATGCTCCGTATGCTCGTTGTAAGGGGCGTACCATTTCTCGGGGATTGGCAGCGCGTAACGAATTCTCTCACATCATAATATCCTGATATACGGCCCATTTTGAAACAATTAAAAAGCCGGAAATGTCCAGAAAATGCCGAAGGTGTACAGAACCCGTTGCTCCGTATGCTCGTTGTAATGGGCGTACCATTTTTCGGGGATTGGAAGCGTGCAGCGAGATCTCACACATCATAATATCGTGCGATACGACCCTTTTTGAAACAATTAAAAAGCCGGAAATATCCGGAAAAGGCCGAAGGTGTACAGAACCCGATGCTCCGTATGCTCGTTGTAATGGGCGTACCATTTTTCGGGGATTGGCAGCGTGCAGCGAGTTCTCACACTTCATAATATCCTGCGATACGACCCATTTTGAAACTATTAAAAAGCCGAAACTGGCCGGAAAAGGCCGAATATGTACAAGACAGGATTCTCCGCATGCTCGTTGTAATGGAAGTACCATTCTTCGGGGATTGGCAGCGCGCAACGAGTACTCTCACATCATAATATCCTGCGATACGACCCATTTTGAAACAATTAAATAGCCGGAAATGTCCGGAAAATGCCGAACGTGTACAGAACCCGTTGCTCCGTATGCTCGTTGTAATGTAAGGACCATTTTTGGGGGATTGGCAGCGTGCAGCGAGTTCTCACACATCATAATATCCTGCGATAGGACCCGTTTTTAATCACATAAAATGCCGGAGATGTCCGGAAAAGGCCGAAGGTGTACAGAACCCAATGCTCCGTTTGCTCGTTGTAATGGAAGTACCATTTTTGGGGGGTTGGCAGAGAGCAACTGGTTCTTACACATCATAATATCCTGATATACGGCCCGTTTTTGATCACTTAAAATGCCGGAAATGTCCGGAAAAGGCCGAAGGTGTACAGAACCTGATGCTCCGTATGCTCGTTGTAAGGGGCGTACCATTTCTCGGGGATTGGCAGCGCGTAACGAATTCTCTCACATCATAATATCCTGATATACGGCCCATTTTGAAACAATTAAAAAGCCGGAAATGTCCAGAAAATGCCGAAGGTGTACAGAACCCGTTGCTCCGTATGCTCGTTGTAATGGGCGTACCATTTTTCGGGGATTGGAAGCGTGCAGCGAGATCTCACACATCATAATATCGTGCGATACGACCCTTTTTGAAACAATTAAAAAGCCGGAAATATCCGGAAAAGGCCGAAGGTGTACAGAACCCGATGCTCCGTATGCTCGTTGTAAGGGAAGGACCATTTTTGGGGGATCGGCAACGCTCAACGCGTTTTTACACATCATAATATCCTGCTATTCGGCCCGTTTTTGATCACTTAAAATGCCGGAAATGTCCGGAAGAGGCCGAAGGTGTACAGAACCTGATGCTCCGTATGCTCGTTGTAAGGGGCGTACCATTTCTCGGGGATTGGCAGCGCGTAACATGTTCTCTCACATCATAATATCCTGATAAACGGCACATTTTGAAACAATTAAAAAGCCGGAAATGTCCGGAAAAGGCCGAAGGTGTACAGAACCCAATGCTCCGTTTGCTCGTTGTAATGGAAGTACCATTTTTGGGGGGTTGGCAGAGAGCAACTGGTTCTCTCACATCATAATATCCTGATAAACGGCACATTTTGAAACAATTAAAAAGCCGGAAATGTCCGGAAAAGGCCGAAGGTGTACAGAACCCAATGCTCCGTTTGCTCGTTGTAATGGAAGTACCATTTTTGGGGGGTTGCCAGAGAGCAACTGGTTCTTACACATCATAATATCCTGCGATACGACCCATTTTGAAACAATTAAATAGCCGGAAATGTCCGGAAAATGCCGAACGTGTACAGAACCCGTTGCTCCGTATGCTCGTTGTAATGTAAGGACCATTTTTGGGCGATTGGCAGCGTGCAGCGAGTTCTCACACATCATAATATCCTGCGATAGGACCCGTTTTTAATCACATAAAATGCCGGAGATGTCCGGAAAAGGCCGAAGGTGTACAGAACCCAATGCTCCGTTTGCTCGTTGTAATGGAAGTACCATTTTTGGGGGGTTGGCAGAGAGCAACTGGTTCTTACACATCATAATATCCTGATATACGGCCCGTTTTTGATCACTTAAAATGCCGGAAATGTCCGGAAAAGGCCGAAGGTGTACAGAACCCGCTGCTCCGTATGCTCGTTGTAATGGGCGTACTATTTTTCGGGGATTGGCAGCGTGCAGCGAGTTCTCACACCTCATAATATCCTGCGATACGACTCATTTTGAAACTATTAAAAAGCCGAAACTGGCCGGAAAAGGCCGAATATGTACAAGACAGGATTCTCGTCATGCTCGTTGTAATGGAAGTACCATTCTTCGGGGATTGGCAGCGAGCAACGAGGTCTCACACATCATAATATCCTGCGATACGACCCATTTTGAAACTATTAAAAAGCCGAAACTGGCCGGAAAAGGCCGAATATGTACAAGACAGGATTCTCCGCATGCTCGTTGTAATGGATGTACCATTCTTCGGGGATTGGCAGCGCGCAACGAGTTCTCTCACATCATAATATCCTGCGATACGACCAATTTTGAAACAATTAAATAGCCGGAAATGTCCGGAAAATGCCGAACGTGTACATAACCCGTTGCTCCGTATGCTCGTTGTAATGGGCGTACCATTTTTCGGGGATTGGCAGCGTGCAGCGAGATCTCACACATCATAATATCCTGCGATACGACCCGTTTTTAATCACATAAAATGCCGGAAATGTCCGGAAAAGGCCGAAGGTGTACAGAACCCGTTGCTCCGTATGCTCGTTGTAATGGAAGGACCATTTTTCGGGGATTGGCAGCGTGCAGCTAGTTCTCACACATCATAATATCCTGCGATACGACCCGTTTTTAATCACATAAAATGCCGGAAATGTCCGGAAAAGGCCGAAGGTGTACAGAACCTGATGCTACGTATACTCGTTGTAAGGGGCGTACCATTTCTCGGGGATTGGCAGCGCGCAACGAGATCTCACACATCATAATATCCTGCGATACGACCCTTTTTGAAACAATTAAAAAGCCGGAAATATCCGGAAAAGGCCGAAGGTGTACAGAACCCGTTGCTCCGTATGCTCGTTGCAATGGGCGTACCATTTTTCGGGGATTGGCAGCGTGCAGCAAGATCTCACACATCATAATATCCTGCGATACGACCCTATTTGAAACAATTAAAAAGCGGGAAATACCCGGAAAAGGCCGAATATGTACAAGACAGGATTCTCCGCATGCTCGTTGTAATGGATGTACCATTCTTCGGGGATTGGCAGCGCGCAACGAGTTCTCTCACATCATAATATCCTGCGATACGACCCATTTTGAAACAATTAAAAAGCCGGAAATGTCCGGAAAATGCCAAAGGTGTACAGAACCCGTTGCTCCGTATGCTCGTTGTAATGGGCGTACCATTTTTCGGGGATTGGCAGCGTGCAGCGAGTTCTCACACTTCATAATATCCTGCGATACGACCCATTTTGCAACTATTAAAAAGCCGAAACTGGCCGGAAAAGGCCGAATATGTACAAGACAGGATTCTCCGCATGCTCGTTGTAATGGAAGTACCATTCTTCGGGGATTGGCAGCGCGCAACGAGTACTCTCACATCATAATATCCTGCGATACGACCCATTTTGAAACAATTAAATAGCCGGAAATGTCCGGAAAATGCCGAACGTGTACAGAACCCGTTGCTCCGTATGCTCGTTGTAATGTAAGGACCATTTTTGGGGGATTGGCAGCGTGCAGCGAGTTCTCACACATCATAATATCCTGCGATAGGACCCGTTTTTAATCACATAAAATGCCGGAGATGTCCGGAAAAGGCCGAAGGTGTACAGAACCCAATGCTCCGTTTGCTCGTGGTAATGGAAGTACCATTTTTGGGGGGTTGGCAGAGAGCAACTGGTTCTTACACATCATAATATCCTGATATACGGCCCGTTTTTGATCACTTAAAATGCCGGAAATGTCCGGAAAAGGCCGAAGGTGTACAGAACCTGATGCTCCGTATGCTCGTTGTAAGGGGCGTACCATTTCTCGGGGATTGGCAGCGCGTAACGAGTTCTCTCACATCATAATATCCTGAAATACGGCCCATTTTGAAACAATTAAAAAGCCGGAAATGTTCGGAAAAGGCCGAAGGTGTACAGAACCTGATGCTCCGTATGCTCGTTGTAAGGGGCGTACCATTTCTCGGGGATTGGCAGCGCGTAACGAATTCTCTCACATCATAATATCCTGATATACGGCCCATTTTGAAACAATTGAAAAGCCGGAAATGTCCAGAAAATGCCGAAGGTGTACAGAACCCGTTGCTCCGTATGCTCGTTGTAATGGGCGTACCATTTTTCGGGGATTGGAAGCGTGCAGCGAGATCTCACACATCATAATATCGTGCGATACGACCCTTTTTGAAACAATTAAAAAGCCGGAAATATCCGGAAAAGGCCGAAGGTGTACAAAACCCGTTGCTCCTTATGCTCGTTGTAATGGAAGGACCATTTTTGGGGGATTGGCAACGCTCAACGCGTTTTGACACATCATAATATCCTGCTATTCGGCCCATTTTGAAACAATTAGAAAGCCGGAAATGTCCGGAAAAGGCCGAAGGTGTACAGAACCCGTTGCTCCGTATGCTCGTTGTAATGGGCGTACTATTTTTCGGGGATTGGCAGCGTGCAGCGAGTTCTCACACCTCATAATATCCTGCGATACGACTCATTTTGAAACTATTAAAAAGCCGAAACTGGCCGGAAAAGGCCGAATATGTACAAGACAGGATTCTCGTCATGCTCGTTGTAATGGAAGTACCATTCTTCGGGGATTGGCAGCGCGCAACGAGGTCTCACACATCATAATATCCTGCGATACGACCCATTTTGAAACTATTAAAAAGCCGAAACTGGCCGGAAAAGGCCGAATATGTACAAGACAGGATTCTCCGCATGCTCGTTGTAATGGATGTACCATTCTTCGGGGATTGGCAGCGCGCAACGAGTTCTCTCACATCATAATATCCTGCGATACGACCCATTTTGAAACAATAAAATAGCCGGAAATGTCCGGAAAATGCCGAACGTGTACATAACCCGTTGCTCCGTATGCTCGTTGTAATGGGCGTACCATTTTTCGGGGATTGGCAGCGTGCAGCGAGATCTCACACATCATAATATCCTGCGATACGACCCGTTTTTAATCACATAAAATGCCGGAAATGTCCGGAAAAGGCCGAAGGTGTACAGAACCCGTTGCTCCGTATGCTCGTTGTAATGGAAGGACCATTTTTCGGGGATTGGCAGCGTGCAGCTAGTTCTCACACATCATAATATCCTGCGATACGACCCGTTTTTAATCACATAAAATGCCGGAAATGTCCGGAAAAGGCCGAAGGTGTACAGAACCTGATGCTACGTATACTCGTTGTAAGGGGCGTACCATTTCTCGGGGATTGGCAGCGCGCAACGAGATCTCACACATCATAATATCCTGCGATACGACCCTTTTTGAAACAATTAAAAAGCCGGAAATATCCGGAAAAGGCCGAAGGTGTACAGAACCCGTTGCTCCGTATGCTCGTTGCAATGGGCGTACCATTTTTCGGGGATTGGCAGCGTGCAGCGAGATCTCACACATCATAATATCCTGCGATACGACCCTATTTGAAACAATTAAAAAGCGGGAAATATCCGGAAAAGGCTGAAGGTGTACAGAACCCGTTGCTCCGTATGCTCGTTGTAATGGGCGTACCATTTTTCGGGGATTGGCAGCGTGCAGCGAGTTCTCACACTTCATAATATCCTGCGATACGACCCATTTTGAAACTATTAAAAAGCCGAAACTGGCCGGAAAAGGCCGAATATGTACAAGACAGGATTCTCCGCATGCTCGTTGTAATGGAAGTACCATTCTTCGGGGATTGGCAGCGCGCAACGAGTACTCTCACATCATAATATCCTGCGATACGACCCATTTTGAAACAATTAAATAGCCGGAAATGTCCGGAAAATGCCGAACGTGTACAGAACCCGTTTCTCCGTATGCTCGTTGTAATGTAAGGACCATTTTTGGGGGATTGGCAGCGTGCAGCGAGTTCTCACACATCATAATATCCTGCGATAGGACCCGTTTTTAATCACATAAAATGCCGGAGATGTCCGGAAAAGGCCGAAGGTGTACAGAACCCAATGCTCCGTTTGCTCGTTGTAATGGAAGTACCATTTTTGGGGGGTTGGCAGAGAGCAACTGGTTCTTACACATCATAATATCCTGATATACGGCCCGTTTTTGATCACTTAAAATGCCGGAAATGTCCGGAAAAGGCCGAAGGTGTACAGAACCTGATGCTCCGTATGCTCGTTGTAAGGGGCGTACCATTTCTCGGGGATTGGCAGCGCGTAACGAGTTCTCTCACATCATAATATCCTGAAATACGGCCCATTTTGAAACAATTAAAAAGCCGGAAATGTTCGGAAAAGGCCGAAGGTGTACAGAACCTGATGCTCCGTATGCTCGTTGTAAGGGGCGTACCATTTCTCGGGGATTGGCAGCGCGTAACGAATTCTCTCACATCATAATATCCTGATATACGGCCCATTTTGAAACAATTAAAAAGCCGGAAATGTCCAGAAAATGCCGAAGGTGTACAGAACCCGTTGCTCCGTATGCTCGTTGTAATGGGCGTACCATTTTTCGGGGATTGGAAGCGTGCAGCGAGATCTCACACATCATAATATCGTGCGATACGACCCTTTTTGAAACAATTAAAAAGCCGGAAATATCCGGAAAAGGCCGAAGGTGTACAGAACCCGATGCTCCGTATGCTCGTTGTAAGGGAAGGACCATTTTTGGGGGATCGGCAACGCTCAACGCGTTTTTACACATCATAATATCCTGCTATTCGGCCCGTTTTTGATCACTTAAAATGCCGGAAATGTCCGGAAGAGGCCGAAGGTGTACAGAACCTGATGCTCCGTATGCTCGTTGTAAGGGGCGTACCATTTCTCGGGGATTGGCAGCGCGTAACATGTTCTCTCACATCATAATATCCTGATAAACGGCACATTTTGAAACAATTAAAAAGCCGGAAATGTCCGGAAAAGGCCGAAGGTGTACAGAACCCAATGCTCCGTTTGCTCGTTGTAATGGAAGTACCATTTTTGGGGGGTTGGCAGAGAGCAACTGGTTCTTACACATCATAATATCCTGATATACGGCCCATTTTGAAACAATTAAAAAGCCGGAAATGTCCGGAAAAGGCCGAAGGTGTACAGAACCCGTTGCTCCGTATGCTCGTTGTAATGTGCGTACCATTTTTCGGGGATTGGCAGCGTGCAGCGAGATCTCACACATCATAATATCCTGCGATACGACCCTTTTTGAAACAATTATAAAGCCGGAAAAATCCGGAAAAGGCCGAAGGTGTACAAAACCCGTTGCTCCGTATGCTCGTTGTAATGGAAGTACCATTTTTGGGGGGTTGGCAGAGAGCAACTGGTTCTTACACATCATAATATCCTGATATACGGCCCGTTTTTGATCACTTAAAATGCCGGAAATGTCCGGAAAAGGCCGAAGGTGTACAGAACATGATGCTCCGTATGCTCGTTGTAAGGGGCGTACCATTTCTCGGGGATTGGCAGCGCGTAACGAGTTCTCTCACATCATAATATCCTGAAATACGGCCCATTTTGAAACAATTAAAAAGCCGGAAATGTTCGGAAAAGGCCGAAGGTGTACAGAACCTGATGCTCCGTATGCTCGTTGTAAGGGGCGTACCATTTCTCGGGGATTGGCAGCGCGTAACGAATTCTCTCACATCATAATATCCTGATATACGGCCCATTTTGAAACAATTAAAAAGCCGGAAATGTCCAGAAAATGCCGAAGGTGTACAGAACCCGTTGCTCCGTATGCTCGTTGTAATGGGCGTACCATTTTTCGGGGATTGGAAGCGTGCAGCGAGATCTCACACATCATAATATCGTGCGATACGACCCTTTTTGAAACAATTAAAAAGCCGGAAATATCCGGAAAAGGCCGAAGGTGTACAGAACCCGATGCTCCGTATGCTCGTTGTAATGGGCGTACCATTTTTCGGGGATTGGCAGCGTGCAGCGAGTTCTCACACTTCATAATATCCTGCGATACGACCCATTTTGAAACTATTAAAAAGCCGAAACTGGCCGGAAAAGGCCGAATATGTACAAGACAGGATTCTCCGCATGCTCGTTGTAATGGAAGTACCATTCTTCGGGGATTGGCAGCGCGCAACGAGTACTCTCACATCATAATATCCTGCGATACGACCCATTTTGAAACAATTAAATAGCCGGAAATGTCCGGAAAATGCCGAACGTGTACAGAACCCGTTGCTCCGTATGCTCGTTGTAATGTAAGGACCATTTTTGGGGGATTGGCAGCGTGCAGCGAGTTCTCACACATCATAATATCCTGCGATAGGACCCGTTTTTAATCACATAAAATGCCGGAGATGTCCGGAAAAGGCCGAAGGTGTACAGAACCCAATGCTCCGTTTGCTCGTTGTAATGGAAGTACCATTTTTGGGGGGTTGGCAGAGAGCAACTGGTTCTTACACATCATAATATCCTGATATACGGCCCGTTTTTGATCACTTAAAATGCCGGAAATGTCCGGAAAAGGCCGAAGGTGTACAGAACCTGATGCTCCGTATGCTCGTTGTAAGGGGCGTACCATTTCTCGGGGATTGGCAGCGCGTAACGAATTCTCTCACATCATAATATCCTGATATACGGCCCATTTTGAAACAATTAAAAAGCCGGAAATGTCCAGAAAATGCCGAAGGTGTACAGAACCCGTTGCTCCGTATGCTCGTTGTAATGGGCGTACCATTTTTCGGGGATTGGAAGCGTGCAGCGAGATCTCACACATCATAATATCGTGCGATACGACCCTTTTTGAAACAATTAAAAAGCCGGAAATATCCGGAAAAGGCCGAAGGTGTACAGAACCCGATGCTCCGTATGCTCGTTGTAAGGGAAGGACCATTTTTGGGGGATCGGCAACGCTCAACGCGTTTTTACACATCATAATATCCTGCTATTCGGCCCGTTTTTGATCACTTAAAATGCCGGAAATGTCCGGAAGAGGCCGAAGGTGTACAGAACCTAATGCTACGTATACTCGTTGTAAGGGGCGTACCATTTCTCGGGGATTGGCAGCGCGTAACATGTTCTCTCACATCATAATATCCTGATAAACGGCACATTTTGAAACAATTAAAAAGCCGGAAATGTCCGGAAAAGGCCGAAGGTGTACAGAACCCAATGCTCCGTTTGCTCGTTGTAATGGAAGTACCATTTTTGGGGGGTTGGCAGAGAGCAACTGGTTCTCTCACATCATAATATCCTGATAAACGGCACATTTTGAAACAATTAAAAAGCCGGAAATGTCCGGAAAAGGCCGAAGGTGTACAGAACCCAATGCTCCGTTTGCTCGTTGTAATGGAAGTACCATTTTTGGGGGGTTGGCAGAGAGCAACTGGTTCTTACACATCATAATATCCTGCGATACGACCCATTTTGAAACAATTAAATAGCCGGAAATGTCCGGAAAATGCCGAACGTGTACAGAACCCGTTGCTCCGTATGCTCGTTGTAATGTAAGGACCATTTTTGGGGGATTGGCAGCGTGCAGCGAGTTCTCACACATCATAATATCCTGCGATAGGACCCGTTTTTAATCACATAAAATGCCGGAGATGTCCGGAAAAGGCCGAAGGTGTACAGAACCCAATGCTCCGTTTGCTCGTTGTAATGGAAGTACCATTTTTGGGGGGTTGGCAGAGAGCAACTGGTTCTTACACATCATAATATCCTGATATACGGCCCGTTTTTGATCACTTAAAATGCCGGAAATGTCCGGAAAAGGCCGAAGGTGTACAGAACCTGATGCTCCGTATGCTCGTTGTAAGGGGCGTACCATTTCTCGGGGATTGGCAGCGCGTAACGAGTTCTCTCACATCATAATATCCTGAAATACGGCCCATTTTGAAACAATTAAAAAGCCGGAAATGTTCGGAAAAGGCCGAAGGTGTACAGAACCTGATGCTCCGTATGCTCGTTGTAAGGGGCGTACCATTTCTCGGGGATTGGCAGCGCGTAACGAATTCTCTCACATCATAATATCCTGATATACGGCCCATTTTGAAACAATTAAAAAGCCGGAAATGTCCAGAAAATGCCGAAGGTGTACAGAACCCGTTGCTCCGTATGCTCGTTGTAATGGGCGTACCATTTTTCGGGGATTGGAAGCGTGCAGCGAGATCTCACACATCATAATATCGTGCGATACGACCCTTTTTGAAACAATTAAAAAGCCGGAAATATCCGGAAAAGGCCGAAGGTGTACAGAACCTGATGCTCCGTATGCTCGTTGTAATGGAAGTACCATTCTTCGGGGATTGGCACCGCGCAACGAGTTCTCACACATCATAATATCCTGCGATACGACCCGTTTTTAATCACATAAAATGCCGGAAATGTCCGGAAAAGGCCGAAGGTGTACAGAACCTAATGCTACGTATACTCGTTGTAAGGGGCGTACCATTTCTCGGGGATTGGCAGCGCGCAACGAGATCTCACACATCATAATATCCTGCGATACGACCCTTTTTGAAACAATTAAAAAGCCGGAAATATGCGGAAAAGGCCGAAGGTGTACAGAACCCGTTGCTCCATATGCTCGTTGTAATGGGCGTACCATTTTTCGGGGATTGGCAGCGTGCAGCGAGATCTCACACATCATAATATCCTGCGATACGACCCTTTTTGAAACAATTAAAAAGCGGGAAATATCCGGAAAAGGCTGAAGGTGTACAGAACCCGTTGCTCAGTATGCTCGTTGTAATGGGCGTACCATTCTTCGGGGATTGGCAGCGTGCAGCGAGTCCTCACACTTCATAATATCCTGCGATACGACCCATTTTGAAACTATTAAAAAGCCGAAACTGGCCGGAAAAGGCCGAATATGTACAAGACAGGATACTCCGCATGCTCGTTGTAATGGAAGTACCATTCTTCGGGGATTAGCACCGCGCAACGAGTTCTCACACATCATAATATCCTGCGATACGACCCGTTTTTAATCACATAAAATGCCGGAAATGTCCGGAAAAGGCCGAACGTGTACAGAACCCGTTGCTCCGTATGCTCGTTGTAATGTAAGGACCATTTTTGGGGGATTGGCAGCGTGCAGCGAGTTCTCACACATCATAATATCCTGCGATAGGACCCGTTTTTAATCACATAAAATGCCGGAGATGTCCGGAAAAGGCCGAAGGTGTACAGAACCCAATGCTCCGTTTGCTCGTTGTAATGGAAGTACCATTTTTGGGGGGTTGGCAGAGAGCAACTGGTTCTTACACATCATAATATCCTGATATACGGCCCGTTTTTGATCACTTAAAATGCCGGAAATGTCCGGAAAAGGCCGAAGGTGTACAGAACCTGATGCTCCGTATGCTCGTTGTGAGGGGCGTACCATTTCTCGGGGATTGGCAGCGCGTAACGTGTTCGCCTCACATCATAATATCCTGATAAACGGCACATTTTGAAACAATTAAAAAGCCGGAAATGTACGGAAAAGGCCGAAGGTGTACAGAACCCAATGCTCCGTTTGCTCGTTGTAATGGAAGTACCATTTTTGGGGGGTTGGCAGAGAGCAACTGGTTCTTACACATCATAATATCTTGATATACGGCCCATTTTGAAACAATTAAAAAGCCGGAAATGTCCGGAAAATGCCGAAGGTGTACAGAACCCGTTGCTCCGTATGCTCGTTGTAATGGGCGTACCATTTTTCGGGGATTGGCAGCGTGCAGCGAGATCTCACACATCATAATATCCTGCGATACGACCCTTTTTGAAACAATTGTAAAGCCGGAGAAGTCCGGAAAAGGCCGAAGGTGTACAAAACCCGTTGCTCCGTATGCTCGTTGTAATGGAAGGACCATTTTTGGGGGATTGGCAACGCTCAACGCGTTTTGACACATCATAATATCCTGCTATTCGGCCCATTTTGAAACAATTAAAAAGCCGGAAATGTCCGGAAAAGGCCGAAGGTGTACAGAACCCGTTGCTCCGTATGCTCGTTGTAATGGGCGTACTATTTTTCGGGGATTGGCAGCGTGCAGCGAGTTCTCACACCTCATAATATCCTGCGATACGACTCATTTTGAAACTATTAAAAAGCCGAAACTGGCCGGAAAAGGCCGAATATGTACAAGACAGGATTCTCCGCATGCTCGTTGTAATGGATGTACCATTCTTCGGGGATTGGCAGCGCGCAACGAGTTCTCTCACATCATAATATCCTGCGATACGACCTATTTTGAAACAATTAAATAGCCGGAAATGTCCGGAAAATGCCGAACGTGTACATAACCCGTTGCTCCGTATGCTCGTTGTAATGGGCGTACCATTTTTCGGGGATTGGCAGCGTGCAGCGAGATCTCACACATCATAATATCCTGCGATACGACCCGTTTTTAATCACATAAAATGCCGGAAATGTCCGGAAAAGGCCGAAGGTGTACAGAACCCGTTGCTCCGTATGCTCGTTGTAATGGAAGGACCATTTTTCGGGGATTGGCAGCGTGCAGCTAGTTCTCACACATCATAATATCCTGCGATACGACCCGTTTTTAATCACATAAAATGCCGGAAATGTCCGGAAAAGGCCGAAGGTGTACAGAACCTGATGCTACGTATACTCGTTGTAAGGGGCGTACCATTTCTCGGGGATTGGCAGCGCGCAACGAGATCTCACACATCATAATATCCTGCGATACGACCCTTTTTGAAACAATTAAAAAGCCGGAAATATCCGGAAAAGGCCGAAGGTGTACAGATCCCGTTGCTCCGTATGCTCGTTGCAATGGGCGTACCATTTTTCGGCGATTGGCAGCGTGCAGCGAGATCTCACACATCATAATATCCTGCGATACGACCCTATTTGAAACAATTAAAAAGCGGGAAATATCCGGAAAAGGCTGAAGGTGTACAGAACCCGTTGCTCTGTATGCTCGTTGTAATGGGCGTACCATTTTTCGGGGATTGGCAGCGTGCAGCGAGTTCTCACACTTCATAATATCCTGCGATACGACCCATTTTGAAACTATTAAAAAGCCGAAACTGGCCGGAAAAGGCCGAATATGTACAAGACAGGATTCTCCGCATGCTCGTTGTAATGGAAGTACCATTCTTGGGGGATTGGCAGCGCGCAACGAGTACTCTCACATCATAATATCCTGCGATACGACCCATTTTGAAACAATTAAATAGCCGGAAATGTCCGGAAAATGCCGAACGTGTACAGAACCCGTTGCTCCGTATGCTCGTTGTAATGTAAGGACCATTTTTGGGGGATTGGCAGCGTGCAGCGAGTTCTCACACATCATAATATCCTGCGATAGGACCCGTTTTTAATCACATAAAATGCCGGAGATGTCCGGAAAAGGCCGAAGGTGTACAGAACCCAATGCTCCGTTTGCTCGTTGTAATGGAAGTACCATTTTTGGGGGGTTGGCAGAGAGCAACTGGTTCTTACACATCATAATATCCTGATATACGGCCCGTTTTTGATCACTTAAAATGCCGGAAATGTCCGGAAAAGGCCGAAGGTGTACAGAACCTGATGCTCCGTATGCTCGTTGTAAGGGGCGTACCATTTCTCGGGGATTGGCCGCGCGTAACGAGTTCTCTCACATCATAATATCCTGAAATACGGCCCATTTTGAAACAATTAAAAAGCCGGAAATGTTCGGAAAAGGCCGAAGGTGTACAGAACCTGATGCTCCGTATGATCGTTGTAAGGGGCGTACCATTTCTCGGGGATTGGCAGCGCGTAACGAATTCTCTCATATCATAATATCCTGATATACGGCCCATTTTGAAACAATTAAAAAGCCGGAAATGTCCAGAAAATGCCGAAGGTGTACAGAACCCGTTGCTCCGTATGCTCGTTGTAATGGGCGTACCATTTTTCGGGGATTGGAAGCGTGCAGCGAGATCTCACACATCATAATATCGTGCGATACGACCCTTTTTGAAACAATTAAAAAGCCGGAAATATCCGGAAAAGGCCGAAGGTGTACAGAACCCGATGCTCCGTATGATCGTTGTAAGGGAAGGACCATTTTTGGGGGATCGGCAACGCTCAACACGTTTTTACACATCATAATATCCTGCTATTCGGCCCGTTTTTGATCACTTAAAATGCCGGAAATGTCCGGAAGTGGCCGAAGGTGTACAGAACCTGATGCTCCGTATGCTCGTTGTAAGGGGCGTACCATTTCTCGGGGATTGGCAGCGCGTAACATGTTCTCTCACATCATAATATCCTGATAAACGGCACATTTTGAAACAATTAAAAAGCCGGAAATGTCCGGAAAAGGCCGAAGGTGTACAGAACCCAATGCTCCGTTTGCTCGTTGTAATGGAAGTACCATTTTTGGGGGGTTGGCAGAGAGCAACTGGTTCTTACACATCATAATATCCTGATATACGGCCCATTTTGAAACAATTAAAAAGCCGGAAATGTCCGGAAAAGGCCGAAGGTGTACAGAACCCTTTGCTCCGTATGCTCGTTGTAATGGGCGTACCATTTTTCGTGGATCGGCAGCGTGCAGCGAGATCTCACACATCATAATATCCTGCGATAAGACCCTTTTTGAAACAATTATAAAGCCGGAAAAATCCGGAAAAGGCCGAAGGTGTACAAAACCCGTTGCTCCGTATGCTCGTTGTAATGGAAGGACCATTTTTGGGGGATTGGCAACGCTCAACGCGTTTTTACACATCATAATATCCTGCTATTCGGCCCATTTTTGATCACTTAAAATGCCGGAAATGTCCGGAAAAGGCCGAAGGTGTACAGAACCTGATGCTCCGTATGCTCGTTGTAATGGAAGTACCATTCTTCGGGGATTGGCACCGCGCAACGAGTTCTCACACATCATAATATCCTGCGATACGACCCGTTTTTAATCACATAAAATGCCGGAAATGTCCGGAAAAGGCCGAAGGTGTACAGAACCCAATGCTCCGTTTGCTCGTTGTAATGGAAGTACCATTTTTGGGGGGTTGGCAGAGAGCAACTGGTTCTTACACATCATAATATCCTGATATACGGCCCGTTTTTGATCACTTAAAATGCCGGAAATGTCCGGAAAAGGCCGAAGGTGTACAGAACCCAATGCTCCGTTTGCTCGTTGTAATGGAAGTACCATTTTTGGGGGGTTGGCAGCGTGCAGCGAGATCTCACACATCATAATATCCTGCGATACGACCCTTTTTGAAACAATTAAATAGCCGGAAATGTCCGGAAAATGCCGAACGTGTACAGAACCCGTTGCTCCGTATGCTCGTTGTAATGTAAGGACCATTTTTGGGGGATTGGCAGCGTGCAGCGAGTTCTCACACATCATAATATCCTGCGATAGGACCCGTTTTTAATCACATAAAATGCCGGAGATGTCCGGAAAAGGCCGAAGGTGTACAGAACCCAATGCTCCGTTTGCTCGTTGTAATGGAAGTACCATTTTTGGGGGGTTGGCAGAGAGCAACTGGTTCTTACACATCATAATATCCTGATATACGGCCCGTTTTTGATCACTTAAAATGCCGGAAATGTCCGGAAAAGGCCGAAGGTGTACAGAACCTGATGCTCCGTATGCTCGTTGTGAGGGGCGTACCATTTCTCGGGGATTGGCAGCGCGTAACGTGTTCTCTCACATCATAATATCCTGCGATACGACCCTTTTTGAAACAATTGTAAAGCCGGAAAAATCCGGAAAAGGCCGAAGGTGTACAAAACCCGTTGCTCCGTATGCTCGTTGTAATGGAAGGACCATTTTTGGGGGATTGGCAACGCTCAACGCGTTTTGACACATCATAATATCCTGCTATTCGGCCCATTTTGAAACAATTAAAAAGCCGGAAATGTCCGGAAAAGGCCGAAGGTGTACAGAACCCGTTGCTCCGTATGCTCGTTGTAATGGGCGTACTATTTTTCGGGGATTGGCAGCGTGCAGCGAGTTCTCACACCTCATAATATCCTGCGATACGACTCATTTTGAAACTATTAAAAAGCCGAAACTGGCCGGAAAAGGCCGAATATGTACAGAACCCGATGCTCCGTATGATCGTTGTAAGGGAAGGACCATTTTTGGGGGATCGGCAACGCTCAACACGTTTTTACACATCATAATATCCTGCTATTCGGCCCGTTTTTGATCACTTAAAATGCCGGAAATGTCCGGAAGTGGCCGAAGGTGTACAGAACCTGATGCTCCGTATGCTCGTTGTAAGGGGCGTACCATTTCTCGGGGATTGGCAGCGCGTAACATGTTCTCTCACATCATAATATCCTGATAAACGGCACATTTTGAAACAATTAAAAAGCCGGAAATGTCCGGAAAAGGCCGAAGGTGTACAGAACCCAATGCTCCGTTTGCTCGTTGTAATGGAAGTACCATTTTTGGGGGGTTGGCAGAGAGCAACTGGTTCTTACACATCATAATATCCTGATATACGGCCCATTTTGAAACAATTAAAAAGCCGGAAATGTCCGGAAAAGGCCGAAGGTGTACAGAACCCTTTGCTCCGTATGCTCGTTGTAATGGGCGTACCATTTTTCGTGGATCGGCAGCGTGCAGCGAGATCTCACACATCATAATATCCTGCGATACGACCCTTTTTGAAACAATTATAAAGCCGGAAAAATCCGGAAAAGGCCGAAGGTGTACAAAACCCGTTGCTCCGTATGCTCGTTGTAATGGAAGGACCATTTTTGGGGGATTGGCAACGCTCAACGCGTTTTTACACATCATAATATCCTGCTATTCGGCCCATTTTTGATCACTTAAAATGCCGGAAATGTCCGGAAAAGGCCGAAGGTGTACAGAACCTGATGCTCCGTATGCTCGTTGTAATGGAAGTACCATTCTTCGGGGATTGGCACCGCGCAACGAGTTCTCACACATCATAATATCCTGCGATACGACCCGTTTTTAATCACATAAAATGCCGGAAATGTCCGGAAAAGGCCGAAGGTGTACATAACCCAATGCTCCGTTTGCTCGTTGTAATGGAAGTACCATTTTTGGGGGGTTGGCAGAGAGCAACTGGTTCTTACACATCATAATATCCTGATATACGGCCCGTTTTTGATCACTTAAAATGCCGGAAATGTCCGGAAAAGGCCGAAGGTGTACAGAACCCAATGCTCCGTTTGCTCGTTGTAATGGAAGTACCATTTTTGGGGGGTTGGCAGCGTGCAGCGAGATCTCACACATCATAATATCCTGCGATACGACCCTTTTTGAAACAATTAAATAGCCGGAAATGTCCGGAAAATGCCGAACGTGTACAGAACCCGTTGCTCCGTATGCTCGTTGTAATGTAAGGACCATTTTTGGGGGATTGGCAGCGTGCAGCGAGTTCTCACACATCATAATATCCTGCGATAGGACCCGTTTTTAATCACATAAAATGCCGGAGATGTCCGGAAAAGGCCGAAGGTGTACAGAACCCAATGCTCCGTTTGCTCGTTGTAATGGAAGTACCATTTTTGGGGGGTTGGCAGAGAGCAACTGGTTCTTACACATCATAATATCCTGATATACGGCCCGTTTTTGATCACTTAAAATGCCGGAAATGTCCGGAAAAGGCCGAAGGTGTACAGAACCTGATGCTCCGTATGCTCGTTGTGAGGGGCGTACCATTTCTCGGGGATTGGCAGCGCGTAACGTGTTCTCTCACATCATAATATCCTGCGATACGACCCTTTTTGAAACAATTGTAAAGCCGGAAAAATCCGGAAAAGGCCGAAGGTGTACAAAACCCGTTGCTCCGTATGCTCGTTGTAATGGAAGGACCATTTTTGGGGGATTGGCAACGCTCAACGCGTTTTGACACATCATAATATCCTGCTATTCGGCCCATTTTGAAACAATTAAAAAGCCGGAAATGTCCGGAAAAGGCCGAAGGTGTACAGAACCCGTTGCTCCGTATGCTCGTTGTAATGGGCGTACTATTTTTCGGGGATTGGCAGCGTGCAGCGAGCTCTCACACCTCATAATATCCTGCGATACGACTCATTTTGAAACTATTAAAAAGCCGAAACTGGCCGGAAAAGGCCGAATATGTACAAGACAGGATTCTCGTCATGCTCGTTGTAATGGATGTACCATTCTTCGGGGATTGGCAGCGCGCAACGAGTTCTCTCACATCATAATATCCTGCGATACGACCCATTTTGAAACAATTAAATAGCCGGAAATGTCCGGAAAATGCCGAACGTGTACATAACCCGTTGCTCCGTATGCTCGTTGTAATGGGCGTACCATTTTTCGGGGATTGGCAGCGTGCAGCGAGATCTCACACATCATAATATCCTGCGATACGACCCGTTTTTAATCACATAAAATGCCGGAAATGTCCGGAAAAGGCCGAAGGTGTACAGAACCTGATGCTACGTATACTCGTTGTAAGGGGCGTACCATTTCTCGGGGATTGGCAGCGCGCAACGAGATCTCACACATCATAATATCCTGCGATACGACCCTTTTTGAAACAATTAAAAAGCCGGAAATATCCGGAAAAGGCCGAAGGTGTACAGAACCCGTTGCTCCGTATGCTCGTTGCAATGGGCGTACCATTTTTCGGCGATTGGCAGCGTGCAGCGAGATCTCACACATCATAATATCCTGCGATACGACCCTATTTGAAACAATTAAAAAGCGGGAAATATCCGGAAAAGGCTCAAGGTGTACAGAACCCGTTGCTCTGTATGCTCGTTGTAATGGGCGTACCATTTTTCGGGGATTGGCAGCGTGCAGCGAGTTCTCACACTTCATAATATCCTGCGATACGACCCATTTTGAAACTATTAAAAAGCCGAAACTGGCCGGAAAAGGCCGAATATGTACAAGACAGGATTCTCCGCATGCTCGTTGTAATGGAAGTACCATTCTTCGGGGATTGGCAGCGCGCAACGAGTACTCTCACATCATAATATCCTGCGATACGACCCATTTTGAAACAATTAAATAGCCGGAAATGTCCGGAAAATGCCGAACGTGTACAGAACCCGTTGCTCCGTATGCTCGTTGTAATGTAAGGACCATTTTTGGGGGATTGGCAGCGTGCAGCGAGTTCTCACACATCATAATATCCTGCGATAGGACCCGTTTTTAATCACATAAAATGCCGGAGATGTCCGGAAAAGGCCGAAGGTGTACAGAACCCAATGCTCCGTTTGCTCGTTGTAATGGAAGTACCATTTTTGGGGGGTTGGCAGAGAGCAACTGGTTCTTACACATCATAATATCCTGATATACGGCCCGTTTTTGATCACTTAAAATGCCGGAAATGTCCGGAAAAGGCCGAAGGTGTACAGAACCTGATGCTCCGTATGCTCGTTGTAAGGGGCGTACCATTTCTCGGGGATTGGCAGCGCGTAACGAGTTCTCTCACATCATAATATCCTGAAATACGGCCCATTTTGAAACAATTAAAAAGCCGGAAATGTTCGGAAAAGGCCGAAGGTGTACAGAACCTGATGCTCCGTATGCTCGTTGTAAGGGGCGTACCATTTCTCGGGGATTGGCAGCGCGTAACGAATTCTCTCACATCATAATATCCTGATATACGGCCCATTTTGAAACAATTAAAAAGCCGGAAATGTCCAGAAAATGCCGAATGTGTACAGAACCCGTTGCTCCGTATGCTCGTTGTAATGGGCGTACCATTTTTCGGGGATTGGAAGCGTGCAGCGAGATCTCACACATCATAATATCGTGCGATACGACCCTTTTTGAAACAATTAAAAAGCCGGAAATATCCGGAAAAGGCCGAAGGTGTACAGAACCCGATGCTCCGTATGATCGTTGTAAGGGAAGGACCATTTTTGGGGGATCGGCAACGCTCAACACGTTTTTACACATCATAATATACTGCTATTCGGCCCGTTTTTGATCACTTAAAATGCCGGAAATGTCCGGAAGAGGCCGAAGGTGTACAGAACCTGATGCTCCGTATGCTCGTTGTAAGGGGCGTACCATTTCTCGGGGATTGGCAGCGCGTAACATGTTCTCTCACATCATAATATCCTGATAAACGGCACATTTTGAAACAATTAAAAAGCCGGAAATGTCCGGAAAAGGCCGAAGGTGTACAGAACCCAATGCTCCGTTTGCTCGTTGTAATGGAAGTACCATTTTTGGGGGGTTGGCAGAGAGCAACTGGTTCTTACACATCATAATATCCTGATATACGGCCCATTTTGAAACAATTAAAAAGCCGGAAATGTCCGGAAAAGGCCGAAGGTGTACAGAACCCGTTGCTCCGTATGCTCGTTGTAATGGGCGTACCATTTTTCGTGGATTGGCAGCGTGCAGCGAGATCTCACACATCATAATATCCTGCGATACGACCCTTTTTGAAACAATTATAAAGCCGGAAAAATCCGGAAAAGGCCGAAGGTGTACAAAACCCGTTGCTCCGTATGCTCGTTGTAATGGAAGGACCATTTTTGGGGGATTGGCAACGCTCAACGCGTTTTTACACATCATAATATCCTGCTATTCGGCCCATTTTTGATCACTTAAAATGCCGGAAATGTCCGGAAAAGGCCGAAGGTGTACAGAACCTGATGCTCCGTATGCTCGTTGTAATGGAAGTACCATTCTTCGGGGATTGGCACCGCGCAACGAGTTCTCACACATCATAATATCCTGCGATACGACCCGTTTTTAATCACATAAAATGCCGGAAATGTCCGGAAAAGGCCGAAGGTGTACAGAACCTGATGCTACGTATACTCGTTGTAAGGGGCGTACCATTTCTCGGGGATTGGCAGCGCGCAACGAGATCTCACACATCATAATATCCTGCGATACGACCCTTTTTGAAACAATTAAAAAGCCGGAAATATCCGGAAAAGGCCGAAGGTGTACAGAACCCGTTGCTCCGTATGCTCGTTGTAATGGGCGTACCATTTTTCGGGGATTGGCAGCGTGCAGCGAGATCTCACACATCATAATATCCTGCGATACGACCCTTTTTGAAACAATTAAATAGCCGGAAATGTCCGGAAAATGCCGAACGTGTACAGAACCCGTTGCTCCGTATGCTCGTTGTAATGTAAGGACCATTTTTGGGGGATTGGCAGCGTGCAGCGAGTTCTCACACATCATAATATCCTGCGATAGGACCCGTTTTTAATCACATAAAATGCCGGAGATGTCCGGAAAAGGCCGAAGGTGTACAGAACCCAATGCTCCGTTTCCTCGTTGTAATGGAAGTACCATTTTTGGGGGGTTGGCAGAGAGCAACTGGTTCTTACACATCATAATATCCTGCTATTCGGCCCATTTTGAAACAATTAAAAAGCCGGAAATGTCCGGAAAAGGCCGAAGGTGTACAGAACCCGTTGCTCCGTATGCTCGTTGTAATGGGCGTACTATTTTTCGGGGATTGGCAGCGTGCAGCGAGTTCTCACACCTCATAATATCCTGCGATACGACTCATTTTGAAACTATTAAAAAGCCGAAACTGGCCGGAAAAGGCCGAATATGTACAAGACAGGATTCTCGTCATGCTCGTTGTAATGGGAGTACCATTCTTCGGGGATTGGCAGCGCGCAACGAGGTCTCACACATCATAATATCCTGCGATACGACCCATTTTGAAACTATTAAAAAGCCGAAACTGGCCGGAAAAGGCCGAATATGTACAAGACAGGATTCTCCGCATGCTCGTTGTAATGGATGTACCATTCTTCGGGGATTGGCAGCGCGCAACGAGTTCTCTCACATCATAATATCCTGCGATACGACCCATTTTGAAACAATTAAATAGCCGGAAATGTCCGGAAAATGCCGAACGTGTACATAACCCGTTGCTCCGTATGCTCGTTGTAATGGGCGTACCATTTTTCGGGGATTGGCAGCGTGCAGCGAGATCTCACACATCATAATATCCTGCGATACGACCCGTTTTTAATCACATAAAATGCCGGAAATGTCCGGAAAAGGCCGAAGGTGTACAGAACCCGTTGCTCCGTATGCTCGTTGTAATGGAAGGACCATTTTTCGGGGATTGGCAGCGTGCAGCTAGTTCTCACACATCATAATATCCTGCGATACGACCCGTTTTTAATCACATAAAATGCCGGAAATGTCCGGAAAAGGCCGAAGGTGTACAGAACCTGATGCTACGTATACTCGTTGTAAGGGGCGTACCATTTCTCGGGGATTGGCAGCGCGCAACGAGATCTCACACATCATAATATCCTGCGATACGACCCTTTTTGAAACAATTAAAAAGCCGGAAATATCCGGAAAAGGCTGAAGGTGTACAGAACCCGTTGCTCCGTATGCTCGTTGTAATGGGCGTACCATTTTTCGGGGATTGGCAGCGTGCAGCGAGTTCTCACACTTCATAATATCCTGCGATACGACCCATTTTGAAACTATTAAAAAGCCGAAACTGGCCGGAAAAGGCCGAATATGTACAAGACAGGATTCTCCGCATGCTCGTTGTAATGGAAGTACCATTCTTCGGGGATTGGCAGCGCGCAACGAGTACTCTCACATCATAATATCCTGCGATACGACCCATTTTGAAACAATTAAATAGCCGGAAATGTCCGGAAAATGCCGAACGTGTACAGAACCCGTTGCTCCGTATGCTCGTTGTAATGTAAGGACCATTTTTGGGGGATTGGCAGCGTGCAGCGAGTTCTCACACATCATAATATCCTGCGATAGGACCCGTTTTTAATCACATAAAATGCCGGAGATGTCCGGAAAAGGCCGAAGGTGTACAGAACCCAATGCTCCGTTTGCTCGTTGTAATGGAAGTACCATTTTTGGGGGGTTGGCAGAGAGCAACTGGTTCTTACACATCATAATATCCTGCTATTCGGCCCGTTTTTGATCACTTAAAATGCCGGAAATGTCCGGAAGTGGCCGAAGGTGTACAGAACCTGATGCTCCGTATGCTCGTTGTAAGGGGCGTACCATTTCTCGGGGATTGGCAGCGTGCAGCGAGATCTCACACATCATAATATCCTGCGATACGACCCGTTTTTAATCACATAAAATGCCGGAGATGTCCGGAAAAGGCCGGAGGTGTACAGAACCCGATGCTCCGTATGCTCGTTGTAAGGGAAGGACCATTTTTGGGGGATCGGCAACGCTCAACGCGTTTTTACACATCATAATATCCTGCTATTCGGCCCGTTTTTGATCACTTAAAATGCCGGAAATGTCCGGAAGTGGCCGAAGGTGTACAGAACCTGATGCTCCGTATGCTCGTTGTAAGGGGCGTACCATTTCTCGGGGATTGGCAGCGCGTAACATGTTCTCTCACATCATAATATCCTGATAAACGGCACATTTTGAAACAATTAAAAAGCCGGAAATGTCCGGAAAATGCCAAAGGTGTACAGAACCCGTTGCTCCGTATGCTCGTTGTAATGGGCGTACCATTTTTCGGGGATTGGAAGCGTGCAGCGAGATCTCACACATCATAATATCGTGCGATACGACCCTTTTTGAAACAATTAAAAAGCCGGAAATATCCGGAAAATGCCGAAGGTGTACAGAACCCGTTGCTCCGTATGCTCGTTGTAATGGAAGGACCATTTTTGGGGGATTGGCAACGCTCAATGCGTTTTTACACATCATAATATCCTGCTATTCGGCCCATTTTTGATCACTTAAAATGCCGGAAATGTCCGGAAAAGGCCGAAGGTGTACAGAACCTGATGCTCCGTATGCTCGTTGTAATGGAAGTACCATTCTTCGGGGATTGGCAGCGCGCAACGAGTTCTCTCACATCATAATATCCTGCGATACGACCCATTTTGAAACTATTAAAAAGCCGAAACTGGCCGGAAAAGGCCGAATATGTACAAGACAGGATTCTCCGCATGCTCGTTGTAATGGATGTACCATTCTTCGGGGATTGGCAGCGCGCAACGAGTTCTCTCACATCATAATATCCCGCGATACGACCCGTTTTTAATCACATAAAATGCCGGAAATGTCCGGAAAAGGCCGAAGGTGTACAGAACCCGTTGCTCCGTATGCTCGTTGTAATGGAAGGACCATTTTTCGGGGATTGGCAGCGTGCAGCTAGTTCTCACACATCATAATATCCTGCGATACGACCCGTTTTTAATCACATAAAATGCCGGAAATGTCCGGAAAAGGCCGAAGGTGTACAGAACCTGATGCTACGTATATTCGTTGTAAGGGGCGTACCATTTCTCGGGGATTGGCAGCGCGCAACGAGTTCTCTCACATCATAATATCCTGCGATACGACCCATTTTGAAACAATTAAAAAGCCGGAAATGTCCGGAAAATGCCAAAGGTGTACAGAACCCGTTCCTCCGTATGCTCGTTGTAATGGGCGTACCATTTTTCGGGGATTGGCAGCGTGCAGCGAGTTCTGACACCTCATAATATCCTGCGATACGACCCATTTTGAAACTATTAAAAAGCCGAAACTGGACGGAAAAGGCCGAATATGTACAAGACTGGATTCTCCGCATGCTCGTTGTAATGGAAGGACCATTCTTCGGGGATTGGCAGCGCGCAACGAGCTCTCTCACATCATAATATCCTGCGATACGACCCATTTTGAAACAATTAAAAAGCCGGAAATGTCCGGAAAATGCCAAAGGTGTACAGAACCCGTTCCTCCGTATGCTCGTTGTAATGGGCGTACCATTTTTCGGGGATTGGCAGCGTGCAGCGAGTTCTCACACCTCATAATATCATGCGATACGACCCATTTTGAAACTATTAAAAAGCCGAAACTGGCCGGAAAAGGCCGAATATTTACAAGACAGGATTCTCCGCATGCTCGTTGTAATGGATGTACCATTCTTCGGGGATTGGCAGCGCGCAATGAGTTCTCTCACATCATAATATCCCGCGATACGACCCGTTTTTAATCACATAAAATGCCGGAAATGTCCGGAAAAGGCCGAAGGTGTACAGAACCCGTTGCTCCGTATGCTCGTTGTAATGGAAGGACCATTTTTCGGGGATTGGCAGCGTGCAGCGAGTTCTCACACATCATAATATCGTGAGATACGACCCTTTTTGAAACAATTAAAAAGCGGGAATTATCCGGAAAAGGCTGAAGGTGTACAGAACCCGTTGCTCCGTATGCTCGTTGTAATGGGCGTACCATTTTTCGGGGATTGGCAGCGTGCAGCGAGTTCTCACACTTCATAATATCCTGCGATACGACCCATTTTGAAAGAATTAAATAGCCGGAAATGTCCGGAAAATGCCGAACGTGTACATAACCCGTTGCTCCGTATGCTCGTTGTAATGTAAGGACCATTTTTGGGGGATTGGCAGCGTGCAGCGAGTTCTCACAGATCATAATATCCTGATATACGGCCCGTTTTTGATCACTTAAAATGCCGGAAATGTCCGGAAAAGGCCGAAGGTGTACAGAACCTGATGCTCCGTATGCTCGTTGTAAGGGGCGTACCATTTCTCGGGGATTGGCAGAGCGTAACGAATTCTCTCACATCATAATATCCTGATATACGGCCCATTTTGAAACAATTATAAAGCCGGAAATGTCCGGAAAAGGCCGAAGGTGTACAGAACCCAATGCTCCGTTTGCTCGTTGTAATGGAAGTACCATTTTTGGGGGGTTGGCAGAGAGCAACTCGTTCCTACACATCATAATATCCTGATATACGGCCCATTTTGAAACAATTAAAAAGCCGGAAATGTCCGGAAAAGGCCGAAGGTGTACAGAACCCGTTGCTCCGTATGCTCGTTGTAATGGGCGTACCATTTTTCGGGGATTGGCAGCGTGCAGCGAGATCTCACACATCATAATATCCTGCGATACGACCCTTTTTGAAACAATTATAAAGCCGGAAAAATCCGGAAAAGGCCGAAGGTGTACAAAACCCGTTGCTCCGTATGCTCGTTGTAATGGAAGGACCATTTTTGGGGGATTGGCAACGCTCAACGCGTTTTTAAACATCATAGTATCCTGCTATTCGGCCCATTTTTGATCACTTAAAATGCCGGAAATGTCCGGAAAAGGCCGAAGGTGTACAGAACCTGATGCTCCGTATGCTCGTTGTAATGGAAGTACCATTCTTCGGGGATTGGCAGCGCGCAACGAGTTCTCTCACAACATAATATCCTGCGATACGACCCATTTTGAAACAATTAAAAAGCCGGAAATGTCCGGAAAATGCCAAAGGTGTACAGAACCCGTTGCTCCGTATGCTCGTTGTAATGGGCGTACCATTTTTCGGGGATTGGCAGCGTGCAGCGAGTTCTCACACCTCATAATATCCTGCGATACGACCCATTTTGAAACTATTAAAAAGCCGAAACTGGCCGGAAAAGGCTGAATATGTACAAGACAGGATTCTCCGCATGCTCGTTGAAATGGATGTACCATTCTTCGGGGATTGGCAGCGCGCAACGAGTTCTCTCACATCATAATATCCCGCGATACGACCCATTTTGAAACAATTAAAAAGCCGGAAATGTCCGGAAAATGCCGAAGGTGTACAGAACCCGTTGCTCCGTATGCTCGTTGTAATGGAAGGACCATTTTTGGGGGATTGGCAGCGTGCAGCAGGTTCTCACACATCATACTATCCTGCGATACGACAAATTTTGAAACAATTAAAAAGACGAAACTGGCCGGAAAAGGACGAATATGTACAAGACAGGATTCTACGCATGCTCGTTTTATTGGAAGTACCATTCTTCGGGGATTGGCAGCGCGCACCGAGTTCCCTCACATCATAATATCCTGCTATACGGCCCGTTTTTAATCACATAAAATGCCGGAGATGTCCGGAAAAGGACGAAGGTGTACAGAACCCGATGCTCCGTTTGCTCGTTGTAATGGAAGTACCATTTTTGGGGGGTAGGCAGAGAGCAACTGGTTCTTACACATCATAATATCCTGATATACGGCCCATTTCGAAACAATTAAAAAGCCGGAAATGTCCGGAAAAGGCCGAAGGTGTACAGAACCCGTTGCTCCGTATGCTCGTTGTAATGGGCGTACCATTTTTCGGGGATTGGAAGCGTGCAGCGAGATCTCACACATCATAATATCGTGCGATACGACCCTTTTTGAAACAATTAAAAAGCCGGAAATATCCGGAAAAGGCCGAAGGTGTACAGAACCCGTTGCTCCGTATGCTCGTTGTAATGGGCGTACCATTTTTCGGGGATTGGCAGCGTGCAGCGAGATCTCACACATCATAATATCCTGCGATACGACCCTTTTTGAAACAATTAAAAAGCGGGAAATATCCGGAAAAGTCTGAAGGTGTACAGAACCCGTTGCTCAGTATGCTCGT